>CM075061.1:153731230-154479753 GCA_037428765.1 Rubia yunnanensis | reverse complement strand
GTTTAGATATGATCTCATTTATTGGCATGAGAATATTGTCGAACTTGGCTGTTTAGGAATGAGTGGGTAAGACTTGATCGTATCGACTCAAGAATATTATCGAACTTGGCCGTTTAGGCGTTAGACTTGGTTTTATTGACACAATAATATTATCGAATTTGGCGGTTTAGGATTATGTGAGCAAGACTTGGTCTTGTGACACAAGAATATTATCGAACTTGGCCGTTTAGGCATTAGACTTGGTCTTATTGACATAAGAGTGTTATCAAACTTGGCTGTTTAGGCTCAAGTGAGTAAGACCTGGTCTTGTCAACACAGGAATGCTATCGAACTTGGCCGTTTAGGTGCAAGTGAGTCAGACTTGGTCTTTATCGACGCAAGAATATTATCGAACTTGGCCGTTTAGGCGCAAGTGAGTCAGACTAGGTATTTATCGACGCAAGAATATTATCGAACTTGGCCGTTTAGGCTCAAGTGAGTAAGACTTGGTCTTTATCAATGTAAGAATATTATCGAACTTAGCCGTTGAAGCGTAAGTGAGTCAGACATGGTCTTTATCGACACAAGAATATTATCGAACTTGGATGTTTAGGCTCAAGTGAGTAATACTTGGTCTTAATCGACAAAAGAATATTATCAAACTTGGCTGTTTAGTAGCAAGTGAGTCAAACTTGGTCTTTATCGACAAGAATATTATCGAACTTGGCTGTTTAGGCTCAAGTGAGTAAGACTTGGTCTTTATCGATGCAAGAATATTATTTAACTTAGCCGTTTAGGCGCGAGTAAGACTTGTCTTTATCGTCACAAGCATATTTCATGTAGCTAGTTATAGAATGACCAATTCGATTTCATTAAACGAACCCCCATTTGAGCCATACATAAGAAGACCACAACCAAAATAAAATTCAAAATTGATGATATCTACGAAGGTTGGCAATATTACACCTTCGAGGTGTCTTTGTTCTATCCATTTCTTCTTAGACATAGCTTCCTCCTGGGTGTGCCTCCATCACTCTGTACGGTCTTTCCCTGTTGGGAGCCAACTTTCCCCCTGGTTTCCGCTTACTCTTCTCATTACTCCTCATAACTAGGTCTCCTACCTTAAGCTGTACCTTCTTAACCATTTGATCATGGTATCGCTTAACTGTTTCCTCCACCTTTGCCTCACAAATAACAGCCAGTGCTCGACCCTCCTCTGCTAAGTCAAATCCAAAAGATGATTAGCCTCGCTGTCTAATTCGTTGATTGCTATCACACTTAGGCTTGGCAAACCAATTTATGCTGAAATTACGGCCTCAGTACCATAAAACAAGCCATACAGTGTTTCTCTAGTAGTAAAAGACGTGGTTTTCTGATATGACCACAATACACTCAGAAGCTCATTCACCCAATTGCCATCCACCCCTTCAAGTCGCTTTTTGATCCAATTAATGAGGGTTCAATTCATAACTTCCACTTGGCCATTTGCTTGTGGGTGGTAAACCGTTGTTAACCTTAACTGAATCCATAATTCCTCACACTAGGTTTTGAAAGATCATTAGCGAACTGTGTGCCATTGTCGGATAATATAAATCTTGGAATTCCAAAATGGAAAATGACGTTCCTCCAGCAAAATGAGATGATTGATTTCCCCTTTATGTTTGCGAGAGGCTCGGCTTCGACCCATTTGGTAAAATAATCCACAGCTACCTGCAAGTACTTAAGTCTACCAGGTGCTTCCGAGAATGTCCCAACTAGGTCAGTCCCCCACTTATCGAAGGACCAATTATTGTGCATATTGATCATTTCTGTCTGAAACACATGGATCATCGGCGCATGCCTCTGGCATTTTTGGCAAGCCTGGATGTACCGATTAGCATCCTCAAACATAGTAGGCTAATAGTAATATACCAGGATCATCCTTCTAACTACAGAGCGATCCCCTTGGCGAATCCCGCAGATACTTTCATACCCCGATCAAGTAATTGGTATCACATGGTGCGACACAACGAAGTAAGGGTTGTAAATAACCCCTATGATATAAGTGTCCATCCTGTATTACATACCTTGGCGCCACGAGGTGAATCTTTCTTGCCCAAGAAGGTTTGTTAGGAAGAGTTCCCTTCCGTAGGTACTTGATGATAGGGGTTATCCAGGTTTCTGCCTCATCGATTGCCTCACTGTCGGATCCTTGATACTCCGGTGGTATAACTCATCGAAGTGAGTATGATTATGCATCAATCCTCCCAAGTTCGAAGATGCC
Organism: Rubia yunnanensis; assembly: GCA_037428765.1. Classification (NCBI taxonomy): domain Eukaryota; kingdom Viridiplantae; phylum Streptophyta; class Magnoliopsida; order Gentianales; family Rubiaceae; genus Rubia; species Rubia yunnanensis. The sequence continues at coordinate 154,477,511 of CM075061.1, read as the reverse complement.
AGCTTGCTGAGGGCATCTGCCTTTTGGTTATGCTCTCTAGGTACCTACGTCAGAGTGCATGACTAGAAACATTTGAGCATAGGCTTTATCAACTCCAAGTACTGCTGCAGGTTAGGCTCCCTGGCTTTATACTCCTCCTTGACCTGCTGCTCACTGAATGCATCTATGATTCAACTTTCATCTCTTTGGCCAACCGAAGTCCGGTGATCAGGGCTTCATATTACGCTTCGTTATTCATGGATTAGAACTTGAAGTGTAGTGCGTATGGATAGTCAGTGTCGTTTAGACTAGTGAGCAATACCCCAACTCCACTACCCTCGAATGTGAAGACCCATCAACGAACAACTTCCACGAGTCACCATTTTTACCTCCTCGTCTACTTTAATTACTTCTGTTGTTTTCACAATAAAATCAGCGAGGGTCTGGCCCTTGATTGCAGTCCCGGGTTGAAATTGGATGTCATGTTCGCCCAACTCCATAGCCCATTTCATCATCCTCCTAAAGCTTCAGGTTTAAGGAGCACCTAACTGGTGGGAAAGCTCATTAAAACCACTATGGCATAGCCCCAGAAGTAAGGATGCAACCTTCGAGCAATATAAACTAGGGCTAAAATCAACCTTTCGAGGGAAGTCTACCGCATCTCTAGGCCCTGTAATGCCAGACTCACAATATATAAAGAATATTGCTGCTTGCGCTTCTTCTTTATCAAGGCAGCGCTAACTTCTAGGGCTGAAGCAGAAATGTAAAGGTACCAAACTTCTCCTGGCTCAAGTTTTACCCATGTGGGTAACGTTCAAAAGTGGTCCTTCAAAGCTACAAACGCCTTCTCGCAGTCTTCCGTCCACTCAAACTTCTTGGCCCCTCGCAAGACATCGAAGAATGGTAAGTGCTTCTTGGCTTCTTTCGATAGAAAACGACTCAACGCTGCAAGACACCCAGTTAACCGTTGGATCTCTTTAACAGTCCTTGGACTTTTCATGTTCATCAATGCCTCCACCTTCTCAGGATTTACATCAACTCCCATTGTCGATACCATGAAACCTAGAAACTTGTCGGCCCCCAATCCAATAACGCATATGGCCGGGTTTAACTATAATTTCAATTTTCATAGCTCACCGAATATCTCCCCAAGGTATTCCAAAAACTAAATGTAGTCCCTACTCTTCACTAACATATCATCCACATAAACCTCCGAATTCTCTCAATTTGGCTTTTAAATAGTTTGTTTACCAGCCTTTGGTAGGTTGCTCCAGCGTTATTCAAACCAAATGGCATCTTCTTGTAACAAAAAGTTCCAGCCTTCGTTATGAACAAAGTCTTCGCCTTATCTTCCCCTCCCATTAGTATCTGATGGTATCCCTTGTGTGCATCAAAGAAAGCAAGGACCTGGCTCTACGAGCCTATCGATCTAAGGGAGGGGATAGCTGTCTTTGGGGGCAACATTTATGCAAATCGGTGAAGTCAATGCACACATGTCAAGCACCATTATGTTTTGGGACCATCACCGAGTTAGCATGCCACTCTGGGTAAAGCACTTCTTCGATCACATCTTCGTCGAGGACTTTTTCTACTTCCATCCTTATAGCTTCAGCTCTTTCCGACGCAAACATTCTTCTTTTCTGCTTGATGGGTTTTATCGAGAGATCAATATTCAATTTGTGAACTGCTAACTCCACGGGCACTCCTGCTACGTTCGCAGTATCCCAAGAGAAAACATAGGAGTAATGATCAAGCAATGCCTGCACTTTGCTCCTTACCAACTCTGACATCATCTTACCTACAGTGATTACCCCCAAATCTTGGCCATGGATCTTCTCTGTGTGCGCTGGTCCGGTACTCTCATGGATTGATGCTACATCTCCCTTCTTTGCTCATTTTCGGCTGCCAAGCTACAGTGTTTCGCTACCACATAATCACCTCGAATATAGGCTACCCCCTTGTTCGTTGGGAATTTCATCATTAATTGGAACGACCACACTGATTGAGCTTGACACATCCAAGGTCTTCCAAGAATCACATTGTAAGGGGAGTTAGCATCGATAACTACAAAGTTGCAATATATCATCACCCCTTTTTCTCCATCCGTCACTTTGAACGGTAGGGTGACTTCACCGAGAGAGGTTATTGTTTTTCCTGTGAATCCCGATATAGGCTATAACAACCTCTTTAAACCACCCCATCCAATTGGTCAAAATAGCTAGCGAACATAATCTCAACCCCACTTCCATTATTGAGGAAGACTCTTTAACCAACGAAGTTCCAATCACCGCTGATATTACCATTGGGTCTGTATGAGGAGTCTGGTTAGGAGCTGTGTCTACTTCTGAAAGTGTTATCATTTCATCCGGTCAGAATTTCTTATAAGATGGCTCACCGATAGGGACACGTCTTGAATCAACTTTCATCACGGTATTCAAGGATCCTTCCCTAGTCTGGCTGATTCCTTGCAGATTGATTGGGGTATGGTTCTCTCCGATGCACCTAACTCCCCGCCTGGGGGGTACAGTGGGCCCTGGGAGGAGGGAAGTTCCTTTTGAAAGGTTGCCGACCCTCTCAATCATTTCTCTGCCTCACTGGGACATCTCGAAAGAATGGACGGGAATCTGGGCCTCGAAGAAGATCTTCCTTTTCACCTCTCGATTTCCATTCTAAGATGACCACACTCATTCGTATGGTGAACCCAGTCCCTATGGTGTTCGCAGAATCTGTTCATAGATCTCCTTCCAACCACCACCGCTTCTGATCTATTGAGCACCTGAGGTGCTAAAAAAACTCCTCTGTGGATACTCCAACTCTCCGTTGGAGAGTGTTAAAGAGGCATGTACTTGTCAAATCTCACCTCAACGAATTCATTGGCCTCTTGCCACTATCTCCAATCTTCACCTGCTTGGCCATCACAACCTCTATTTTCTTCTTAGTCGGATCATCAACTTTCGAGTGTTGCTCCACTACTTCCTCAAGCTATTGAAGAGTTTTTAGAGTTTTGACCGTTAACTTCCTATATAACTCCAGGCCTTCCATCCCCAACGGGTATCCCTGTATCACTTCATTTTCTGTTCCTTTGACCACTCCTTGGATTTCATCGACATATCTATGGCAAAACATTGCTGTGGACTCTCCCGGCTTCTGTTTCATCTAGTAAAGCTTGGTCAATGTTTTTGTAAACATTTTGTTTTGGCAATACTGTCTTAGAAGCGCTCGACTGAAATCTCAGTACGACTGCAAGGATCCCTCGGTAACTTGTTGAACCGCTCCCATGCCTTTCCTTGCCACCCACGAGCTTACATGTTATCCTCTCCTCAAAATCACTAGAGTTCATTAGGCTTAAGAAATTCTGGATGAACTCTCGAGGGTCTGAATCTCCCGCATAAGTTGGAAGCCTCTCTAGAGGCTTCATGTCAGCTGGCCATTGATACACGGTTACTGTTATGTCAAAGGGAGACCCAACAGACTGTTTCATCAGCCTTATTAACCTACCAAGTTCTCGTCCAAGTGTATCCCCAGCTTTCCCAGATGACTGGTTCTAGTATTGGTTTCATTGAGGGTTTTTGTGCGGAAGCTCGTGCATCTGAAGATTCATATCCTACTCCATGTAAAGCCTTCCTCCAACAAAAGCGGGATATCCCAAAGATATATGTATTTGATTGCAGAAATCATACCCCCTATGACCTTCAGGACCCATCCAAACTTCACCTCCTGGCAACGAGACCATCCCTGTCCTTGGCTCATTTCCTCCGAACATGGGTGCACCTGACATTGAATAGTGTCCCAACATCCCCTCCGATAACGAGGGTTGTGGCCTTCGTTAGGAGGCTTCCTGGTGCCTAAAGTAAGGCACTCCCATCATCTGGCTTGCAAGGGGCAGAGCTTGCATATGCTCCCAAGTTATCAATGGTGCTAAAACTCTCGATGATCATGGTCCATCAACGGGGGGAAGGGGGGGGTACGACTTGGTACCCTGCTGTCATCAGTATCTGAGAGATCTTCTCTAAACCCAATTGTTGATTCGCAACCACTTCCGCCACACTTCTGTTCTCTCAAACCCTCCTTTCATAAGCTTTGATTTGAGAATCAACAAAACATTTAGTAAGGCGACCATCAACGCCCCTTGACACCTGGGTGGGGATCTCGGGGGCTACGATTCCAACTGCCGGTTCTATAGTAACTTTCAAATTCCTGGAGGTCCCTCCCTCCTTGGGGACCACCGGGTTAGGATTCACCGATATCTCCATCGGATCCGTCCCCATATTTTACGCTGCCATGGATGTCTTCGCATTGTGGGGGCCCAATTGTGCTTTGTCCCCAGCACATGTGCCCTTAATTTTCAATCGTTCAATCCTTCTAGCAGTAGCTGTGGAAGTGGACATCCGCCAACAGATCTAGATCTAACTTCTCTCGGGGTCCCTCTTGGCGTGCCAACTTGATGCGTCTCTCCACCTGATCCAAAGCCTACCTTCGATCTATCGCCAATAATCAACAACCTGCAAAACAGACCCCGGAGTATTCCGGGGGAAAAAGCTCTTATGACCAAATCAATATGTGGCAGTCTGATTAGTTAATAAAGCTTAGTCCAAAAATAACAACATACCTTCCAATTTATACCTTTTGAACTCTGAATGTGGTTGTCTAATCCTTGAGTTTTTTCCTTAGCGTGAGGCCCAATAAGTTGGTCCTTATGGGACTCTTAGGTTGGACTTGCAGCCCAACGATGTCTTGGTCCATCTCCTCATCAATAAGGTTATGGAAAAATGTGTTTAATTAGAATAATAAAAAAGTAAAAGATGTTAGTTGCAATACTAAAATTTTATAATGCAACGTGCAATAGTTATAAACTTTATAACTCGATTAATACAACCCAAAAAATTTATCTTCATTTCTTGTAATTTGCAGTTTAAACCTTGATCTTTCCATGGATTATGAAAATATCGTATCTCAAGAGACGAACTCAAAGATTAGAAACTGAATAACAATCTGAATTACCAATTCAACCAAATAAACAAAATTGAATTTAGAATTTGGAATGAATGGGACTTAAAATGCATTTCAAGAGGGGCAGGTGATGGCCACGAGAGCACAATATACATTTCTAATTTTCTAGTCGACGACTTATGGACTGATTGGAATTCCAGAATTATAAATGAGTGGAATAAGAGTCGTGAATGTGACTATAGGAGACTATTCCATCGTCTCCATCATCATGAGTATTTGTTTCTTTCCAAAGTTTTTCTTTTCACATTCTTTAGCAATTAAGTCATATGCATAAATAATAATCTTACATCACATTCTATTCGTTTTCCTGCTCGCGTGTCAGCCAAACCACCAAGGTTATGGTCTCCCGAAGAGAGTAGTCATTCGGTATATTGATATTGACAAACTGTTTTCGTTTGGTCTTTTAATTATAACATTTTAAAAATTAATTTTTAATTAATTTACATTCATTCAATTTTCCTTTTACTCTTTCAATATAAATTGTTTCATTTATTTTACTTTTGAAAAAATTGTACCATTTAATAGAGTGTTATTTTTAAAAGATGAGAGAGAGTAGTGATGGTATATATTAAATTTCAAATATAAAGATAATATATATCCTTTTTTTGAGGGGATTAATTAACCAGTAAAATATACACAAATTATACTGTTGGTGATTAATCAGCTCGCCCTCAATCGCCCCGGCCGCACCGACATCACAACCATAACCGGAAAGGTAAATCACAGCACTTTCGGGTCAATCATATGGCTCTCGACTATGTTTGGTGCGCACAAGGAGTCCCTCCACTGAAGAAACTCCCACCTTGCTACTGCCGAAAGTCGAACCCTTGTTCCCAAGGAAATTAGGCTATGTACCCAACTATTTGGACGATCGTGTGGTTGCACAAATTATACTGATGGGGATGTACAATGCGCAGGATAGGATATAATTTACCATTTGACAGAAGTTGCAAAATTATTGGGGTTGTGGAATTATACGAGAAAGTGACGATAGTCATATTTGCGGATCAATTTATTGGAGAAAAAGTTCAAGGAAAATATCATTTAGGCCTTAGGTCTTATTTTCGTCTTATTTAAATGAAAATGAACTGATCAAAATTAATTAAAATTAAAATGTTAAACTAAATTAAATTAAATTAAGTTAAAACTAACTAAATGAGGATGAAATTTGATAGAGTAGATGATAGAATATCCTGATTGATTTAATTTAATTAGAATTGATATTGTACATATATAAAACAGTCTATGTTCGATGTACTTAGCTCCATGTACTCTATTTATTCATCTATGATAGACACACCAAATATAGTGAATTACACGCTTTCATGGTATCAGACAGGTAACAATTTTTTTGCTTCGTCCTGCTCTTCCGCCATTTCAAAAAAATCTTGAACCTTCCAAAGTTTCAATGGCCAACAACGCATTAAGCTACTCTACCCTCATTCATATGTTGCCAATTAAACTAAATTCCGGCAACTACATGATGTGGAAGTCGCAAGTTCAAGTGCTCCTCGAATCAGAGGGTCTCTTTGGCTTTCTGGATGGCTCCAATCCAAAGCCCGTTATCTTAGTCAGAGGTGTATCCTCGCCTGGTTCCTCTTCTCTGACCACCGACGACGACGTCGCAAAATCTCAGGCCATGTTCAATTCTTGGGTGGTGTAAGACAAAAGGTTACAGGCGCTACTTCGTTCGTCGCTCACCGAGGAGGCTATGCTGGAAACGATCGGTTGCAGCTCAGTGAAGGAGACGTGGGACTCCTTAGCAGCAGTTTTTGAAAATGTCTCTACTCAGGGATGAACTCCATACAATCCAGTGTGGCTCCTCGTTGGTGATGGATTTCCACCGCTGCTTCAAGGCCGTTATCAATGGACTCGCCGCCATGAATGCTCCGATCTCGCCCAGAGATCGAGTTATGCTATTTCTGTGAGGTCTCGACACCGGGTTTGCTGAATTCACCAGGTTCAGTTGGCTCAATTGCCGCTGCCGACATACTCCGGCGTGGTCGCACGAGCCCGTAGCTATGAGATTTTCAACCAGAACTCCCTCGACGCAAATTCCAGTTTAGACTTAGTTCCAGTAGCCTTTGCCATCTCCTTCGCAGCTTCTTCCGGCAATCAGACCTTCTACTCGCTGGCGCGTGAAGCCCACGCACTGCCCTCGGGCGCGTCGACTACAACGTGCGACCGTGGTGCCACTTACTTCTGGTTAGTTCGTTCCTCAGGTGCTGTTGGTTCTGGTCGCAGGAAACGCTGGAATCCGAAGTGCCAAATCTGCCACAATTTTGGTCACACAGCTCCGCACTGTTCTAGACTGTCGTCCGCAGCTCGCCACTCTGAGTCGGCTCATCTTTCCGAGGCTTTCCAGTCATCTGTCTCCCTTGACGATTTAGCCTCCGAGTGGTATTTGGATTCTAGAGCAACGAATCATATGACTTCCACTTCCTCTGGCATGGACAGTGTTATCCCCTATTCTAGTAACCGTTCTGTCATTGTTGCTAATGGCCGTTCTATTTCTATTTCTCATATTGGACAATGTCGGTTTTCTAGTGATTTGTCTTTATCAGATGTGTTGGTGGTCCTTGATATTACAAAAAATCTGTTTTCCATTAGTAAATTGACAAAGGATATGAATGGTGTGATTTCTTTTTATGAGGATGTGTTTGTAATTCAAAATCGGTCCACAAAGGAGATCGTGGCCTTTATGTGCTTACGAAGAGTGGTGCTGCTTTTGTTGCTCATGGTAAAACTAATAAACATAGAGCTTCTTTTGAAGTTTGGCATGCTAGACTAGGGCATACTTCCATTTCAGTTATTTCTTTGTTAAATAAACAAAACCGTATTGATGTGGTTTCTTTACCGCCTAAACCCGTACTTTGCTCGCCTTGTGAAATGGCGAAAGGAAAAAGGCTTTCTTTTGTGGACAATCCTAGACGAGCACAGGTTGTCCTCAATTTAGTGCACTGTGACTTGTGGGGCCCTGCTCCATTTTTATCTAGTAGTGGATTCTCTTATTATGCTGTTCTTGTTGACGATTTCTCGCAATTTACCTGGTGTTATCCATTGGCACGAAAATTGGATTTCTTTGAGACATTCTTGCAGTTTTAGAACTTGGTTGAAAACCAATTTTCTTGTTCAATCAAGGTGTTTCAGAGTGACGGTGGTACAGAATTCACAAATGCATGCCTACGATCCCATTTTTCAAATAAAGGGATCCTTCATCAGATTTCTTGTTCATCCACACCGGAGCAGAATGGTAGAGCGGAACAAACACCGCCATGTTACAGAGATGGGATTATCCATGCTTTTCTCCTCTGGCTTGATGATCCCGTACTGGAATGTTGCTTTTGCCACGGCTACCTACACCATCAACAGGCTTCCCACCCCTGTTCTTCGTAATGCCTCACCATATTCTCTACTATATGGTCGTCATCCAGACTACTCCAACTTTCACCCATTCGGACGTCGGGTGTATCCCTTCATTCGGCCATTTTCTCCTCACAAACTGGCCCCTCGCAGCACTCTATGCATATTCGTAGGCTATAGTGCTCGCCATAAGGGTTTTCACGATCTTCATCGGACTTTTCTTGGTGCAGGCTAAGTATGCGATGGAGATACTTCAACGCGCGGGTATGACATATGTTGTTCCTGTTTCCACACCTTTTGTTTCTGGCTCTCAGCTTCACAACACCTCGGGGTCTGAGTTCTTGAACCCAAAGCTTTATCGCTCACTAGTCGGTGCCTTGTAGTACTTGACCATCACTCGCCCTGATCTCTCCTATGCGGTCAACTCTGTTAGCCAGTTTCTCCAGTCGCATCAAGAGGATCACTATCAGGCTGTAACTCACATACTTCGGTATGTCTATGGCACGCTTCATCATGATCTGTCTTTTTAACCATCCCATAGTGGTCTTTCCCTTCTGGGCTACTCCGATGTTGACTGGGCCCGTTGTCTCGAGACTCGGCGCTCCACTTATGGCTATGCCATATTTCTTGGGGGCAATCTTGTTTCTTGGAGTGCTAAGAAGCATTCGACTGTGTCTCGATCCAGTTGTGAGTCAGAGTATCACGCTATGGCAAACATTGCTGCTAATCTGCTTAAGGAGCTTCGGATTTCCCTTTCGCCGTCGCCTCTCCTACTTTGCGACAATAACATTGCCATTTTTCTTGCTCCAAATCCGGTTGCACATAAACGGGCCAAGCACATAGACATCAACTACCACTTCGTTCGTGAGCTTGTTGCCTCTGGCAGGCTTCGTGTTAGTCATTTTCTATCCTCTCTGTAGGTTGTTGATATTTTCAGTAAGGGTCTGTCACGTAATCTTTTTTATTTGTTTCGTTTCAAACTTTGCGTATCCTGTAGTCCTACACTTTGCTTGAGGGGAGGGGGGTGATAGAGTAGATGATAGAATATCCTGATTGATTTGGTTTAATTACGATTGATACTGTACATATATAGAACAGTCTAGGTTCGATGTACTTAGCTCCATATACTCTATTTATTCATCTATGATAGACACACCAAATATGGTGAATTACACACTTTCAAAATTAATTAAATTGAATTAAATTAAATTTAAATTGAGTACAAAATTGCGTGGCTTTAATTTCTTAAGCAAAAATGCTAAATTTCTTAAGCAACGCTATGTTCTACGGGCTGAAATTCTAACGGATTAAATAAACTAGTGCATAAATTAAATCTCCATTAACGATACAATGGATTCAATGCAGATTTTGATGGGTTAAATTAGACTTTTTTCATAATGTGATAATTTTAAATGGCGGTTAAATTAGATTTTTTTTCACAGCGATTCAACATTAATCAGAGGTCGAATCGATGTTGATTAAATTTCATTTTGCATAAACTTTAGTTTGTTGGAAAATCATTGTAAAACAAATTGAATTTCGTCAACTTTTGGGCTTCATTTTGAGTTGGGCTCGAACTGAATTAGAGTCAGTGGACATCGCATTTGGATTCTCCTCTGCGAGTACTATAAAAATGACTGTTTAAACTCTCAAAACGGATAAAGGGTGAATGAGATATGGATGCTCAAAGAGTCACTCTTAGAATGGAAATTTGGGTGGAAATTCATTCGCACGTACTAAGTTTTCTGTAATTTTTGACTGTCTAAAATGTGTTTGGATCGTGTGGAAATCTCTAGAAAGCCCAAACCACGTAACAAATATTCTAACAATCACGTGTGGAATATATGAGATTTGATACACGGTTAATCATGATAAGGAATATGATATTCTTATCTTTCCAGTATCTATTCAAATATTTGTAAAATATTTGGTGGTTAGAGAATAATTGGTGGTTATGATATTCTTTGTGTGACTCCGAGGTAATTTTTACTTGTTAAAATTACCTTCGATGGTTTTATCCTAGGGAACGATGTTCACGACGGAACTCATTCGTTTCAAGGACAGCGAGTGTACTCGTGACTCCATCAATATGTGATATATGTGATTGCTTTAAACATGCTTATTAATTGTATGCGTGAATAATTAATACAGTTTCATTATTGTTACTTATGCTAAATTGTTCGTGTAATTTCGTTATTTAATTTCCACATGTATATCATGTTCAACAAGTTTCTTCACGTGCAAATCTTTATTTCTCATATTTATCTCATATTTATTTCCACTCATTATAAATCTCCATTAACGGCTCTATTATAAGATGGTTATTATTTTTCTCTATTAACAACTGTTGACTGAGGTTCCGAATTCGAAACCTCTATTTCATAATGTGATAATTTTAAATGGCGGTTAAATTAGACTTTTTTTTCACAGCTATTCAACATTAATCAGAGGTGGAATCGATGCTGATTAATTTTCATTTTGCGTAAAATTTTGTTTCTTCACGTGCAAATCTTTATTTCTCATATTTATCTCATATTTCTTTCCACTCATTATAATTGCCGCTAGGAGTGTTCCCAACATCTTGAAATTAATGATTATTTTTTTTAAAAAAATCATTATCTCATTCTTATTTGTTAGTTGGCATTCTTATTTAAATTTCTTCTCCTTACCCAATTTTCTCTCCCAAATTACAGCCTTCTTCGAATTTTCTTCTCTCTGATTTTATTAGAGTATAGTATGTATCTTTGGTAAATCCGTATTTGTATATGATTAGGTTTCATAGCTTTGCTTCTTCTAAGTAAACCCTTGTATAAATATATGTTGATATCATGAATGAAATCAGAACAGTTTTACATAATCCTTATACAATTTTACATATTTCCCCTTCGATCACTAAATCTCTAGATTTCTTCTTTTTCTTATCTCCCAAATTTTAGATTCATTCTTCTTCTTACCTCTTAAATTTTCAGATTTCTTCTTTATTCCTCCACCTATCGAATCCCCTACCTGAAAATATTGGTGATGTGCATGGTGAATCAGATGAGAGAAGACCGACAAGAAGACATGGGTAAAGAAGGGTTATTTTTGAATTCGCTTAGGGTTTAAGGTATGGTGTTAGTGATTTCATTTAGTGTCAGCATGAAAATATTTAAGGGGTTTGAGCTTACACATGTTTTTGGCATTGTTTTTTGTGGTGTTAATTAATGGGTATGTTGGGTGCATGGTGAATGATATGGGGTGGTGGTGAATGATAATGTTGCATGGTGGTGTTGAAGATCGACAGTGGCATTAATTGAGAAATATATGACAATCCAAGACTTAGACAGAGATCCTGATCACATCGCAGTCTTCGATCATGTTCATCCTGCGGCTGCTAACAACCGTCAAGTTTCTCAAAAGAAATGTCCGGCCAGATTTTCCAAGAAGAGGTGCAGGAGCATTCAAACCAAAAATCCTTTTGGTACTACCATCAGTAGTGGCAAGAAACTACTGGAACGGTCGACTATTGTTAGTGCTCATCCCCCATGCTAAGAAAGATACCACTAATGAAACGAGCGTGGGTGTGGGAATGAGCGTGTGTGTTAGTATGTGATCCAAGAAACTTAATATTCCCTCGAGCGCGGGTATTAGTACGCTATCCAAGAAACTTAATACTCCCCATGCTCCTACAGTTAACTATGGTGCTATCAAAGAGAATTCTCCGCCACATGGTTATAACAATGAAAAGGCTTCGCATTCTGAGGACTTAGTTCCACATCGAAGGCGTACCGCCCGGGCCCCCAAGGCCACTGAAGGTGAAGCTGCCCGTCTATTCAAAGTAGCTACATGAATAAAGCCAAAAAAAATTCATTGGTCCGATAAGATTCTTGCCTTTGTTGTTCCGATGTATTTTTTTTTTGTAAAAATGCATAATTTGGTGGAAATCCGATGTATCCCCAAGCAAGTAAATCGTTGGTCTTTTATTTGTCATCCTTCAGCTCTTGCTTTATAAATTAAATTTTGACGAATGTGATCTGATCGAATGTTATCTGAATGTGACACATCTTAACGAACTTATCTGCATTTCAACCAGCTAGTTTAGATATGATCTCATTTATTGGCATGAGAATATTATCAAACTTGGCCATTTAGGCACGAGTGGGTAAGACTTGATTATATCGACTCAAGAATATTATCGAACTTGGCCGTTTAGGTGTTAGACTTGGTTTTATCGACACAAGAATATTATCGAACTTGGCCGTTTAGGATTAAGTGAGTAAGACTTGGTCTTGTCGATGCAAGAATATTATCGAACTTGGCCGTTTAAGCATTAGACTTGGTCTTATCGACACAAGAATATTATCGAACTTGGCCGTTTAGGCTCAAGTGAGTAAGACTTGGTGTTGTCGACAAAAGAATACTATCGAACTTGGTTGTTTATGTGCAAGTGAGTTCAGCTTGGTCTTTATCGGCACAAGAATATTATCGAACTTGGCCGTTTAGGTATAAGTGAGTCAGACGGTCTTTATCGACGTAAGAATATTATCAAACTTGGCCATTTAGGCTCAAGTGAGTAAGACTTGATCTTTATCGATGCAAGAATATTATCGAACTTGGCCTTTTAGGCGCAAGTGAGTCAGACTTGGTCTTTATCAACGAAAGAATATTATCAAACTTGGCTGTTTAGGCCCAAGTGAATAAGACTTGGTTTTTATCGACACAATAATATTATCAAACTTGGCCATTTAGGCGCAAGTGAGTCAAACTTGGTCTTTATCGACATAAGAATATTAACAAATTTGGCCGTATAGACTCAAGTGAGTAAGACTTTGTCTTTATCGACGACCATAGCCAAACTAAAAATCAAAATTGATGATTTCTAAAAAGGTTGGTAATATTCCAACTTCGAGGAATCTTTGTTCCATCCATTTCTTCTAGGACATAACTTCCTCCTAGGTGCGCCTCCATCACTCTGTACGGCCCTTCCCAGTTGGGAGCCAACTTTCTCTCTAGTTGCCGCTTACTTTTCTCATTACTCCTCATAACTAGGTCTCCAGCCTTGAGCTGTACCTTCTTAACCATTTGATCATGGTATTGCTTAACTGTTTCCTTCACCTTCACCTCGCGAATAACAGCCAGTGCTCATCCCTCTTCTGCTAAGTCCAAGTCCAGACACCGATTAGCTCGTTGTCTAATTCGTTGCTCGCTATCACCCTTGGGCTTGGAAAACCAATTTATGCTTGAAAATATGGCCTCATTCACCCAATTTCCAGCCGCCCATTCGAGTCGCTTTTTGATCCCATTAACAAGGGTTCGATTGGTAACTTCCACTTGGCCATTTGCATGTGGGTGGTAAACTGTTGTTAACCTTAACCAAATTCTGAATTCCTCACACTAAGTTTTGAAAGGATCATTAGCGAACTGCGTGCCATTTTCGGATAATATAACCCTTGGAATTCCAAAATGGAAAATGATGTTCCTCCAGGAAAATGAGATGATTGATTTTACCTTTATGTTTGTGAGAGGTTCGACTTTGACCCATTTGGTAAAATAATCCACAGCTACAAGCAGGTACTTAAGTCTACCGGGTGCTTCCGAGAATGGCCTAAGTAGGTAACTCCCCCACTTATCGAATGACCAAGTGTTATGCATATTGATCATTTCTGTCTGAGGCATATAGATCATCGGCGCATACCTCTAGCATTGGTGGCAAGCCTGGATGTACCGACTAGCGTCCTCAAACATAGTAGGCTAATAGTAACCTGCCAGGTTCACCTTTCTAACTACTGAGCGAGGCCCTTGGTGACTACCTGATGGAGATGCCAAGACGACTACCACCATAAATGAAGACATTCCACGACTTGATCAAACATTTAAAGGATATGTTCGAGATCCTCTAAGTGACATGGCAGGACCTATGACTAGGTCAAGGACTAAGCTTAGGGATGCTGCTTTAAATGCTTTGATTGATCGCCTTTATGATGAAGAATTAAGAAGGAGTCGCCATCGACATCTTGGATTCATTATTAAAGATTGTCGACGAACTAAAGACATCATGAAGAACACTATACTCTTTTTTCCCACTGGGTTTTTAATGAGGTAGTGTGATCACTGTAAAATAATGTCATTTTGAGTTTATTGGACTGATAGCTCGGCCATATGGGCTTTGAAGAGCTGAATTTCAAAAATACCGTCCATTAAGGTTTAGTATATTCATTTTTATTCTGATTAGAATTATATTTGGTAAGATTAGATAAGGTAATATTCTTCAAGGTTACTTCTTGAAGAATTCAACCTGATTACCTTAGATTACCATTTATTTTAGGTATTTTAGTTAGATATGGTTTTAGCTTCTTAAAGCTGCCATAAGTCGATTCAGTTTCCATTTGTGATTAGGGTTTGAGGCAAGATTGTAACCCTATAAAAAGGGAGGCTTTATGGACGAAAATCACAACCTTTGATCAATCAAATATACAACCTTTTGAGTTCATACTCTTTGCTTGCGAGCTATTACATTGTTGCTTAACCCCGATGACTAGTTAAGTATCAATAAACCTTGTAATCTGATCCTGAGGGCTAGTTAGAGAGCAAGTCGAAGTTAGGCGTACCCCGAGGGCTAGACTCTTGAATTTCATGCGAGATAGTGCGTGTTTGCATATCCCTTCACTAGATCAAAGATATTAATTCCGCAAATCGTGAGTCTTCGCAAGGAGATTCATATCAGTTGGTATCAGAGCTAAGCGAAAGATCGACTGAGGCCAAAAAAAAAGAAAAAGAAAAAAAGGGGTTTCGAGTTTGCATTAATTTATTTTTCAAATTTTATATATATATATATATACTCTTTCGTGTCATGTTTTAACTGTGTTTGTTTGATCTTTCTTACCAGGAGGATTGAATCTAGAGTTGAAGGACGTCGAAGGGTCTGAGCGTTAACAAGTATTATCCGCCTTCACCTCCCGGTCAGTTTCGTAGTTTTTAGTAGCTCAAACAGTTTATGTGCTTGTGATATTTTCATCAACTCTTCTGAAAATTATTGCATGCTCATAATCCTATTTGTTTTCGTTATCGTTCTTTGATTCCGTGATCTAGAATTGCTCTTTGATTCTTGATTACACCTTATTAAAAAAAAGTCTTGTGTCGTTTTCCATATATATAGTGTCATATTCTTGATCCTTACGATCTTGAATACCTCGAAGTTTATTGGAATCAAGAGGAAGTTGTCGTAGTTTTCTTATTCCAAGTTTTGTATATGCGATTCTTGTTCCAAAAATTTTCGAAAATAAAAAACAAAAGGTGGCAGATTTTGGGTTTCAAAATCGGAATTTAGGATTTGAAATCTGAAATTTGGGGCAGATTTGCAATTTTCAAAAGTTTGGGGGAAGATTTGCAATTTCCAAAAATTTTGGTAATTGTGACCGAAATTTTTCTTGGGGAATAACATTCTGTTTGTGAGTTTTATAGTACCAAAAAAAAGGGGAAAAACGAATTGTGGCTGAAAAAAAAGGAAAGAAAAAGGAATCCGGTTTGAAAAAGGAAAAGAAAAGTCAAAATCCTGATCGGAAGAGAAAAAGGAAATAAAAGCCAATTGAGAGAGGAGTTTTGATCTGAATTTTTTGACTTGGGGGACAAGTAAGTCATTAAAATCCTTTTCCACAAGGGATTTGGATTTAAGTTCTTATTCCAATTTGTTCTTGAATTTTCGGAACCTATTTGTAGCCTATATAAAGCAATCTTGTTTTGGTCATAATTCATTCAATACAACTCCGATTCGTGCCATTCAAATTGTGTTTTGTTCTTTATTCTTTGTAGAATTTGGAATTCTAGATCGTAGAGCCAAAATTTGAGTTTATTATTTTTTAATTTCGAAATAAATTCTGCAGTACTCATCTCCATAGTTTGCTTTGAATTGCAGTGAATTGATCAGTTGCCCTCGTATTAGCCTTCGCCTTGTGAGTTGTGAGTGTTATACACTTGGTGAGTGACCTTACTAAACAAAGGGAAGGGGGGGACAATTTTTTTAACTAAACATTTGATTTTCTTAGCAGTTAGCGAAGATGGGGGACAAAAATCCATTTGTCCCGCCTTTTGTTAGCAATCCTAACAATTTGCCATTGACAAACACCTCTAATGGTGGGCGGTAGTTATCCACGTGAAGAGGCTCCAAATAGTTGGGAGCGACATCGAATTAATCCAAATGAAGCCAATGATCCTGATCGGTTTGCTGTCGCAATAAATGCACTTATGAGTGAAGTGCAAAGGTTGGCGAGAAAAGTTGATAGCATGGCACCGCCTACACCTACATCATCGGTCAAGAGGGAAGAAACCAAGAAATATGTCCGTCAATTTAATGGTTCTGGAAGTTCAGATGATTATTCTGATGATGGTTCAGAAAGGCAATCACACCGAGGGTTTTCTAGAAGACATCGCCCCAGTAAACCTCATTCCCGAAGGAGAGTGAAGATTAATTCAGGATCTGATTCAGGTTCTGATGAAGCTCGAGATATCAAGGGTTTAAAATATGACATCCCTCGATTTGATGGTCAACACAATCCAGTAAAGTATCTTGATTGGGAGCGACGGATTGAGAATCTGTTTGATCTCAACAATTATCGGGAGAAGGAGAAAGTCAAAGTGGCGCAGTATTCTTTCACTCATTATGCGGCTGAGTGGTGGAAAAATAAAAAGGAGTCGCGATATCTTGCCGGAAAGAAACCTATCTCCACTTGGGAGAGACTGAGATCCGAGCTTCGCGAATATCATGTTCCGCCTACTTACTTGATGGAACAACATTCTTATCTGTCCAACATGAAGCAAGGAAATCGCATAAATGATGAATACTAGCAAGATCTTGAGTTGACTATGAGAAGGGTTAGAATGAAAGAAGATGACGCATTCATCAAAAATCGTTTCATTGAAGGCTTGCGTGAAAACCTTCAAATGCCAGTCAAGCTTCAACATCACATATCTATGAATGATTTATTGGTGAAAGCAAGGTTAGTTGAGAGTACCCTGCGACCAAGGAGGCCACAGCCTAGTTTTCCAAGCCAACGACCAGGGTTTGACTCCGGAAACCCTAGTTATGGCCGCAGTAGGGGACCGCCCATGGGAGGAAGAGGATCAGTTCAGACTTATTCAAATCCAACTTATAATCCTACTAAGAGTAAGGCGGCACCACCAACCCAACAGGTTTCAAAAATTCCAGGTAAGTCTTCTACTTCTTCATCAAATTCAGTTTCTGTTAACTCTCCTACTTGTTTTCATTGTAAATAAAGAGGACATGTCCGTAATAACTGTCCTCATGCACGAGTGCTAACAACACTTGAGGAAGAAGATGAATATGCTGATATGCCACCATTGTGTGAAAGTGGTGAAGAACGGGTAGATGAAGAGATCATCATAAATGATCATGGTGAACAGGGTCCAGAAACACAAGGTAACTTCGTGTCATTAAGAGTTCTAAACTCTCAAATGGCTGAGACACAGGTACAAAGGATTAATATTTTTCATACTCGTTGCCTTGTGAAAGATAAGAATTGTTTACTAATTATTGATGGTGGTTCTTGTGCTAATACTGTGTCCAATCTTCTTGTTAAATCATTGTCTTTGCCTGTGACTACTCATCCATCACCATATAAACTTATTTGGTTAAATGGTAGTGGTGAAATTAGGGTTAACAAACAATGCATGATTAACTTTAAGATTGGAAAATACCATGATTCTATCTTATGTGAGCTATACCTATGGAAGCTAGTCATATTTTGTTAGGGAGACCTTGGCAGTTTGATCGTAAATCCATGCATGATGGTTACACTAACAAAATTATTGTGATTAAGGATAGAACAAGGTATACTTTGGTTCCATTATCTCCAGTGGAAGTTTTAGAGGCACAGAGATGCATGAAAGTCAATAAAGAGAAGTTTGCGACTGATGTGCAAATGGCCGACCAAAACCCTAGCAAGGGCTTGAAGGAGATCGGCCACAAGGTGAAGAATGGAGGCAAAAACCTTGATAATTTTGACCAAATATCAAGGGAGGCCGTCCCAGGTAAGCCAGGTAAGTCTACGAATGATTCTGATAAGTAGCGTAAAATCCTATCTTCACATCTTAGTCCTTTGCCATCAATTTACATGATGAGACATGAACTTCCTAATGATTCTGGTAGATTGTTTTATGCATCAATTAGGGATGTGAATCGTGCATTTTGTAATCATTCTTATGTGCTTATCATGCATTTTAAAGAGAGCTATTTTGCTAGTGATGATATTCCTATGAATGTTCATCCACGGTTTGCTAAGATGTTACAGGAATTTGAGGATGTCTTTCCGGAAGCCTTACTCGCGGGTTTACCACCTTTACGAGGTATTGAACACTAGTTTTACTTGATTCCAGGTTCGTTATCCCAAATCGTCCGGCGTATAAAGCAAACCCTGAGGAGACAAAGGAACTACAACGACAAGTCGAGGAGTTACTTAAAAAGGGTATGTGCGAGAATCCCTATCTCCTTGTGTCGTGCCTGTCATTTTAGTTCCTAAGAAAGATAAAACTTGGCGTATGTGCATTGATTGTCGTGCTATTAACAAGATTACCATTAAGTATCGCCATCCTATCCCTAGGTTAGATGATATGCTTGAAGATTTGCATGGATCTGTGAGTTATACTAAAATTGATTTGACTCAGGGTTATCATCAGATTCAAATTAATGAGGGAGATGAATGGAAAACTGCATTTAAGACTAAGTTTGGGTTGTATGAATGGATCGTTATGCCTTTCGGTTTAACTAATGCACCTAGTACTTTTATGCGGTTGATGAATCACGTCTTACGAAAGTTTATTGGTCGGTTTGTTGTGGTCTATTTTGATGACATATTGATTTATTCTAAGTCGACTGATGAACATATTGAGCATGTTAAAATGGTTCTTGTTGCACTCTGTGAGTCTTGTTTATATGCGAACATTAAGAAGTGCATATTTTGCACTTCGGAAGTGGTGTTTCTCGGTTTTGTGGTCTCTAAAGAGGGCATAAAAGTCGACAAAACCAAAATTGAGGCCATTAAGACCTGGCCGAGACCTACTAATGCCAACCAGGTACGTTCTTTTCATGGTTTAGCTAGTTTTTATAGACGGTTTGTGCGTGATTTCTCATCTATTGCTGCACCTCTAAATGAACTAGTTAAAAAGGATGTGAAATTTGTTTGGACTGAGAGTCAAGAGAATGCAATTAATGAATTGAAAGTACAATTATGTAATGCTCCTATTCTTGCTTTACATAATTTTAATGGTACTTTTGAGATTCATTGTGATGCTTCTGGTGTTGGTATTGGTGTTGTTTTGATGCAAGAGAATCGACCTATAGCTCACTTCAGTGAAAAGTTAAAGGGCGGTGCTCTAAACTATCCTGTGTATGATAAAGAATTTTATGCAATTGTGCGTGCATTAGAAACTTGGCAACATTATTTATTGCATAAAGAATTTGTCATTCATAGTGTTCATGAATCCTTGAAATACTTGAAGAGTCAGATGAAGTTGAATAAGCGTCATGCTAAATGGTCTAGTTTCATTGAATCTTTTTCTTATGTGTTGCATTACAAAAAGGGTAAAGAAAATGTTGTTGCCGATGCTTTGAGTCGTAGACATGTTTTACTTACACGTTTGGAATGCATTATGCTAGGGTTTTCATTCGTGCGAGATTTATATGCGACCGATTCTGATTTTTCATCTATTTGTGCTGCATGCAAAAATGGTGCTTATGAGAAGTTTTTCCGGCATGATGGTTTCTTGTTTATGAATAATAGGTTATGTATTCCTCAATGTTCTATGCGTGAATTACTTGTTAGAGAAGCTCATTCAGGTGGATTAATGGGACATTTTGGTGCTTTTAAAACTTATAACTTGTTGCGAGAACACTTCTATTGGCCGAAAATGGCACTTGCTATTGATAGGGTTTGTAGGAATTGTCTTGATTGCTTGAAGGCTAAGTCTAAAACTAAGCCTCATGGTCTTTATACTCCATTGCCTGTTCCTACACATCCTTGGGTTGATATTTCCATGGATTTTATCCTAGGTTTGCCACGATCTCAGTCAGGTAATGATTCTATCTTTGTGATTGTGGATAGATTTTCGAAAATGGCACATTTTATTCCTTGTAGGAAGACAGATGATGCAAAGCATGTTGCGGATCTATTTTTGAAGGATGTAGTTCGATTACATGGAATTCCTGCATCCATTGTCTCTGATTGCGATGTTAAATTTTTATCCTACTTTTGGAATACCTTGTGGCGCAAGTTAGGGACAAAGTTGTTGTTTTCGACTGCCAGTCATCCTCAAATTGATGGACAAACAGAAGTGACCAATCGAACCCTAGGGGCTCTCTTGCGTGCACTAGTTCGGAAGAACTTAAAGAATTGGGAAAAATGCATTCCGATTGCAGAGTTTGCTTACAATCGCACTATTCATTCTAATACTTCTTTATCTCCATTTGAAATTGTTTATGGTTTTCTACCTATTACACCTCTTGATCTACTTCCTTTGAATTTTAAACAGGTTAAAAACCTTGATGGAGAATAGAAAGCTGATTTTGTGAAGAAAATCCATGAGAAGGTGCGTATGAGAATTGAACGGACAAATGCACAGAATGCTGATAAAGCTAATCAAAGCCGTAAGTTGATGAGGTTCAACGTGGGAGATTATGTTTGGGTTCATTTGCGGAAAGAGAGGTTTCCAAATGCTCGGAAATCTAAGTTGAGTCCATGTGGAAATGGTCCTTTTAGAGTGTTGGATCGTGTGAACGACAATGCTTACAAGATTTCGTTACCAGATCATTATGGTGTTAGTGCGACCTTCAATGTTGCTGATTTATCTCCATTTACATTTGAAGATGATTTAGTTTCGAGGGCAAAACCTTTCGACCACGGAGGGAATGATGGAGATGCCAAGACGACTACCACCATAAATGAAGACATTCCACGACTTGATCAAACATTTAAAGGATATGTTCGAGATCCTCTAAGTGACATGGCATGACCTATGACTAGGTCAAGGACTAAGCTTAGGGATGCTGCTTTAAATGCTTTGATTGATCGCCTTTATGATGAAGAATTGAAGAAGGAGTCACCATCGACATCTTGGATTCATTATTAAAGATTGTCGACGAACTGAAGACATCATGAAGAACACTATACTCTTTTTTCCCACTGGGTTTTTAATGAGGTAGTGTGATCACTGTAAAATAATACCATTTTGGGTTTATTGGACTGATAGCTCGGCCATGTGGGCTTTGAAGAGCTGAATTTCAAAAATACAGTCCATTAAAGTTTAGTATATTCAGTTTTATTCTGATTAGAATTATATTTGGTAAGATTAGATAAGGTAATATTCTTCAAGGTTACTTCTTGAAAAATTCAACCTGATTACCTTAGATTACCATTTATTTTAGGTATTTTAGTTAGATATGGTTTTAGCTTCTTAAAGCTACCATAAGTCGATTCAGTTTCCATTTGTGATTAGGGTTTGAGGCAAGATTGTAACCCTATAAAAAGGGAGGCCTTATGGACGAAAATCACAACCTTTGATCAATCAAATATACAACCTTTTGAGTTCATACTCTTTGCTTGCGAGCTATTCCATTGTTGCTTAACCCCGAGGGCTGGTTAAGTATCAATAAACCTTGTAATCTGATCCTGAGGGCTAATTAGAGAGCAAGTCGAAGTTAGGTGTACCCCGAGGGCTAGATTCCTGAATTTCGTGCCAGATAGTGTGGATTTGCAGATCCCTTCACTAGATCAAAGATATTAATTCCGCAAATCGTGAGTCTTCGCAAGGATATTCATATCACTACCAGTGATACCTTCATGAATTTCCCTGATCAAGTAATTGGCATCACATGGTGCAACACAACAAAGTAAGGGTTGTAAATAAACTCTACGATATAAGTGTCCATCCTGTATTTCATACCTTGGCGCCACGAGGCAAATCTTTCTTGCCTGCGAAGGTTTGTTAGGAAGAGTTCCCTCCTCCAGGTACTTGATGATGGGGGTCATCCAGGTTTCTGTCTCATCGATCGCCAACACTGTCGGATCCTCGAGACTACGGTGGTATAACTCTTTGAAGGGAATATGTTTTGGTGACGATCCTCCCAAGTCCGAAGATGCCAGCTTGCTGAGAGCATCCGCCTTTTGGTTCTACTCTCTAGGTACCTGTGTCAAAGTTCACGACTGGAATCATTTGAGCATAGGTTTTATCAACTCCAATTACCATTGCAGGTTAGGCTCCATGGCTTCATACTTCTTCTTAACCTGCTGCACCACAATTTTGAATCACTGAATACATCCATGCTTTCAACTTTCATCTCTTTGGCCAACTGAAGTCCGGTGATCAGGGCTTCATATTCCATTTTTTTATTCATTGATCGGAACATGAAGTGTAGTGCATATGGATAGTCGGTGTCACCGGGACTAGTGAGCAATATCGCAGCTCCACTACCCCCAAATGTGAAGACCCCTCAACGAACAACTTCCACAAGTCACCCTTTTCGCCTCCTCGTCTACTTTGATCACTTCTGTTGTTTCCACAATAAAATCAGCGAGGGTCTGGTCCTTGATTGCAGTCCCGAGTTGAAACTGGATGTCATGTTCGCCCAACTCCACAGCTCATTTCATCATCCTTCCTAAAGCTTCAGGTTTAACGAGCACCTATCTGATGGGAAAGCTTGTTAAAACCACTATGGTATGGCCCTGGAAGTAAGGACGCAACTTTCGTGCAGCATAAACTATGGCCAAAATCAACCTTTCGAGGGAAGTCTACCGCATCTCTAGGCCCTGTAACGCCCGACTTACAAAATATAAATGATACCGCTGCTTGTGCTTCTCCTTTTTCAAGACAGCGCAAACTTCTAGGGCTGAAGCGGAAATGTAAAGGTACAAAACCTCTCCTGGCTCAGGTTTTACCAATGTGGGTAACGTTCGAATGTGGTCCTTCAAAGCTACAAATGCCTTCTCACAGTCCTCCGTCCACTCAAAATTCTTGGCCCCTCGCAAGACATTGAAGAATGGTAAGTGTTTCTCGATTCCTTTTGATAGAAAACGACTCAACGCTACAATGCACCCAGTTAACCGTTGGACCTCTTTAACAGTCCTTGGACTTTTCATGTTCATGAATGCCTCCACCTTCTCAGGATTTACATAAACTCTCCTTTCTGATACCATGAAACCTAGAAACTTTCCAGCCCCCACTCCAATAACGCATTTGGCCTGGTTTAACTGTAAATTCACTTTTCATAGCTCACAGAATATCTCCCCCAGGTCTTCCAAAATATTATCATAGTCCCTACTCTTCACTAACATATCATCAACATAAACCTCCAAATTCTCCCTATTTGGTTTTAAAACAGTTTGTCTACCAGTCTTTGGTAGGTTGCTCCAACGTTCTTAAAGCAAATGGCATCTTCTTGTGACAAAAAATGCCAGCCTCCGTTATGAACAAAGTCTTCGCCTTATCTTCCCCTGCTATTATCTGATGGTATCCCTTGTGTGCATCAAAGAAGGCAAGGACCTGGTATCTGGCTATCGCCTCTACGAGACTATCGAACGAAGAGAGGGGGTAGCTATCTTTAGGGCAACATTTATTCGAATCCGTGAAGTCAATACATATATGCCAAGCACCATCATGTTTTGGGACCATCACCAAGTTAGCGTGCCACTTTGGGTAAAGCACTTCTTTGATTACATCTTCTTTAAGGAGTTTTTCTACTTCCATCCTTATAGCTTCAACTCTTTCCGACGCAAACATTCTTCATTTCTACTTGATGGGTTTTATCGAGGGGTTGATATTCAATTTGTGAACTGCTAACTCCGCGGGCACTCCTGCTACGTTCGCAATATCCCAAGAGAAAACATCAGAGTAATGATTGAGCAATGCATGCACTTTTCTCCTTACCAACTTTGGCAGCATCTTACCTACAGTGATTAACCCCAAATCTTGGACAAGGATCTTCTCTGTGTCCGCTGGTCTGGCACTCCCATGGATTGATGCTACATCTCCCTTCTTTGCTCCCTTTACGGCTGCCAAGTTACAGTGTTTCGCTACCACCTGATCACCTTGAATGCAGGCTACCCCCTTGTTTGTTGGAAATTTCATCATTAAATGGCACGATGACCATACCGCTCAAGCCTGACACATCCAAGGTCTTCCAAGAATCACATTATAAGGGGACTTAGCACCGATAACTGCAAAGTTGCAATATATCGTCACCCATTTTTCTCCATTCGACACTATGACCGGTAGGGAGACTTCACCGACAGGGGTTATTGTTTTTCCTGTGAATCCCAATATAAGGCATAACAACCTCTTTAAACTACCCCATCCAATATCCAACTGGTCAAAATAGCTAGCGAACATAATCTCAACCCCACTTCCATTATCAAGGAAGACTCTTTAACCAACAAAGTTCCGATCACCGCTAGTATTACCTTTGGATTTCCATGAGAAGTTTGGTTAGGAACTACGTCTGCTTCTGAAAATGTTATCGTTTCATCCGGTGAGAATCTCTTATGAGGTAGCTCACCGGTAGGGACACATCTTGAGTCAGCTTTCATCACGGTATTCGAGAATCCATCCCCAGTCACTCTGTTAATAACATTCACGACCCTACGAGTAACCATATTCTCCTCCTTCTGGTCTGGCTGATTCCATGCAGATTGATTGGGTATGGTTCTTGCCGATGCACCTGCCTCCCCGCCTTGGGGGTACAGTCGGCCCTGGGAGGAGGGAAGTTCCTATTGAAAGGTTGCCAACCCTCTTGATCATTTCTCTACCTCGTTGGACCGTCTCGAAACGATGGATGGGAATCTGGGCCTCAAAGAAGTTTTTCCCTTTCACACCTCTCGATTTCCATTCTAAGATGACCACACTCATTTGTATGGTGACCCCATCCCCCATGGTGTTTGCAGAATCTGTTCGTGGATCTCCTTCCAACCACGATCGCTTCTGATCAATTGATTGCCCAAGGTGCTCGAAAAACTCCTCTGTGGATACTCCAAATATTTACTGGAGAGCGTCGAAAAGGAATGTACTTGTCAAACCTCGCCCTCAACGGATTCATCAACCTTTTACCTCTATCTCTAATCTTCACCTGCTTGGCTATCACAACTTCTCTTTTCTTCTTAGTCGTCTCATCAACTTTCGAGTGTTGCTCCACTACTTTCTCAAGCCGTTGAATAGTTTTTGGAGTTTTAGTCGTTAACTTCCCATATAACTCCAGGTCTTCCATCCCCAACAGGTTTCCTTGTATCACTTCATTTCCTATTCCTTCGACCACTCCCAGGATTTCATCGACATATCTATGGAAAAACGTTGTCGTGGACTCTCCCAATTTCTGTTTTGTCTGGTACAGCTCGGTCAACATTTTTGTAAACTTTTTCTTTTGGTAATTCTAGCTTAGAAGCGCTCGACTGAAATCTCGGTACGACCGTAAGGATCCCCTCGGTAACTTGTTGAACCACTTCTGTGCCTTTCCTTGAAGGTAGCTACCCACGAGCTTAAACGTTATCTTTTCCTAGAAATCATGAAAGTTCATTAGGCTTATGAAAGTCCGGGTGAACTCTCGAGGGTCTGAATCTCCCATATAAATCGGAATCCCCTCCAGAGGCTTCGTGTCAATTGGCCATCGATACGCGGTTACTGTCATGTCAAAGGGAGACCCACCGGACTATCTCATCAACCCCATTAACCTGTCAAGCTCTCGTCCAAGTGTATCCCCAGCTTCCAAATTGCATATTAAATTTTAATATATTTTTTAAATTATTTATTTTTATATTTTCATATTCATATACATATTATAATTTTTTTAAAACTTGTAATATACTATATTTAAATTATTTTAAAAATGAGCTAGATACTAAAACAACCCTATCTTTTTGCTGAAAGTGTCAATACACTAGTGGAGAGGCCCGCATTAAAGGCACCCAGTCAAAGGTGATTCTTGAAGAACCACCTTTGATTGAGATCCGAATGAGGTTCCGATGTCATAACTGTGATTTTGAAAACGGAATTGCTTTCAGATCCGATTAAAGACGGTTCTAAAATTGATCAGAGGTGGTTCTTGAGGAACCGTCTTTAATGGACTTCAATCAAAGGAGGCTCCAGTATAGAACCGCCTTTAATGGGGGTGTCTTTATGGTCACTATATAAATAAAAAACCCTAAATTTATCCCTCGGTCTTTTCTTTTTTTTTTTTGGAAATTTCCTCACTTAGACCACTTTTTTCCCACCCCATCTCTTTACATTTTTTCCCTAAGTCATTTTCTCTCCCTCTCACCACACACCTGATTCTCCTTCAGCCTGCCATCTCCCTCCCTCCGCCACCACTCCGCCGCGTCTTCCCCTCCGCCACCACTCACCAGCCTCTCTCCCTCCCTCCTCCCGCACTCATCAGCATCTCTCCCTCCCTTAGCCCGCCTTCGCCATGTCATCCTCTCTATCTCTCCGATCAAATCGCTCTCACCACCAAAACTCCCCGTTGCATTGCCCTCACTACTAGAGCCATCATTGCCACCGCACCTGGCCTCTTCGTCACGTCGCCCTCACCACCTGAGCCATCACCGTCGTCACACCTGGCCTCTTCGTCGTGTTGCCCTCACCACTTGAGCCATCACCGCCGTCGCACCTGGCCTCTTCGTCGTGTCGCCCTCACCGCCCCCGCATCTGGCCTCTCTGATGCGCCTAGCCTCCGTCGTAAGTCCACCGCACCTGGCCTCACTGCTTTTGAAGTCGCAATTTCCTTCTTAGCAATCGTAAAGCTCTCCAGATTTGAGGCCGAGCCTATTTCCATATTTGTTTTTTTAATGTTTTTTTATTCTTATTGTTTTATGTTTCTGGTTAGATCTGTGTAATAGATATGGTTGTTACTGTGGTTAAAAATTTGTATTCATTTCTTGTCTTTTGATTATAGTAGTTTCCAGATTTGTGTTCTTGCTTGCCGCTGGAAACCTAGGTTTTTGGTGACCTTTTTTTTAGCCCTAGAAATAGGTTCCAAAATTGGAACCTATTCTAATCTGATAGAAGGCGGTTTCGGAACCTCCTTTGATCGAAATCAATCAAAGGCACGACCAGAGAAGACACTTCAACCAGTGATATAACCGTCTTTAATGATCTGATATAACCGTCTTTAATGAGGTCTCCTCCACTAGTGATATAACACTGCAACCTCAGAAACTATCAATCTAACCTTTGACTCCGCTAGTTTTTTCAGTCAAAATTCGTTTGGCCAGATTTTTGTAAAAAGAATATTTTACCCTTTACTTAAAAAAAATTAAAAATAAAACCCTATTCCGGCCACCCTTCACAAAGCGATCGAGACCTGCCTTCAAAGTCTCATCGCCGCCGCTCTTCTCCTCGATCCCCTCCTCCGCCGTCTCCTCCAACAAAAACCACATCGTTACCCTGCTCATGTTCAATCCCTACGGCAACCACCTCTCCCTCTCACACCCCATCCACCTCGACTTCTCTCTCCCCGCGCCATCTCTCTGATCGCCTCTCTAAGATGCTCAAAGCCCATCTCTCCGCCGTGCAGAGATGGAACCTGTGCCCGAATCCTCACCGTCTCTCTCTGATCGATGATACCATAAGATGAGATTTCAAGAAAGATAAACCCGCCAAAGCAATCAATGTCTACGAGGGGGAGAAGAGAGAGAGGGGAGGAGGGCGGCAATGAGGGGGATAAGAGAGGGTGGCGGAGGCGGGGGTTTCTGGCGGTGTTGTTGGGACGGCAGTGGCGAGGGCGAAAGGACGACGGGAGGCAAGGATGGTGGTGGTCTCGGAGGTGGTGTTGCGACGGCAGAGCACGGGGGCAGCAGTGGTGAAGCGCAACGGGGTATTTTTGATATGTTTGTCATAAGGGGTATTTTTATGATTTTAGTTTCTGGTCATGCCTAAATTCATTTAGTCGGAATTAGGAAGTTTTGCTATTTCAACACAAAATTTCAAAAGTTAAAGTTAGATTGACACATACAGTAAATAGTCAGGGTTAAATTGACACTTTTTGAGATTGCATGGTTATATTGACACTTCCAGTCTAAAGTTAGGATTATAAATGTATTATCCCTAAAATTAATTATAACTTTTAAGATAAAAAAATTATGATATCTATTCGTAAATTTAGGGATAGGCCACCTTTTATAAGACTTCCTCTTCAAAATTATACCATCAAACATGACTTCAGAAATTCACTTTAGATATCATATAGGTACTGGAGCAATTTTTAGGGTTACCGAATATATGTAGACATTTTTACTCCACTAAATAAAAATAAATAAGTTATAAATTTAAAAACTATTAACTTGTACTCCCCCGTCCCAGAGAAGTTACCATATTTTAACTTTTGAAAGTCAGCTGAATCAATTTTCAACAATTAATATATTTATTTATGTATATAAAAAAGTTTAGAAAAAATAATAATTTAAAAATACATATTATGTTGAATCCACCAACATATAACATGATAATAGTTTTACAAATATTATAATAGAATTTAATGGTCGAAGATGGATTAGTTTGACTTCACAAGTTAAAATATGTCAATTTTTATGGGACAGAGGGAGTAATTTATATAAATTTCAAAGTTATATGTGTAAAATTCAATAAAAAATCATAGCTTTGCTTTTGCAATCCCCAAAAGGTTGATTTATGCCCTATAATTCATTGCCAATGTGATCAGGTAATTAAATGATCACACATATAGGAGGACTGTTTATCGGGTTTTAATAACTTAAAAACAACATTTTCTCTTTGTTTCTCTATTAATGTCACATTTTTCTTTTTGATTTGTTTCTTTATATAAACATATTTTTCATTTTTAGCATGATTCCTCCTATTTCATATGAGATTTATTGATTTTAGGACTTAATAATAAATAAATAAATAAGAGATTGAGGTTTAGTTATGATCGGCCAAACTAAAAAGTAAATCTTATTTATTAATATGGTTACTGATAATAAATTGGAACCCTCTAGACCTAATCGGTAGATTAGTGATTGATTAATTTTGAGAGGATTCTAAGTAGACAATTCATTTGAATAATTTAAGTGAATCGCTATATCACGTCATGTATTTTAATTGATTACGCCATGTATTTATACTATTGAATATACAATTTGTATCTTTAATTTAATTTAAACAAGTTAAATAATTTTAAATTAATATTAAATGAAATTTAATTTTAAACACATACCACTGCCCACTGCCATTGGAGGTGTTTTTTGGCGGTGACTTCGCCGGAGGTAGAGGCCGTCGGCCGGCCGGCGGTGACTTCGTCGGAGGTGGAGGCCGGCAGTGACTTCGTCGGAGGGGGAGGCCAGCGGTGACTTCGTTGGAGGTGGAGGACGGCGGTCGGTCGGTGGTGACTTCGCCGAAGGTGGAGAACGGCGGTGCTTCGCCGGTGACGTGCACCTTCTCCGGCTCTCCTTCTCTAGCTCTCATTTCTCGGCTCTCCTTCTCCGGTTCTCCTTCTTTGGTTCTCCTTCTCCAACTCTCCTTCCAGTCTCCTTTTTCGGCTCTCCTTCTGGTTCTCCTTCTCCGGCTCTCCTTTGGTTTCTTTCTCCGGCTCTCCTTCCTGTTCTCCTTCTCTGGCTCTCATTTCCCGACTCTCTTTCTCCAGCTCTCCTTCCGGTTCTCCTTCTTCGGCTCTCATTTCCCGGCTCTCCTTCTCCGGCTCTCCTTTCGATCTCCTTCTCCGACTCCCCTTTCGGTTCTCCTTCTTCGGCTCTTCTTCTCCGGTTCTCTTTCTCCGGCTCTCATTCCGCTCTCCTTCTCTGGCTCTCCTTCCGGTCTCCTTCTCCGGGTGGCGGTGCGTGCTGGTGGTGGTGCGTGCTGGTGGCGGTGGCTATGCGTGAAGGTGCTGGTGGCGCCAGCGGTGGCTTAGCAAGGAAAGGAAATTTGTTATTTGTTTTATTTTGAAATATTAAAATTAGTATTATATACGTATTAGGGCATAACCTAGTAAAACACGGGGCATGTTATAGCAATACCCTAATTTAAAGGTCGGACATTTGTACAATAATGGTCAATTCACCTTTATCATCACTTGAAATAACATTTATATATGCGCAATTAGGTCATATCCAATTAGATTTATTTGATAATAAATTGATTTTATTGGTGCTAAAATATGAAAAATTAGACTTAACTGATTTTAAGTTCAATTTATTGGTGCTGGATTAAATATACTGCTTTGAAATGTGCTGAAAATAAATTCAACCAGACATAGACATGACCATATTCATAAAATTACAAACTGTTCAGAATGAGATAGATGTTATATTTTAGTGAATAAATAATCAATTACCTTACAGAAGTAACACTATTTTTTTTCAAAATTTAATAAAACTGAATCACTCTTTTTTCCCTTATTCTTTATGGGCAAAGTTTTGGGAAACACCGTCTTTCCATAGGCTTATGGAAAGATGAGATTTAATTAGAATGATAAGAGGTAAAATGTGTTAGTTTCAATATTAAATTTTATTATACAATATATAATAATTATAAAGTTTATAACTCAATTCATACTGGACAAAGTCTTGGGAAAGACGGTCTTTTCATAGGCTTATGAAAAGACGAGTTTAATTAGAATAATAAAAAGTAAAGGGTCTTAGTTACAATATTAAAATTTTAGTATGAAACATGTAGTAGTTATAACATTTATAACCCGATTCATGCAGCCCAAAAATTTTATTTTTATTTTTTCTAATTTACACTTTAAACCTTGTTATGGAAAGACCATCTTTCAGGAGACAGACTCCAGCTACTTTCAAGAAACTTCTTTTTCAAAGGTGAGAGAAAGGAAGGAAGAAACCTAACAAAGGTAATAAATACAGCGATCCTGTTGGCAGGACGGGGCACGTGAATTGACCATAGAACAATCAACTTTGACTTTTCTGCCAACAGTTTTCCGCGGTACTAGTTAAACTTGTTTCCCCGTTACTCCCTCTGTCCCAGATTAAATTACAAGGAATCTTTTTTACGCTTATCAAGAAGCTTGTCTAACCATTAATATGTTTAACTACGTATAACAACGATAAACAAAAAGTTATAATATTATTGTTTATATATCTATTCAAATATGTGGTTAAAATTGAATAGTGAATAGTGACATAAAGTAAAGTGTGCAGTTTAAGCTGGGACGGAGGGAGAAAATTGAAATGCATGGTTACGTATCGGCCTAACCGACTTAGTATTGCAACTGGCATGCAAAGCTACTAGCCTATTATTACTACATTAAAGCTTTCATTAGACAGCTATTACAACAATGGCCTACACATTGCACACAAATTGCACCGAGAACGGCAATTAATTCTATCGTCACGACCAGCGAGCTCATTCAACGATTTTAGGAACGCAAATTACATCAACGCATTTATCACTTGGAATTACACTGTT
The DNA here is from genome assembly GCA_037428765.1 of Rubia yunnanensis. Taxonomy (NCBI): domain Eukaryota; kingdom Viridiplantae; phylum Streptophyta; class Magnoliopsida; order Gentianales; family Rubiaceae; genus Rubia; species Rubia yunnanensis. The sequence goes on along the minus strand of CM075061.1, from coordinate 154,445,756 downwards.
CATCCACTCAACATGGAATTTGTCATACTAGCATATAAAATCACTTAGTACCATATATGGTCTTAAATGTAAGGATGAGGATTAGAGTGTCGTGAATTTGTTACCTCACCATATTCAAGCATATCAGAGGCACGTGCTCTAGCAACTACGCTCCTTAGACCACTACCATGTAGTTTGGTAGGGATATGTTGTGTGATGTGTCCATTTTATACGGTTATATTAGAGTTTTTAGGATTTATTTTTGTACGCTTTTGTGCTCTAAATGTGACATTTTGCCTTGAAATTCTCTAACGAGAGTTAAAAGTGACTTAACTTTTATGCTTTTATTACTTTTCTAGAGAATTTTGTGTGACAAGGCAATTTGTTTGAAGACTTTGAAGAATACCTTTGAAGATTTGAAGATTTGAATACTTGTACTTGAGTTTTTGAAGACTTGAATAATTGAAGAAAAGTGAGGAGGACATGAAACAAGAAGAAGAAAGAAATCAAAATGCTGGAACCAGACACCATCGCGACTCGCAACGAACGTATAGCCAAAAATTCTTCTTGCTTTTTGTACTATAAATACTCACCTTATCCTCTCCTCTTGAGGAGTGGAATCCATTCTCTTCTTCCTGTAATTTTTCTGGGTTCAAACCCTAGTTTTTCTTTCTTTATTTTCTTAGTTTTTGTAGGTTAATCATGTCTTTTAATTATCTAACTTAGTTTTATCTTGGGAGCAATGGATTGAAGCTTCTATATCTATGTAGTAAGAATCATATCTGTCTATTTAGTGATTTTGCTATTGTGCATTTATTGAGCTTTGAATGTGAATTGTTAATGGCATTGATGTTGTTGGAAGCTTGAGTATATTAATTGCTTATATGATTACTTGTTAGGGTTGGGAGAAAGTAGCTAATTCTCCCCTCTTTTAATGTGGAATCCATAAGCATGAGTTAGAGCTTCTTAATGATGTCGGTGTGTTGATAATTGCTAGATGAATGTGATGATGTTGAACTCGTTGTCATGTTTGTTTTAGGTAGCAAATGAGAGAAGTCTATGAATGTCGATCGACTAATCTTGTGTAAATGCATGAATTTGTTAAATGCTTAGACACTGTGTAATATTTATATGTGTTGCCAAGCTTGTTGGTTCTTCGTGCTCAATGTCATCAATGAGATACTTTTAGTCGTGTTTTGGCTAAGGGAGTCATTGGTGAGGTTTGACAAGAGATGTCGAATTCACTCTTGCAGACTACTATCTAAGAAGGATGGAAGATTTATCTTCACAACAAGTAGTGGAAGTAGTGAATAGATTGTTTCACTCGTTCTTAAACCCTTTGTTATTTAGCATTCATGTGTTCTTAATGTTATTTTTTACTTCATTTATTCCATGTGTTGTTTGAGAATAAGAAGTGTTTGCATGATTGAAGTGTTAGAGTGTTAGGAAAGTGACGAATTCCTTAGCTCCTATGCATGAAAATCTATGAACACGAACTTAGAACTTCTTGTGCATAATGTGTTTTGATTCTTGCTAGATAAGTATGTTAATGTGGATTGTTCTCATATTTATCATATAGATGCAATGAAAGGTTGAACCTTGAATGTGGTTTGTTCTAGGTTTAGCCTAATGAATGCTATGTTTCGTGAAATGGCTATGTCTTTAGTAGAAGGCTTGTTGTTGTCAAATCTATGGTCGTTCGTGTATAATGTCGTTGATGAAATACCCCTATGGTCGTTGTTTGTCTAGGGTGATCATCAATGAGATTTGCAAACGGCCGTTGTTTGTCTTTGCAAATTACTATTAAGAAGGAACAAATGTTGATCTTTCATTGGCATTCCCCATAGGTAACAATTGTGATAGAATGAGTGAAGGGTTCAATGATCTATATTTGGTTTGGAAGTGGATATCAATTGCCCCCAATGCTTTATTTTTGTAGTTTTAAAACATTTTTCTTAGTTTGTTTGATGATTAACGTAGTCACTTGACTTTGCTAGTTATCTTGTCTTGTAACTTTCATAACTTAGGACCACCAACCAACCAAACCCCCTTTTTTACATGTTTTTATATGTATGTATATGTATCTACTTCTAGCCTTATATCAACCATTTGTGTTTAACCGCTTGAGAAAATCCCTCTTCTTCGTGGACGACCCCGACTTGCCGCTAACCTCCCATTGTGCTCTAGCGATTGCTTACCAAAAATATTATACATTGCACAAACGTGAACAGAAAGAAGTCACGCGCAAAATATAGGTCATTGAACCAACCAGATCAACCTTGAGCTCTTAACATCGGCTTAAGCTAAGCTCCCCTGCTTTGGGCCTTTCGGATGAGGATTATGATGGAGTAGGCAATGGTCACTTTCAAATTTGGACACGTTGCAAGCAGGGCCGGCCTTTATATGGTCCAACCGGTACTGTTGAACAGGGCCCCAAAATTTCTGGGGCCCCAAAATTATATTATTAGGTATTATATATATATATATATATAAATTTCTGGGGCCCCAAAGTAAGGTGCTCGTTTTTATTTTTCTTTTAATAAGAAAATTAAAGCCTTTTCCGATCAGAAATCTGATATTTTCCTTTCCCATCAGAAAACAGAAATCGTCTACGCATCTTCTCCATCTTCATTGTATTTATGGTTTGTTTTTCCAACCAAATCAATCAATGCCCATTCCAATTTCCAAGCCAATTTCATCAATTCTCTCCCTCAAATCACTTCCCCTTTCGTTAATCTCGGATTCTCGACTACCGATGATGCTGTTAAACGGCTTAGCCAGATTTCATCGGCGAAATCTTCAAGACTTCAACGGGCAATTCGTTAATTTTTCCCTATTTATATCAAAGGTCAGGTCTCTCTCAATCATCTCTCTAATTCTTTCAGAGTTTAGAAATCCAAGGCTAATTCATTGATTTGTTCTATTTTCTATCATCTAAAGATTCAGATTTTGCTCCTGGAGTTGTGTTCAATTAGCATAGTCAAGGGCAAATCGGAGGTGAATATCTATTTCGCATTTCGGCACAACACCCATTAGCCAGGGACGAGCTACGGGCTTTCGATTTTCAATTTTCAATTTTTCATTCTGCACTCTTCAATATCCAGGTTTTATCTATCTTATTTTATCAATTGGTTTAAATTTTTGGCATTGCAAATTATTGTTTGGTCTTTTTAATTTGGCGTGAATCTGTGGTGTTTGATTTAATTGAATTTTGTGTAATTATTGAGTCATGCCTCCTAGGAAATATGATTCTGGTTGTCAAAAGCGTAAAAAAAGACAAAGAATTGAAGAGTTAACTCAATCTCAAAGAGGAGCTCTTCATAAATTTATTGTAAAGAAACCTCAGGTTCTTGTAGAAAATAACAATGATGATATAGGGAATGTAGAAATTTTAAATGAAAGTTGTTCTAATGTTAATGTTGATGTTGCTGATGTGCTTTTGAATGAGAGTCATAATATTAGTGATGGTGAAAATACTGAGAATGAATATGATGATAACCATCCCATTGATAATGAGAATGTTGAGTTGTGCAATGATAGTGAAAATAATGATGTTAGGGATTTAGACCAATCTAAAGAACTGTACACATTTGATATTTTTGATCCGAGAAATTGGGATTCTCTTGATTCTAAAATGAAGATATTTTAGCGGTTAAAGGACCTAAAAGAGATTTATCTATTGTCAAAGGTCCCGAAGATAGGTATTGTAAACGGTTTTCGGCAACTTTTTACAAACGAATTTTACCAAATGGAGAAAAATGTGATAGGGATTGGCTTGTTTATTCAAAAGAACTTGATAGAGTGTTTTGTTTTTGCTGTAAATTGTTTAAAAAAGGTTATTTAAAAAGTCAATTAGTTAAAGATGGTTTTGGGGATTGGTCTCATTTAAGTACACGACTAAAAGAGCATGAAACAAGCATAGAACATTTTAACAACATGAGAACTTGGTATGATTTGCGTCTAAGGTTGCAAAAGAATGAAACCATTGATAAATTTGCTCAAAAAGAATTTGATAAGGAAAAAGATCATTGGAAAAAAGTTTTATTTAGAATCTTTTCAATTGTGAAATTTCTTGGAAAACACAATTTAGCATTTCGTGGTACAAATGAGCGATTATATCAAAGTAATAATGGAAATTTTTTAGGTTTAATTGAAATGTGTGTTGAGTTTGATCCAATACTTCAAGAACATGTTAGGAGAATTACTAATGATGATATTCATATTCATTATCTTGGTCATAACATTCAAAATGAAATAATACGTATGCTTGGTTCTGCAATCAAATATGAAATTATCAAGAAAATAAAACAAGCAAAGTATTTTTCTGTTATACTTGATTGTACTCCTGATGTTAGCCACCAAGAGCAAATGACTTTAATAATAAGATATGTTGATTTTTCTTCAAAACCTGTGACTATTGAGGAGTCTTTTTTAGGATTTTTAAATGTGAATGATACAAGTGGTCAAGGGCTTTTTGATGTTTTACAAATGGAATTGGAAAATCTTGGTCTCAACATTGATAATGTACGAGGACAAGGTTATGATAATGGAGCAAATATGAAAGGAAAACACCAAGGAGTACAAAAAAGAATTTTAGATTTAAATCCTAGAGCATTTTATACTCCTTGTGGTTGTCATAGTCTTAATTTGCTATTATGTGACATGGCTAATACATGTGGTAAAGCTAGGGATTTTTTTGGAATCATTCAGCGTATTTATACTATATTTTCACATTCTACGAAAAGATGGCAAATTTTGAAAGAAAATGTTAAAGGATTGACTCTTAAGTCATTGTCATCTACTCGTTGGGAAAGTCGTGTTGAAAGTGTTAAAGCCATAAGATTCCAAATGGGTGATGTACGTGAGGCTCTACTCCAAGTAGGAGAAACTGATCTTGATTCTAAGATAAGAAGTGAAGCTAACTCTTTAGCGAATAATGAACTTGGTGATTTTGAGTTTTTAGTGGCAATAGTTATATGGTTTGAAATTCTTTTTGCTGTTAACTCGGTTAGTAAGAATTTACAATCGAATGATGTGCTAATCGGTGAGGCTATTGAAAAAATAAAGGGTTTAACTACTTTTTTTGAGAAATTTAGAGTAACCGGATTTGAAAAAGCTTTAGAAACTGCGAGGGAAATTGCCATAGAGATGAACATTGATCCCATTTTTCCTCAAAGACGTGTAATTCGAAGAAAACGTTTTTCTGATGAGGATCCAAATAAGGCAGCAACCGAGCCACAATCCGGGGAGGATTCTTTTAGAGTTAATTATTTTTTATACATTATTGATCAAGCTATTATTTCTCTTAATAGTCGATTTGAGCAATTCAAAGAATATGAAAAAATATTTGGCTTTCTATTTTGTTCTTATAATTTACAATCCCTTGATGATGAAAGTTTGAAATCTTCTTGTACTCAATTTGAAATTGCACTTCAAAATCAGGGACAATCTGATATTGATGGAAATGAATTGTATGTTGAGTTAAAGTTACTTAGAGAATTTTTGCCTCCAGAAAACTTGGGACCATTAGATATTTTAAAGTTTTTAAAGAGTCGTGATTATTTACCTAATTGTGTTATTGCATATAGAATTTTGTTGACTATTCCCGTGACTGTTGCATCGGCAGAGAGAAGTTTTTCAAAGTTAAAATTGTTGAAGTCGTATTTACGATCCACAATGGCACAAGAAAGACTTAATGGTTTGGCGTTGATGGCAATTGAGAATGATGTTTTGGAAACAATTAATTATGAAGATTTAGTTGATGATTTTGCGTCTAAGAATGTTAGAAGGATGATTCTATTTAAGTAGTAAGCTTATGTAAACTTGAAAGTAAATGTAAGAACTCCTCTTGTAGTGTTTTAATATTTAATATAATAGTAATTAGCTATTAGTATTTTATCTTTTTGCCTTTTGATTTTGTTTAGAAAATTTGTAATATCGTATTGATATAAGGCAAAGTCTTGGGAAAGACGGTCTTTCCATAAACTTATGGAAAGACGGGGTTTAATTCGAATAATAAAAGGTAAAAGGTCTTAATTGCAACATTAAAATTTTAGTATGCAACATGTAGTAGTTATAAAATTTATAACCCGGTTCATGCAACCCGAAAATTTTATCTTAATTTCTTCTAATTTACACTTTAAACCTTGGTCTTTCCATGACTTATGGAAAGACCGTCTTTCAAGAGACACACTTTTAATATAATTCTTATATGAAAATTTTACATTAATATATTTAGGGGCCTCATTTTTCATTTGCACAGGGCCTCCGAAATGTCGGAGACGGCCCTGGTTGCAAGATCAAGTTGAAGTTACGGTATGCAAGTTGGAACCTGATGAAGCTGCTTTTGGGATACGAGTGAACTGGAAAGTAGAGCCCCATTCAATCTTTTAGTTATCGTTGGGTCCAGCTCTTTATCATTCTATTCATGCCGACAGGCGACAATGAAGGGATGCATGTATATTCGAAACTTCTGAATTTTACTTCACTTAATTTCACTAGGAATCTACCTATCCCTCACCTGTTTTGCGATTACTACATTATTATTATCTTTAAATACTTTTGAGTCTTCTTTTGAAATGCGATCTTTCCATGGAAGAAATGAAGATAAAATTTTTGGGTTACATTGAATCGGGTAATAAATTTATAACTATAATAAATTTTAAATATTGCAATTAAACTTGTTTACCTTTTCATTATTCTAATTAAATCCATCTTTCCATAAACTTATGGAAATACGGTCTTTCCCAAGACATTTCCTAAACTATTATACCACCACACCAGTGGCGTATTTAAATCGTATCTTGCTACACTCGTTATGTTAAGCTTTTAGCGGCACAATTTTCAGTTTTACTAAAATTTTTACTTATTTTAACACTGTTTACCTTTTTGCTTTAAATATTAAATGATATTTTTTAATTAACATCATACAGAGAATTTTTTATATGGAAAATTTATGTGTGGAGAGGCGTGGGCCAAATGAAAAGTTGGCATTAGTCAAATTCAAGTTACAACTAAATTCATCCATGTTTTTCTCTATTAATTTTAATTTGAATTTAACACTGATCATCATTTCATTTGGCCCACCTTCTCACATCTAAATTCCCCTCATAAATTTTTTTCTAAACATCACCCATTCATTTTACTTAAACTACGTTCAGTTTAAGTCAATCTTACATTTCATCACACATAATACATGGTACACCTTGGTTTTTATTTCCCCCAATTAATATATAGAAGGAATTAGGGACGCTGTGTATTAATAAAACACCTCCTTAAGTTTATACTCTCTCTTTCTCTCCTTGTCGGTTGAAGTTGCACTAACTTTTTTTATACTATTTTCTATTAAAATTTAATCACATATTTAAATAGGTATATAAACAGCAATATTTTTATATATAAAATTATTAAATTCGTTATAACAAATAGTTTCTAAATATCAACTTTTTATTTATCATTATTATAAGTGAATAAACTTATTAACGATCAACATATTTCTTAAATAACATAATAATAATTACAATATAAATTTGTTTGGGACATAGGAAGTAGCCATACCGTACTAGTATGTAAGGATTGACAAAATTAACGTCGGAGATGACGAGACCATAACAAGAATAATAATTGATCCCTTTGCACTTGTCGCCCTATTTCACATAGGGATTTTCGTTGATTATAAGATATTTATATGATTTTTCAACTTCAATAAATTTTCTATTCATCCCCTATAATAGAGATTGTGATGAGAAACAACACTTCCTTCTTTATATTTATAGAAATAGAAACAAATTATATGGAATAGAAATTTAATGCAATTTCAATTAAATGCATCAAATCATAACATAATATTAATATTTTATTAAAAATTTAAGTCTCATACTTCACTCATTCTTCCATTCCTGCTAAAAAGTATCCTTGACTTCCAACAATTTTTTTAGAGAAAACTACAACAATCTCAAACTCATATGCGATGCTTATATATATATATATATATATATATATATATATATATATATATATATATATATATAAATCAATAATGATTTAATAAGAATATTGGAATTAATCTCTTTAGTTCATAGTTTATAAATTTTTAGATTTTTTGGATGTTACCTTTTATTTTAATTCGGATAAGTATACAAAATGAATACGAAAGGAATACTCATTTCCAATTAACATTGCTATATTGGTTTCAAAATATTTTACTATTTTATTTTTGAGTCCGTCTCTTGAAAGACGGTCTTTCCATAAGTCATGGAAAGACCAAGGTTTAAAGTGTAAATTAGAAGAAATGAAGATAAAATTTTTGGGTTGCATGAACCGAGTTATAAATTTTATAACTACTAAATGTTGCATACTAAAATTTTAATGTTGCAACTAAGACCTTTTACCTTTTATTATTCTAATTAAACCCCATCTTTTCATAAACCTATGGAAAGACCATCTTTCCCAAGAATTTACCATTATTTTTTAGATAAAAATGTCATAGTTATTTTAAAGTGTCACCGATAAGATCAGTGATGTCTGGTAAAGGTAAAACAAATGCCAACTCTCATCTCTCTCACAAGAATTCTTAACAATTCATCATCCTCTCATATTTCTCACGAGGCCAAATTTTAGGATTTATTTAATATTGGCATACTTTTATTATAGTAATTTTTTTTAATTTAGGCACATTCCAAATATAGCAAGATTCACTCATTTTACTTTTTCAATCTTGCATTCAATTTGCTCCATTCAATTGAAAATTTTAAATTATTGTACCAAAAAGTGAAGTGTTAATATTAGTTGAATGGAGGGATTGTCTTTTATTTCAAATCGAGTAAATATATAAAAAAGAATACAAAAAGAAAACTAATTTCCAATAAACATTGACATTTTAATTTTAAATTTATTATATTGATGTTTAGAGAAACTAACTGAATTTTTATAATATATTTTAAAATGATTAAAAATGAACTCTTAACTTTAAATAAAAAATAACTATAGTGTCATATATATCAAATTCTATAAAATAGAAAATATATTAAAATTAAGTTAGAAAAATATAGAAAATATTGAATTTCATTAGAAAAATGTAGGGAGCCCGTTGAACTTGCCCTAATGTCCTTATCCATCGACATTAGAAATCGAAATGTCCACGTTATCGTTTTTAATATACCCCTAGGCCCTAGGAGCCCGCTAATCCACTCTAAATGCCCTATCCGTTCATATTTATTGGCGGTTAATTTGTTGAGTTACGACCTCCGTTGTTCCTTTACCAATCAACAATGGATGCTGGAAAAATAATCAGCTTTGGAGCAGTGATTTACCATTTCGGTTATGGGTTTGGTGTAGTTGCGATTTGGGGCCCTGAGGGCGAGGGTTATCGCCTTTTGAAAAAATAATCAGCGATTATTAAAATGAGTGATTTAAAAATTCGATATAACTAATTTCTAACAATAACTAATCTATTGTAAAAATATTTAGATTATATGTTAATCAGATTGATCGTTTGTACTATTACACATTAGAGATTCAACAAAAATTATAAGAGTAGTTCTCCTGACAGGCGGTTTGTCCATAAGCTTATGGATAGGCCACTTATTTCTTACCTTATATACTGCATTTGTTAAATTACATACAAAATTTTTAAAATTTGAAAATATTTTTTTATATCATGTGTTTTTATATTTTCACCTTCAAATACATATTATTACTTATTTCAACTTATAAAATGCAATATTAAAATTTCATAAAAAATTACAACATTTAAGGTAAATGCCCCTGAGGACTGTCCATAAGCTTATGGAAAGGCCGTCTTTTCTGAGACTTTCCCAAATTATAATACCGCTATTGAAAACTTGCTTCCTAAGAAAACTATGAGCAACTAGTAAAGAGTGCATGTCACGCATCAATTTGACTAGGGTAAATTATTTTTTTAGTCCCTACATATTCATCAATACATTCTTTTGGTCCCCCACTCCAACACCGAGTTTAATCGATCAGTAACATTCTAAAAATGAATCTTTTGGTCCCTCAAGTGGTTTCAGGGCAGTTTTCAGGCTGAACTCGGCACGTGACTTGCACGTGACATTTTGTTCCGATTTGCCCAAGGGTAAAAATGTAATTTCCAATTAAAATCAATTACCAAAATTTTTTTTATTCCAATTTGACTTTTGAATTACCCATACCCAAAATCTAATTCACATAATAGAAACCCTGATCCCAAAATCCTCTCAAGCTCGCCAAAAAATTGCGACGTTACGAGAGGGGGGTTGGTCTTCTGTAGCATTCCCGTCTTACGGGCTAAGTTTCGACGATTTAACTGGGCAGGTAGGTGATGTTGAACGGCCTGTAGTGACGAATCAATTTGGCGGCATCGTGGACTCGTAATGGGGACGATTGCGACGGAAACCTAGGTAAGGCCAATAATCGAAGAGCTATTTTTTGTGCTTTCCCACTATAACCTAACCTGTGAATGATATGGATTGAGCGTATGTAGGTGATAATGGAAGAACATAAAAGGTTGTTGATGTGAGAAGATGGAGCGAGATTTGGTGGCGAAAAAAGAGTTCCTGAATATGGTTAGTGTGTCATATCATTATGTTTATGGCTGAATGTATGGTAGTCCCCCCCCCCCCCGGTTTGGGTTTCTCTTTTTGAACGATGTGGTACTTTTGTGTTAATTGATTATTACCACTTAAAATAGGGCTATGTTTGGTCCCCTATTTTGATTGGTTTGTTAGATTAGTTTAGAATGTGGATTTGAAAGATTCTGCGGGATAGGATTACTTTAATTTTGGTGGAGATTAATATATTTGTAAGCCCAATTAGGTAATTTTAAATAATGATTTAGGTATGGCTGAGGTTTGTTTTTATATTTAGTCGGGCTCTGTTTAATTTTCAGCTCCTGGTAGCAATCAATTCTTCATTAGAATACACTGCCATGTGCACATGACCTCAGACCCCTTTCCAATGTATTTAGGAGGGTCAGTTTACATGGCAGATTTTGTTGAAGCAGGTAATTTCAGTTTGTGTTGTCTGGATTCTACATATAAGTATTTGGGTTACAGGGAATGGTTTGGTGGACTTTATCTGGACATGGGGGTGGAATTCAGTAAAGTAGATGTAGATCAGATGGTACTGTTTCCTTAACAAGGGAAGGAAATAGCAGATATAGGGGTTAAACATGGGGTAGTTGATGTACATTTCTATGGCCATTATTGGAATTATTTCTGTTGGGCATGTGGTGAGGAAGCTATGTAGGTTGAACAGAGGTTTGTTGGGAATAATGGGGACCTGCCAGGTAGTGATAATAAGAAAGTGAGGGGCAGAAAGAGTGCGGAAAAAGTCCTGAAACACAAAGCTTCAGCAAGGTGGAAGAAGGAGGAATCAGACCCTGCTGCTTTGGGTTATTACCATAATGTGGCTCGGTCAATGAGGCAGCAACGGAGGATGTTGAAAAAATGTGGGTTGTACGTTGATCCAGCCAGTCGAAGAGGTACATTAGACACCTTGAAAGAAGTCGGCGAGGTCATACTAATAGATGAACCGGAGAGCATGGATGATGAGGGGCCTACAACATAGCTTTCTTAACACATCCCACCTCATGACTTGGGGGAAACAGAACAAAGTGATAAGACTGTCAAGTTTGAGTTTGCCTCTGAGATGAGAGATGCTGATGAGGATGCATTCTGGGATGACATGGAAGCTGAGAAGCTGGTGAAGGATGATGTGAAATAGGTGGGTGAACAACCAGCTGAAAAGGAAGATGAAGAGCTGGTGAAGAATGATGACATGGAGGTTGATATCATAGAAGATGAGAAGGAGGAAACTATTCAGAAAGAAGAGGGTGCAGGGTTCAGAAGGAGAAAAGGGCAGTGGGTGCAAGGAAGAAAGTGGCACAGTTGAAAGGGAAGAGAAAAATTCTAGAAAAATGTTCCATTGCTGAGCCTGTTAATGATGACGAGGAAACAAGGAAATTTGAAGACCCTGATTATAACATGGAGGATGATGATGATTTGGAGCAGGTTATTAAGGAAAGGGAAAAGTAGTGGAGTTAAGTGCTTGGGAAGATGGATGGTAAACCTGAGGGTGACAAGGAAGCTATTCATGAAGCAGCCAAGGAAGCTAAACCTGAGGGTGACAAGGAAGCTATTCATGAAGCAGCCAAGGAAGCTAAACCTGAGGGTGACAAGGAAGTTATTCATGAAGCAGCCAAGGAAGCTAAACCTGAGGGCGACAAGGAGGGTTCATATTCAGGTGAAGAAATTGGTGATGGGGATGAATATAGTCAGACCAGTTCAGAAGATGATCAAAAAGTTGGGAAAGAAGGTTAGGGTTCGTAAGAGGTTTGTGATGCTTGAGGGTAACGATGATGTGGAGTTCCAGGTTGGGTAGGAGTTTCTTAAGAAAGAAGAGTTCAAGCTAGCTTTCAAACACCACAAGACAGTTTCTAATCGAAGGATAAGGTTTAAGAAGAACAACCCGAGGAGGTGTGTTGCGATATGTGCAACGAACATGGGTAAATGCAACGGGATTGTCCGGCAGCGGCCCGACAATATTAGAGTACTAATGATTCCAAGGGTAATAAAGTCCTTTCCTTTTTTTTTTAGTATTATTATTTTTTCAGAAGGGAAAAATATATTTTTATAAAATTTTGGTTAAAAGTTGCAGGAGAGGGTTATATTGGCACTTTCACTGACTATCTAGGGTTTTTTGGCAGTTTTAAACACTGAAAGGTTATATTGACACTTACGCCAACTATATAGGATTCTAAAAAATAATTGCCATTGATATGCAAATTAAATGTCCATATTTTGAACTCGAATTTGAATTCCATAGGGATATAATCAAAACTTCTCTTGAAGTTTGAAGGTTTAAACGCCTTCAAAGTAGATAGTATTTTTCTTAAAAGAGAAGAAGAGAAGAAGAGAAGTGAGGACTGAAGAGTAGTATTTATTAATGGAAATTGAATTATTTAAGACTAAATAATTTTTTTGGTCCCCTACAAAGTATCTTTTACTATCTTTTGGTCCTCATTTGCAAAATAACCCTTAGACGGTACCCAACAAATTCAAAATGATATGTTTTGGTCCCCATAGGTGGTTTTCCAGTAAGACTAAATGGTTTTCCGATATGGTTGGGGGTATAATGGTAATTTTACTAATTTAAAATATTTTCAATTAAAATATATTAATTTTAAAATTTTCTGATTTTCAACTTCATCCTGAGCCCTCGAACATCTCCCCTCGAGCCCTCGAACCTATCCCCTCGAGCCCTCGAACATATCCCCTCGAAACCCTCCCCTCGATCCCTCGAATCTCTCCCCTCGAGCCCTCGAACATCATACCTCGAGCCTCATGCCTTGAGCCCTCGACATCATACCTCGAGCCCCTCGAACCTTATGCCTCGAGCCCTTGAACATCATGCCTCGAGCCCTCGAACCTCTTGCCTCGATCCCTTGAACCTCTTGCCTCGAGTCCTCGAACATCCTGCCTCCTGATGATTTTTTTATTTTTATTTTTAAAACTCAGGGGTATAATGGTCATTTCATATATTTTGACCAATTTTACCGTTAACTTTCCCTGAAAACTACCTTTGGGGACCAAAATATATTATTTTGAATTTATTGGGTACCGTCTAAGGATTATTTTACAAATTGAGACCAAAAGATAGTGAAAGATACTTTGTAGAGGGCTAAATAACAATTTAGTCATTATTTAAACAGAAAAAGACTCAGACTCAAATATTGCGGTCGTGCAGGAGAGTTCCTTTGAAAATTGAAACCGCAGGCCCACAATTTTGTCTTCCATTTGTACCTTATGGACTCTCTCTCTAGTTAATACTTTGATGATATGATAGAAGAATAAATTGGTCAATTGTTACGACTAAGTTAAGGAATATTTTGTCAATTTTCAAAGGTTGACTGTTGAATTGAAACTGCCATGTGCTGTCTGATCTTGTTACTAGTACTATACAAATTTCGAATTACTCATCATTTATAGGCAAAGTTTGACCGTCTTTCCATATATTTATAAAATATGTGATTTAATTAAAATAATAAAAATAAAAGATATTAGTTATAATACTAAAAATTTATTATATAATATGTATTAGTTATAAATTTTATAACTCAATTTATGCAATTCAAAAATTTTATCCTTATTTCTTTTAATTTATACTTTATACCTTGATATTTTCATAATTTATGGAAAGATCATTTTTCAAGATACGCACTCTTATTTCTATTTCAAATCATCTGTAAAGAAAAATGTATTGATCAAAATCATTTCGTAAACCTTGGGTGTGTATGGCAAACAAGTGTTTATAAGCAAAATTGACTTAGTATAACTTATTTTAAAAGCAGGGTGAGACCAGCTTCTACTTTTTCCAAAAAAATAAGTTACGCTTTTTAAATAAGAAAAATTTTAACAGTTTACCAAACACAAAAAATGTGTTTAACTTATACGCAAAACACGTATAAGCTCTGTCAAACACACCATTATCGGGCACGGAAGTTAATTAAAATTTAATTGACCATATGAATTTTTAATAATGATTTAGAATAGCTAAACACTAACTAATAAGTGCATAAATTTTTGTAAGAAATCATTATACAAATTGATCAATGATGATTCAAACAAATCTTTTTCCATTATCAAATTCATAATCATTATTTATACTCTTGGTAAATGGCACGTGTTTAAAACCCGGTCTCTGATTATCTACTTTTGAGATTTGGAGAAAGACTTTTTAACCCCGTATATATACTCCCTCCGTCTCAGGGGAATCTACAGAGAAAGAAATCTCTGCAGATTTTTCCCCTGGGCCCCACTGGAGACTGATCCCCCCTTGCTATACTTCATTAGTGGAAAAAAAAATTAAGGGGCAATTAGGGGGGATAATTTTTTCCTCCTTTATATTTCATGGCCATTTCCCGCTTTTTTGTCAACGTTTGTAGGCGTCAAAACAGTACAGTAACTTTTACAGCTTCAAAAATTGTGCACCCAGTTGCACAAACACTACTCTATAAATACACACAATTCTGGGCTCGGATATGGATGAAACCCACGAAAAAAAACTGAAGAAGGCACCACAAAAGGATCAGTCAAGGCTTCGAACCCCAAACCCAACAAAAGTTCGGGTATTTGGGGAACCCTCAGGTATGGTTTTACACTTCATCGAGCCGTCCCGACTCACCCGAGGGTGGTGGTTGCTCTCAGTGTTTTGCATCTTCCCATTCCTCATTGGGTTTTTTTTAGGGTCAATGCGGAAAATCTGACAAACGAGGAGAGGCAGCATTTGGGGGAGTTTCTGCTGGAGCATCACAAGGATGGGAAGCTATTGCATTCGACACGATTGTTGGCAGCAACAATGTTCGACTGTTCTATACGAACAGTGAGCACCATCTGGCTCTTACTCGAGCTCAAATGTCACAAGGCATACCTCTGGACTTGCGTCATCGGATGACAGGCCATCCTCCGAAGAACAAGAAGGAAATCAACCTGGATGAATTGAAATCATTGCCTGCACTGAAGAGACGCACTATTAGAGGTACAACAAAAGCACTCGGAATAGGGAAGAGCAGTGTTCAACGGGCAGTGGCATCCAAGGTAATAAAAAGCCACACAAATAGCATCAAACCAGCTCTCACAGAACACAATAAGGTATCACTATGTGGTTCGTTTTAGAAAAGCTTGATCCTGAACTAAGATTTAGATCAATGGACCATGTCATACACTTAGATGAGAAATGGTTTTATTTAAGCCAGGAAACAGTAAGGTACCTACTGGCCCCGGATGAACCGGAGCCATATCGCACAGCTAAACACAAGTCATATATCCCAAAGTTAATGTTTATATGTGCAGTAAGCAGACCAATATGGGGAGTTGATGGTGAACTGCTATTTGATGGTAAACTAGGCATACTTCCATTCGCTCAAGATCAAGTAGTAATAAAAAAACAGCAAGAACAGGCAAGTAGGGACAGTTGAAAAGGCAGCAGTACCAAAAATCACAAGAGATGTCACAACAGAGAAGCTAATCACAGAAGTCATCCTAGCAATTAAGTCACGGTGGCCATCTCACATCTTGGGAAAATTCATTCATATTCAGCAAGACAATGCAAAGCCACACATATTCAACAATGATCTAGAATTCAGGGAAGTAGCTGATGCAGATGGTTTTAACATACACTTAGTCAACCAACCAGCAAACTCACCCGACTGTAACATCCTAGACTTGGGATTTTTTAACTCAATTCAAAGCTTACAACAAGAACATACATCGTCTAATGTTGAGGAGTTAATGGCAGCAGTGCAGTCAGCGTACGAAAGAGAAGATGCAATCACTCTGAACAAGGTATTTCTTACACATCAACTGTCAATGATCGAAATACTGAAAGCACACGGGTCAAACAACTACAAGATGCCTCACATGAATAAGGACAAACACATAAGGGAAGGAACTCTGCCAAGACCACTACAAGTAAGGGAGGAGGTTGTAAGGGGCAGCATTGAGTATCTAATCAGTAAAGGTGCAGTAGATGAAACTGTGGTGCCACTTATGCATGCCTTAGGTTATAGGCCTTAGATGCAGAATTGTGAACATTTTGGGGGTTGGTTAGATGGCATTTTTTGCAAGCCAAGAACATCCCACTTTTGGTGTTCATGAGATGTTCTGACCCCAACCCCGGTTAAATGTTCATTTGGTTAATGAAGTTTAACCATTTTTTTACAACATACTCTCTAATATTTTCCATATTAAGGGAACATGCTCAATGTTACAGCCAGGCAACAATCAGGGACGATGCTTAAAACTATTGTCATGTTCAAATACACGGCTGAGGCATGTCAATGATGCAACAAACTCAGGCTTCACCATATCACCGAAATTCAGGCAACACACACAAACTCAGGCTTCAACACATCATCAAAACTCAGAACAGTTTCAAGTATATCATCGAACACCTGAAGCAAATCAGGTGTTCTCGCAAATAAATATGCATGCAGAATCTAACTTTTTTCTGTACATAAAGTGGCCATTAATATCGTACATATATCATCGAGCAAAAGCAGTGGCTCTCGCACATAACACAGAAAAGGTTACATTCAAGGTAGGGACGATTTCACCTCATCTGCCAAATGGAAACCTTCCATTTTTTACTCTTTAATACTCCCAACCGTTTCCAATTCAAGATTAACGTCCGGTTTGATCTTATCTCTTCTCCACCGAAAGTAGCATCCAATGAATGGATCCTGTATATTTATGGGATTATCAGTGTGAAGAACATAAAAGTTAGATTAGCAGAGGAAACTATTCGCACCACTGCAACGATACGGAAAAGGAACTAACCATATTAATATGAACAGCGAAGGACTTATCTTTTTTCGAGCACGTATGTAATGAAACGCCACCGGAGCTAGGGTTTGCGCCGACGGGTGTCGCGCTCCTCCCGCAACTAAGGGCATAACATGTAGAGCACCTGGTTGCTGTCATACATGGTGTCCTCTGGGTCATCTGGAACATTTATGTCCCAAGGGAACCGCGTTGGTTCTGCAACGATCCTCGTACCTTCTCCACCGGCGATATCACGGCTGGGAGGAACCAAACCGTGCTCACCGTGGCACGGTTGAACATTTTCTCCACCATGCAAGTTGCCAGTGGGAGATTTAACATCAGCCCGTGGCTCGACATAGGAGATTCCCCTGGATCTGGAGTGGAGACCGTTTCACTGTGGCCGTTGACCATTGTTTCCCTGAGGGCTGCGTCAGACCTCCAGGCGGAGGTGGCATCATCCGCCTCCGTCTCAGGGACGAACTCCGACTTACTATATGAATCCAAAATGTAGCACAACGAACACTTCAGACAAGATTGACCGGTGGAATTCGAGTGAAACGACATTCGAAACGCACCAAATCACCGGGACTATAGGGGGAAGATGACAGATATTGACTGGATCTAACAAAAAATAATGAAAATAGCAACGGGAACTGGGGGAAGATGCCAAAAAATGAGGGCTATGGTTTCAGGATGAGGAAGAGGAAGATTGAGAGGAGCGTCTGAGAAGGAAGCAGGCAAAATGAACGAGGCGTTGAAGACTGTGGAACAAATAAAGGAGAGCTCCACTTTTCACAAGACCAAGACGCATTCATTGGTGCTACTTTCGGTGCGGAAGAGATAAGATCAGACAAGATCTTATCTCTTGAATTGGAAACGGTTGGGAGAATTAATGAGTTGAAAATGGGTTTGGTAAATTAGGTGGATTGGTTTAGTTAAAATTGGGTTAGAAGAATGGATTTGGGCCCAAATTAGAATAACCCTTTTTGATATTTTGGTAATAGTTAAAATATGCTGGGGGTAATTTTGGAAATTCATGTCACTTTTTTTGCCAAATATGGAAAGAAGCAAAAAGAGTGCAGATTTGCCTGGGACACCCCTTTAAGGAAAGTGTGCAGATTCCCCTGGGACGGAGGGAGTACTAAAAATTAAGCATGTAGGTTTGGTAACATTTCATGACTCGTTGATCATGTTTGCAGTGACAATGTGGGAGCATTATAGAAAGACCCTTCTACTCATAATTTAAGCCAGTAACCCACGGTAAATTAGACTAGTTGTTACCGAAATAGTGTTAATTAGTATTGGAATTGGAATTGGATTTGTATTCCTACCATAATTGTAGATATAATTGTATTCTGTTACCTTTTCCTAGCTTGGATAGGTATCCTGTACTACTATATAATGTATCCTGATTTCATGAATAAAACACACATTATTACCCTTATTTTCTACATGGTTTCAGAGCCTAAAATTCTGAAACCTAAAATAGAAAATTTTCCGCTGCATTAAAACCTTCCGATCCGCTGCCGTCCGACGCCACGCGCCGCCACCTTCTTCACACGCCGCTGCTTGCGTTCCACCGGTGTGTCATGTGGTCTGATCTGTACCTGACTTTACAATATGTCTGGTTTTGAAGAACAACCTCGTTTTGATGTTCCTGAGTGTTCAAAGCTTCAGGATATGGGTGGTTATGATGTGATTACAGCTTTACTTCAGCTGCTGCAATTGCAATCTGGCCCTCGTCCTACTTTACCGATTGGTCGTCTGTCGATTAATCCTTACTTCATTGGTCATGGCGATGGTTCAGGTTTACAACTTGTACCGATCATGCTGAAAGGTCAAGAAAATTACAATGAATGGTCCGATGCGATTTGTCGCGCATTCCTGGCCAAGCACAAGATTGGGTTCATTACTTGATCCATTACCAAACCCCAGGATGATCATCCTGATGCTGTTGTTTGGCCTGGGGTTAACGCTACTCTTGTCTGCTGGATCTTGCAAACCCTGGATCCGGTGTTAAGATCTTCTACAAGTTCTTTTCCACAGTCAAAGATTTGTGGGATGATCTGAAGGCACGATTTATTTTCGCCGATGGTATGAAGCTTTTGCAGACGCAAGAAGCCATTCAAGGTTGCAGGCAAAACAGTCAACCCATCGACATCTACTTTGCCACACTGAAGAAGTTGTTTGCAGATTATCACTGCATGCGACCTCCCCTGGTTTGTACCTATGAAGATTGCAAGGCATTATGTCAGTGCAATTTTGCGGCGAAAATCTTCCAAGAGGGGGAGAGAAGGATTTGATCTACCAATTCATCTATGGTCTCAACGAAGGTTTTCACACTTTGCGATCCCATATCATGAGCATTGAGCCACTGCCATCTGTCATGAAGGTGTATGCCCTTGTTGCTCAGGAGGAGAATCATAGAGCTATCATTCGAGCTCGTGAGTTTTCTTCTACCTCCATGGCTTATGCTGCCCGACGTTCACCACCTACAAGTTCTTCGCCGGTTGTTCTCTCTGCAGCCGACCGTAAGAATCTTGTTTGCACCCATTGTCGTCGCAAGGGTCATGATAAAGATACATGCTTCCAGATACAAGGTGTACCAGAATGGTTCAAGAAGAGCAAGAAATCGGCACCACCTGCCCGGCCAATAGTCAACGCCGGTGAACCAGGCGGCGCTACCGATATCTCGCTCGCGCCACCGTTCGCCGGAGCCACCTTGTTGCCACCTAGTTTGGAGGCGGCGGCCTCCTCTGCTGTACCTGCACGCTCCGATTTTAGCCCTGCTCTGTCTGATGAACAATGGAGCACGACCATGAACCTGTTTAATCAGCTTTATTCTCTTACTGGCGATGAGTCAGGTAAGCATACTTTACCATGGATCCTTGATTCCGGAGCCTCTTATCATATGACCGGTGACAAAGGTTCTCTTTCTGATCTTACTACTACTATTGATGTTGTGAATATTTTTCTGGCCGATGGCTCGATGTTCTTCGCTACTCAATTTGGATCTATTTGTTTTGATGGTTTTATACTGCCGCACGTGTTATATATCCCTACATTGCGCTGCAACTTACTGTCATGCTCTAGATTGTTATCTACCCTAAACTGTCTGGCTTTGTTTACTGAAAATTATTGCATTTTACAGACAATCAGTACGAGGAGAGTGATTGGCGTGGGTGAACAAAATGGGGGGGGGTGTTTTGGCTTCGTCTGCTGGATGCTCGTGTTCCCAGTCCTGTCCTACAGTTGCTTCATTGTCTTCTTCTGATTTATGGCATTAGCGTTTTGGTCATCCATCTTCCACGGTGTTGTCTTCTATTTCTCCTAGCAATAATAAACATTTTGTACCGTGTTCTATATGTTATAGAGCAAAACAGACTAGACATAGTTTTCCATTAAGTATTACTAATGCTACTGCATTATTTCAATTAATTCATTGTGATGTTTGGGGACCTTATAATACACCATCTTCTAGTGGTGCTTTTTATTTCTTGACAATAGTAGATGATTTTTCCCGAGCTGATTGGGTTTATTTGTTAGTGGCTAAATCTGAAGTAGCTTCTAGATTTTTAGAATTTAGTGCCTTAGTCAAGAACCAGTGGGGAAGAACAATTCAACGAGTTTGAGCCGATAACGACATTGAATTTTTGCCTCTCCGGTCTCACTTTACTACATCTGGGATCATTTTTTAGACATCTATGGTTGATACTCTGCAACAGAATAGTCGAGTTGAAAGAAAGCATCGTCATTTACTCAATGTGGTGCGAGCTTTACGGTTTCAAGCCAATCTTCCTATTGAATTCTGGGGAGAATGTGTTCTTACTGCTGCCTACCTGATCAACCGAACACCGACTCAGCTTCTCAACGGTCGTACTCCCTTTGAGTTACTCTATGGCCAGGCGCCAAATTACTCTTCTTTACGGGTTTTTGGATGCTTGTGTTTTGCTGCTCGTGTTCCTAGATATCGTGACAAGTTTGCACCAAGAAGTCGACGGTGCTTGTTCCTCGGTTATCCTGCCGGAAAGAAAGGTTATCGTCTTCTCGACTTGGACTCTTGAGTTATCTTTAACACTCGGGATGCTGATTTCTTTGAAGACCAGTTCCTGTATTCTGCAACTCAGGAATCTGCTTCATCCGATGAACCTGGTGGCGCCACCACACCACCGCCGGATTCCTCCTCCTTCTCGACGGAGCCGCACAGTTTTTTTGATCCGTCTTCCACCACCGATCACCCACTTCCGGTCCCCGTTAGCCTTCCGCCGTCCATCGGTGGCCAACTGACTCCGGCTATCCTTTCACCGGTCAACGCCGACCAGTTAACGTCGGCCGATCAACTTCGATCAACACCGGCGATTCACCACAGGTCAACGCCGGCCAGTCAACACCACCCGGTCACCGCCGGTCAACGCCAGTCAGTCAACTCCAGTCACCACCGGAGAGTCCCCTCCGACCGACAACCTCCCGGTGGTCATCTCCGTCGGCAACCATCGGTCGTACTCCGCCGCCTGACGCCGGTTCCTCCGCAGCCGGCCTCCCTACACCATCCGTCACCGGTTCTTCTCTGCCAGTTATCGTCGATCCATCATCTACCAGACAGAGTGTTCGATCTCGTCATCCACCGTTGTATTTGGCTGATTATGATTGTGATGATTCTGCTTGTACTCTTGTTACTGAAGACCCCCCCCCTCGACTACATTCCCTCATGCGTCATCACTGTCCTCAGGTGTTCTTTATCCTCTTACTGATTTTGTAAATTGTGATAATTTTTCTAGTATGCATTCTAGATTTTTGGGTGCTGTAACTTCTAGTGCAGATTCCACTACTTACTCTGAGGCTTCTCGTCATTCTCATTGGCGAGGTGCTATGGTTGAGGAACTTACTACCCTGGAGTGGAATCAGACTTGGACTTTGTCTCCTTTTCCTGCTCATAAAAAGGTCATTGGATGTAAATGGGTTTACCGAACGAAGTTTCGTTCTGATGGTACTATTGAATGTCACAAGGCTCGTTTAGTGGTTCTTGGAAATCGCCAGGTTGAAGGAATTGATTACACGGAGAATTTTGCTCCGGTTGCGAAGATGAGTTCCGTTCGATTGTTCCTGTCTGTTGCTGTTATACGTGGTTGGGAACTGCATCAGATGGATGTTCATAATGCCTTCCTGCATGGTGATTTACATGAAGAAGTGTTCATGCGTCCTCTGCCTGGCTATGCAGTTCCGCATGGTCAGGTTTGTCGCCTTCAGAAATCTCTTTATGGTCTTCGCCAAACTCCTCGAAATTGGTTTTCTAAACTGGCTCAGGCTTTACGGACATTTGGTTTTGTTCAAAGTAAGGCAGATTACTCTTTATTTGTCTATTCCCGTGAATCAGTTTCTTTACATGTTCTGGTTTATGTGGATGATTTGGTCATTGCTGGTAGTTCTTCTTCACTCATCTCTGAGTTCAAGAAATACTTGGGTTCTTGTTTTCACATGAAGGACCTTGGTTTGCTTAAGTATTTCTTGGGTATAGAGATTGCTTAAAGACCGGAGGGGATGTTTCTCTCACAAAGGAAATATGCTTTGGACATCCTATCTGATACATGCTTATCTGCTTCTAAACCAGTTGATTTTCTGATGGAGCAACAACATGATTTGGCACGTGTTGAAGGTCCAGCCTACCATAACCTGGAGCAGTATCGCCGCTTAGTTGGGCGCCTAATTTATTTGACAATTACTCATCCTGAACTTAGTTATTCAGTTCATACTCTTGCGCAATTCATGAAGTCTCCTTGCGATCCTCACTGGCAAGCTGCGGTTCGTATGTTGCACTACCTGAAGAGTCATCCTGGTCAAGGTTTATTTCTTTCTTCCCGTAGTACTCTACAATTGACTGCTTATTGTGATTCGGATTGGGCCGCCTGTCCAATTACTAGACGTTCCTTGTCTGGTTATTTTGTTATGATTGGGGATTCTCTAGTTTCCTGGAAGACTAAGAAGCAACCTACTGTTTCTCGGTCTTCTGCTGAAGCAGAGTATCGTGCTATGGCAGTTACCTGCTGTGAGTTATTATGGCTTCGGTCCTTGATGAAGGACTTAGGGGTTTCACACTCTTTTCCTATGAAATTGTTTTGTGACAGTCAATCTGCTCTCCACATAGCGGCCAACCCGGTTTTTCATGAACGTACTAAGCACATTGAAGTTGATTGTCATTTTGTTCGAGATCTTATACAATCTGGTGCTATTGTTACTCAACATATCCGTGCGACTGACCAACCCACGAATTTGTTCACTAAAGCTCTCGGACGTAACCAGTTTCATTCCTTACTTGGCAAGTTGGGCATTTCTGATCCGCATGCTCCAACTTGAGGATGAGTGTTACGGAATTAGTGTTAATTAGTACTTGGATTGGAATTGGATTTGTATTCCTACCATAATTGTAGATATAATTGTATTCTGTTACCTTTTCCTAGCTTGGATAGGTATCCTGTACTACTATATAATGTATCCTGATTTCATGAATACAACATACATTATTACCCTTATTTTCTACACTAGTTTAGTGGTATTCCACACTCTTTGTAATTGAGAGGTTCAACGTTCAAAAATAAATCCCTCTATCTAGAGTTATGTATATTAGAATAACTTTTTAATAGAGATTACCTAGCATTAAAGATTGTGTCTGTGGTATCTGCTGTGATTTTCCAACCTATAGATGATTGATAAAAATGAGATCATGGTGGTTCTGGGTTTGGCTTTGGGGTTTTGGTGGCAGTGTTTCGTTAAGGGTACAGTGTTTGGGTGTTCTCAGAAGGGCACCCCTATCTATTCAAACCAATGGAGTTTCAGACTCTATAATAGATTCAATGGTGGTGCCTTCTAATTAGATATTAGAGTAGATGTTTATATGTAAATTGGCTAGTTGTATGTAAGCTTAAAAAATGATACATACAAATATAATCATATGTATTTTAGTAAATGCACATATAATCCAGAGATAATTCAAAAACAACCCTAACTACTTAATGAAAGTGCAAATATAACCCTAAAGACTATATTCAGCATTGACTGGCCATTTCCGGCCGACCAGAATTGACCTAAATGCCCTTTTGGCCAAATACAAAATATGAAAGACAAAAATGTCATTTCCCCGCCGCTGTTCTGCCATCACCGCCACTGCTCCACCACCAACTCTACTGCTACCTCCTCCGTCACTCCACCATGCCACCTCCTCCTTCTCTCCCCCGCCATCACCATCTCCACCCGTCCTTGTTAAACTGCTAGCCCGCCACCCAACTTAGCCCTTCCTCCTCCTCTCCCCCACCACCTCTCAATCTGCCACCACGTAAACCATTGCCTGCCACTATCTCCATCTCCTTGTCCCGCCACTCCACCACCGCCCAACCCTTCCTCCTTCTCTTCTCTCCTCCTTCCCGCCGCTTTGCCGTCGCCCAGTCCTTCCTCTTCCTCTTCCCGCCTCACCATCTCATCTCAGCCCGCCATCATCTCCCCCTCCTTATCCCGCTTGAGCTCCACCGTCCCACCACCCAGCCTCGTCCCTCTACTCATCCCGCCACCCATCTCAACCCATAACCCAGCCACCTCCTATGAAGCGATCCATGGAAAAACGGCCCAGAAAGTGAAACCAAAAATCGAAGCGAAGAAGGAAAGAATAAGGACAAAGGAGTAAGGAAAATGAGAGTTTAGGGGCATTTCATTTTTTTTTGTTTTTTCAGAGGAGTAAAATAGTCGTTTCACTGAACTCCGATCTAAATATGTCGGAATGAGTATATTTGCACTTATACTTATTATTTACGTTTATATTGATACTTTCAATTATCAAAAGATTATATTTACACTTATATAAAAAGAAGACTAAATTATTTTTTTGGTCTCCTACAAAGTATCTTTTACTATCTTTTGGTCCTCAGTTGCAAAACCACCGTTAGATGGTACCCTACAAATTCAAAACATTGTTTTTGGTCCCCAAACCCAGTTTCTGGCCAGATTTCTGGTTTTCCGGCGCACGTGCCGGTCACGTGCCATTTTTTCCGGTAAGCTCAGGGCTGATTTGGTAATTTCACAAATTAAACAATCAATTCGTTCAGTACCAAGAACAGAATGTTCCTCGTCCAAACATCATCGAATTTGCGCACTTCAACAAAAAAATCCCTGCTCAATCGTGACAACCAAAGCTCCTTCCCTTCCATAACAGACAAATCAGAAAGCTCCAAATTTCTAAAAATGGCATCAACATCAATCCATAGTGAATCCTTCTTATTCGGGAAACATCTAGTCCATCGCCTTCTGTTATGCCCCAATAAAGATGTTAGTGGCGGCGCACGACGGCGAACCCGACTCCACCGCCGCGTTCCCCTTCTTCTTCTTCACCCTCCTTTTCTTCGTCCTCGTACTCATTCTCGTCCGCTTTCTCATCCTTTTCTTCTTTCTCCTCCTCGTCTTCTTCCTATGCTTCGATTTCGTCCACCTCCTCGCTCAATTCCTCTATTATCCATGACTTCTGATTCCGGTTCCACCAGAACGGTGCGTTTTCGCTCTCACTGGAGATTGTAAGTTGTAACGATCATTCATATAATGAAATTTTGTGATCTGTTGATGTTTTTTACAAGGGTTGTGATAAAAGGGAGAGTTCAAGGGGTCTCCTACAGGGATTGGACTGTGCAGAACGCGACGGAATTGGTGCCTCAACGGCCGGGTTCGGAACCGGCGAGATGGGTCTGTGGAAGCCCTAATCCAACGCCACTGCAAAACCCTAATCCGATGCCACCGCGAGCCGTCCCACGCCATTGCATAACCTACGCCCACCCCGACGCAACCCGCCGCCGCGAGAAGAAGAAGAAGAAATGAGACCGAAGAAGAAGCTAAAAAATAGATTTGAGAAGATGAAGGGGATGAAAAAAAATGAGTAAATGTTTTTAATTTGTGAAATTACCAAATTAGCCCTAAACTTATCGGAAAAAATGGCACGTGACCGGCACGTGCGCCAGAAAACCAGAAATCTGGCCGGAAACTGGGTTTGGGGACCAAAAATAATGTTTTGAATTTGTAGGGTATCATCTAACGGTGATTTTGCAACTAATGACCAAAAGATAGTAAAAGATTAAGGGAACAAAAAACTAAATAAAGGTAGGATTATACTGCGCTTTGGGACTCGAAACTCATAAGAAAGGACTTAAATTAGAGTGTACTGGATCTGTGGCCCTTTTCTAATATAACTATCAAACTTATTGTTATTCATATAATACTTCCTTCTTTATTAAATTATTTATGCATTTATTTTCATCATGCAATTTTGTTTTGAAAATGAAAAGATGGGTAGCTAAAAGTAAAGATGACAATAATTTATTTACCCTATAATTAAAAAACGCTATTTCGGCTAGCCCTGGGCTGCCCACGCCAGCTGACACCACAGCCAACATGTGAGAGGTAAGTCGCGGTAGCCCAACGCCAGGATCCAAGCTGGAGCCCGTACTCACCGCGCACCAGGAACCCACCCGCCACATGGCCCAGAAGGCCATGCTTTGAGCATAGACATCCCACACGGTCGCTTGCGAGCCTCGAACTCGGGGTTCCCCCTGAATTAACTTGTCCCAACCGGTGGGGTACACCCGTGGGTGTATTTACCCTATAATTAATGATATTACCGTAACATGCACTCCCTCCGGCCCAACTGAAGTTGTAATTTTTTTTTATGAACACTATTTTTTATTAAAATTTAATCACATATTTAAATAGATATATAAATACTAATATTATCGTATATGATATTGTTCAATTCGTCGTAATAAGTAGTTTCTAAATATCAATTTTTTATCTGCCGTTATTATACGTAGATAAATATATTAACGGTTAAACATGTCTCTTGAATGACGTACAAAAAGCAAGAATGCAACTCTAATTGGGAGAGGAAGTAAATGATATTATAAAAACTAATTATCGAGTCATTCTAAAAAAGGGTTACAAACATATGAATTTTCGTAACAAAAATTAGCCATGATGTAAGTATGAATTATTCGCATTACTACGTAAAATTGGAAATGGAAACACAACTATTGATTTTCTCATCTAAATTTTACTCAATTTCTCTCTAGGTCCAATATATCGCTTGGCCAAAGCTTTTGTAAAAGAGAGCTCAGAAAAAACGACATTTCTATAAGCTTACAAACAGTTCACAGGAGCTTTTACTTCAAATGTTATAATTTTTATAAAATTTAAATATTATATTTTATAAATTAAAATAAGTAATATGTATCTGAAGGTGAAAATATTAAAATATATGATATAAAAAAATATTTTTAAAATTCTAAATTTTTATATTTTTTTATAAATACAGTGTCGGTACGTTTTTGTACAAGCCGTTTGTCAATTCAGGAGACCCACTATTATGTTCACCTTTTTGGATGGTTAGGAGAGCCGATGAATTCTCTCTCTCATTTGCAATGGGTGTTTTAACTTTTTTAAAATATTGCAATTTGGCCTGCATCTCACTATACAGTAATAGTAGTAAAAAGGTCTCATCCAAAATTTTGTCTAAATTATTAGATACAGAACAGTATGTTATTACCTTGCGCACACACGTGGCTTAAACGAGAATATATTAGTGAGTAACTTGGTACTCCCTCCGTTTTTTTCATTGGCACACTTATTAAAAGTGATGTTTTTTTTAATTGGCACTTGCTATTTTGGGCAAGTTTAAGGTTTTTACATCCACTCATTTTACTTTCTCTTCTTTCAATTCAATTTCATCCACTCATTTAGCATCTCCTCAATTCTAACACCAAAAGAGAGGTGTCAATGAAAAAGGAGGGGGTATTTCAGTTGTACATGCGCTTAAAGTGGATGATCTCTTTTATAAAATATTATAACACAAGTTTTAAGGATTCTGTCTTTTCAGATACAAAGACTAAGATTAAAACTATAAATTGGATGAAATAAAAATAAAATTTTTAGGTTGCATTAATTGGATCATAAACTTTACAATTACTGCACGTTAAATAATAAAATTTTAATATTATATACTCCCTCCTTTTTTTTAACATTGGCACACTTACTAAAAATGGGTATTTTTTTTATTGACATTTTCTATTTATGACAAGTTTAAGGTTATTACATCCACTCATTTTACTTTCTCTTCTTTTAATTCAATTTCATCCACTCATTTAGCATCTCCTAAATTCTAACACCGAAAATGAGGTGTCAATATTAAAAAAATGGAGGGAGTAAAACATTTTATGTTTTTATTATTTTAATTAAAGACGTCTTTTCATAAATTCATGGAAAGACCGTCTTTCTCGAGAAAGACCGTCTTTCTCGAGAAAGACCGTCTTTCTCGAGAAAGACCGTCTTTCTCGAGAAAGACCGTCTTTCTTTCTCGAGAAAGACCCTCTGTCTTTCTCGAGTAAGACTTTGCCAATTTTAAACTAAGATTAATATACAATGAGGAAAATAGACCAACAAAAAGTGGGTGGCAAAAGAAAATTATAGTTTCGTAGAAAGGTGATCAGGTGCTCTGAACCTGAGCTTTTGATGGTTAATCAGTTAGAAATTAAAAGTATATCTGTGCATGCAAAGACTTTCTCACCTAAGCCAAAATCAACAGATTGCCCCCCAAGAAAAATATCAAATTAGTAATCAAAAGTGCATTTGGCGGGTGCTCTGAATCTGAGAAATTAGGATTTTTAATTGATAATGTGGAAGTACTGTTTAAGTATTAATTCAACAGTATTTACTTTTCGTTTTCGGTCCCGTAACTTTTTTTTTTCTCTGTAATAGTAAGATAGTTTGTCATTTTAAAAGGTCCAAACATAAGAGACATTACAGTCAGTGGTGGAACCAGAAAATTTTGCTTGGGGAAGTTGAACGGTGGAGGGCCGGACGGTGGTGGTCCGTGGCAATGGCCTCAGCTACGGCGGCGGGACGGCGGCAGGAGGTGGAGACCTGACAGGAGAGAACTGAGCTCCTCAGCTTTGGTCACTGGCCACTTCCTCTCTTCAACTTCTTCCATAATAGGATTTTGGGAGAAATGGTATTGGATTGGGAAATTGGCCCAACCCAATACATCTTAAAACCCATATTTCATTTTTTTTGCCCTTATGACAAATGAAACGACGCCGTTTCACTAACATGAAAACGACGCCGTTTCACTAACATGAAAACGACGTAGTTTTAGTGGTACAGTTGCAAAAAAAAGAGATAAAGGCCGCTTCGCGGCCTTCTTCTCCGAGCTTCTCACCGCCGTCGCCGGAAGATGGGGAAGCAGGGGCGGAATACGCGCATCCCACCGGAAATCGATTCCTACTACCTACAACTGGTGATTTAGGTAGGGGTGGAGCTCTACCTCGCCTACCACTGGTTCCGCCCCTGATTACAGTCACACTTCTTCGAATAATAATATTCTGTCAATTAGTGTCACTTTTGAACAAAAGGTAAAGGTAAATAAAAATTCAAAATTTTGACGGTAGATTTAGATGAAATTATATATATAAATTAATTTAAAAAGTAGAATAAGTTGATGAAATTGAAGGAATCTTATCAAAAATGAACAATGTGTCAATATAAAGAAAAACAACCAAAAATGAAAACAAGTCAATAATAGAGCAATGAGCCTTATTCTCTTGAGCTTATCTGCATTTCATTTCAACTCAGTTCAGTTCAAATAAGTTAAGTTCAATTTAGCGTAAATTTAATTTAAGTGGAATTTAGCTTAATTTAATTAGTCGTACATTACTATTTTTCAGCACACTTATTTTTAGTTTAGTTCAGTTCAAACCAGGTCAGATCAAATCAGATCAGGTCCGTTCAGTCCAGCTCCAGAGAACATGACCTAATTGTTAGCAAATAAATGACGAAATGAAAGTTTGATTATTTTGATTTAGTTGGGATTCAATTCATTGTATTTAAAATATTTAAAATAAATTTAGTTTAATTATATATAGGGTGATTTGATATTTATTTTTATTAACTGCAATGAGATACTTATAATTATGAAAACCCTCTAAAATGAATCTCAACATATTAATGATTATAATCCATTCTTAAAAGTTATCAAAATGATGTTTTATTGTGATTGGTCTAATCGTTAGTCGGTGTAATATGAGACATTCTCTTCAATTTAGTGTACTTAAATTTATTTAAATTCAGTATATTCAAATTTAATTTAGTTCAATTCAGTATATTCAACTTTAGTTTAGTTTAGTTCAGTGTGTGTTAGAATCATACATTAATTATAAGATAAATTAAAATTTAGAGTTAAATGCTAAAATAACCCTATCGTTTGGCTGAAAGTGCCAATATAACCCTGCAATCTCATAAAGTGTCAACCTAACTTTGACTCCGCTGACTTTTTGGCCAACGTTCTGATGGCCGGATATTGTGGAAAAGATAATTTTACCCTCATTTTTTAAAATATATTTTTTTAAAATGTGAAAGGCTCAACTGGCCTTTCCTTTATTACCTTTTCTTCTTCAATCCCATATTTCACCCCTTCAACCACGATTTCATCCCCAATTTCACCCTTTCTGGAGGTTTTCGGAGGCGGGGGGCTGTGGTTTCTAGCGGCGGGGGTTGTGGGGGGGCGAGATGGGGAGAGGGTGGTTGTGGTTTACAGACGCAGAGCAAGGGTGGTTGTGGGGGTGGTGAGCGGGGAGAAGGGATGGTTGTGGTTTTCATCCCCAATTTCACCCTTTATGGAGGTTTTCGGAGGCGGGGGGCTGTGGTTTCTAGCGGCGGGGGTTGTGGGGGTGGCGAGCTGGGGAGAGGGTGGTTGTGGTTTACAGATGCGGAGCAGGGGTGGTTGTGGGGGTGGTGAGCGGGGAGAAGGGATGACTGTGGTTTTTGGAGGAGGAGCGAGGGTTGCTATGATTTCCGACCGCAGGGGAACTATGAGGGCGGCAAGAGGGGAGAGGGAGGAGGAGGGCGACAGGGGCAGGGGGGGCTATAGTGGTGGTGAGCAAGGAGAGGGAGGAGGAGGGCGAGTGGGGGTCTCAATTTTCCGGCGCTTAGCTGAGCGGCATTGGAGTTTGAGCGGGTAAGTTTCCAAGGGCGTGGTGCTGAGCGGCAGTGAGGTTGAGTGGGCGGAGGGGCGGCGTGGTGCTGAGGGAAGTGGAGCGGGTAGCAGAGATAGTGGCAGAAATAGTGACTGGTGGTGGCGGAAGTGGTAGGTACGGTTTGAGCGAGGCAGAGCAGGTGGCGGAGATGGTGGAGGAAGTGGCGGCGGAGGTGGTGGACGAGGATTGCTATGTCGAAGGTGTTTCAAGCTGAGTGGCAGTGAAGAAGAATTAGGGGTATAATGGTTATTAATTTTCCAGCTTCTTAGTTAAGGGTATATTAGTCATTCCACTTTTTTGTCATTGTCGGACTTCCATGGGTCAATGCCGGAATCAGGTAGTTTGGTTATGTCGACACAAAATTTTTAAAGTTAGGGTTAGACTGGCACATACAATAATTAACTAGGGTTAAATTGGCACTTTCTGAGATTACATGGTTATATTGGCACTTTCAACCTAAAGTTAGGGTTATAAATAAATTTATCCCTGTAATTTAATATATTCCATGCGTCTCAGCCGAATCAGAAAACATTTGGGTCAAGTTTCTCAGGTCATATTTGATCATGGATAACTTTAATTACGTATACTAAATGTGCATTAAAATTTGATATTAAGAGAATCTAACAATATCTAAAATAATGTTATTAGTGTCTACATACAAATTGAAATTTATGATCAAACGTACCTTAAGAAAGTGAACAAAAAAGTATTGATTCGAGTGAAGTGGAGAAAGTACTCCCTCCGTTTCTTTAACAGTGGCACACTTTCTAATTTGAGATATTTTTTTATATTGACACATTCTATTTATGGCAAGTTTAAGGTTATTACATTCATTCATTTTACTTTTTCTTCTTTCAATTCAATTTCATCAACTCATTTAGCATCTCCTAAATTCTAACCCCAAAAGTGATGTGTCAATATTAGAGAAACGGTGGGAGTATGAGATTAAAAGTCAGTACCATGAAATATCAATAATTTTATGATTAAAGTTTGTGACTATAATAATATTGTTAAGCCGGGTTACAAAATCTAAAATCTGGGATATTGCGGCAGATGCCGAGGTAATTCAATTCCGTTTTTTCGTAGTGCTCTGCCTTTCAACCGAAATTTGAACAGCCCAAATCGGCAGCATAATCTGACCATCTCTCTAATCCACAAAAGAATACTCCATATTTTAAAAAATCATTTATTTTTAAGATGGTTGGAAAAATGTTCATCAATTATTACAATGAGTAGAATTGACATTCAACCTAACTAGCCTCTACCAATAACTAACATACTGCAAATATATCTAAATTACATGCCAACCAGGTAACTAACATACTGTAATGATATCTAAATTACATGTCAACCAGACTGATCGTATGTGATATGACAAATCAGAGATTCAATAAAAACTGTAATATCGCCCTTGGGGATATTAACTTGTTTCCAACTAAAATTATGGCCACTTGGCAGAGATGACTGAGGAGCGTATCACACATTAATATCACAGTGCCAAAAAAGAATCTTCTACAATTGTAACACCATTTGATCCAACCACAATCTATGTTGTCCAAACTGTAAACACTTTGAAAAACACAGATATGACGAATCCAAATTAATAGAAACCCAAAACCACAAACAAAATTACGAACATACGATCTGAACAAGCAGGTCGAGAACAATACATCAACGTAAATAACAAAATCGAGTTATAATCATGAACACAATAATCCAATCGATCAGGTCGAAGAACAAAAGTAATCTGTGGAGACAAATCTTACACTTATTGAATCACAAAAATATAAACTAAAATAAACGGTTGTTTCTCATCTCCAATAGTGAGAAGATGAGCGGCAAAATCTGAGAGGGGAAGCTACAACTAGATTTTAAGGATATATTGATAATATAAATTTCTTGCTTATTTTCTTATCTACAAAAGAGTATACTAGTAGTATAAACAAACAGTACAGATCATTAGTTTTTTTTAAAAAAAACAGTACAGGTTATTTTTTTAAAAAAACAGTGCAGATTAATTAGTTGTGAACTCATGATTTGGTACTAGTAGTATAAACAAACAGTACTGATTAATCAGTTGTGAACTCATGATTTGGTTTTATACGAATTGCTTGAATAATTATGCTGGTTAAGATTCGATCTATTATGGAAGATTGCGACTATATTATGTCATCTAATACCCAATAACTCACCAACCGATCCATTATCTAGTGCATATACTAAACTCAACTGGCCTTAGTTAGACCAATAATTTGTCATCAAGCTCAAAACTGGCATTTGAGAGTCGAGCATGGCAACTTACGGAGTATACTGTTTCTGTTGATTAAGATTTTTGTATGTCCTATTAATTATTATATTTTACACATTGGGAATGCAAACACCTTACTCTACAACTAGGCAGTATTGTATAGGATTTCAAACTATACAATTTGGAAGTAGTTCTTCTTTTAACTTGTTAACATCGATCATTTTTTACTTTTCTTTTAAAAAAAAAGCAAATTGCATATGTAACCCTACATAATTGATGAAACTGTTGATGTAACCCTGTAATAATTAAAAGTGTAAATATAACCCTAAACATTTAGGTTATGTGCAAATATAACCCTTTCTAGTAGTTGGAGGCCGGAATTTAGTGAAAATACTATTTTACCCCCCTGTCAAAAACATTGAAATTACACCTATGCCCCTAAAACCCTAAAATTTTCTTTCTTCATCATTTTCTTCTTTCTCGTCGTTTTCATCTTTCTTATCTTCATCTTCCCAGGCGCACATCGAATCCTGCGAGTTCGCGGTTAGTCTGCGGTGGTGGCTTCGCGTGGGGTGGTGGCGAGTCCAATTTCAAGGATGGGTCGACTTAGGGAGATTGGGTTCGACGGAGTTGAGTCAACTTGAGGAAAGGTGGTCGGACAGGCGGGTAGAGGAGGAGACTAGGATCTCAAATTTTTTGTGCATGGCTGAGCGGTGCCGGAAATGGTGATCGATGATGGCGGAGGTGGCGTGGGGCTGCGGGGGTGGCGAGCGGGGAGAGAGGTTGGCGGTAGTGGTCGGCGGAGCTGAGGAGGAGGCAGTGGTAGTTTCAGAGGGCAGAGGAGGAGGCGACGGTGGTTTCAGAGGGCAGATGAGAGGTCCACGACAGAGAGGACTCGCTAGAGTGGGTGGAGAGAGAAGGGTTGGGTTTCTTGGATGAGGGATTATCTGGTGGCGGGGCTAGGGTTACGACCAGGGTAAGATCGATGGTGCTGGAGAGGTTGTGCGTGGAAACACGCACTGGCAGACTTTAATGCCAATATGAAAATGAAGACGAAGACCTCTGTGAATCGTTGTGGCTGAACGGGAACTTGGAATGGAGACTGAGTACAATAGCTGCTGGAGAATGATGCAGAAAACACATAATACGAACTTTATGAATTTCTGTAGCTGAACTGCGATTTGGCACGAAGGCTAAGATCTGGAACTCACCGAAGACGCTGAGTTGAGATGACCGGTGGAGAAGATGTCTGGCGGCGATGGTTTAATTGGAAGTTTCAGAGGGCTCAATGGGCATTTTTGTCTTTTAGATTTTTGTATTTGGCCCAAAGGGCATTTTGGTCATTTCCAGTTGGTCAGTGGCAAGAAATGGCCGGTCAATGCCAGAATAATAGCTTAGGGTTATATTTGCACTTATGTATAATCGTTAGGGTTATATTTTCAATAAAAATTACCTCAGGGTTATATCTACACTTTCTCAATTATATAGGGTTATGTCTACACATTTCCTTAAAAAATAGGTGACATGGAATACTCAAGTTTTTAACACCAATCACGTGCCAACATGAAAATATAATCACGATCCATCAGTAAATAGGGGATCCCAAGATATGGCCACAACTAACATGACTCAAATACTATAACTCCGTTGTACCTCCTTCTCCCCCTCTAAAAAAAAACTCGTACTTTCTCTTCATTTTTCTTTTTCCCATCTTCCCATCGAGGGGAGATAGGGAAACAGTAATTTTTCAATTGATATTCTTTAGGTTTTATGTTATTGAATAAGTATGGATATGTCTCCATACATTAGTATTGTTCTTCGACCTGATAAACAATCATCATTTCAACGACCTCTGACTACATTCTTTTTTAGTAGTCTTCTGGTCCTCTATTTTTGTCCCTTTTTTCTGATATTTTTTCAAATATGTTTGACCATTGATAACTTTTGTTACATATGATAATAGATTATAAAATTTTTCCTTTTAAACTACATATTACAGAGAATCCAAAGACAACTCACATAATGTCCATTACTGTATACAACAAAAGTTATCGATGGTTAAACATGCCATAAAAAATATGTGATAAAAAAATCCATAAATAGAGGACCAGAGGGAACTATGAAATGCGAACTAACTGGTATTTTTTTTTTGGAGTCTTTCTCATTAAGATGATAGTTGTGGCTCACACAAAGTGGGGTGAGACTCCCACATGGCTCACACAGAGTGTGGTGAGCCTCCCACGTGCTCTAAGAGCATGCTCCACACCAACATGGTGCATTTGGAGAATTTAGGACCATAATAATGCAAACCAAGGGAGAAGGGAGAATCGAACCCTGGTTGGACCTGATCGAGCGCAGTGCTCTGGCCACTTGGTATCAATTGTCCTAAATAGATCAAACTGGAGTAGCTTTATTGGGTGTTGTGACAGGATCGAGTTCCTGTCTCAACATCTCCAATGCAATCCTCCTCTCATCAGTAGAATGGAATATGGTCCATTTATTTCATCCCACTAAGATAGTCGTGTGACTTATTTACACAATAAACAGATACTATATATATATATATATTATTTTTTTTTTGGAAACAAATATTCTGACTCCTTCTCATTAAATAAATTAACATTGTCCCACACAAAGGGGGTGAGGCTCCCCTGTGTCTCACACAAAGGTGGGGTGAGACTCCCACACAACTCACACGAAGTGAGGCTCCTACACCTAGCACAGTGTAATTGGAGATTGAACCCCAGAAACTGCCCCAGGCCGGATTCGAACCTGGGGTGCTCCTGGGGCGGGCGGGCGTGAGCCCTGGCCACTGGGCTATTCGCAGTTGGTTGATACTATATTTAATTTACATGTAGGAATGACACTATAAAATATAGGAAAATATATAAATATAATCTTATATAATTGAGATATTACAGATAGACACCTGGGATAATTTTTAGTGTAAAAATAACTCTAACTACTTTACATAAGTGTAAATATAATTCTAAAGACTATATTTCGTCATTGGCCGACATGAAATGATCAAAATACCCAATCTAATACTAAAATTTAAAAGACAAAAATTCCCTATACCTCCACCACCTCTGCTGCCACCTTCTCCACCACCAGCTTGTCGCCGCCACCCCACCACCACCACCACCCAGCCAGCCCTGCCCCTCCACCACCTTCCACCCCCGTCACCACCACCAGTAATCCCCCTCCACTGCCACCACTGCCTAGCCACCGCCACCACCACCCAACCCCCTCTCTCTAAAAATCCATCCCATCT
The DNA here is from genome assembly GCA_037428765.1 of Rubia yunnanensis. NCBI lineage: Eukaryota > Viridiplantae > Streptophyta > Magnoliopsida > Gentianales > Rubiaceae > Rubia > Rubia yunnanensis. The sequence continues at coordinate 154,408,886 of CM075061.1, read as the reverse complement.
GCTCCACAATCTCACCATCTTCATCTTTTTCCAACTCCACAATTTCGCGGCAAGTCAAGATCTAGTGGAGCTCTGCCCGATTCTTCCATCGCCGATGCGATTCTTAACTCCGACGTCGGGCTGCACCGGGTCTGTCGTCGATGAGATCTTGTCGACGATCGAATCACACATGCTTGAACCGCCACTCGTCTCCACCATCATCTTGACTTTGATGCTGATGTGACTCTTCCACTGTCAGTCTTCCTCGACGGAGCAGATATTGACTCCGACGCCATCAGCCTTCCTTAACGCCGACGCCGACTCTGAATCCCTGCTTGACTATTCCGCCACCACCACTAACACACACCGACTCGAATTTGCCATCAACGAGATCTTGCAAATCCGTTTGTCGCAGGGCGGCTCACAATAGAATAGAAGAGAATGATGGAAGAAGAAGGGCGGGACGGCTCATGAGATCATGCAAAAGAACATATTTGTGTAATGGAAAAAGAGAATGATGAAGATGAATGAGATTGTGGTTTCAGGGGTATGAATGTCATTTCCGTGCTTTTTGTATTTTTTATTTACTTATAGAGGGGTAAATTTATCTTTTAAACATAATACGGCCTCAAACTGTCGGAAAAAGTTATATTTGCACATAAACTAACTATCTAGGGTTATATTTGCACTTTCTATTATCACATGGTTATATGTACACTTTCATGAATTATGTATGGTTATATATGCATTTTGCTCAAAACTATATAATCCAACGAATCTAATAAATTCTCTCAAAAATGATGATCTTAACTATACATCAATCACAAAATACTATCAAAATTGATAAATATTTTTGATCAAGAAATAGTGACATGGGACAAATTTTAATGGAACGAAAGGATTATCATGGCTCGGTTTATTTCTTTTCCAGAGTGCGGATCAACCATTAAAGTTTGAGTTCGTCTCTTGAAAGACGGTTTTTCCATAAATCATGGAAAGACTAAGGTTTAAAGTGCAAATTAGAAGAAATAAAGATAAAATTTTTGGGTTGCATGAATCGGGTTATAAACTTTATAATTACTACATGTTGCATAATAATTTTTAAATATTGCATCTAAGACCTTTTACCTTTTATTATTCTCATTTAACCCCGTCTTTCTATAAGCTTATGGAAAGACCGTCTTTCCCAAGCCTTTGCCTTAAAGTTTTAACAAAATTCTGATTGATTCCTCATCCCATATTGATCAATCTCCCACATATAAGTGCAAAGCTTCTTTTCTCCCCTTGCCGCCAGTGGCGGAACCAGGAAAAAATATGAGGGTAGGCTGAAATCGCACTGTACGTAAAATTTTTTTTTGTACAACTAAAAAACAAATGATCGATTAACATAATATAATAAGATAAGTACAATACAATAAGTCCTACAAATTCACTACTAAAAAAACTACATTCTAATGCTAGAAGCAGATTTAGGAAGTGGAGGCAATTTAATCCTACGAGGCTCCGAGCTTTGAAAACGTTGCATGATTGCTTCATTCTCAATCTTAACAAAAACCCCTTTCTCAACATAAACCCTCATAACATCATTCAACCATTCATCTCCTATTCTATTACGTAGATCAGTCTTGATTTTTTTCATAGCAGAAAAAACTCGTTCAACTGAAGCAGTTGCAACGGGTAGAACTAATGCCAACTGAATAAGACGATATAGCAATGGAAAGACGACATGGCTACGTGATTCAACCATATGCTGAGCAAAACGTCCTAGATCATTGATCACTGGCCAAGAAGCATTATTATGTCTCACATCACGAATGAAAGTGTTAAGTTCTTGCTCAAGTTGAAGACAATCAATTCGAGAGAAGTCATTCGGATATAGTTCACCAAGGCGAACCAACTTACCAACATCAAAGCTGGAAAATGAATCTCTCGGATCAAGGCATGTAATACAAGTGAGTAACTCCGAGCTTGCTTCAGAAAATCGATCATTCATTTCAACAATCATATTATCCACGGTCTAGAAAAAAAAGAAAAAAACATCAACAAGATAAAAAATACATGTAAAATAGTCTAAAAAAATATATTAAAGTATATAAATTTTAAAGTTTACCTGAAGAAAAATGTCAACGCGATAAAAGTCACCATTGGTTTCCATCTGTCCACGACGTCTAGAACGGTGACGAATTTTCCGTTGATCTTCCATCTGGCATACTGTGATCTCATGTTTCCTACAAAAGGTCTCGACTTTATTCAACAATACCTCAAAACCCCCAGCTCTAAATTCTGTCAGTTCAAGCTTCATTGTCTTCATCAAATGCACGGCTTGTACAATATTTTGATCTCTTTGTTGCAAGGCAAGAGACAACTGACTTGTAACTCCCAACAAATGTTTCATCAAAAACATACAAAATACAAATTCATAGCTCTCCATTCTATCCATCAAACCCTTTGCTTTAGAGGCATTTTCAGCTGAATTGCCATACTCACATATATTAAGAAGCACTTGATCAATGGAAGACCACATAACCTCGAAACGAAGAATAGTAGTGTAGTGTGATCCCCAACGGGTATCACCAGGCCGTCTCAAACTCATTTCCTGCTTTTTGCCTCTTCCACTAACATTATCTCCTTTTTCCAGTGCCTCCGCAAGTCTATCATGTTCTAAACGATTAAGCATATCTTTTCTAACACAAGAACCCCCAACTAGATTCACGATGTCAACAAGATACGAAAAAAATTCACACACTGATAGAGTACTATTTGCAACACTAACAACAACCAATTGAAGTTGGTGAGAAAAGCAATGGATGTACCTTGCCGAAGAGTTTTCTTTCAACATCAAAGCTTTCAACCCATTAAACTCTCCTCGCATGTTTGAAGCCCCATCATATCCTTGCCCCCTACACCTTGACAACGACAATTTCTTATTTCCAATGAGTGTCTTGAGAGCAAGAAACAAAGTGGTAGACTTAGTATCATTCACATGCACAAGACTAAGAAAACGCTCAAGAACACATCCTTGTTTGTTGACATATCGCAAAACAACTCCCATTTGCTCTTTTATTGAACAATCTCTAGCCTCATCAACAAGAATAGAAAATACACCATCTCCAATGTCATCAATGATAGCATCACTTACCTCTTCGGCACAAGCATGTGAGAGTTGTTTTTGAATTAAGGGGGATGTCAACTTGTTATTTCCCGGAGCATCATGCATTGCCTTAGCAATATCCTCACTTCGATCGCAATACCAATCAACCAATTCAAGAAAATTACCTTTGTTGAGAGAATCAATACTCTCGTCATGACCACGGAAAGCCAAACCTTGCTTTAACAAGAATCTTATCACATTCAAAATCCCACTCAAACGGATGCGGTATGCCTCTTCTACTTCACGCCCATGAACCTCCAAAAAATGTGGGATTCTTTGGTTTGGATTACTAAAGTCCGACAATTTCCCAACGGCAATACGATGCTTACCATTCACATGTTTTTTATGCTTCCTAAAAGAGTTTAGGGCATTCTTCCAAGTTTTCACCCCATCCACACTATAGTCATCATTACTTGTGGGATCCTTAAACAGATAGCAAGGAAAACAATATGCGGCATCATTTGACACACTATACTCCAACCAAGGAAACATATCAAACCAATTCTTCTGAAACTTTCTATATTCGCTTGAATAAAATGTTTTGGGAAAATTATGGTTCCTAGGTTGACAAGGCCCTCTTTTCACATATTCACACCTCACATTATCTATAATAGAAGCATCATACTCATTTATAGGTTTTCTCAAGGCGGGATCACTTATAACATCATTGGCACAAAATTGTAAACGAGATTGCTTACTACCACTACCACCCTCCTCATTATGCTTATCTTGGGTACCTTCATCACATTCAAGAGCTCTCTTCTTCAAAGGTGGAAATCCTATGCTCCGTTGCACTAAATTCTTCATAACCTATTAAACACCAAATTTAACTCATTATAAAACCTACAAGAGTATATGAATATTACAACATGAATACATGATAAAGCCTAACTTATTAATAAATCAAATCAACATGAATACATGATAAACCCTAAATTATTAATTCACAAAATTCCACAAATCACAATTCAAATGAAAATCACAATGAATTGAATAAAAACGAAAATCTCACAATCACAAATTCACAATGAATTTAAATAACCTCACAAATCACAATTCAAACAAAAATTACAATGAATTTAAATAACCTCACAATCACAATTCACAAATTCTTCAAAATCTCACAAATCACAATTCAAACGAAAATTAAAATGAATTGAATAAAAATAATATTGCATAACTAAAATCAAAATTGAAAAGGAATTGAACTAGAAACAATTAAATTCATGTTTTGAATCTTTCAATTTTAGTTCAAGAGTTTGAATTAAATTGAAATTGAAATTTGAATTTTTAAAATACCTAAATAGCGGTGTGGGTGGCCGGTGCACTGCCAGTGGTGGCGGACGGCGGCGGCGGGTGGCGGACGACTGGCGGCGGCGGCGGCGGCGAACTGAGAGGAGCCGAGAGGGAGACGGACTGGCTGGGACTTGGGAGAGAGAGGGAGCTGAAGGCGGGAGGATTGGGTTTGGGAAAATTGGGAATTTGGGACTTAGGCTTTGGCCTTTGCCCTTTGGGTTTGGGCGTTGCAATGGGCCGTTTGGCCTTTGTTTTTTTTAACTCACCCATATATCTGTAAAATTAAAAAAAAACATTTAATCAAACGACGTCGTTTGACGTCGTGATTTGGAAAAAAAAAGAAGCAGCAGCTTCTTCTTCTCCGGCGGACGGGCGGCGCGCCTACGCCGCCGTAGGCGGAAACCACCGCTCCGTCGGCCGGGAACAGTAGCTCCCGCCTGGCCGACGGAGCTCAGGGCAGGCGCGCGCCTGCCCCCGCCTATAGGTGGTTCCGCCTCTGCTTGCCGCCGCAACCTCCCTCCCAAAAAATTCCATATTTTTTCTTTAATCTTCTTTTTCTCACTCATGGAAAGTGTGGAAACAATAATTTAAAACGTCTTCCTCTTTTTCAAAAACATCTTCTTCTCTTTCCAAAAACCACCAGACCAACTTCAAAACCCTAGATCTACTTTTGGGGAGGCTGCCGCTGCTCTCCACCTCTGGAGGTGGCCTCCCTGTGAAATCCCAAACCTAACTAAATTAATAAATAAAATATATCTCCAATACAAATCATGTTATCTCAATTGAACATTTTTATTCCCTCTAATTGGAAAAAAAATATTATGGATTAACCTAGATGCTAATCTCGGACGAAGTAAATTTGAATTAATAATCTTAATTATTGATATATATATATATATATATATATATATATATATATATATTAGTTAATATCAAACGATGATAAAGTTTAGTATAGGTTTCACTTAAGAAAGAGGAAGGAAATAATAGTACGTCGAATCAGAATGGAAACGCGATATACAAATTTCACATTTTAAAAGAGTTAAGTAATAAATGATAAATTGAGTTGTTAAATAATTATCTAGAAGCATCTCCAATGGTTTACCTTGTATCTTCCTCTAAAACAAATATTCCTTCAATTTATTAAGGAACACTAATTTTATAAATATTCTTTCATACTTATCACAATTTTATATAATGTTAATTTTCATATGTAATTACAAATAAGAATAAAATAAATAAGTTATCATTTCTAATATTGTTTTGATTTCAAGGAATATAATTGTATTTTATATGTATGATTGATTATAAAGTATTGTAAATTAAAAAGAAGAAAAGCCAGTAAATAAAGAATTAAAAGAAAGGAACAGATAAAGATAAAATGAGAAAATAAGTAATCAAACAAATTAAAACACCAAAAAGGAAAACGAATAGTACGTTGGGTTGTGGTGTCATAAGAAAATATTTGGGGTACAAGAGAAAACAAAGCAATGATTAAAATAATACTAATAATAATATTATTATTAATAGTAATAAATGAATAAAGAAGTAAATGAATAATTAAATAAATCAAAAGGAATTACCGGGAAGAAGATATATATATATATAATAGTAATAAATAAATAAGACAAATTACCGAGAAGAGAATATACCTATTTATACACACACGTATATATATAATATAATAATAATAAAAAAATAAATAAGCAATTGAATAAACAAATGCAAGAAAATTACCGTGAAGGAGAAGCTGACAACGGACGTGAAAAATTATCCAAAGTAATTTTGGCAAATGGAATTGCTGGGAAGAGGGAATGGACGGCGGACGTGAGAGAGAGTTCTCCAAAGTAATTTTTGGGTAAGTGGATGTAGAGTTACATGATAAAATTATAGGTGTCAGAACCTATGTTTCACCAAGTATAAATATTAGATCCCAAACTCTTAGCTTCTCACGCAGCAAGCAAAATTCTTGCCAAAGAACAGTGGTGAATAGTAGTAAAGTAAGAAATGGAAGTTGCCCAAGCCCAAGTTTAGCCAAGGTGGGTGTTATATCGCCCAAGTTTAGCCAAGGTGGGTGTTATATCGCCCAAGCACGAATTGAGTTAAAATCTGAGTTTATGTTTACATATATATATATACACATATATGTATATATATAATGCCACTAGAACCTAACTCTCTCGAACTAAACTCTCCACCTCTCGAACCCCTGCTGCACTCCACCTCTCGAACCCCTGCTGCTCTCCACCTTTCGAACCCCTGCCAAAATACTACCTCTCGAACCCCTGCTGCTCTCCACCTCTTGAACCCCTGCCATAATACTACCCTCGAACCCCTGCCAAAACTCTACCTCTTGAACTGCCACAACTCTACCTCTCGAACCCCTGCCACAACTCTACCTCTCGAACTCCTGCCAACACTCTACCTCTCAAACCCCTGCCACCACTCTACCTCTCAAACCCCTGCCACAACTCTACCTCTCGAACTTCACATCTCAAACCTTACCCTTCGAACTAGTATCACTGAAACCTTTACCTCTCGAACTGTACCTCTCGAACCTTACCCCTCGAACTAGTATCACCGAAACCTTTACCTCTCGAACTGTACCTCTCGAACCTTACCCCTCGAACTAGTATCACCGAAACCTTTACCTCTCAAAGTCTACCCCTCAAACTTTACCCCTTGAATATGTACTACTGAAACCTTTACCTCTCGAACTGTACCCCTCGAACCTTACCCCTCAAACTAGTATCCCCAAAACCTTCACCTCTCGAACTGTACCCCTCGAACTGGTATCACCGAAACCTTTACCTCTCGAACTGTACCCCCCGAATCTCAACCCTCGAACTAGTACTACAAAAACCTTTAACTCTTGAACTGTACCCCTCGAACCTTACCCCTCAAACTAGTATCCCCGAAACCTTTACCTCTCGAACGGTACCCCTCGAACCTTACCCCTCAAACTGGTATCACCGAAACCTTTACCTCTCGAAACCTCACCCCTCGAACTAGTACTACTGAAATCTTTACCTCTCGAACTGTATCCCTCGAACTGTATCCCTCGAACCTTACCCCTCGAACTAGTATTCCCGAAACCTTTACCTCTCGAAATGTACCCCTTGAACCTTACCCCTTGAACTGGTATCACCGAAACCTTTACCTCTCAAATTGTACCCCTCGAACCTGACCCCTCGAACTAGTACTACTGAAACATTTACCTCTCGAACTGTATCCCTCGAACCTTACCGCTCGAACTAGTACTACTAAAACCTTTACCTCTCAAACTAGTGCCATTAGAACCTTAATGCTCGAACCTCCTACCCAACTACTCGAACTGTAAGTACTTGAACCCCTATACTCGAACCCTTTACTCGATACTCTAGCCATGAGAGAGATATGACGGTTACACTCAAATGATGGTATTTACTGACTTCAGTGTTTATTTTATCATACTGTACTAGATTATCGTGAATCTGAACTCCTGAAATGCTCTGATATTTTCTGTGAAAGATCGGCTTGTACTTTATCTTTCCGTGTTAAACTTGAATCATATACTGCTTCGATGACCGGCTTATACTTTATCTTACCGTGTCAAACTTGACTTACCTGCTACCTGATTACCTGTCTGTGAATTTCGGGGGCCCCGACACGATTGTAGTTTGGTCGAAGTCGACGGGGAACGGTACTGATTGAACCGTATGATAGACCAGCTACACGTGGAGTTTGGTATGCTAGCCTAACCACCTGACTGATACGAGCTCGTAATTGAACACCGACGTGAATGGGAAAGTGAATTCTGAACAGATAGCCTTCGGGCATATCACTGACTGGGTTATGTTGTGCATGTTAGTCACAGTTGCCATATAGGCACTTGGCAGCAACTTGACATTAACCACATGTATCCTTTTTACTATGTGCTAGGATATACATGGCTAGTTGTTAATTGTTATTCTGCGATCACTAAAACCCAACTGGGTAAATACTGGCGATGGAACCCCACTAAGCAAGGAGCTTACCCTAGTTAAATAACCCTTTTCAGGTGAAGAAGAACAGTAAAAGAAGAGTACTTGTTGTCTTTACTTCGTTTGAGAAGGATCCTGGCTACTTGAATTTTAATATGAACTTTGATGTTATAGCGATTAAGAGAAACTTTTATTTGACATTTGTAATAAATCCTTTTCATTGTAATAGTAAAGTAGGTTTTTGAATTATTTACATCGCTTTCGCATAAAATTTACCTGCTCATTACTGTTAGCACTTTCGGTAGCATGCCCAAACCCGACCCGATACTTGCGTTGGGGTTTGGGGGTGTTACACCCCCCCATCACCACCACCACACTCTTTGTACTCTCATCGTTCTGAACCTCCCCCTTGTAGAACCTTCGTGGCATCACCTTGGTTTTGATTTGAAAACTATTTTCGATCTCCCTCCATCCCGCCTTTCTAATCCGTGATACCCTCAACGTTTTCAGATCGGTGGAAGCTTCCCACCGCGGCCGGCTGTAGCTACGATAGCCACATAGCGGCCATGGCTAGGGTCACATCGGAGAGTTTATCATCCATAACGGGCGGTGCACAGGTGATGAAACGACAGGTATTGGAGCATAGATCTGGTGACCCTAAAAAAAGAGAAGCGCGGCTGAGGAAAAAAATGGGTTTTGACTCGCCCTTACGTCGGACACGCGCCTCCAACACTGGCCAGGCGCCGTTGGCCAAAGCCACTTGCCCACAACCATCCATCCCAGAGATCCCAGGCGCCGGTAACCTTCTACAGTCGAGGAGAGTTCGAATCTTTTTCTTTTTTTTCTATTTTTACATTCTTTTAAGATTAGATGTTGTGGTGGGTTATATTTTAAATTCTGCAGGTCTTTCTTTCTTTGTTTTGTAATTTTTTTTTTCAGTTTTAAAGGGTAGAGCTCAAATTGGTTTTTTGGTTTTTGGTATTGGATTAGATATGTCTTTGTCAATATAATTTTTTTTGGCGACCTTTATTCCGTTAAAACGGTCCGGTTAAACTTTTTTGACTTCAAATTTGTTTTTCAAAGCGGTTAGAAGAAATCCGAGTCATAATCGTTTAAACAACTGACTTTTGGCGATACCGCGATTCAGATTTGTAGATTCAGGTTCGTTAGGACATTTGGGAAAATTAATATGATTTTTTGGTTTAAAATGTCTTGTCTTTTCGGATACTGATTTAGAGACTATTCTGCGCATTATTTGTGTTTCCTATACACCTACAGTAAAACTTTTGGGCCAGTCTAAGCGACCGACTACAGTCTCCTACTTTAGTAAAAGGGTTGGAACAGGTTTAATGGAGACTGATCGGACTTTTAGTTGCGGAGCTTCATTTTCTTCATTTTGGATTGTCCCAAAGTTGGTCTGAAGTGTGGATGAATCATTTTTGTGTGTTTAATATGATACTTACTACTGGGATGGTAATGGTTTGGTGATTTTGGGTCGATGTTACTACACAGCTACGCAGTGAAGACCACACATACTACTATACACCCTTCTTATTACCACTCAGGCTTGATTGGAATTTAATGTTTAGTTAGTGCCTTTGTGTATCTTTCTTACTGTCACTTAGGTCATGGTTTAGTATTGTAAAATCTAGATAGTGCCTTTGTGTACACTCTTATTTCCACGTAGGCCATAGATTAGCATTGTTACATCTCTTTAGTGCCTTAGTGTAAATGGGACCATCCCATATCTTGATGTAAAGATCACTCAAATGTAGGCTATTTGGCCAATTTGATAATATAAAGGGTTGAATTCCCTAACATCCCTGTCATTGACATTTTTAATTAAAAAAAAGTGGAAACAATAATTTATTTTAATTCATATTATTATTGTTGAATAAGTGTGAGATTTATCTCCACAGATTCGTTTTATTCTTCGACCTAATCGATTAGATCGTTGTGTTCATGATGATAACTCGATTTAGTTGTTCACGCTAAAGTTCTGTTCTCGATTTGCTTGTGCATATTGTGTGTTCGCAATTTCGTTTGTAATTTTATTTTTGGGTTTCCATTTATTTGGCTCGTCAAGGTGTTTACAGTTAGGACAACATAGATCGTGGTTGGATCAAGTGGCGTTACAGTTGTAAAAGATCCATGTTTGGCACAATGATATTGATGCGTCATACGTTCTTCTTTGCCAAGTCGTCATACTTTCGCGAGAAACAAGTTAATATCCCTAAGGGTGATGTTACAGTTTTTATTGAATCTCTTATCTGTAATAGCACACACGATCAGTCTAGTTGACATATAATTTAAATATCATTGCAATATTATAGTTATTGCTAGAGACTAGTTAGATTGAATGTCAATTTCACTCATTATGATCGTTGATAGGCATTTTCCCAGCATATTTGAAAGATATTGATTTAAAAAAAAATAAAATTCTCCCACGCATAAAAAATCTTATGGGCTCTAATGATTCCTGCAAACTTAAAGTTATTGAGATCATTTGAACTTTTTTTATTCATCTGTTATATCTGCACGACTGACCAATTGACAATTGTAGTCATTGAATTAATAATTAACTACTCCGTAAATGGAACTTTAAAAAAAAAAAACTAAAAGGACGCTTTTCACCTACTTCGTAGTTAAAAAAGTGCTAGTAGTACTAATTTTTCTCCACAAACACTAATAAAGTGGTAATTTACAGACAAGCACGGTACCCTATGGAAAACTTAGAGATGGATTTGAATTAAACATCTGAAATCACCTTTTTAATCATCCATATAGACAAAATATTGCGTACACAGCTGACACTGACAGATTGTATTACTTATAAATTAATGGGCAAAGTCTTGGGAAAGACGGTCTTTCCATTGGCTTATGGAAAGATGAAGTTTAATTCAAATAATAAAAGGTAAAAGGTCTTAGTTGCAACATTTAAAATTTAGTATGCAACATGTAGTAGTTATAAAATGTATAACCCGACCCGAAAATTTTATCTTAATTTCTTCTAATTTATACTTTAAACCTTGGTCTTTTCATGACTTTGAAGAGAGGCACTCAAATTAATGATACTTATTATTCGACTCTGTGCACTTAATTAGCAGTAGTTATTGTCCTTACTGGCCCTACTAATTGCGTCAGCTATGACGTTTCATAACCCATGATTAAGGTCTGTTTTGACATTTTAAGCACGACAAGATTACAAATTTTGTCTTTGAAATCCAAACTTTTAAACAGATTTTTTATCATCGGAATGGCTGCCATCATCGTAAGAATTTTTACTTTTTAAATCTAAAGATATTTTTTAAGGTGAGTGACTCTCCTGACAGACGGCATGCTCATAAGCTTATGAACATACCACTTATTTTTTAACTTTATAGATTGTATTTGTTAAAGAGTTCGTCTTCTGAAGGTTTAAAGGACAAATTAGAAAAAAAATCAAGATAAAATTTTTGGGTTGCATTAATTGGGTCATAAATTTATAACTGCTGCATGCTGCATAATAAAATTTTAATATTGCGACTAAAACTATTTATCTTTCTATAATTCTAATTCAACCTCGTATTTCCATATGCCTGTAGAAAGATGACATTTTCCAAAACTTTGTTTTTGTTAAATTACATACAAATTTTAGAAATTTTAAAAATATTTTTTTATATTTTCGCATTCAAATACATATTATTACATGTTTTAACTTACAAAATATAATATTTAAATTTTATTAAAAAATTTTAACACATAAGATATATAGGAGCATTTTATTTGTGCACAAAAATCAAGAAAAATTCAACTAAGTGAAATTTATTTAACAAAGTAAAAAAAATATAAATATAACCATATACACTTGTGTAAGTTGAGTAAGTGCAAATATAACTCTCAGATAATTTAAGATACAAACAATCCTAGCTAATTAATGAAAGTGCAAATATAACTCTCTGGTGAGAAATCTGGCATTGATCGTGCTTTTTCGACGTTGACCCCCAAAAATGACAAAAAGGCCCTCGGACCAAAAGCTGAATTTAAGTGGACAATTATACCCTTTATCTAGGGTCGGGTGGGTCAGCAATTCCGCCCCAAATTGACCCAAAATTTAGGATCCAATGGGTCGGGTTGGGTCAAAATTCTCATAGATTTGGGTCTGGCTGAGTCGGTTGGGTCAAACTAGGTCATGGGTCAGCCCAATTCGACCCAAATCGACCAAAATTATATAAAAATAATAATAATAAAATTATAATTTACTCTTAGTGTAGCTTTATAAAAAAAATTCAAGAATTCGAAATTTGTTTATGAAGTAAATTAATGAATGGAAATTTTCGGGTAGAGTTTATAGGACAATTAGGGCTTATGTTGTATTAAACTAATTCTTTTTGTGATATTATTTCTAGAAAATGGGGCAAAATTGTAAATGGGTCAAAATAGGTCGATTTGGGTTAAAATATGATCCGGCCCATTTTGACCCAACCCATTGAACCCAACCCATTGAACCCAAATGGGTCATTGACTAGACAAGACCCAAATGGGATGGGTCAAAATGGGTCGGGTCGGGCAATTAGAACACCCCTAGCCTTATGCGCTGGCGGACCACTGCCGCCGTAACAGATAGGGTTATATCAGCACATTGTGAAAACTGATAGGGTTATATTAGCACATTCATAAAACTTATAGGGTTATATCAGTACATCTGTAAAAAAAATGTAGGTCTATATCAGGACATATTATAAAAGCAAAGTGTAAGGTAATACACTATGTTGGCCCAATTGGGTGACCACATCATCATACACACTATTATCACATTACAACAATATCATATACACAATAAAATTCAACATCATAACAACCTCATTCATATTAAACACCATTATCACATATCCTAGCCTCATTTCAAAACTAATCAACATTACAAATCCTAGGTCAAATAACACAACAAAATAACAATTACGCACAACAACAAAAGTCATCCAATCATGACTAAACACAACAAAATAACACAAAATATCATCAAACCCCCTCTATTCTATACCATATATACCACATGTCTCTATTCACATATGACCAAAAGAAAAAGAAAACCGCAAAATCAAACTCAATATCGCATTAATCTAATGAGATGGGGAATTTCGGATGAAGATTCCATTTCTAGAAGTTCACTCTGTCGACCTCTCCAAAGCTCTTCCTTTGTCACTGGAATCCATTCTAGATTGTCGGTGATTAGTAGAAAAGGTTGAAGTGGCGGTTGCGCGCGGTAGGCGTTGATTTTGTACTAATATGACACATTGTTTTATAGTATGTGCTGATATAACCCTACATTTTTTTACAAATGATCTGATATAACCCTATAAGTTTTAGGAATGTGATAATTTAACCCTATAAGTTTTCATAAAGTGCTGATATAACCCTACTTGTTACGCTGGCGGTGCAACAGTGATCAGTCGTTGCGACAGCGGTGGTCTGGCGGTAGTTCGTCGACAATATTTAAGGTATTAATGATGCTAAGGGCAATAACGTCGTTTCCTTTTAAAAAAATTATTTTTTAGAAGGGAAAAATGTCTTTTCATGAAATTTTGGCTAAAAGTTGGTGGAAATGGGTTTATATTTGCACTTTCACTTATTTTCTAAGGTTATATTAGCACTTTCAATCATCATAAGGTTATTTTCACTTATGCAAATTATATAGGGTTATATACGCACTTTTCTCAAGTAAAATGATAATAAAAAGGATTAAAGATAAAATTATAAGAGAAAGTCTCCTGTTAGACCGACTAACGATTAGACCAATAACAAAAAGTTTTGTTTGAAAATTTTTTATGGTCAAATTATAATTATTTATACGCTACGATATATTTTAAAAGTTATAAGAATCTCATTGTAATAACTAAAAACAAACATCAGATCACCCTTATTAGTTAAATCAATTGTAAAATAGTCCTGTCTAACAATTAGTTGGTTTAAAACAAGACTTTGTGTAAAGTGTTAGGGAAAAGTACAAAACTAACCCTATTAAATTCTGAAAGTGTACATATGACCTTGGAAAACCTAAACGTGCAAAACTAACCCTAATATTTTTGAGCAATTGTGCAGATATACCTAAATTGTACTATTCCGGCGTTGACCAATATAAAAAGATAAAAATATCCCTAGGTTATACTATATTTATTAATAAGGTAAATGTAAGTAATAAAAAGTCTAATTTACCCCTCCCCTCTCTCTTCTTCTTTTTCTTGTTCAGCCATAGTTGCCGCTTTGCTGCTCCGCCGCCACCAACCCTTCCTCATCTCTCCCTTGCCACCCAAACCTTCTCCCAACCATCTCAACCAGCCCCGCTCGCCACCATCGCCACCATCTTAGCTCCGCCACCATCTTAGCTCCACCTCCATCTTAGCTCCGCCACCATCGCCAGAAACATACCCACCATTTCAGCACAGCCCATCTCCCCTCTCTGCCACCCCTAAAACCCTAGCCCAACCATTTCAACCCTCCACCTAGCCCGCCACATCTCCTCCTCCCGTGCCCAACTCGCCGCTGCTCTTCCCCCCTAAAACCCCAGCCCACCACTACCATCTTAGCCCTCCTCCTCACCCAGCACGGAAACCTTAGACTCACCCCTCTAATCACTCTCCAAAACCCGCCTCCACCGCCCGACCTAGCTTGATTCACCACTAATCGGTGGAGAAAATCCTAGAAAATTTCCCGACCCAACTCCACATGCGTTCAATCTGCGCGACCCAAAAAATCTTTGACCCATCACTAGTAGCGCCAACTCTACCAATGTTTAGTCCGGCGAGCCCACCCACAAGCTCGTCCACTCCGTCAAGCTTCAACCACAACATAGGGTTAAAAATGACAATTTATTCTGCACATCTGGTGTCTTCTGTCTAGCGACGAAGGAAGAAGGCGGCGAGGAACTAGCGGGCAACAGTGGAATGAATGAGAAAAGGTTTTTGAAGTGAGAATAAAGAAAAATGGGAAAAAGAAATTAAATGTTTAGTTAATAAGAAGGGAGGGTATTATGGTCTTTTCCATTTTTTTGTTTTTCAAATTTTATTAATCAAGGGCTCAATGGTCATTTTATCAATTTCTGGCCAAATTGCCATTGACAATTTAGTCAACGAAGTCTAGGTTTAGATTGACACTTTCATATTTACAAGGATATATTGACACTTTCGACCAAAACATAGGATTAAAAACGTATTTTTCTCAAATATTAAACTTTATTTCATGTTAGACCAATTAACGGTAGATCAGTCATGAAAAATCTCGTTTCGATAATTTTTAAGGTTAAATTATAATTATTTATACATATACATTTCAAAAAATTTTCAAAGTTACATGAAGCTCATTGCAATAAATAAAACAAACATCAAATCACACATTAATTATACATCAATGATAAAATTATTTCGTCTAAATGTTAGTCCATTTAAAATAAAACTTTCTGTAATAAATATTGATAATAAGTTGTTATCAATAACTCCATTCATATAATTTGACTTTTAAAATAACACTAGTTACCTTTTTGGTTCTTTCAAACTCTCGTTCATTATTTGAAAACACACTTCTTCCATTTGGATAAGCAAGAAATCATGTGCAGGTAAGTCAACGTTTATCCTTTGTGAGTTTTGGTTAAGCAAAAAAGGAAAACTAAAATAAAATATTAGTGATCATTAATTTTTGAGAAAAATATTTTAATAACCCCCTATATTTAAACATGTAAAATCTTGGGAAAAATCGTCTTTTCATGGAGTTATGAAAAGACGGGTTTAATTAGAATAATAAAAAGATAAAGGATTTTAATTGCAATATTAAAATTTTATTATGCAACATGTAGTAGTTATAAAGTTTATGACCCGATTAATGTAACACAAATTTTTTATCTTCATTTCTTCTAAGTTGCAGTTTAAACTTTAGTTTTTCCATGAATTATAAAAATACCGACTTTCAAGAGACAAACTCATTTAGATAAGTGTAGATGTAATGTCTAAAATTTCAAAATTGCTAATCCAACCTTTGATCCGCATTGACTCATAAATTTTATAATTATGATTCTACCGCCTTCCATTCCTTCAAGTAAAATGTGGGACTACAAGACATACGAAACTTACTCTGAAACCATTTTTTTTTATGGACAAGAAAGATTTTTGATATAATAAGGGAGAAAAGAATGTGATGAACCCTTAACTTATTAATTTTTTTTGGATCTAACTTTACCTTGTTTGAATCCACCAACTCACAAATTAAGTTATAGTCAACGTCGCTATATTTTGCTAGCTTGTGCACCATAATTTTGGGCAAGGAAAATAGCACTAGTGTTCTCACTCAAGAGAAGAGAGAGTAAGGCAAAAGTCACACAAATATGAAGCACAAAATGACACACTCACAGCAACCCAACAGATATATTGGCCATAACATTATACTCAAACTCACAAGTGGGGCGGAAGATACTAAGTTGCTGTTTTTTTTTCTTTTTTTTTTAATTTTAAACCACCAGATGCGGGGGAGATATATTGGCTTCCCAAACCAAGTAAACCATCAAAAGTGGATCTCAGTTTTACAATAGTTCTAGTAACACTTGAAATACCTAAGGTCTTGACCATCAAAGGGCAACTCATGTAAGCACAAAAGTGTAGTAATAGACCTATAATTGGACTTAATCACAGTGTTTAAAGGTGCACGATTACTGAGAGAGATGGGCTTCACCCCCGTGTTATCTTCTCTACAGGCCAGGTGCACATAAAAAAAACTGCTAATCAAGATCAAAGTTTTACGTTTCTACGCTGGGATGCGAATACTTGGTAACCTCGTCCTGTCTGCTGTAAGAGTGAGTATAATTCTTTCTTCTTGCCTGAGCTGTGCTAGGTTGAGCTCATCTCCTATTATCTTGGTTAATTCGTGAGCGACTTGATTTCCTTCTCTGTGGATGTGCTGAATTGTGATATGTAAATTCTCCATCTCCCTCCATAATTCCCAAAGCTTTGTTTTGAGTTTCCATGGAGGTTTATCTTTCTTCTGTATGATTCTCACCGCCTGCAATGAGTCAAATTCAGCAATCAGTGGGAGAAAATGGTGTCGAATACTTACCTATATGGCTCTTATTGCCGCTAAGGTTTCTGCTTGCAGTGGATCATCTGCTTGGATTGATTCTGAGTACATGGCTTCCAAACCTGCATGAGTATTTCTAACAACTATACCAATCCTGGAAATATGGTTAATTTTAAAAGCGGCATCAGCATTAACTTTAAATCCCTGGTCAGGGGGTCTCCACGAGACCCAGGTAATTTTTTTCTTTAGTTTTCTGACTAGTGAAGGTAGCAAGCCTAAGTTAACAAAGTCCAGACAATCATCATAAAAATGCAATGCATTAATGTTGGGGATTTGGGCAGACATGGAATTAACTTGTGTCACTATGAAATGGTAAGTGTAGGAAGTGCCCTGGAATGCATATGCATTTTTGGATTTCCACAACAGCCAACAACTAGTAATAGCCATAGTATGTATAATCTTAATTCTAGTTAGTGATCCAGCTTGATAAGAGAGGAACCAAGATAGTCTATCAAAGATATGAACAAATGTCTTAGCTGCAAATCCTACTCTATTGAACACATAACCCCAGACTTTCAAAGTAAGAGGACAATCGTTAAAGAAGTGATTAAGTGTGTCTATATGGTTGCAGTGTGGGCATTTTGAGACTACGGATATTCCCATTTTTTGAAGATATTATCAAAGGGTAAGATACCATTTAATAGTTTCCATATAAAAATGAAGAATTTTGGAGGAATGTACCTGTTCCATACCTCTTTTAGTGTATGTACCTGGTTTCTTCTTTTCCTCAAGTTCTGAGTGGCAGAAGAAAGTGTGAAATTACTTGACTGTGTTGGTTTCCAGATCATCTCATCAGGATTATCTGTAAGAATTACCTCCTTGTGGGGGTCTTCTAAAATGTGTTGTGGTAGTTTTCCCTGCAATTGTGTTAGATAAAGATGCCTCTGCTGAGCAAAGTCCTTTACCTGAAGATTAGGAAAAGGTATATCCTCCTGTTGTGTCCATTCTTTCCAGAGTGGTTTATCACCAATCCAATTAGCCACCCAGAAATTACAAGATCCATCACCTATAAGAATTTGAGAGTTTTCTTCTGCAAAGTCTGAGATGGTTATGGTTCTTTTCCAAGATTCCGGAGATCTATTTGACTTTGAAATTGACCATATATACTTTGACCACAGAGTGTCTCCTTTTTTAGCTTTCCACCACAATTTAACTGAGAAACTGTCTATGATACACCTGAAGTCTCTAAGTCCTAGCCCATTTTCATCCATGGGGTAACACATTGCAGCCCATGATTTCCAGTGTTTCTTATTTCCTAGGTCAGTTTTCCCCTAGAGGAAATTGGAACATAAGGAACTGATTGTGTCAAGAGTGTGGGCAGTAGGGGCCATGATACACCAAGTGTGTTGTGGAATGCTTAATAAAACATGTTTTATCAAGATTAATCTTCCAGCTTGGTTTAACCATCTGTTATTCCATTTACCTATTTTGGAGTTAATCTTTTCTATTAGAAATTGGAAGTAAGAGTTTTTCTTTTTCCCTTTAAAGATATTAACTCCAAGGTAAATAAATGGAAACCGACCCCGTGACATCCCTATTTTAGACCTGATGATCTGAACTCTCAGTGAGCTAGTTTTGTTCCCAGTTAGAAAGGAGCTTTTCTGATAGTTTACCATTTGTCCAGTGGCTGCCTCATATGTTTTTAAAAATATCACCAGATTTTTTAGGGATTTATTAGTGGCCTTTAGGAAGATGGCAGTGTCATCGGCATAAGGCAAATGTGTTATCATTTCAACCCCTTTTGGCAAGATAAATCTGTTTATGAATCCATTATGAAACATGAATTTTAAACCTCTATTAGCATTTCAGTAATAAGGTTAAACACTGTAGGGGACAGTGGGTCTCCCTGTTTCAAACCTCTTGTAGGTTTAAAGAAGTCGTAGGGGATCCATTTACTAAGACAGAAAACCAAAAGCTGTTAATGTTTCCAAGAATAAGTGAAACAATATGTCCATGGAAACCGAAATGTAGCAACAGGGAATTTAACATAGTCCATGAGACTCAATCAAATGCTTTAGACATATCTATCTTGGCAATCATATTCATTGACTTAGATTTACTGTCTAGTAGCCTCACCATTTCTTGCATTATTAAGATATTGTCAGTAA
This sequence comes from Rubia yunnanensis, assembly GCA_037428765.1. Classification (NCBI taxonomy): domain Eukaryota; kingdom Viridiplantae; phylum Streptophyta; class Magnoliopsida; order Gentianales; family Rubiaceae; genus Rubia; species Rubia yunnanensis. Next base: position 154,389,291 of record CM075061.1, on the reverse strand, counting down.
TTTCCCTGTTTTGAATAAAAGCAGGCTGTTCTTGGGAAATGCATTTGGGGAGTACATGCTTTATTCTTTCTGATAAAATCTTTGAAAGGATTTTATTAGAGAAATTTGATCGGCTTATAGGCCTATACTCACTAAGATTCTTAGGGGTTAGGGTTTTTGGAATTAGAGTTATAAGTGTACTGGCAAAAGACTTTGGAACCCTAACACCACACATGAATTCATTAACAGCTTGAAGGAGGTCCAGCTTAATAAAAGGCCAGCTCTTCCTATAGAAGATTCCACTAAAGCCATCAGGACCTGGAGCACTATCTTTTCCAAGGCTGAAAACAGTTCTATATAATTCATCCATGTCGGCGGGTTTCATAAATTGGATATTATAAATATTAGTAATGACCTGAGGGATAAATTTTAATAGGTAGCTCATGCTATAGCCTGAGTGATCAATGCTTTCATCAGTTAGTAATTTCTGGAAATACTTAACTGCATTTTCTCCTATTTCATCTTGGTCCTCTACCCACTTCCCATCCTCTAACTGAATCTTATTAATTCTGAGTCTGGAGTGTTTGTCTTTAACACTATTATGGAAAAAAGCCGTATTAAGATCACCTTATTTCATCCATTTTGTCCTAGTTTTCTGTTTCCAGAAGTCCTGTTATTCCTTAAGAGTTCTAGTTAGTTTAGCACTTGCCTCATTCAGTTGGATTTGTGTCTGAAGGCTGTAGTCATTATCTAGCTTAATTTCTAGTTCTGAGACTAATTTTTCTGCTTTTTGCACATTTTCAAACACATTCCTGAACTGGTTCTTGTTCCAAGTTTTTAAGAATTTTTTTAATCTGGCCAGTTTTAAAGCAAATCCTACCATACCTTGGGTTGTTAATGGTTGTTCCCAATTAGCTCTCACCAAAGGTAGAAAGTCCATCCTGCTCAGCCACATAGATTGAAATCTAAAAGGTTTGGGGAATTCTTTTTGATTGGTTTTGATGTTCATGATTAATGGATTATAGTCCGAGTTACCTCTTCCAAGGTCTGGACAGATGAGTTGATGAACTTATCAAACCAAGCTCTATTACCTAGTGATCTATCCAATCTTTCCACTATTCTATCAGAGAATTTTCTACCATTGGTCCAGGTGAAAGGATTTCCTACTGTAGTTATTTCCTACCATGAGTCAAACTCATTTATTGAGTTTAAACTGGGGGTACCCCTACCTCTGTATTCATTTAAACCTATTATAGCATTAAAGTCTCCAGTGATTAAGCAGGGGGTATCCAGGTTGGTTAGTATTAGCTCTATTACATTGTACATCGACATTCTTAGGTTTTTTGTGTGAGGCTCATATACAGATATCATGTGGAAGGATACGACAAAACTTAAGTGAGTGATTATCATGTGACGAATGATGTCATGTTTATTAACTAGCAGGGGTTTGACAGAGTTTTTTTTGTAAAGATCCAAATGTGACTATCATCAAGGCAGAAAGCTTCTTCAAAGCCTAAAATAGACTTGTATTCCTCCAATCTAGAATTATCCTGCTTGGGCTCCAGTATAATGACCACCTCTAGTTTATGAGTATATATTAGCTTTCTGATTCTGGTGAGACCCTTCATTATTCCCCTAATGTTCCATGTAATTAATTTGCAATTCATATGGAAACTGTAGCTTTCTTTTTTGCACGAGTCATGATTAAATTTGGTGAGCTGAAGAATTTCCTATCACTATTTAGTTTAGGAATACCTAAATCCTCTGTGACCTCATTGACCTCAGTGGCATTCCCCGGTTCCTCCATTGACACTATATTGATTAGATTGTTATTGGCACTCCATTGAGATGCTGGGCCGTTGGATGTCCCCTTGAATGATATTGCTTGTTGAGGGCTCATCCATAGCTTTGTTTGCACTTTCATCTGTGTTATCCTCAAGATTCTTTGTCACTATTGAGAATCTATTGCTAAAGCTTTTCAAATCCAATTTCAGTGCCTTTCTGTCTATGGAGGAGATGCCCCTGCTAAGTTTCTTAGGCTGAATATCATCAGCTGATTTCCATCCTGGATAGTTTTGTAGAGTCTGAGCGTTGAATGGTTCTGCTGACTTTTGGGCTTTCACTCTCCAAACTGGGGATTTGTATCTTATTTTCCTAGAGGAGTTTATACTGGTGTTGTTGGAAGTGAGTATGGTTGTAGGGTTTGTGGTCTTGATACTACTTATTTTCTGGGCTATTGGTAGTTCACTGAAGAGATCTTGAGCATCCTCGAAAAGCTCTATTTCTTTATACGACTCAACAATATTGGGCAACTGAGTTGAGACTTTTTTTGGCAGCTAGTTTTGTGTTAGTTGGTCTAGTGGATTCCTAATGGGGGGGTTGAGGGAGTTTGATCTTTCCTGTTTTTCCTTCTTGTTGTGGGACAAGATGCTTCTGGAAGGGTTGCGCGAGCATATTGATCTCTTCATCGTTGAATAGAACATCAACTTCCCCTTTGAATTCAGTGATTGGGTTTAAATGTAGCTTTTGTGTTTGGGGTTGGGTTTTTCGATTAGGTTGGGAATTAACCATTGAGGCGTAGGAAGGCGGGTTCTCGCCGAGGGGCAGAGCCGCCATGGAGCTTGGAGTTTGGCCTTGACTAATTGTGGTTGTTTTCAGTCAGAATTGGTGGTGGTATAGATTGTTGCAGGTTTACGTTGAGTTAACTGTAGCTGATGGGATTCGAGAGAGAAGGATGGTAGAGAAGGATTTGAGTTGCCTGGTTGTGTCTGTTTTACTAAGTTGCTTCTTCTCGTTTCAAGAAAACATTTTATCGGCAGGAAACATGGCACATTACCGGAAAACAAATACATAAGTATCGGTTGATATGTATCAGTGTTGATATAATAGTGCTAATTATTACCTTTTGTATATGTACAATCATCCATGAATAAACAATCGGTGCCGATAAATTAATAGAACCAAAAAAAAATATACCGGTGCTTAATAGCCTATGTGTGAAAAAAAATATTTAGGTTGTTTTGATCATCGGTACATTGGATACCGGTGCGGAATAGCGGTGCTATAAATAAATTTATGTGGGAAATAGTAAAATCCGCACCGGTAAACTTAGGGGACCGGTACAATTGGGAACAAAATGGTGGGAAAAGGTTAAACACTGGAATAAAACTTTGCATCGGTAGGCTTGCTTCGGTGCTTAAAGTTAAAAAAATGTGGGAAATATTAGAGCACCGGTCATATGTACCGTACCTTTGTGTGAAGATCTAGAAAACGAGGGAAATGAGATAAGTTTATGCGCCGGTTCGTTAATTTTGTTAGAGCACCGGTACATCTACTAGTGCTATTTCTTCAACAGCACCTTTAGCACCGGTTTTATAGGTTTATACTGGTGCTATTGATGCATTAAATGCTCACCTACCACTATTTTGATCGGGTAAAAAAGGAATGAAGAGGGTTTTGAAGTTCATTAATGGCATTTTGGGGTTGAAGAAGACATTAAATACTCATATATGAATTCCCTTGAAGGTACATCATATTTCTTTGAAATTTATCATTTATGGTGGAATATGTGTGGAATGATATGTTGTAATAAATATCTCGTGAGTTTCAACATTGTAATGTTGTTTCACACTTTTGATGAATATGTTTTGTTAGAAAGTATTGTTGATGTAACGAAAGGCTTTGAATGCATGTGATTTGATATATTGGGTGTGGTTGGATTGCAGTAGAGTGTAATGCTGCGTGTTGCATATTTATAGGGTGTGTTATGAATAAGCTTAATGTTTATTATGTAATTGTATATTGCTTTGGATGTTTAAATGTTGCAAATTGATTACATTGTAGACATTTACCGTGCCATCGAGAGGCATAAGCATGTGTATCACAATGTTAGCTTGGTGAGTGATGAATTTATAGCTTTTGTTGGTGACTTCTTGGACCGTGCTTTAGTCGTGAAAATTGCATCCTATGTTCATGTCGTGTCTGTAAGAATTGTAAGCGTACTAACGATCGGGACTTGTTGCAACTCCTTTTGTACAAGAGAGGGTTCTCAAATGATTATTTGGTTTAGACTTTTCATGGGGAGAAACCACCGTCGTATGTGGTTGTAGGTAGGAAGGAGGAATATTATGGGGATTTGAAATTGGGTGACATGTGTGAGGAGGTGGTGGAGGAATTTAGGGGGAGTCCCGAGGTTCTGTCAATTTTTTTGGATGAGAAGGACAAACTGTTGTATCCTGGTTGCAAGAAGAAAGACGTAGTAATGTCATGTTTGATGTAGTTGTTTAATGGGAATGGAGTACAGAAAGATACATACATGCTCCAATGATTGTGTTTTGTATAGGAATGCTTTGGAAAAAAGTGGTGGTTTTCCCTGTATGCAAGGTATCTCGTTATAAGAAAAGAAGAAATGATGTTGTGGATGAAGAGGTTGTTGTGAAGGTAAGGAAATGGGTCCATGCAAAAAGCCTGTGGCACCTTCCTATTGTCCCCAGGCTGAAGAGGCTGTTCATGAACGTTGTGGATGCGAAAAACATGACATGGTACAAGGATAGGGATTGTACTGATAATGACATCATTAGTCTCCCAGTAGATGCAGATCAGTGGAATAATTTTGACAAGAGGTAACCTAAGTTTGCAGTGAACCAAGGAATTTGAGAATGACTCTGTGTACTATGTCATCGAAGCATACCTCATGGCATGTTATGCTTTGTATTTACAATCTGCCTCTTTATCTATGCATGAAGAGGAAATATGTTTTGATGCCATTGATGATTTCGAGTCCGGGGAAACCCAAAAATGACATCGATACTTATCTGGTCTCACTCATTGAAGATTTGAAGCCGTTGTGGTCGGATGGTGTCAATGTGTTTGATGGTTATCGTGGAACAAAGTTCAATTTGAAGGCCATGCTGTTCTGGACGATTAATGATTTTCTGGCTTATGGTAATCTTTCAAGTTACGTTATCAAAGTTCACAAGGCATGTCCTGTGTGTGAGGAAGCAACTGATTTTACGCAGCTGAAAAATGGTCGGAAGACTGTGTATCTTGGTCATAGGAAATTCCTCCTAGAGAAGCACATGTTACGAGATGATGACATTCATTTTGTTGGGAGGAGGGAGAGGAGGAAGGTGCCAAGGATATTGAGTGGATTTTCCATCCACATCAAGGTGAAGAAACTCAATGTTGTTCTAGGAAAAAAGATGTCTAAAGTGGTTGCCTTAAATGATGGACCTTGGAAGAAAAGATCAATATTCTTTGATTTTCCATATTGGGAGACTCTGGAGGTTCATCATTGTTTAGATGTGATGCATATAGAGAAGAATCCTTGTGAGAATTTAATTGGTACTCTACTTAAAATTCCTCGTAAGATGAAGGATAGCTTGAATGCACAGAACGACCTGGTTGAACTCGGTATACGAGATGATTTAGCTCTGGAGTGCATTAGGGGAATCAAGGTACCATCTGGCTACTCTTCCAATGTAAGTCGGTTTGTGCATAATGAATTGCGTCTTAATGCATTGAAATCCCATGATTGTCACATGTTGATGCAACAAATATTGCCCATGGCTATCTGTGGTGTCTTGGAGGAAGAGGTGAGATTCTGCATCATGTGCACTTGTTTCTTTTTCAACTCCATTTTCCGCAAGAATATTAGCAGAAAATAGCATAATTAGTTGGAGTGCGAGGGTATACTTGTGCTTTATTTGTTTGAGAAGTATTTCCCCCGACATTCTTTGACATTATGGTCCATCTTATAGTCCACGTTGCCAGTGAAATTAGAATGTGAGGTCCCGTTGGGATGCATTGAATGTACCCATTTGAGCGGCACATTGGGGGTCTTTAAGTGTTATGTACACAAATTGATGTTGACCCGATGCTAGCACTGTCCAGAGGTATGTCACGGAGGAGATCATTGAGTATTGCACTTCAAATTTGTCTGGGAAAATAGCAGTTGGAGTTCCCCATCATATGCGGAGTGGTAGGAAGATTGGGATCCCACGTACGAAAGGTACCCTATACACACCATTTAATTCCTAGATGATGAAAGTTTATCTTTATGTTCTGCGTAACAGTAGTGAGACTGCTATGTATGTTGAGGAGCAAATGTCATGTTAGAAGAACTGTATCCTGAATGGTCATTGAACCAGTTACAACTTGAGCATTCTGCAACATTTGTTAATTTGTTTTATAATCGTTGTAACGTGGATGGGATACCGTCTAAACTTCTGCATTTGAAAAGACATCAGGTTGCACGGTGAAGAGGTACCAGGGCTATGATATCAATGGATGCAGTTTTTCAACTGTGTCCAAGGATAGCAAGAGCATAACTCAGAATAGCGGGGTTTTTTTGGAATCTAAATCCATGTGGCAGTTGAGAAAGAGAGACAAAAAAACAATCATTGCTATCATGTCATTTTATGAGAGTTGGAATATGTTGAGTTTAAAATGGTAGTATTCAAGTGCCAATGGGTCGAAAATGGTGCCGGGGTATGTACCGAGATGCCTATGGGTTTTACGCTTTTGGATTTGAATAGTGTGTGCAACGAGAATGACAATTTCATCCTAGCGGCTCAAGCTCGCCAGGTGTTTTATATCTGAGACCCAAGAAATAAGAAGTGACATGTTGTACTCCACGAGAAGAAATACTTTTTTGAAGATGAAACAGTAACTCCTGTCCTATCTGACATTGCAGAGTTTCCGTCTACATTCCTTAGTTTGGAGGACATCAGTGACCCACCCGTAATTAGGCGATCATGTGGGGATGGACTGTGGGTGGACGAGAATGGTAATATTGTGGGTGGTGATGTTGTCTTGAAAAGGAAAGGATAGGGTTTGTACCATTTTTTTCAGGGCCAAACTGTATATATAGTGGAAATGTTTACTTGTGTATGAAAATTGTAGCTAATTACTTAAGTTTTACAAAGAAATTATTTTTATGGTTATTAATAGCACCGGTAAAAGCTTCGAATACCGGTGCTACAAACAAGGGTAATTGCTCTGTCTTGAAGTAGAGTACTAGAAAAATAGGGTGTCAGGGTATAAGCACCAGTATGTGTCGTTTATACGCACCAGTGCTCAACACTTGGTCAAAAAAATGAAGAGTTGCTCTTGGATCCAATCCTGGATATTAAATTCATTTTGAAGTAGCTGCTTTGGGTTGCTTTTAAAGAATGGCACCGGTATGTGAGGTTTATATGCACCGATTTGTGTACCGGTGCTCAATAGATAGTAAAAAAGAAGAAGAATAGCTCTCGGGTCTAATACTGGATAATGAAAATGATGACGAAGTAGCTGTTCTGGGCTGCATTTGTAAAATTGCACTGATTTTTGTGGATGGTACCGGTGCTACAAAAGAGTCAAGGTTAACAAAACCAAACTAACCATTCGTCATTTTATCAAACATCCATAACCTCTTCTTCCCATCTACTAAGAGCAAACCCTAGTCCCCGAGAACGGTGATTGTGGTTGAAAAAGGTACTGTTCTTTCACTCTTTTAACATTGCAATTAAGTGGAAATCTTTTACATTTGATCTTGAAACTTGTTTTCTATAGTTCATATCAAAGTTGTGGAAATTCTCATTCAATTGTTTTTTATAGACTGTTTCATGTGCAAATTGTTTGGTAATTATCAATGTTTTGTAATCCCTTATGTGGTTGATCAAAATAGATATCCTTGTTGTTTAAGTATAAATGTACAATCATGTAATTCTAATACGGCTGAACTTTTTGTAAATTCGCAATGCAAACAAGGTGTTTGATAAAATGTCTCTAAGTCAATGTATAGGATGGCCCCCAAAACCCAGACTAACATGCCTAGGAAAGAAGGGTGTACTTCACAAGGTTCATACTTAAGGGTGGCGGAAGAGAGATTTGTGTCTGAGGAGGCAAGGTTGTTGGCCCAGAGTTATAGAACGAGGAAGCACTATCCGGAATGTGGAATTGAAACAAATCCACCATTTCAAGAAACTATTTGTCAATTGGAATGGGAAAAGCTTTGTTCTACGCCTCCCGCATTCAACTTGACCATCGTTGCCTCTATGGAAATTTGAGGTGTGGGTTGAGCACGGACAAAGTTTTATGCCGTGGAAAATATGTCCATATCACCCCTCAAGCCATAAATGAACTGTATGGATTGCCCAATGTCGAAGTGAATGAGGATGAGATGTTGGCATTGATCAATGATGATGATGATATGCATGACGAATTATTGAAAAGATTAGTTTAGTGCATCACAACTGAAGGTACCAATGTGGATGCTCTTGTGTTTCCTCGGTGGACAAAAATTCTGAAGATCCCAACTCCATATATGAACGCATGGTATCACTTTGAGGCCTCCCGTATCAACCCTATCATGGTGAACACTGAAGTGCATAAGATGAGGACTATCAAGTTGTATTCCATTAAAAAGAAACTTCATTGGAATGTTGGGGAGGGAATTCATCAGGTCCTGACCGAGGACAAGGAGAAGTTTGGATCCTATTGTTTTTACAGTCTGATTTCTTCACTTTGTGCATTTGCAGGTGTTCCTAACTATGACAACAATACATGGGGTCATCCGATGATGCAAATTGCTTTTGAATCTTTTTGTAAGAATGTTCTTCCTACCTCCGCAACGTCGACTGAATCTAGGGTCTCCACACTTGAGAGTGGGATTGAAACTTCGCGGATGGTTTGCCAATTCCAGAGGAGATTGTGTGACCACATGGGGAAAATTATAAGCTACCAATTTCCTGATGAAGCCGTGAAGGCAGGCGGTCCATTCACGTCACATGATGAGGACAATGCAGCTGGCAACGAGGAAATGGAACCATTCTCCCATTATTATTTGTGAATTGTACTAATTTATTTGATCGTAACTTGACAATTACTTGGTGCACCCCTATCATTGTTATTGAAATTTTTGGATAATAATTATTTCTCTAGGAACTGCTTTACAATTTTCCATTCCATATTCGGACAGTTCTTAGGAAGTAAATTATAAAAATCAAAACAGCCCCACGCAGCTGCCTTTTTATTGATTAGCACCGGTACTCTGAACATGGGCACCAGTATTGGAATTTTAGGCACAATTTTATCACGAAATGTACTAAACCGCCATTTTTAGTAACGTAAAATAATTAAAAAATATGTGTATATATGCCTAAATAATCCTGAATACCAAGATTTAAGTTGGTTAAGTTGTGGGAACACTTAAAACAACATTTGGGGTCATTTTGGAAATTTCCAAAATAATGAACTTGGTGTTCAAATCTATAAAAAAAAAAAGATGACCTTCCCTTCACACAGACAACTGCAGTTGACAAAAATTCAATTTTTAAATATTGAATTTTATTTATTCATTGCTAATTTTGTATTTCGACAATTCCAACTTTTTTGGAGGGACTAAAATGCAAAAAGTAAAAAAGTTTGCTCGTAACTCCAAATTGAAATCTGCTCGAATATTATGATACAATAACACTCCATAATGTGTCCTACAACCAAGAATCTAATTTAGTATCACTAATAGGGTCGGAACAAGCCTCCAGAAAAGTCCCTGAAATCTCAAAGTTAACACTACGTAAGCATATCTTAGTAACCCCGGAACATACACTAGCACTTTAGCTCATGTGCCACCACATGAATAATTATTTTAACTCTAAAATTTTATCCAATGAAATGAGATATCATGGGTGTGGTGCGAAGGTAAGTTAGCGTAATTGGAGCGTTTAGTTGGAGGTTCTTTTTGCAAAAAAAAGGAAAATCACCCTCGGGACTACAATCGGTGAAAATTATTCATCTGTACCAGTTCCCTGGCATATCGGATACCTGCTTAATACCGGTGGAGTAGCAATGCATGGTCATAAATGTTTTAGAAACGTATTGGGCATTAGTGTAATTTTATTATAGTATCTAACCCCCCATATTTTGAATGAGAAATTAACATGTCGACCACCAAACACACGGTTTTAAACTGTGAATTAAACATTTATTTGGTCAATTTTGTAATCCAGCTAATCCCAAAAAGTTTGGGGGTGAAAAACCTAATAAATCAAAGTTGTAAGAAATTATAGAACCGGTACTTTGTGTAGTATACCGGTGCTACAAATTTTGTGGGAAATGAAAATTATTTGAAAATTTCAAACTCCTGAGGTGGGAAAATTGAATTTTATAGCACCGGTAAAAATATTTTACCGGTGCTCAACACTTAGAAAAAGTATAGGTTTTTTCCTCTCTGTCCAAACTATTAAAATAATTGTCAAAGCAGTTGTGCACAGCTGCGTTATGGAGATAAAAGCATCGGTATGTAATACCGCTGCTCAACACTTATTGTAAGAATGTCTCTCTGTCCAAGTAAAAAAATATATAAAGTATTGCTAAAGCAGCTGCGTTTTTTACATACACACACCAGTTTAGTTTACCGGGGCTCAACACTTAGAAATGTTTTATGTGCATTGCTCTCTGTCCAACGGTTCAAAATAAAAAAATATATTCAAAGCTGCTGACCACAACTGCTTTGACCGATTATAGGCACCAGTATTATTGATGTACCGGTGCTATTACCTAACATATATAAATGTCCACGGATGCTTCCACTTCCACAACTACCTCCTCCTTAACATGCTTCACCGGACATCTTCTTCCACCACCAACAATCACTCTCCGGTCATCTTCCATATCTCCTTCACCGCCGCCGCCCTAGCTTTCTGACCATCTTCCACATCTCCGCCCTAACTCTTTGGCCATCAGTCACTCCACCCCCGCCCATCAGTCCCTCCACCATCGCTCGCACACCCCCTCCACCACTGACGTACATCTCCTCCACCACCGACGAACATCTCTTCCACCGCCGATGTAAGTCCAGTTAATTTTACCGACCTCCGCCGGTCAATCTCTGGGCTTTTTGCTGACCTCCTCTTGTCCTCCACTGAACCATTGATGGACCTCCGTCGTTAGCCACTGTTGATCACCTCCGTCATCAGTCGCGGTACATTTGAGGGATCGCTTCCGGTCCTCCACTGGACAAGCAATTCACATCTCTTTCAAAGTCTTCAGCCGGTCCTCCACCGTTGTTTAAATCTTTCCCATCTCTTTCAAGGAGTTTCCGCCGTTGTAAACTAAGTAGTGCTTGAATTCCGTATTTCTTGTAATGTGATTTGGATTGAGAGTTGTCATTTGTGATTTGGATTGGGAGTTTTCATTTGTGATTCCATCGTAATGTGATTTTGATTTTAGAGTAATGCTTGTAATGTGATTCCTATGTAATGTGGTTGTTGATGTACCATTGTGATTGTAATGTGATTCCTAGTTGTACACTTAGATTGTGATTGTGAGTTGTGATTCTTGAGTTGAGACTGTGAGTTGTGATTGTGAGTTGGGACAATCATGAGTTGTGAGTTGTGATTTGTGAATTGGGATTCCGTTGTAATGTCACCCCGTTGAGTTGTGATTTGTGATTGTGAGTTATGATTTACCAAATGTGTACTTGTGATTTGTAATGTGATTGTGATTTGCCAAATGTGTAATGTGACTTATAATGTAACTGTGATTTGTGATTCGTGAATTGGATATCGTGATTTGTAATGGGATTGTGAGTTTTGATTTGCGTAAAGTGTTTCATAATAGTGATTCTCACACATTTGGTTTCATTGTCCTAAGTTAGATGCCTCCCAAGGGTAAAAAGGAGGTTGAAAGGGGAAGAGAAAGATGGGTCAGGCAGCACCAAAATTTGTGGACTCCACTGACACAACCACATCCATCGTGGACGATGCTCAAACCACCATTCCACTTATATTACAAATTGAGGAGCCCGATGCGACAATTGAAGAGCCTCCAGCCAAGGAAGAGCCTCCAACCTCAACAAATGATGAAAAGTCTTCATCCGCCAAAGAGGGGACCTTGAAAGACGATAGGACAGACGATGTTTCCAAGGCGAAGGGGGGGAAGCAAAGAAAAGCCTTTCAAAAGTTTAAAATTTGATCTTGGTGCAGAAAGCATGGTTCAGCCACATGCCAGTCAGTAATGCTAGCCAAGGAGAATAAACCAGTGCCGGTAAGGTTCAACCTATCTGACATGGTCTGCACAAAGAATTGGACGGCTTGGATAACATATATACACTACGAATTCTAGTGGCAAATCAAGTTTGGGACACACAAGCATTGGAATAACGTCCCCGATGACACCAAGGAGGAGGTCTGGAAAGACATCTTGTTTAGCAAATATCTTAAATCATATATCTTGTTTTTATTATCTATTACTACAAGCTAACATTGTTTTTATTTTATTTTATTTTTCCAATGCAGATGAGCTTTACGTTAGAGCAAAAATTAACCACCAAACAGCTTGAACGATTAAAACAGATTGTGTACGTTGCAGTCGGCCATGCCCATCGCAACTGGAAATCAAAAGTTGCCAAAAAATTCATTCACGAGGTGGTAGACAACACACATAAGTTAAAGCACCAACCATGGGACAAGTACAAATGGATGAACGAAGAGGAGTGGCACAAGTTGGTAATAATGAGAACAACACCTGAATTTAAGGTAAACAATATACCAACATTCTTGATTTGTGAACACAGCTTCATTTCGACCGGCTTAAATAATTAACAGTATACAAACTTAAATTTGTTTCCTGTGCCACCAATAGTGAAAATAAGTTCCACCAATAGTGAGCACTCAAAGGAAAAGTTTTACACACATCAGACTGGATAGAGCAGTCATCGGGCCACTTGGGAAAAATCATCGAGAAAAAGAAAGAATAAGAGAGACTGAAACTGGCTTCGCAGGGCTTGACGGAGGAGGAGATTGAGACTGAGCTTGAGAGCAGGGAGTTCAACGTGGAAAGGTCCTGATCTACCTTGAGTCCATCAAGCTGGCAGGCAAAACCATGTGCACTTATCCCGTCGACAAGGCCATTGCAGAAAATATAGTAAGTTTTTTCAATATAAATTGGTCCTTCCAATGTTTATAATCTACTATTAATGTTCTTAATATTATTATTGCGAACTGTATTTAATGTCTATACTTTACACCTCATCACAAATAAAAATGAATGATGAGGCTGCTATGGGCGCATTGGTCCTCCAACCCGGGGATAACTTACTGATAGAGGCAATCGACAAGCAGGATCACCCAAGAAGGTATCGGGGTACTCAAACAAACCTCCCTAAAGATTTTTTCGTACCCCATCTATCCTGCATCATAAGAAAATGTGGTAGCAGCTTATGACACTCTCGAGCAATCTAAAAGAAGCAAACTGCAGACCAACCAGTGGTGAAGGTAATGCTGTCATACCTTAGCCAACTGGTCAAGGGGATCGCATCAGCGGAAGGGGTCCAAATACCAGCGAGCCTGGATGATCCCAAGTCTTTCATAGAAAGAGCATTGGCCAAAGTAAGAGCGGCACAGACAAAATCCAATGGGGCTCCAAGAGATGAGGAGGAAAAAATGGATTACCATTCTTAATTATTTATTTCATTAATTATAGTTTAAATATTTTCTTACAATCGAAGTTCAACATTCAATGACAGAATTGAGAGAGGGTGAATTTGTTCGTGAAGAAATTAGACGGGTCAAGAGCCGTGGTGGCGATGGGATTTCTGCAAAGAAAGCACCACACCCTTAATTCAACAAGTGGAATCGCCTGTGTTCGAGTACTAGAGCTAGTGTTCCATGCCAAAGCGGGCCGTCCGCCAACCACACATTCGTCAATGTTGGAGCGGCTCTCGGCCATGTCATTGACTGGCCAAAGTCATTGATCGATCAAGATTTATATACCCCTAATGAAAAAGAGGAGGACGTGTCTGTCAATGACTTTGCAGACAAAAAATGTGAATTCCTTGGAGTCCCCCATGATGAGGTATATCAAATAAACTATGCCTAATTTATATTTTATTATTATCATATTGTAAGTGTTTGAATGTAAGTTTTTTCAAATTACATTCTCACTGCTGTGTCCACGCAACCTTCCGATTTGACCACAAGTTACAGGCCGGGGGGGGAGTACACAACATCGATCTCGCTACTGAAATTGGTAATCCTATCATAGCTCGTGACTTAATTCTCCACACATATTTGGAAAATTTACAAACCACTGAACACATTTTTTGTTACTAACTACGTGTAGATTAAAAACAACCGCATCTTAAGGGACCATCCAATTATAAGGGAGTTCATCAACCTGTACAATGAGAAGGCAACTGAAATGAATGCTACGGGGAAGGTTGTGTATTACAACCAGTTTCATGTATCCACATTTGCCAAACCATGCAAAACTGTCATTTGCATCCAGCAACTATTGGAGTTCGGAGGCAAGCTCGGGAATTGTCATAGCATGACATGGATCTCGAATGCACAGTTGGATTTGTGGATGGGGTATGTTCCAAACAATTCAGTCAAAATTAACTCAGTCATGAACATATTCATGGCATAAAATGACTTGTGCTCTGACAGGCTCCTGTGGAGTAAAATGGAGGCCATGAACAATGGCAGAATCCAGTTATGTGTTGCCAACACGGGAAGAAATGACAACTTGTGTGTGGATGGTGACATAAATAACCGGGTTGCCCTTATCTAGGGCTCGATGATCCGATCAGACGACGCCATTTATTTGATGCCCTACCTTAAGAGGTCAGAATTTTTTTAAATATAATTTAAACAGATGTATGTTTAGTAAAATTCAACATATACATTAATTTTTAAATTACTAACGCGAGTCACATTCGTTCCTTATCCACATTTATCATGGAATGAACCATGTCTTCACATTGGACACACTCAACGGTGGCATTAAGCCTGATGATTACACAGAAACACAAATTCTTTCCAGGTATTACTTTCAATTCAATAAGCCTACTTTTTTTCGATAATATTATTTTCAGAGTTACTTATTCAAATAAACATGTGGCTGGGTTGCGCGTAAATATGAGAGGTTGAAGAGGAAGAATGAACCATCACCGAATTTCAGCTGGGAGATAACAAACATCAACGTAGTATTCAACATAAATAGTTACACATACTTCATACTTTTTCTTCTTTCCATACACCGATTATACATTATTGATTCTTTTATTCTATCTTAGCATCGACAACAAGGAAGTAGCTGGGAATGTGGCTACTATGTCATGCGATTCCTTGAGGAGCTCGCCATGAAGACAACTTCCAACAATCCTCTTGACGTAAGCATCAAAACTCAAAAACAAATAACATAATATGTATCTAGCTTCTGATGCAGTAACCTCGTCATACTAACTAACATTTAATGGTATCGAACTGCAGATTTTTCCGGAGAACCAAGGCCAGTACAACGCATATGCACTTCAGAAAGGGACATGCAAATGGTGTGAGGCATGGGTTAATATGTATGCAAAAGAGGCCAAGAATGATCCCAACCAATTTGTTGATTGATATGTGTGGATGTGTGATGGGAAATTGTGGGTTAGGGATTGATATGGCATGGGTTTTAGATTGATATTTGATGATTTCTTTTCTTGTACAATGTGTTCATTAGTATATACTTCATTAGCATGCTGGTAATTTTTCCTGCAGTTTAGTGAGATTTATTATAATCCATTTTCCCCCGTGGTTGATCCGGGATGGCACAAGAATTTATAAAATTCACCATGCAATTTTTTTTAAAAAAATTAGCACCGGTTGTAAACTCACTTCCATACCGGTGCTATAAATTCATACCCTCCTATGAAACTGGTGCCAAAATTAATACCATCCTAACGGTGCTAATTATTCAAGTATAGGTTCCAAAAAAAACTACATGGGAAAAAAATATTCACCGGTACATAACTACTACCAGTGCTAAAAATTGAACACCCACATATTTTTGTGCCGGTGCTACTTTATCATGTGCCGGTTCAATTTATCTGCGTCCAACACAGCTTCAAATGCACCGGTAAATATCAAAGCAGGTGCTATTAAATTGGCACCAGTACATATCCTTATTACCAGTGCTCAATAACTGTACCTCGGTATGCTAATTTGTGCACCCGTTTTACAAATTCTGAACACCGGCTCAAACCATACATGTGCTCATTATTAACACTTTATGAGCACCTGGTTTAACAATTTATGAGCTCTGGTACATACAATACCGGTACTCATTATTAGCACCGGTACATCGTATCGGTGCTATTTACTCTACCATTTGCACCAGGTTACTTAGTCACTGGTATCCCAGTAGGAAAAATTTCTGTGCCTATGGGGAGTTCTCCGTGGTGGCATAATCATAAGTGGGGTGGTGTTTCGAGACATCGAGTCCAACGAGCATCAGAGTAATCACACATAATTATATGATTAAAAGTGGATTGAAATGAAAGATCATAGTGAAGAGTGTCACGAACATTGTGAAGGAATATTCTTGCGACATCATGATAGTAATCATTCTGGGGAGAGTGTAGAAACTGATTAATTGAAATAACAACATAAAAAAAATCAGGTCAAGTAATAATGAAATAATGAACGACTCCAACTAACGACCTGTTTAGACTATAAGTATTATGTACAAGTAAAATAAAAAGCTGCTATTGTTAAAAATAAGACTAAAAAAAATGAATTGATATCAATGTTAATAAACCAAGGTAGCAATAACCATGAATTCTCCTAGATTATAACCTAAATGAGCTAAAACGTCCTCTCTCCGAGTTCTTGATTTACCTAGGGTTTTTATTTGAATGTTAGAGGCTGTTGTGGTGCTGCTGGTAAATGGAGAAGAAGGTGGAGGACGGATTACCCTAATGCGTCCTCATAAGTCCATTTTATTTATTTTTGCCACAATTTAATAGAGGACGTATAAGCTATATGCGTCCTCATCATCCATTAACTTTTTTTTTTTTTGCAATTTAATAGAGGACGCATAAGTTTTATGCGTCCTCATCATCCGTTAATTTTTTGTTTTGCAATTTAATAGAGGATGCATAACCTATATGCGTCCTCATGAAGCCTTTAATTTTTTTTCGCAACTTTTTTTTGCCAATATTCGCTAAATTGGCTAAAATAAACGTGTGGGAAATTTTAATTTTCTAGAAAAATGTTTATTCCCACATACCGTTATGCGGGATTTTTTTAAATTGCAGCGAGTTTTTCTCAATTTTTTTCCAATTATGAAATTGTGGAGTGCTTGATTTTAGTAGGGTAATTATTTGAATGTTGGTGGTGGTGGGAAATGGAGGAAAGGGCGGAGGACGCATTAGAGTAATGCATCCTCATGACTGGGATTTATATTTATATATATATATATATATATATATATATATATATTTATATTCATATATATGTGTATATATATATTTATATATATATATATATTTGTATATATCTTTATATTTATATATATATATCGTTATATATATTTATATTTTAATTTATATATATTTTTATATTTATATATATGCATATATCTTTATTTATATATATCTTTATTTATATAAATAAATAAATATATATATATTTATATATATATATATATTTATATATATCTTTATATTTATATATATATATATATATATCTTTATATATATTTATATTTTAATTTATATATTTTTTATATTTATATATATGTATATATCTTTATTTATATATGTATATATTTATATTTATATATATTTATATATATGTATATATATATATATTTTTATATATATGTATATATTTATATATTTTTATATATATATATATATATATTTATATTTATATATATAAATATATATTTAATCCAGAAAATCCGTTCTTTCTCTCTCTAACTTTCTACATCGCTCGTGTGTTCTCTTTCTCCCGTAGTTCATATCTCGCTTTGGAGCAGATTCATTCTTCCAAAGGCTGTATTCTTGTGAACAATTGTCGTAATTAGTACAGGGAAATAACCAATGGATATTAGACAAAAGTAACGAAAGCGGAAACACGTGACGTCATCCGCCCTACCTACGTATAAAAGGGCAGCCAACTTGTCAACAAAATCCATTAACTAATGCCTCTCTTTATCATGCACGTGCTACTTCCTAGTTGCCCACTTGCACACTATATGAAGTTTCAAAGAACCTCACTGATTGCTCCTCATTATTATCTATTAAAAACTAATTCTAGCCTTTGTCCTTATTTTTGATAATATTTCATTCGTCCAATGAAAAATAAGATATTTTTATTTTATTTTCTTTCATTTTAATTAAATTGTCATAATTTAAAAAAGATTGAGAATAACAAAAAAAATATAATGTTAAAATTTCACAATATCTTCTTTTACCTTCAATAATTTGGAGATTGGCTCACTGTTTTCCAAACGAGCAGCGGAGAGAGTATACTTTTGACTCAATTATTTATAGAATTAGAAATATATCGAAACATTAAATGATAAAATTAAAATAAAAAATAAGTGATTAAGGACAATTTATTTCTTGTTAGAATTAAAATTTGTTATTATCATGAAAACAAACTAAAGTGAAAGTGTACCAATAATAATAAAGAGACAAAGTGATAAGTAAGAAATTAAATAACCCAATCACAAAAGGACAAACCATATCTACCTAGCAAATCCACAATCCTGCCCAAGTGCATGTATCTCAACCATTCCCACATTTTCCACCTTTTTTATAATCTCCCCCACTCTCTATATATATCCTCCCTCTCCATTTCCATCTGAAAGAAGTTGGAAAATTCAATATTCCTCCCCTCCATTTCCAAAACAAAAATCAAAACCCCGTTCGTTCAATTAAATTTCCTTGCTCACAATGTATCAGTCAGTTGCCAATGATTATCTCCCGGCGGTTAATGCTCCGGTGGACTTCCGCCGGAGCTCCAGCTTCAGCAGCCTCGTGCCATGCCTAACGGAAACCTGGGGCGACTTGCCTCTGAAGGTCGATGATTCCGAGGATATGGTTATCTACTGGCTTCTCCGAGATGCCGTTAATGTTGGATGGTCGCCGTTTGGTGTGTCATCTGATGACGTCAGCGTGAAAGCCGAGCTGAGGGACGAGATTGAGTTTCAAGCCGAGCCGAGTCTTGCCGGAATTGGAATCGGAATGGGTCATTATATGACTCCGGCTCCGGTGGCTGAGGCGCCGGCTAAGGTGGTCCAGCCGAAAGGAAGGCATTTCCGGGGGGTAAGGCAGCGGCCGTGGGGGAAGTTTGCAGCCGAGATAAGGGACCCGGCTAAGAACGGCGCGAGGGTTTGGCTCGGTACTTACGAGACGGCTGAGGAAGCGGCTCTGGCTTACGACAGAGCGGCTTACCGGATGAGGGGCTCAAAGGCCTTGTTGAATTTCCCGCACAGGGCCGGCTTGGACGAGCCGGAGCCGGTTAGAGTCACGGCTAAGAGGAGGTCACCTGAGCCGGCTGCTTCCGGCATCTCTTGTATATCGTCGGCTTCGGAGAGCGGCTCGCCGAAGCGGAGGAGAAAAGGTGCGAATGCGGCGGCTGAGAAAGCCGAGCCGGAAGTTCAAAGCCAGTCGAATGCGTTTCAAGTAAATTGTCAAATGGCGCAATTGCCAGTTGGCGAGCAGCTGCTGGTGAGCTAAAAGCTGAGGTTGGGGATATGATTAGTAGTGCTAAGGGCTTGTTTGGTTGTGTGTGAATTGTAAATACAGAGATAATTTTGGTCTTCTTTTCTTCCTTTTCTTAAATGTAGTTTTAGTGGCCTTTCAATTTGTGAAACGGTGGGATCGATTATCTTCTACAACAATCTCTTTATTACTCGAATAATCTGGTACATGCTGTACTAAAAATAGAAGTTTAAAACCCAGAATAAAATGAACGAAATAAGATAAGTGTCGTATGGCTCTTGGCTACGTTTGCAGCATTTTGCCACCTTCAATTGGGTCGGACCTATATGTAATAACAGCCATAGAAAAGTCCTTCCTATTAGTGGCATTATAGGTTTAGGTGCTTACATTTAGACGAAGGAAATGAGTGGATGAATTGAACGTAGAAAGTAAAAAATAGAATGAGTGAATGAAATCGAAAGAAACTTGCCAAAAATAAAAAATATGTCAATATAAAAGAAACAACCTAAAAAGAAAAGTACGTACGAATAGGAACGAAGGGAGAACGCATAATTATAAGTTTTCAGGAAAGTTTTGGCAGCAATTCATTTCTTTTATCTTTCGACTCTTTATTATTCTCTAGCAAAATAAAAACTAAAAAATGTTATACCACGTCTCTAGAATTATATTAAAGAACATAATTACTCATCAGTTTTGTCGAATGTGATTCAAGCGTCGCTTAATTTCTGAACTTTAGGGAAATGACAGCCGGTTATTCCAATGATTTGTTAAATAAGTACTGTAATTTTTTTTTGAAAGATTAAGTATAAGTAACCCAATTACATATTAACATCCTAATTTAGGACGAAGACACCACCATTGAGTCTGTTGAATTTCAGTGGAGCTTGAAACTCCATCCTTTTGAATAACTAAGAACGCCCTCCTGAGAACACTCAAACACTGCACCACCAACGAACTGCTTCCACCGAAATCGGAACCACCACGATCACTATCATCAATCATCTGCAGGTTGGGAAACTAATAGAGATGTAAATCAATTAGAATCAGGATAAGAAAGGAATACTCTTTCTGGTTGATTTTGTGTTTATCATGTTCCATATTTGTTTAGGTCTTATGTATCATTTGGACTCACTATATATATATATATATATATATCAATACACATAGTCACAATAATTTGTTAGTTTTACATTCTATCATGGTATCAGTCAAGTTTCACTAAATATTCTCTGGCTTTTCCCAAAAATTTCAATACTTTTTCTTCCCGTTTTCCGATCGTAGGTTGCGCTCACCCGCCTTCAACTGCCGATCTCCACTTCTGCAACCTCTGCTCGTCTGAATTGGCCGATCGGATCTTGCTCCGCCGCCACACGCGCCGCCAGCCACTGATCTCACGCGCTACCGATTGGTCTGCTCTCAAGTGTTACTGTCTATTTTTTTCCGTTGATGCTCCATCCTTGCACATTAGTTAAATTAGCCGTCCACAGCCATTCACAAGCTTGTTGTGTGTTTGGTGCGATTTGATTTCTCTCTTGTGTCTGGATTTGTTCCTGCTTTCCTGACGATGTCAATTACGCTTCCATTGTTGATCAGCTACATCACCATCAAGCTTGAGGGTTCCAACTATACTCATTGGCGTACTCATGTTACTTCTGTTCTTCATACTGTCAATTTTATTGGTGTTGTTGATGGATCTGCTAAGTGCCCTGATCTGCCTGCGAGCTCAACTTCCAAAGAAACCGATGGCAAGGCTTCTGAGGAGGACAGGGCTCGTGATGCTTGGATCCAGTAGGATCAACTGGTCTGGGCTACTTTTTTTCTCATCCCTGTCACCAGCGGTAATGTCAGTAGTTGACAGTATGGTCACTGTTGCTCAGGTATGAGATGCTTTAGCTACAAAGTACCAGAACAATTCTTGTTCCCCGTCGCCTTTTTCTTTGTGATCATCTGTACGACGTTCGTCAAGATGACCATTCTGTTCAGGATTATTATTCTCGCTTTGAGAACATTATTGATGAATTGCGTGTGCTCAAACATCCTCTCCATGATGAGGATGTTACTGTTATTTTTTCCGTAGTTTGAACCAACAATTCTCCAAGTTTTCCAATTCTATCATGTTGAGAGATCCTTTACCACTTTTATACTCTATTGTTGCTGATGTTGAGGCTTTGGAGTTTCATCTCAAAGCTCGTTCGTCAACTTCTAGACCTGCATCTGCTGCTTTTTTTGCTAGTCAACCGGCGTCCGGACAGGCTAACTGTAACACAGGAGGCCACGGTAACAGACGAGGAAGGGGGAGAGGTCGTGGCCGGAATCCATCGCCGGCCGGCAGTCCTCCATCCGTGCTGGGTGGCCGTGGCAATGACACATACGTCTGTCAGTGGTGTTATCGTCCCAGTCATCTTCCTGAATTCTTCTACAAGCTTTCTCATGTTGATCACGATAATATTAAAAATACCGAGGACACGGCTCAGCCATAGTACTATCAGCAAAATAATTCAACTCCGGATTGATACATGGATTCTGGTGCTACCAATCACATGACGATCTTAATTAACGAAGAACCTTGTAGCTTGTTAAAATCATCAAGAGGTTTAAATTAAGCAAGGTGGGTCGCCTATGCTTTTCAACATTTTTCACATAATCGGGGTCGAGTTGGTGTGGTCACCCCGGCTGGGCCAGCTGAGTTCCGATAGTTAAGTGAGTGTGTGCTTCCCCTAAAAGTTTCCCCTCCCTGCCCCGCTGAAATTCTTCGCTCCGCCCCTGTTCTTCTTAGAATTTTGGAAAGAGGACATTTTGTTTTTTGTCGTTATAATTTAGCCCCCCTCAAATATGGTCATGGTTTTTCCACTATGCACTATTCATGATATTACTCGTGCAAAAGTTTACGAAAGTTGATTTTTGGCATAAAAAAAAGATGTCACATAAGTTTGCATAAAAGATTGAGTCAAACGCAATTAAAAAGTTTATTGTGGGATAGAGGAGGTATTAATTTTTAGGTTGTTAAAAACATACTTAATTGCTAGTAGTTGAGCTCATATTTGAGCTCGGTACAACTAATTTCGGTTGTTTGACACTTTTCATTTTTCGCATGTTTTTTAAGATTGTCACATTTTCATGGTAAAACTGTAAGAGTTTGTTTTTTGAAAGACGGTCTTTTCATTAATTATGGAAAAACTAAGGTTTAAATGGCAAATTAGAAGAAATGAAGATAAAAATTCTGGGTTGCATTAATCGGGTCATAAACTTAAAACTACTACATGTTACATAATAAATTCTTAATATTGCAACTAAAACCTTTTACCTTTCAATTATTCTAATTAAACCACATCTTTCCATCAACATATGAAAAGACGGTCTTTACCTAGACTTTGTCAACATTTAAATCATTCTCAATTACTCATTAAACTTTTTATACTCTTCACACATTCTAATTTACAAAAAGAAAATAATATTACTTATATTTATGGTGCTAATTGCCAAACACAGTAAAATGAAGAAAATAACACAAAAGAGCCATTTTGTAGTAATTTTGATGAAATCTACTTTTTTTAATTAAAAGAAAAAGAAAAGAAAAGAATGATGAGCATGCATAATGTGCTTATGTCGGTCTATTATGTCATTTTTTTTTCCCGTGAAAATTATTTAAATCTGTTTAATTGTTACTTTTACAAATAAAAAGCAAATCGTCGAAACGGCAGCCGACATGTTTTGTTTTTCCTCTTCTATATAAAACCAGCAAATTGACAATGTTTGTTTGCGTTGGTATGCCTTACATACTATAATAGCCGCTTCTGCGACCCTGGCCTGGGGGTCCGGGGGGCGGCAGACGCCCCCAGCTTGTTTCTTCATTGGACTGCTGTTGATTTGGGCCGAATTGCATTTTGGCCCAATTTGTTAGTGTTTAGTGAAGACAGCATATAAAGTGTCTTTCTCCTCTCTGCAAACTCAAATTCTATTATGCACTTAGATAGGAAGAAATCTGGCCAATTTCTTGGCGTCTGTAACTTACTACCTACTATAGTGAATCCGTCTCCCGTGGATGTGGCCAAAATTGGTGAACCACGTAAATCTTGTGTCTTGTTATTTTCGTTCATATTTTCTGTTCTTTCTCCATTCCGCACAATAAACTGGTATCAGAGCGGTTTCTTTTTCCAGTGAGATCCGTAGTGGGTGTATCGGATTCTGGGTTCATCAGATAGGGGCTGATCGGGGAGAAAGATGCCTGGGTTGAACGTGAAGATCGACAAGTTTACTGGAAGAAACAGTTTCAGTTTATGGCAGATCAAGATGCGAGCTTTGCTGAAACAGCAAAGTTTGTGGGCTCCGCTAACGAAGGATTTCACGAGCAATTCTGGCGATGTGGCGGGTCTGGAAGAAAAGGCACACTCGATGATTATGCTGTGTCTCGCGGACGAAATCATCACTGAGGTCTCAGATCAGGAGACTGCTGCACAACTGTTGCTGAAGTTGGAGAGTTTGTATATGACGAAATCTCTAACCAACAAGCTTCTTCTGAAACAACGCCTCTTCGGTCTCCGAATGCAGGAAGGTACGCAACTCAGAGACCATCTAGAGCAATTGAATACTTTGTTATTAGAATTGCGAAATATAGATCTGAAAATTGAAGATGAAGATGCTGCTTTGATTTTGCTAGTGTCTTTACCGCTTTCGTATGAGAATTTTGTTCAGTCATTTATTGTTAGTAAAGATTCTGTGTCTCTGGAGGAAGTTAGATCCTCTCTCCATAGTAGAGAGTTGCGACATAAGGCAAACAGTACAGGTACAGAAAGTCAGGCCTCTGGCTTGTTTGCTAGTGGCGGAAACACAAAGGGCAAGGGAACCAGTAGTAAGAAGAAGGGCAAGAAGTCATCTTCAAAGGGTCCCAAGGCCAATGATGTTTGTAACTACTGTAAGGAGAAGGGGCATTGGAAAAAGGAGGGTCCGAAGAAGGCTAGTAAATCTGGGAGTACATCTGGTACTGCTGCTGTGGCTGAAGGGGATTTCAGTTCTGAAGATGATTTTGCTCTAGCTGCTACTGGGCAAAATAATCATCCTAATGCGTGGTTTCTTGATTCTGGGGCATCTTACCATATATGCCCAAGGAGAGATTATTTCGCAACTTATGAGCAAGCTGAGGGCATCATTACTACGACAAATGGTGTTGCGTGCAAGGTAGTTGGGATTGGTTCAATCAAGATCAGGACGCATGATGGTAGTTTCTGTACTTTGAACGATGTCAGGCATGTTCCATCGATGACAAAGAATCTGATTTCTCTTCCTACGTTGGATAGAAAGGGTTTCGTCTACTCAGGGAGTGATGGAGTTCTGTGTGTCTGCAAAGGTTCTAGGCTGGCTCTGAAAGGTGTTCTGCATGGTACTTTGTATTTTCTACAAGGTTCCACGGTTATGGATTCTGTTAATGTTGCATCTTCGGAGGTTCACCAGGATGATATGACTAAGTTATGGCATATGAGGCTTGGTCACATGGGTGAAAGAGGGATGCAGATTCTGTCGAAGAATGATCTTCTTGGTGGCCACAAGGTCAAGAGCTTGGACTTCTGTGAGCATTGTGTTTTTGGGAAGCATCACCGCAGCAAGTTTCCTAAGGCGATTCATAGAACAAAGGGCACGTTGGATTACATCCATTCTGATTGTTGGGGACCTTCCCGAGTTGAGTCACTGGGAGGTCACAGATACTTTGTTTCTCTGATTGATGATTACTCAAGGATGACTTGGGTTATCATGATGAAACATAAGAGTGAAGCTTTCTCGAAGTTCAAGGAGTGGAAAGCTTTGGTGGAGAATCAGACCGGGAAGAAGATCAAGAGGTTTCGAACTGATAATGGGCTGGAATTCTCCTCTTCTGAGTTTGATCAGTTTTGTAGGGATGGAGGGATTGCTCGTCATCATACAGTCAGGAATATGCCACAGCAGAATGGCGTAGCTGAGCGGATGAATAAGACATTGCTGGCGAGAGCGAGGTGCATGCTCTCTAATGCTGGTTTGGAAAGGAGATTATGGGCAGAGGCGGTGAGTACAGCTTGTTACTTGATCAACCGCGGGCCTCACACGGGTATAGAGTGCAAAATACCTATGGAGTTGTGGTTAGGTAAAGTTGTTGATTACTCCAAGTTAAAAGTTTTTGGTTGTACATCTTATTATCATGTTAGTGATGGTAAGTTACAGCCCCGAGCCAAGAAGGGTGTCTTTGTGGGTTATGAAGATGGAGTTAAAGGCTCCAGGATATGGTCTCCATCTGAGAAGAGGGTTATTCTGAGCAGGGACGTTGTCTTTGATGAAAATTCTTTGCTTAGATCTATGGTGAAGCCCACAGTTGTGCCAGAAACTAGTGGAGTTGATAAACAGGTGGAGCTTGAAGTCACTCAAGGTGAAAATAGATTGGAACAATTTGAGGTGGATCAAGAGCCAAAGACAGAATCTGAGATACCGGAATCTCCACCACCAGATCCTCAACCATCAGGAGCTACAATCCGGTGTTTAGCGCGGGACCGACCCAGGAGGGTTGGAGTTGGGGCGCCCAAGAGATATGGGTTTGATGATATGGTATGTTATGCACTGTCAGTTGCCGAGGAAGTGGATACTCAAGAGCCATCAACCTTCAGAGAGGCTACTTCATGTACTGATGCTGATAAATGGCTTGCTGCAATGGGAGACGAGATGGAGTCTCTTCAGAAGAATCAGACATGGGAATTGGTCAAACAGCCTCAAGGGAGAAAGGTAATCAGTTGCAAATGGGTTTTCAAGAAGAAGGAAGGAATATCACCTGCAGAGGGAGTCAAGTACATGGCAAGAGTTGTTACAAGAGGTTTCAGTCAAAGGGAGAGGGTAGACTATAATGAGATCTCCTCACCAGTGGTCAGACACACTTCCATCAGAGTGTTGCTAGCCTTGGTGACACAGCAGGATTTGGAGCTCGAGCAACTTGATGTGAAGACCGCTTTTCTACATGGAGAGTTAGAGGAAGAGTTGTACATGACTCAGCCAGATGGTTTCCAGGTCCCTGGCAAGGAAAAGTATGTTGCAAGTTGAAGAAGTCTTTGTATGGACTTAAGCAGTCTCTGAGGCAGTGGTACAAGAAGTTTGACAGTTACATGCTTCAGTTGGGATACACGAGGTGTGCTTATGACTGTTGTGTCTACTACAGCAGGTTGAGAGATGAGTCATTCATCTATCTGGTGCTTTATGTAGATGACATGCTGATAGCCGCAAAGAGTAAGCATGAGGTTCAAAAGTTGAAAGGACTTCTTAGTGTTGAGTTTGAGATGAAGGATCTGGGTGCAGCTCGGAAGATACTAGGAATGGAGATTCTTAGGGATCGAAGTCAGCGGAAGCTTTTCTTGTCACAGAAAGGCTACATTCAGAAATTGTTGGCTAGGTTTGGCATGTCTACAGCCAAGCCTATAGACACTCCTAGTGCTGCAAATATTCATCTCACCACCATGTTTGCTCCTCAGTCAGACGAGGAGAAGGAGTATATGTCTCGTCCTTATGCCACCGCGGTGGGGAGCTTGATGTATGCTATGGTTTGCACGAGGCCAGATTTAGCACAGGCAGTCAGTGTTGTGAGCAGGTTCATAGGGCAACCGGGAAAGGAACATTGGCAAGCTGTGAAGAGGATCTTCAGGTATCTTAGAGGTACGTCTGATGTGGGTCTCATTTATGGAGGTGATACCGAGTGCTTAGTTACAGGCTACTCTGATTCTGATTATGCTGGTGATGTTGACACGAGGAGATCGATGACTGGTTATGTATTCACTTTGGGAGGTTCTGTGGTTATCTGGAAGGCGACTTTGCAACCTACAGTGATGTTGTCTACTACGGAAGCAGAGTACATGGCTCTGACAGAGGCTGCAAAGGAGGGAATATGGCTGAAAAGGCTAGTTAGTGATCTTGGTCTACATCATGATCAGGCTACTGTGTACTGTGACAGCTTGAGTGCAATCTGCCTAGCCAAGGACCAGGTCCATCATGAGAGGACCAAACATATTGATGTCAGATATCATTTCCTGAGGAGTGAGAGGAGAATCAGGGTGAAGAAAGTGGGAACTGCTGATAACCCCGCTGATATGTTCACCAAACCTGTTCCACATAGCAAGTTTCAACATTGTTTGGACTTGCTGAACATCAGAGCTGATTAGGTGCTCTATGGGCAGTCCCGGGAGTGGAGGGTGAAGTCTACTCATCTGGCACTGTAATGGTGTATCTGGAGTTTTCTACTTTGAGGATTCAAGTCAAGGTGCAGATTTGTTGGTATGCCTTGAATACTGTAATAGCTGCTTCTGCGACCCTGACCTGGGGGTCCGGGGGGCGGCAGACGCCCCCAGCTTGTCTCTTCATTGGACTGCTATTGATTTGGGCCGAATTGCATTTTGGCCCAGTTTGTTAGGGTTTATTGGAGACAGCATATAAAGTGTCTCTCTCCTTTTTGTAAACTCAAATTCTGTTATGCACTTAGATAGGTAGAAATCTGGCCAATTTCTTGGCATCTGTAACTTGCTACCTACTATAGTGAATCCGTCTCCCATGGATGTAGCCAAAATTGATGAACCACGTAAATCTTGTATCTTATTATTTTCGTTCATATTTTCCATTCTTTCTCCATTCCGCACAACAGTTTGCTAATACAAGCGTCAAGAAATAAAACATGTAAATTATGGTAAGGTGGAATTCCAGACCACAAACTCTGTGCCGGTAAAATTAGGATATTTTCTAGTACCTCTCTGATCCAAACTAAGTTCCATACTTATTACTTGGCAGTCAATATCATTAAATTTTGATCATAAAATAATGATATTATGTGATGTTGGATTTATCGTAATAGAGTGAGTCTCCTGACAGACGACCTGTCCATAAGCTTATGGACGGGCCACTTATTTCTTACCTTATACACTGCATTTCTTAAATTACATACAAAATTTAAAATTTTTTAAAATATTTTTTATATCATATATTTTTATATTTTCACCTTCAAATACATATTATTACTTATTTTAACTTATAAAATGAAATATTTAAATTTTATAAAAAATTACAACATTTAAGTCAAATGCCCCTGAGAACTGTCCATAAGCTTATGGAAAGGCTGCCTTTCCTGAGACTTTCTCATCGTAATAAGTAGTTTCTAAATATCATTTTTTAAAATTTATCGTTATTATAAGTAATTAAACATATTAACGGTCAAACATGTTTCTTAAATACCGTAAAAAAGATTTTGTGAAATTTAGTGTGGACGGAGGGAGCATTACTTTGGTTGGGTTGGTTTTTACTTCGCCATTTTCTTCCTTGTTGCGCCATTTTCTTCCTTGTTGCGCCATTTTCTTCAGTAAAACAAGCCTTAGATGTCACGATACTGACTTTAGAAGTCACGATACTGACTAGATAAGGATTCTGAACAAGTTTTTCCTAGAGTGAGATTGTGTTAATAAATAATTATACAGTTTATACTTACGCTATGATAATCGAGAAAAGTTGGACAATAATGTAGAAAGCAGAAGGAGTAAATTAATGTTTAGCCAATAGTATGTAAAATTGGCTTTGGTCACGAGAAACATGGTTTTTGGATTTGTTGAAAGATATATACCACGTCAATTTCTTACTAGAATAATGATAAATAATATATAAGATCTTGGATGCTCTCTACTTATTGTCAATTGATTTTAAGAAGAAATCTCAAAATACCTTAAAATTCATCATGGTATTAGAGCTCGGGTTGGGTTAATAGACCGATGTGTGGATCCCCTCTAATTTGGCCCGATATTGGGCGTACAAATTAAATTTGACTTTAGTGACAATGGTTTTAAGATGGAAGTCTAAGATACCTTGAAATTTAACCGCACAAATGTCAATTTGAAAAATTGCAGCACTCTCAAAGTCTAAACATCTTCTATTGATGAAAGAATTACTACTAAGTGTCAATTGATTTTAAGATGGAAATCCAACATAACTTGAAATTTAATAGGCACAAATATCAATTTGAAATTGTAGCACCCTCAAAGTCTAAACATCTTCTATTGATAAAAGAACTACTAAGGTGTAAGTTTGAGCTTAATATAAAGGGACATGTACAAATATAACCCTATTTGTTTAAGAAAGTGCATATATAACCCTGAGATAATTTTTAGTGTAAATATAACCCTAACTACTTTACATAAGTGCAAATATAACCCTAAAAACTATATTCTGGCATTGACTGTCATTTTCGGCCATTGATCGACTAAAAATGACCAAAATGCTCTTTCAACCTAATAAAAAAATTAGAAGGACAAAAAGGCCCCTAACCCCACCACTATTATCTGAAAAAACAAAATAAAAAGGTAATATGTAGATATAACCCTATATGTTGAGGAAAGTGCAGAGATAACCCTCAATTATTTTTTAGTGCAAATATAACCCTGACTATTGAATAAAAGTGCAAATATAACCCTCCGACCATGATTCCAGCGTTGACTAACAAATTCCGGCCATTGACCCACTTGCAAAGATTAAAATACCCTTATAACACAAGCCTTGAACTGGAAGGACAATTATGCCCGATCGTTTATTCTCCTGTCACCCTCTGAACCCCACATCGCCACTACCTGAACCCCACCCCGCCTACTCACCATAGCTCATTGCCACCTGAGCCCCGCCCCGCCACCACCTGAGCCCCGCACCACCACCCGAACCCTATTAGAATAACCTAAGCTTCCCTCATTTGCCACATAAATCAACCACCAGCCTTGCGGAACTTTAGCTTCACCTTCGCCGCCACATCTGCCCCGTCGCCAGCGATTACCACCATAAACCCTAAGCGCTCGCCACCCCCACAACCATTAGCCACCATTTATGGCGCCGCTCAGCCAAGCACCGAAAAATCGAGATCCATTAGTTCAAACAGAGAAGATGAGAATGAAAATGCCAATTTCGCTCTTCACACACCTGGATAGATCGGCATCGAAATCATCCTCGACGATGACTCGCTTCAGCTTCTTCAATTTTTGATCGTCCGACTCGCTAGCCGGCCTCTTCTCGATCGATTTTAACGCTAGCATTCGGCTCGCTAGATTGGGAAGATGAACGAATATTGGGAGCGCTGCCACAACCAGGCCCAATCGATTTTGATTAAGTTGGAAGATGAGAATGAAGATTGGGAGAATGAAAATGGAGGGTAGGATTGTAATTTCAATATTTTTTATTATTAATTTTCTTTTTACATAGGGGCAAAATAGTCTTTTCAGTGTATTCTGACTTCCAATTTCCGGAAAATGTTACATTTGCACATAACCTAAATAGATAGGGTTATATTTGCACTTTCAATTAGCGCATAATTATATCTGCACTTTCGTCAATTATATAGGGTTATGACAAAGTCTTGTGCGAGACGGTCTTACAGTGAGACCAAGGGTTGATTGGTAAATAATAGAGACTTAATTTTTTATGGGGTATTAATTATAATTATGAAATTCTATAGGGAATGAATTGATAATAAATGAAATATTAACCCTCATTGTTCCAGCATCTTCACGATGACGGCCTTCACTTTTTCATCTTCACTTTCTCTCTCAAAAAACCGTCACTTTCTCTCTTTTTTTGCAGGGTTCCGTCGACGCTAAATCTTACCGGCCGTTATTTCCGTCAATTCTAGGCAATTCCGATGCTCAATCTGCATAGAATCATGTTGTGCGTCCATTTTGTCGGTGTTTTCCGTCGGTGTTTAGCCTTGATTCTGCATCCAACGATTGATTGCAATCGAAAAGGCATCCAATACCTAGGATTTAAAGGTAACTATAAATCGTACCTATTGCAACATTGCTATACTTTCTACTGATTCTATTTGACGTGCTTTTTTAGTTGATATTTATTTAAGATATTACTGATTGATGCTTCTGTCAGCCTCAATTTTATTGAATTGATGCTTGTGATATGTAAGTCTCGATATTACTAAATTGATGCTTCTGTATGCCCCGATATTACAGAATTGTTGCTTCAGCAAGCATCTGCTAAACTCATAACGGCAAACTCTTTACCTTGCTATAATGTTAATCTTATATGATGTTATAAGCTTTTGAGTTTATATTTATTCAAGATGTTACTAATAAACTGAATTAATGTTTCAATCGGTTAGCCTCTGCTAAAATTAAGGATGATAACACTCATTTTAATTTGCTTTTTCAAGCTTTCATATAGATATTTTATTAATTTGATTTGATATTTTAATGTTTTAATATGATATTTGGTGATTCATAGATGATGTTATATGTGAAGTTGGTTTGACTAATTGTTCGTATCATTTGATGAGGTAAAGTTTGATGCTAATATTTTATTTTAGGATATTATTGACGTTTTTGATAGATTGAGTAAGCTTGATGTTTCAATCTGTAAGACTGGCTAAAATTAAAGCTGACAGTGCTCTCAATTTTAATATGATGTTTCAAGCTTTCATATAGATATTTTATTAATTTAATTTGATGTTTCAAGGTTTTAATATGATATTTGGTGATTCATAGATGATGTTATAAGTGAAGTTGGTTTGACTGATTGTTCGTATCATTTGATGAGGTGATACTAATATTTAGTTTTAGGATATTAATGATGTTATTGATTGACTGAATTGATGTTTCATTCTGTAAATTTGTAAGCTTGATGTTTCAATCTGTAAGCCTCGGCTAAAATCAAAGCTAATAGTGCTTTCAGTATTAATATGATGTTTCAAGCTTTCATATAGATATGTTATTAATTTTAGACGATGTTATATGTACTGTTAATTTGATTTGATGTTTTAAGGTTTTAAATTGATATTTTGTGATTTATAGATGATGTTACAGGTGGAGTTGGTTTGGTTTGAGAGATTGGTTACGTCATTTGATGTGGTGAAGTTTGATGATCTGCTTTACATGTTGATCATTTAAGTTACGTTTAGTTGATTTACTTGTTGATCAGTTAAAATTTGATCTAATTGAGTTTTAGTTGATTATTGTGATGTGTTTAAGTCTTAGTTTGATAGAGTTAGTTACGCTAAAATGTTGGAAGAGATGTTGTGCTTTATTAGCTGTACATGGTCGTACAAGGGATGAAAAGGATGGAAAAAAGTTCTGTGCCAACTGGAGTGTGATCAAGGCTGATAAAGATGCTGCCAGGATTTCTGTCCTTTCTAGTGGTAATGTACGATTCATGGATGTTGTATGGAGCTGCTTGGAGGAAACAGAGGTTCAAGGCGTACTCTCAACTGAGTCTCTGCTAGAAAATCCAGCTCTATTTGCTGGCTATGAGACTGCTGAATGGGAACTAATAGTGAACGTAACTGCATAGATGGCGAACTTGATCAAGCCAACTTAGCGGTTGAATATCTACAGTTTTGTTAGAGATACCTAGTGTCATGGAGGATGATACGTTCTCACATTCATAAGATGTTAGGTGACTGGTTCAGGATTCAACCAAGTGTGAGAGAGGATTTTAATGTGCAATACAAACCGACATTCGAATTTCTCTATGCATTTGAATTGAATGATTATTCAAACGAACTGATCTTTCAAGTTTTTGTATCGATATTTTATTTATTTAGTTTGATGATATTTAAATTTTGTTTTAAACAATTTGTCTAGCAAAATAAACCTAATTCTTGTATCACATCCAACCTAAATAGGTTTATACAACATAAATATGTTTAAAGCATCATCAAATATTTCAAATTTGATGCCAAAGAAAACAAAATTCAGAAATTGATTATCTAAAAAGGCATCTTCAAACTTTTGCAGTACAACATTATAACATTTCAAACTTCTTCAAACTCCTGCTGCATCAAATATATAACGTCAAATATCTAGCTGATAGATCAATATGAAACATCAATTCATCTACTTGAAACTTCAATCTATATGTTTGAAACATCATAAAATTGTTGCTATATATAACATCTACATGTATGTCTAAAACATCTAACACATTATTGTGTCTCCATCTCTTTAACTCCAGCAACTTGATGTTGTTTAACTGGTGAAGGGTTCCGGTAATGTAGTATACAGAACCACTGTGACGAGTCTAACCATACACTTCTCCAAGCAGACCAAGCAATTCACCAAACAATTCTCCAAGCAGACCAAACAATTCTCCAAGCAGACCAAACAATTTTCCAAGCAGACTAGACCAAACAATTCTCCAAGCACAAACCATCCAGTGTGTGCACATCGAGACTAAAACCTCTTTCACCACAACTACCAATATGCAATGGTGTGATAGAACCAACCTTACCCTTGGGATCCTAGGCAAGCATGATCTTGACCTTAATACCGAGGACGCCCTAACAATAATTCAAACAAGAAAAATCAGAAACTTGGTAGAGCCAATAAACTAGGGTCCAAATGAGTTTTCAGTAATGATAAGAGTTTTGAATTGTAACTGACCTATCTGAGTAAAACGTGTCTCACAGCAGAGTCAATGTACTCCTTGATGGGCTGTTCAGAGGAGATCATGTTCCATCCTTTGTTGCATTTGCATCTAAAGTGATAATGGTTGATACATAGAACTGATACACGTGTAGCTTCATTAATTTTATCTCGTACACTTCAGGTTATAGGAATAACCAAGGGAAGCAAAGTGAAGTATGAACTTGACAAGAAAACTAGTTTGATCAAGGTACAATGTTATTCAGTATTCTGGTATATATGTATTTTCCTTCCCTAACCACTGAGCTTTCCACTAACAATGACCCCACAACTCTTATTCTTTGAAATATCAAACATTTGTTGATATAACATCTATCTGTATGTTTAAAACTTCTAACCGACCAAATACAGACCAATAAATGAAGATGCTGTATAGACCAAACAATCAACACAACCCTTATTCTTTGAAACATCAAACATTTGTTGATATAACATCTATCTGTATGTCTAAAACATCAAACCGAACAAATACAAACCAACAATTGAAGACGTTATACAGATCAAACAAT
The DNA here is from genome assembly GCA_037428765.1 of Rubia yunnanensis. Taxonomy (NCBI): domain Eukaryota; kingdom Viridiplantae; phylum Streptophyta; class Magnoliopsida; order Gentianales; family Rubiaceae; genus Rubia; species Rubia yunnanensis. The sequence goes on along the minus strand of CM075061.1, from coordinate 154,354,876 downwards.
CAGCCCGATTTTGGTGTTCAGACCATAATCAAGCATATGATGTTCATTCAACAATACTAACTGAAAGTACATCTAAATTGTTTCATTGTACTCAACTTATCAACTAAAACTTAATTACTATCACCATCAACATAACCAGAAGGAGGAAATTTTTTTAAAAAAGGACCAAAAGAACTACCTGAAGTAGTACTACTTCTTTGCGACATCGATCTGGTGGTGGCGAATTTGATAATCTCAAAATTTGTGGCATCCAACTCCATCTGCAGACGACAACAAACGAAGACTCTATACAGACCAAACAATCAGCCCGATTTTGGCTTAAATCATCAGACCAGTACCCCAACCAGGAAATCAAACCCATCGAGAAACGGTGCAAAACTCACCGTGAAATTGCCGTAACCCATTGAATCCTACCTTGATGAAGTCGGCAAGGAGACGACGCAAAACCCTCGCGAATTCGATAGGGTATTCAACTACGATGAATTGCAAAGACGGCGAAGGCGATACAGAATTGAGCGAGGAAACTAGGGTTTGGCTAACATGAGGAGGCACGACAGAGAACATCGGCATCGCGGCCAGAGAAGGAGGGGAGGAGAGAGGCGGAGGAAGTTCGGTTGAAGGTGAGAGGCAGTGGCGGAGAAAGCAGGGAAGAGGAGAAGACGCCTCTTGTGTGTCAACTGCGTTCTGTGGGCTTTTTTTGTTTATTTGCAGAGTGATCCTCCATTTTTTTTGCAATTTTTCATCCAGGCACCGAAAAATAAATTATAATTTGACCCCGAATTCGATTTGTCATTTATCTATTTTCACTCTAGTCCTTGGTCTTACGGTAAGACAATCTCGCAGGAGACGGACTCTAGGGTTATATCCACACTTTCGTCCATTCTGTCTCCCTGCCGTTCCCCTATGGTGGGTGTTTGGAAAAACAGGCTCCTGCTTACGCTTTCTCTCCTCTCCCTCGCCGCCGGCCAGTTCCAGACGCATATTGGAATGCGTACTATTTTGGAGGATTTGATTCAAAGCTGATTGATTAACGCAATTGATACATAAATCAAAAATAGCTGCTCTGTTAAACAATAAAACAAAAGGGGAATACGAGTACTTAAGGAAATGAATGAAGGACTCAGATATTCAAGTCTACTCTGTAAACATCCAGGTTAGTTGCTCTGTATCCAGACACAGCCGTCGACTCCGCCTTCATGAGCTACGGCAGCCCTCGCTCACGCGCCACCTCCTCCACTTCGCCCCCAATCGGGGTGGCTGTTGGGCTATGTGGTGGTGGGCGGTTGGTGAGGGTGGGGGTGATGGTGGTGGTGGCCGGGAATGGGGGTGGGTAATTTGAAAATGGAGTGCAAACATGGGTATGAAGAAGGAGATAGGGTTTTCGAGGCATGAATGTCATTTTAGTATTTTTTGTAATTTTTATTTGTATTACGGGGGTAAATTTATTTTTTCAACATAAGTAGGCCTCAAATTATCGGAATTAGTTATATTTGCACATAAACTAGCTATCTAGAGTTATATTCACACTTTCAACTATCATAGGGTTGTATGTGCACTTTCATGAATTATGTAGGGTTATATATACATTTTGCTTTAATTTAAAAGGAATGAGAACTGTATAAACCATCGTTCTAGCGACAATTTAATTGTTTTAAAAATCACTAAAGTGATTAGTCCAACTGCACTTGCAAGTAAAGTTAAACTATTTATGTGTAAGAGAGATTAATATTTATCTTTTAAAAAAATATTTTCACTTTTAAAATAAATCTTTTAATTGTTTACGGACCAATTGAAAACTCAAAATTACAGACAATAAAAGGTCAAATTTCAAATTAAAAATTTGCACTCCAACTCAAAACTAAGTAAAGAGTAAAATTGCTACTTTTGAAGTAAAATAAATAATCCTTTTATCCTAGTAGCTTAAAAAATAGGGGGAGAAATAATGTTTAAAATTTCAGGTTCTTTCATCCTTTTGCTATATCCCTAATATCACCGCCCATGAACCTGCAGCATCCTAACACCATTAACCACCACCAACAATTCAATTTAAAATTTGTTTACAATATCGAACCAAAATTTATAGTCATCAAATTGATAATGGAGAATCGTTGGATCTTCTCTCTCGTCACCATCCTTCTCAATGTCATCGCGTTCTTGATGCCGCCCATGTGGGATTTGCAGTTGTCGTGTCTTCACCTTTTTTTTGTCGTCTTAGTTATGTTGTCAGCATCCTCGCCTCGACATCATCACTCTTGTGGGTTCATTGTCGTCGTCACCATTGGCCTCGTGGAGTTTGATGCCGCTGTGGATTTTGAACGAATTGAGCAACGTATTTGGTGATGCGCCTTGGAACCGTCAATCCAAGCCCAATCTCGATCCCAACTGGCAAACTTGTGATCTGCAAGAGGAAACAGACCCCGGAGCAATCCAGAGGGAGATTCTCCGATGATCTAGTCAGTAATTAGTTGAGAGGAAAAGTAGGCAATAGAGTGTTACAAAAAATAGAAAACATACCTCCTCATTTATACCTTCCTGAAGCCCTAATATCCTTGGTCTATGACCTAGCTCCCTTCTTCTTTTAGTGAAAGACCCAATTATAAGCCCATTTGGATATACTTTGGGTGTTGGGCCTTTTTCCTAGGTGATGAGAATATTAGCTCATATATGTTTTAATCCTACCATGTCATCAACAGCCCCCAGAAAACTAAGTGATCTTCTATTCTTCGAAGGTATATCCCATCGAAGGCTGAACCTAGCCATCAAAGGTTATATTTATCGATAACTTGTGGAATGGTTTGCCACGATGATGGTTGGCTTTGAAGGTTAATTAGGTTTTTCTACGGGAGAAGCACTTAAATTTTTCTCAAACGTTTCGACTTTTGGAATTCCTATAAAGGCACGTGGACAAGTTTCGCTTTTTCAGACTTCCCCACCTTTCTAGGTAATCACTACTTCGCATTTTCTCTTTCCTCCGCCTTTATAAACTCCAAAGATTTCTCTTTCTTCTTCCATTTATATTCTTCTTTTTGCTTAGTTTTACAAACATCTTCAATGACGTCTGTGGTTTCCACAATGGAATCTGCTTAGGCCTGACCCTTGATCGTGACCCTGGGGTGGTAATGTATGTCATGCTCTCCCAGTTCTACAGCCCATGTCATCATTCTCCCTAAAGATACAGGCTTTAGAAGTATCTGCTTAATAGGATAATTGATAAGAAAGACTATGGTGTGACCCTGAAAATAGGGTCTTAACCTTCGAGTTGCATAGACCAGAGCCAAGGTTAACCTTTTGATAGCAATATAACTTATTTCCCGGGCTTGCAGGGCTCTGATAACGAAGTATATGTGATGCTGTTGTTTCTCTTTCTCTTTTACTAGTACAGCACTAATAGCCAAGGCTGATGCAGAGATATAGAGGTATAAAACTTCTCCTTTCTCTGGTTTCATCAACGTGGGCAAAGTTTTGAGATGTTCTCTCAAGGCTGCAAAGGCTTTCTCACAATTCTCCGTCTAATTGAACTTTTTAACCTACGAAGCACGTCAAAAAAGGTAGATGTTTCTCCGCTCCCTTCGATAAGAATCGACTTAACGCGTCCAAGCACCCTGTTAACATTTGAACTTCCTTCACAGTACGTGGACTTTTGATATTTATCAGTGCTTACACCTTTTAAGGGTTAACATCAATCCCTCCCTCCGCGACCATGAAGCCCAGAAACTTTCCTGCCCCAACTCTGATTACACATTTCGATGGATTCAACTTTAAGTTTTCCCCTCATAACACATCAAATATTTCTTCTAAGGCATTCAAAAATTGGTCGTAGGTTACACTTTTTACAACCATATCATCAACATAGATTTCCAGGCTTTTCCCAATTTTCTTTTTAAAAAGTTTATCAACCAGCCGTTGGTAAGTAGCCCCAGCATTCTTCAGCCCAAACAACATTTTCTTATAGTAGAAAGTACCCATGTTCGTTATGAACAAGGTCTTTTCCTTGTCCTCTTCTGCCATCATTATCTGGTGATAACCTTTGTGAGGGTCGAAAAAGGCTAGGATCTGATAACTTGTTATTGTCTCCACCAGTTGATCCATCGAAGGCAATAGATAGCTATCCTTCGGGCAACATTTGTTTAGATATGTGAAGTCAATACACATGCACCATGCCCCATCTAGTTTTTGAACCAGGACTGAGTTGGCTAAGCATTCTGGGTAGAATACCTCTTTGATAACCTCTGCCTTAAGAAGTTTCTCAACCTTTGACCTTATTGCCTCAGCCCTCTCAGGGGAAAACATCCTCCTTTTCTGCTTAACAAGCTTTATCGAAGGGTTAATGTCCAAGTTGTAGACAACCAACTATGCTTGCACTCCCGTCAAGTCTGATGTATCCCAGGAAAACACATTGTAATATCGATCTAGCAAAGCCTTCAATTCTTGTTTCACCATTTCTGGCATCATACTTCCTAGTACAGCTACTGTTCCAAAGCTTTGAATGGAAAATTTTTGAGTAACAGCTGGCCCAGCTTCCCCATGTATCGAGGACACACTTCTCGCTTTCCTTGAGCCTTTTACTAGCTTCATTATTGTAACTTCGAGCTACTTCCTGATCCTCACATATGGATGCCACTCCATCATCCACTGGGAATTTCATCATGAAATGGTATGACGACCATACTGCCCGAGCCGGACACATACATGGTCTCCCCAATACCACATTATAAGAAGAGAAAGCATTGATGACTGTGAAACTGCAATACACTGTGACCCCATTATCTCAACCGGCAACCCTTATAGGCAAGGTTATCTCCCCTAGTGGATACATTGTCTTTCCCGTGAACCCTGACAACAGCGAGGTTGATTTTTTTAGGTTGGTACATCCAATCCCAAGCTAATCGAAGCAAGTTACAAACATGATCTTGACCCCACTTCCATCATCAACAAACACCCTCTTCACCAATGAAGTCCCGACCATTGGTGAAATAACCATAGGGTCGACTTGAGGGGTTTAGTTTGGAACTGCATCTTCCTCAAAAAATGTGATGGTCTTATCTGGCCGAAATATTTTTCCTATCGGTTCTCCCGTTGGGACACGCCACAATTGTGCTTCCATTACAGCGTTCGAAGATATCTCACCAACAACACCTGATATTGATAACTCTATGCACAACAGGGTTCCTCTCATTCCTGTTCTGATTCTCCCCCGAGGGGTTTCGTTGTGGCTTCTCAAGGTGCTCTTGCCGCTATTCCCGAGAACCACGATTCACTCTGTTCCCGGTATTAAAGTTTTTCTTAGGGAGCCACTTATTTCCCCGCTCACTCATGTGCTTCGAATGGTCATCTCGGTATGGCTGGCAGAAGGATTCTTTTAGGAGACCCTCCATTTCACACCGATCAATTTCCATCCAAAGATGGGTGCACTCATTTTTGTTGTGGCCATAATCTTTGTGATGGTTGCAAAACTTATTGGTGGCTCTTCTAGTAGTGAAGGCTCGCTTAGTGTCATTCATGGGAGGCGGTGGTTTGAAAATCCCCCCTGTGGATACTCCATATCTTCGTTGGAGAATGCTGCATATGTGTGTATATTTCAAAAGTAGGTTTTTCAGTTGGTCTCTTACCTTGGGAGTCACCTCCTCAACCTTCGAATGCTGCTCTACAACTTCTTAGAGCTGCTTAAGTGTTTTTGGGGGTTCGTTGTTAGCTTCTTGTAAAGCTCTAGATCTTTCATCCCAACAGATAAACTTGGATGGTTTCATTTTTTGTACCTTCGACCACCACCAGACTGTCATCGACATGCCTATGGTAAAAGGCTGTCGTAGATTCTCTTGCTTTTGTTTTGTCTGGTATAGTACCGTTAATGTCTTATTAAACTTCTTCTTCTGGAAATATTGACTCAAGAGCGCCCCACTAAAATCCCAATATGACTACAATGAACCCCTTGGCAGCTTTGTTGAACCATCCCTGGACCTTTCCTCGAAGGTAACTACCCTTTCATTGAAGTCTTGAAAGTTTATCAATCCAAGGAAGGTCAGAATAAATTCTCTTGGATCTGAATCTCTAGAGTAGGTGGGGAGCTCTTTGAGTGGCTTCATATCCTTAGGCCATCGACCGCTCGTCACAACTGAACTAAATGGAGATCCCGTAGTTTGTCCAGTTAGCCCTATCAGCCTGTCCAATTTTCTTCCTAGGCAACTTTCTGCTTCATCATACTAATAATCCCTACTCTAATTTGGTTCTCGAGGGGGATTGTCACTTGAGAAATTGTATAAAGGTTGTGAATTAAACTTCCCTGAGTTCAGGACTCTCCCATCTCCCAGGTGGTTGAAGGGTAAAGACCCTTGCCCACGATAATCCATCATTTCAGCATGAACTCCTATGGCGAAGTTCATCTGGTTAGGGACTCCTAGCCACGACATGGCTCTTAGATCCTTTTCAATGCATTGGGGTGGGTACATCAGCATCGAAGCAGACATGGGGTAGCTTACTTGCATATGATTGAGAAAAGAGGGTTGTGGCCTCGACTGTGCAGCTTCCCTCACATACCCCATGTACGCGAGCATTTGGCTCACCAAATGCAAGGCCCTAATCTGTGTTTCCAAGGCCAACAACGAAGTATGAGTTATCAAAGGCATCACAGTCATCGACGGTCGAGGAACTATCAAAGGATGAAAAAGTTGATAACCTGCTGCTACTAGTATTTGCGTGATCTGATCAAAATTCTGATGAGGTCCTATAGCCTCATCTCCATACAATTTTCCTGGACTCTTCGTTCATAAGCCTCGACATGCGAATCACCAGAACACTTTGTGAGATGGACACCCACACTTCGCGACCCAAACAATGGAATCGCAGTGCCAGTTTCCACGGTTGGTTCTATAGTGACCTCCACTTCTCCCGAGATTCCTGTTAGAGCTCCGACTGCAACCCTTTGATCACAAGGGTCGGAAAGCTTGGACCTATCGAGGCTTCAACTAGTACTATTTCCGCACCATGTACTGCTGTATGGGCAGCCATCTTCTCCCCCTGTCCAGGCCTATACGAAGATCCAACTTCACCACCGGAACCAGTCCCCTTGATTCATCCTCTCACTCTGCCGAGTCGAAGTCGTGGACACAGACATACACCACAAGATCTAGATCTGACTAAACTTCGGGCCCCACCAGGCGTGCCAATTGATGCTTCTCAGAATCGTCAATCCAAGCCCAATCTCGATCCCAACTGGAAAAAATGTGATCTGCAAGAGGAAACAGACCCCAAAGAAATCCGCGGGGAGATTCTCCGATGATCTAGTTAGCAGCTAGTTGAGAGCAAAAGTAAGCAGTAGAGTGTTACAAAAAATAAAAGACGTACCACCTTAATTATACCTTTCTGAAACCCTAATCATTGGTCTATGATGTGTTCATTTTATACGGTTATATTAGGACTTTTAGGATTCACTTTTGTACACTTTTGTGCTCTAAATGTGGCATTTTGCCTTGAAATTCTCTAAGGGGAGTTAAAAGCGACTCTTACGCTTTTATTACTTTTCTAGAGAATTTTCTATGACAAGGAAATTTGTTTGAAGACTTTGAAGAATACCTTTGAAGATTTAAAGACTTGTATTTGAGCTTTTTAAGACTTGAAGAATTGAGAAAAGTGAAGTGAAGAGGAGGACATGAAACAAAAAGAAGAAAGAAATCAAGATGCTGGAACTGGGCACCGTCGCGACGAGTTCGTTGCGACTCGTGATGGACGTATGGCCAGAAATATTTCTTGCTTTTGTTGTACTATAAATACTCACCTTATCGTCTCCTCTTCAGAACAACTTCTTCCTGCAATTTTTCTGGGTTCAAACCCTAGTTTTTCTCTTCGCTATTTTCTTAGTTTTTGTAGGTTAATTATGTATTTTAATTATCTAGCTTAGTTTTATCTTGGGAGCAATGAATTGAAGCTTCCATATCTATCTATTTAGTGCCTTTGCTATTGTGCATTTATAGAGCTTTGAATGTGAATTGTTAATGACATTGATGTTGTTGGAAGCTTGAGTATATGAATTTCTTGTATGATTACTTGTTAGGGTTGGGAGAAAGTAGCTAATTCTCCCCTCTTTTAATGTGGAATCCAAGAGCATGAGTTAGAGCTTCTTGATGACGTTGATGTGTTGATGATTGCTAGATTAATGTGATGATGTTGAATTCGTTGTCATTTTTGTTTTAGGAGCAAATGAGAGAAGTCAATGAATGTCGATCGTTCTTGGCTAATCTTGGGTAAATGCATGAATTGGTTAAATGCTTAGACACGGTGTAGTGTTTATAAGTGTTGCCAAGCTTGTTGGTTCTTCGTGCTCAATGCCACCAATGGGATACTCTTAGTTGTGTTTTGGCTAAGGGAGTCATTGGTGAGGTTTGACAAGAGATGTCAAATTCACTCTTGCAAACTACTATCTAAGAAGGATGGGAGATTTATCTTCACAACAAGTAGTGGAAGTAGTGAATAGATTGTTTCACTCATTCTTGAAGCCTTTGTTATTTATCATTCATGTGTTCTCAATGCTATGTTTTACTTTATTTATGTCATGTGTTGTTTGAGAATAGGAAGTGTTTGTATGATTGAAGTCTTAGGGTGTTAGGAAAGTGACGAATTCCCTAGCTCATTTGCATGAAAATCTAGGAACATGAACTTAGAATTTCTTGTGCATAATGTGTTGTGATTCTTGCTAGATAAGTATGTTAATGTGGATTGTTCTCATATTTATCCTATAGATGCAATGAAAGGTTGAACCTTGAATGTGGTTTATTCTAGGTTTAGCCTAATGAGTACATTGTTTGGTTAAATGGATATATCTTTGGTAGAAGGCTTGTCGTTATCAAATCTATGGTCCTTCGTGTATAATGTCATTGATGAAATACCCCTATGGTCGTTGTTTGTCTAGGGTGATCATCAATGAGGTTTGCAAATGATCGTTGTTTGTCTTTGCAAATTACTATCAAGAAGGAATGAATATTGATCTTCTATTGGCATTCCCCATAGGTAATAAATGTGATAGAATGAGTGAATGGTTCAATGATCTACATTAGGTTTGGAAGTGGATATCAATTGCCCCCAAGGCTTTGTTTTTGTAGTTTTAAAACCCCTTTTCTTAGTTTGTTTGATGATTAGCATAGTTACTTGGCTTTGCTAGTTATCTTGTCTTTTAACTTTCATAACTTAGGACCACCAACCAACCAAACCCCCCTCCCCCCATTTACTCACTTTTATATGTATATATATATATATACTTCTAGCCTAATATGAACCTTATATGTCCAAACGCTTAAGAAAATCCCTCTTCTTCGTTGACGACCCCGATTTGCCACTATCTACTTAATTGTATTTAGTAAGCATAAAGGGCTTATAAATTATAACTTTGAGAGGTACGGCGACGGCCTCCCAGTCTATGACCTAGCTTCCTTCTTCTTTTAGCTTGAATATACTTTAGGTCTTGGGCCTTTTCCTAGGTGATGAGAATATTAGCCCATATAGATTTTAATCCTACTATCTTCATTTGGGCAACAAATTTGTGAGGAAATGATGATTTGGGATTCAGATGTGAATGGATACGGAGGTAAATTAGGTGGAGAAATATTATTAGGCATTTTAATTTGGTCGAGTTGAGCATAAATAAATGAGGGCAATTTAATCTTCTTACTATTAACATTTCTATAATGTTTTCAATATAAGTTATTATTATTTTTATGAATATGCTCCATTGTTCTTACATTGTCTTTTTATACTACTAGCTGGAGTCCCACCGCATGTTGCGCGGTATTTTTGATAAAAAATTGATTTGAATAAAATTTGTTTTTAAATTTCAGAGATTAAGTATAAACTAAAATTAAATTCTCAATATAATGAGTCCATCTTTTGAAAGACGGTCTTTCCACAAGGTATGGAAATACCAAGGTTTTAAAGTGCAAATTAGAATCAATAAACTTTGTTAGTCAGTCTAATATGAAATATCGTCTTTTATTATTATAATAATCCGTATATGAATTTCTCAAATAAATCAAGTAGTACTTGATGAAGTTAAAAGAATGATAAAAAAAGGTAAACGTTATAGTAATTAAGAGGAAATTTATTCTTTAACTAATGCAATCAATACATATCTCATCATTCTGTTAGTAAAAAAAATATGTATATCATTATTCATTAAAAAAAAGGAAAATAAAATTAAAAGGATAAAATTCAAATTAAACTCAAAACAATAAACTAAAATGGAATAGAGAAATAGATAAATATAAAATAGAGAAATATAATGGAATAAGGATCATCCTCGATAATGGATAAATTTTGAAACCTATGCCATCCTTCTTGTGTTCGAGTTTGATTGCTCTTCATCTTTACTTTCAAGTTCATCTTCACTTTCAAGGCTTGACATCAAATTATGTTAGACTTTTTTCTTTCTTCCTCTTGATTTTTTGACTATGTAACAATAAGAAACAAAATATTAGCTTATTAAAAAGAAATTTGTATAGCATATTGGTTCAAGAATTTACCTTTATAGATCCAACTAACATTAATCAATCAACTTACGTTTATGAAATCATACAAAAAAATAGCTCGTGAAGTAAGGAAATTGTTACGTGAGTAGAGAGGTTCGAGTGGAGATGGTTCGAGTGGTAATGGGTTTGAGTGGAGAGGTTTGAGTGGTACTGGTCCGAGTGGTGAGAGTTTGAGTGGAGAGGGGTTCGAGTAGTACTGGATTCGAGTGGTACTGAATTAGAGTGAAGAGTGTTCGAGTGGTACTGGGTTCGTGGAGAGGTTCGAGTGGTACTGGGTTCGAGTGAAGAGGGTACGGGTGGTAAGCGTTTGAGTGGAGAGAGTTCGGGTGGTGAGGTTCGAGTTGAGAGAGTTCAAGTTGAGATTCGAGTGGAGAGGTTCGAGTGGTACTGGGTTTGAGTAGAGAGGGTTCGAGTGGAGAGTTTTGAGTGGAGAGGGTTCGAGTGGAGAGGGTTCGAGTGGTACTGGGTTTGAGAGGAGAGGTTCGAGTGGTACTGGGTTTGAGTGGAGAGGTTCGAGTCGAGGTGGATGGTTGATGTTCGAGGGATGGATGGTTTGAGTGGTGGCAAGGCAGGTGGTTGATGAATTGAGAGGTGATGCTTCGAGGAGGATGAATGATGGTTCCAGGACCTCGAGGGTTAATGAATCGATGGAGAGGTCCGAGTGGTATTGGATTCGAGTGGTAATGGGTTCGAATAAAGAGGTTCGAGTGGTACTAGGTTCGAGTTGTGAGGGGTCGAGTGGTGAGCGTTCGAGTGGATATGGTTTGAGTATTACTGGATTTGAGTGGTACTGGGTTCGAGTGAAGAGAGTTTGGGTGGTGAGGGTTCGAGTGGAGAGAGTTCGAGTTGAGATTCGAGTGGAGAGGTTCGAGTGGTACTAGGTTCGAGTGGAGAGGGTTCGAGTGCTACTGGGTTCGAGTAGAGAGGGTTCGAGTGCTACTGGGTTCGAGTCGTACTGGGTTTGAGTGCTACTGGGTTCCAGTAGAGAGGACTCAAGTGGTACTGGGTTCGAGTGCTACTAGATTCGAGTAGAGAGGGTTCGAGTGGTACTGGGTTGGAGCGGAGAGGTTCGAGTGGTACTGGGTTCGAGTGGGGAGGTTTGAGTCGAGGCGGATGGTTGATGTTCAAGGGGATGGTTTGAGTGGTGGCGAGGCGGATGGTTGATGTTCGAGGGGTGATGCCTCGAGAATGATGGTTGATGGTTCCAGGACCTCGAGGCTTAATGAATCGATGGAGAGGTTAGAGTTGTACTGGGTTCGAGTGGTAATAAGTTCGAGTAAAGAGGTTTGAGGGGTACTGGGTTCGAGTGGTGAGGGGTCGAGTGGTGAGGGTTCGAGTGGTACTAGTTCGAGTGGTGAGGGTTCCAGCAGAGGTTAGAGTGAAGAGGTTTGAGTCGAGAGGTGATGCCTCGAGGAGGATGGTTGATGGTTCCAGGGCCTCGAGGGTTAATGAATCGAGTGGACATTCCTCGAATCAACACCCCTCAAGGCGGATGGTTGATGTTGAAAGGATGGGTGGTTTGAGTGGTAGAGAGGCCTCGAGGCGAATGGTTGATGTTCGAGCGGTGGATGGTTTGAGTGGTGGCGTGGTGGATGTTATAGAACTGATGGTTCGAGGGGTGATGGTTCCAGGAATGGATGATTGGTGTTCAAGGGATAGGTGGTTCGAATGGTGGTGTCGAAGAGTTCGAGGGGTATATGCCTCGAGGGGGTTATAGTTCGAGAGCTAATGTGGATGGTTCGACGCTTTCAGTGGTATAATCTCTCGAGAGGTGGTGTACCCTCGAGGGCTGGATCCACCCCTCGAGGGTATGCCACCCCTTGAGAGGTTACACATTCACCCCTTTAGAGTACACCTCCCCTCGAGAGAGTATACCACTGAGAGCGTCGAACCATCCGCATTAGCTCTCGAACCATGACCCACTCAAGACATATACCCCTCGAACATCCACGACACCACCATTCGAACCACCTATCCCTCGAACACTAACCATCCATTCCTGGATCCATCACCCCTCGAACCATCAGTTCTTGAGCATCCACCACGCCACCACTCGAACCATCCACCTCTCGAACATCAACTATTCGCCTCGAGGCCTCCCTACCACTCGAAGCACCCACACTTTGAACATTTACCATCCGCCTTGAGGGGTGTTGATTTGAGGCATCTCCACTCGATTGATTAACCCTCGAGACCCTGGAACCATCAACCATCACCCTCGAGGCATTACCCCTCGACTCAAACCTCTTCACTTTAACTGCTACTCGAACCCTCACCACTCGAACCAGTACAACTGGAACCCTTTCCATTCGAATCCTCTATTTGAACCCTCACCACTCGAACGCTCACCCCTCCAACCCAGTACCACTCGAACCTCATTACTCGAACCCAGTACCACTCGGACCTCTTCATCGATTCATTAACCCTCGAGGTCCTAGAACATCAACCATCATCCTCGAGGCATCACCCCTCGATCCATCAACCATCCGCCTTGCCACCACTCAAACCATCCACCCCTCAAACATCAACCATCCGCCTCGACTCAAACCTCTCCCCTCAAACCCAGTACCACTCGAACCTCTCCGCTCGAACCCAGTAGCACTCGAACCCAGTAGCACTCGAACCCAGTAGCACTCGAACACAGTAGCACTCGAACCCAGTCCACTCGAACCCAGTACCCCTCGAACCCTCTCCACTCAAACCTCTCCACTCGAAACTCTCCACTCGAGTGGGGGGGGGGGTCGACTGGGTTTGACTTGATTGTGCCCGTTGTCTCTTATCAGCATTGCTCGCTTACCTTTCCAACTCTTCCCATGTTTTCCCTTCATATTATGCGTCTCCCATTTCATAATCCTACCTTTCATCATCCTTTGATTCCAGAAGCGACTCGCTCTTGTCAGCCTCTTCCTCTTATATACTCTGTTAACCTAAAACTTGAATCTAACAATACTTACCAAGTATGGATATAGAGGAGAGTAAGACCAAATCTAATTCAACACCTCATTTCAAGACATATAGAGCAATGGCTTCCAAAATTTCCTTTCTTACCACAGCTCAGTAACTTTTGACCCATTCTAATTTAATAGCCCATTTCAAATTTTGTGTTGATTTATGCTATGGAAAAGAAAAAACAAAGCCAATAGTAGCGCAGATAATCTATCTTCTTAAGATATCATTAAATTGTTTACTTTATGAGTTTTTTCCTACATATCACGCATGAAAAATTTATAGTTACTGTAACTTGACCTATCAAATATAACTTCATCAAAGTTGAGCCTTACAAAGCTATGCAACATACATGAATTGGAGAAAAATTGCCGCTGGGTGGCCATATACGAGTAAGATCACTAACATTACCCTTGGAGTTCACATCCCATGTCCATCAGAACAAGTTCAGTATCTTCAATCAGAAAAACAAGCAAAGGTATAAGCTTAAGCCCAACTATATCTTTGACGGGAGGCATCTCCTCGTCTGGGGTGCGTTCGATGGTTCTAGCAGCTTACTTACTCTCTGATCGTTCCTAGAATAATGAATCACGCCCCCATTAGGTCCACCGCCAGGCACAGGGTTACACCTATAGAAAAGGAAGGTAAGTACTTCTAGTGACTCGTAAAAACAATAGTTAATTTGCATTAATCAAAGACTACCGCATGTCAAGTGATCCTGCCAAAGTGACCTAATGGTAAGTTGAGAACCAAAAATGGCAAGCAAGTAAGGGAAAGTGGGAAGAAAGGAAAATGAAGCAATTCACTTATTATATTTACTTAGCCTTGTAATCAAAGTTAAATCCAAGGAAACACTTACGCCATTCTTTGTGCACCTCTCATCTTGCATTCATATCAACCTTAGCTGCAAGTATAGCTTCATAAGGGGAATTTCTTGATAACATTGTATTTATAAGAGCCTGGAAAAATAAAGAACATAATTTATCAAAAAGTATTAGTACTTATTGACCACTTCAAATACAGGATGAAAAGATGCCTTTGCTAAGTCAATGCAACAATCTAAGCAGTTAGTGAGTAAAAAGAACTGTATGCACTAAGTTAAATGGCTAGTATTCAGTATTTAACACAATTACCAACAGACATGATTCGAAATAATGAAATGTTCTCTATAATCACAACTATTGATCATAACCTTACGAAACAAACAATCAGTAGATGATGAGGAACATAACCATTTTACACGCCTTTCCAATGATGAAACTTAATTATTGGTGTTATTTATGCATAAGAAAAGGATCTAGCATCTTTAAAATCTCCAAACAATGGTGTCAAGTAAAAATAAAAGAGAAGATTTATGATACTTGAACTTCGCCAATAAACTCATATTATTAAGGGTTTATCTACAATAACAAATTTCTTATTCTTACAAGTGATTGAACCACTTTAAAAAGAGTATCTTTTAATGCCAGCTCTATTAGTGAACTTTGTAATTAAGAGTAAACTACATAAGACATTCTTTATTATCAAATCCAAGGACTAAACAGTTTATTCAAACTGCTGACAACAAATATTAGAGTTCGGAGAGCATGCTCTCCTCTCCTGGATTCTTTTACTAAGTCACTCATCAAGAAAGTAAACATAAAAAGACTCTCAAAAAAAATCTATGTGTATAATATACTAAGATACTAATATACTAAGTGACATTAAGCACTAACATATGTAAACATCTGACATGGCAGAAAAAAACAAGTATCGGTTTGAAAATCCCTCACCTGATCGATCATCCACAAATTTGCTCTCTGTATCCTGTCTTGAGTCCTGCAACTCAGCTACAACATTTATTAGCTAGGCAAAGTGTTAATTTGGTCCTTTAACCGCAAATATGTTTTGAGGCATCACATTCAACAATAGCAGAAAGAATTTAATTTTCGACTACAAACTAACATTATTAACCAGGTAAGAACCATTTATTGAATTTGCAACTGACTGTACCTTATAATTTTGTTATTGCCTCCACCAACAGAACTAACTTTACCTTCTGTTTCAAATTTAGCACCTTTCCGGAAACCCTAGCGGCGAGAAACAATTGTAGCCGGTGAGGAGCAGGGCAAGGGGAAAATCTTTCAGAAAAATGTATTTCATACAAGAATCAGTATCATATCACAAGGAAATCAACATGAAACACGCAACAAATACAAAATTCAATAAACCACTGCACAAACAACACATATAAATGCTAAAACCTTAACACTACCAGAAAATTGAGAAAAAACACAAGCTAGGAGTACGCCATTGATAGTTTACCTGTGTTCGGGTCGATCATGTGAAATTAGTCCCTAACCAACAACCATGCAGCGGCTTGGCGGAACAAAGTCGCAGAAAGAAGTTAGATCAAAACGATGAAGAAAAAGTGGATTCAAAACGAAGAAGAAAGATGATTGAAAACCAGAGGAAGTAAATTAAATAGAAAACGACGACGTTTCGTAAACCAGGGCAGTCAAAATGACTTCAAATATCCCCAGTTGACAGACAGAAAGCAAACAATATCTATTATAGGGTGATTGGGAAGAAAAAATGGGATTGAAAACTAGAGGAAGTAAATTAAATAGAAAACGACGACGTTTTCGTAAACCAGGGCAGTCAAAATGACCTCAAATACCCTCGGTTGACAGACAGAAAGCAAAAAATATCTATTATAGGGTGCTTGGGATAAGTCTTGCTTGGCAAGTGTTGTTGTATTTGTATTCGATTTCTCCTTTTATTTATTTTATTTTGATCAATTACCGTTAGTTGTTACCTGAAATAATTATATAATTTAATAAGTACATTTAAAAGAGTAGGTCTCGTGACAGGCGGCCTGTCCATAAGCTTAAGGATATGCCATTTATTTCTTACCTCATATACTGTACTTGTTAAATTACATACAAATTTTAGAACTTTTGAAAATATTTTTTATATCATATATTTTTATATTTTCACTTTCAAATACATATTATTACTTATTTTAACTTATAAAATGCAATATTTAAATTTTATAAAAAAATTACAACATTTAAGGTGAAAGCCCCTGTGGACTGTCCATAAGCTTATGGAAAGGCCGCCTTTCCTGAGACTTTCTATATTTAAAAAATGGCAAAGTCTTGGGAAAGACCGTCTTTCCATAAGCTTATGGAAATACGGGGTTTAATTAGAATAATAAAAGGTAGAAAATCTTGGTTGCAATATCAAAATTTTATTATGCAACGTATAGTAGTTATAAAGTTTATAACCCGATACGTGCAACCCAAATTTTTTATCTTCATTTCTTCTAATTTGCACTTTAAACCTTGATCTTTCCATGACTTGAAAGACCGCCTTTCAAGAGACGGACTCTTAAAAATTAATTTCATTATTATTTTTTATTTTAATGAGAAAGGTTAACTTCTAGGTAATTAAAATATTCAAAGATATATCTTGAAATATAAGTAATTATAATCTGATCTTAAAAATCAGTGTAACAAATTTGATCTTTATGATTATATTAATTGTTAGGCGGTCTAATAATTAATAATGGTTATGCGGTTTAAAAAAATATAATTATGAATTATTCAATGATCCTGTCTAATAATGGTTATGCCGTTTAAAACAACACTCTAACGAATTCCCAAAATTTATTTTAACTGAAATTAAAAGTCCAAAGTCAATGAACAACTAAAAAAATAATTACCTAAACACCCTCTAACTTTTCTGAAAATCATATTTATAATGCAAGATTGAAAAAAGTCAGGCAAAGTGTTAGGAAATGTCATCTTTCCATACGCTTATGGGAAAACGAGGTTTAATTAGAATAATAAAATGTGAAAGGTTTTAGTTGTAATATTAAAAATTTAATATGCAACGTGTAGTAGTCATAAAGTTTATAACCAGATTCATGCAATTCAAAAATTTTATCTTCATTTATTCTAATTTGCATTTTAAACCTTGATCTTTCCGTGAATTATGGAAAGACCGTCTTTCAAGAGATGGACTCAAAGTAAGGCAAATTGTTGGAAAATACCGTCTTTTCATAGGCTTATGGAAAGACGAGATTTAATTAGAATAATAAAAGGTGGAAGGTATTAGTTGCAATATTAAAAATTTAGTAAGCCAACGTATAGTAATTATAAAGTTTATAACCCAATTCATGCAACCCAAAAATTTTATCTTCATTTCTTTTAAGTTACATTTTAAATCTTGATCTTTTCATAAATTTATGAAAAGATCATCTTCCAATAGACAACATTTTATCGGTATAAAAAGTAGAAATATTGTATAAGAGTACGAAATTCAAAGCACGTCCTTCAAAGTTAAGAGCTGGACATAACATTTTGTTTCATTGTCATTGTGTGCGCATTTGTCTAGGCCAAGTATGCACTTGTGTTACACTGATTATCCATAAGCTGCATATTATACGACTATATATATATATATATATATATATATATATATATATATATATATATATATATATATATATATATATATATATATATATATATATATATATATATATATATATATATATATATATATATATATATATATATATATATATATATATATATATATATATATATATATATATATATATATATATATATATATATATATATATATATATATATATATATATATATATATATATATATATATATATATATATATATATATTCACGAGTCACGACCGCCGTTTAATTAGTATCGCCGGTGACTCGGTATCATTGTGTATGTGTATGTTTTTGTGAGACTAGGTCTGTATCCAATTAGAATAATAAAGTTTGACTACAGAAAGCTTGAAGAAGAAAATAAATTCTAGATTAGTTCTCTCTTATATTAAATAAATTGGATATATACCAATATAATCATAGGTATTTGGGTAAGTGGCAATATAACTCACAAATAATTTTTAGTGCAAAAATAATCCTAACTACCTGATGAAAGTGTTAATATAACCTTCTGGAGTATATTCCAGCAATGACTTGTCATTTCCGACCATTAACCAAATGAAAATGACTAAAATACCCTTCAGAAAAAAACAATTTGCCTTACTTTGTAATTTTTGACTCTCCTCTCTTGCAACTACATCCAGACCCACCCGTATCCCTCTTCTCCGGCGAAGCTGCATCCCTCTTCTCCAGCCTCATCCTTCATCTCCGGCGAAGCCTCACTGCCACGCTAACCCAATTCCCCCAGCCGCCTCGTAACCGACTTTGACGGCCATATCTACATCACCTGTAACAACGCCAAGGTCGAGTTCGTTCATGCCAAGGTCTCCGATGTCCGCATCGGGACCTTATGGGCTCCACCGATGTGGCGGCAAAATTTAAGGGTTTCTCTATTTGAAGGGCGGTGAGCTACCAGGTTGGCGATTGCTTCCAAATGGTGGAGAAGAAAGAGAGGAGATGGTGGAAAGGGTTGAGCGGCGACCGAGAAGGAAGAAAAACTAGGGTCAGGACAGATGCAGATACCTCGGAATTTTTTTTTGGGGTGGGGCATTGTTTAATATAAGAAATCAAATAATACAATTAATTGAAAAATAATGTCATACAACTGATTTACTAAACGTGCTCATATCGAGTTTTCATATTTTGATATTTAGCAACAAAATCATCCGCAATAACATTTAAGAATAAATATTTTTCAATGTAATTAAGCAATCATTAAAATTGAAAAAATAAAAAAATATGGATGAAAAATGATAGAACAACGGGCAAAATCTTCCGTTGATCAAGTAAATTTTTTTTATAGAATAAAAAGGCGGGCAGCTACCCTAGTTTGCCCGGTGCTAGCTCCGCCATTGGTTATGATTTAGGAGAAGAAGAATGAGGGGTGTAATAGTAAATTTATTTTGTTTTTTTTTTCTTTAGTGGGGTAAAATTGACTTCACTCAATTCTAACCTAAATATGTCAGAATGGATATGTTAGCACTTAAACTAACTATATACGGTTATATTTGCACTTTCAATTATCAAAAGGTTATATCGACACTTATGTAAAGTATGTAGGATTATAAAAATATTTTTTTCTAAATAAATTAACTTATTAGAATCTCTGTAGTTCAACAGTTTAGACCCTCATCTGTACTAATGATAACGTAACCACATTTAAATAGTAATATAATATATATTTAATTAAATATGTAAGTAGTTAAGTCATAACTATATCATGCATTCGAAGTTTTATGCTCAACGTTCATTAATGAAGAAGCTGAATTATATCACAAAATGACATCATATACACAGAGCCGGCCCGAGCTCAGTACTGGCTGTGCAGCCGCACTAGGCCCAAAGATGGGAAGGGCCCAAAATTAAAAGGGCTTGTTTATTGTTAATACAATAAAATTAGCCCAGTTCCTTCTTCCCTATTTTATTGAGTATATAAAATTTCACTCCTTCATTTTGGTCCGAGTTGCAGATTAAGTAGGTCTAGTTTCATTCCTTCTTTTATGTGGTTTTATAAAATTTCCAATTTCATTTTTTTTTTTTTAATAAATCCACCTGTGATGGTGGGGGGTTTGGCAGACCCCTACCCGTTTATTAATTAAAATAAAATGGTACATAAAAGAGGGGGGCATAATAACCGTACCTCGATGATTCACTGTTGATCTTAATTCTAAACATAAATCCTGAATCTATCCTAAAGATCAACAGCCTCAATCAATTAGACAAAAGTGAATTACATTTAGGAGTAGCTATCTATCAAATGCAGGTTCTGAAATGGGGGAGTCCATCAGCATCCAACCTTACCTGTGCTGCTACAAAACTGGGCAATTCATTGGGACCATATAAATTGCTTACCTGTTCGCGGATGGCCATCTTTGCGAGCGTGTCGGCTGGGCCGTTTGTTTCTCTGAAGATGTGGCATATCGTGTAGTCCATACCTCGAAGCTCGGTCCATATCTCTCTGATTGTCCGCACCAGCATCCACGGTATCTTGTACTGCTGCTTGATCATGTGTATTAGCACTAGGGAATCCGTCTCAATTTCGATTTTGGTGATGCCTTTGTCGCGAGCGATCTGTAGTCCGAGTAGAAGAGCCGTAGTCTCAGCCTGCAAAACAGAATCTGCAAGAAACTTTGCGGAACTTGCTATAACTACTTTTCCCCTATGGTCTCTTATTATACAACCAGCCCCAGCCTTCCCCAGCTTAAAGGCACCATCAATGTTTAGTTTAAAATGTGCCGGTTGTGTCCATTTAAGAATTTTAATTTTCCTCCCTTTATCGGTTTTCTGACTTACTAGAATGGGTGTGGGAGCTAGAATCCATTTGAAGTCCATATTAAAAGCAAGTATGGTATCATTTAAGTGGATTACTATTTGCCTGAAGATCGTCATTATATTCGGTTTGGTATCTTCGAATATGTAGCTGCATCTCGCTCGCCATAGATACCAATGAACTACACTGGGTATGATACGGATTATCTTTGAGTAATATGCTTCTTTGGGTGAGAAGTTCCAGTAGAAAAAAATTCTATCCCAAATTAATTGGAATTGGTGATTTGGGATGTTTAGCACCGTGTTGACTAACTCCCAGAGGTGATTGACCTTGGGGCAGGAGTTAAAGCAATGGTGAATTGTTTCCGAGTGGTTGATGCAAAAACAACATCTCGAAGGAAGGTGGAAATTAAGATCTTCTAGCACATCCGGGAAAGGCAGTAATCGGTTAAGGAGCTTCCAATTGAAAAGGCTGATCTTTTTTGGTAGTATGTTGGACCACAGGTGTGAGTATGATGGGATTTCCAGCTTCTTTTCCCTGACCAGCTCGTAAGCTGATCGAACAGTGAAAGCCCCTGACGTTGTGGGTTTCCATATGAGATTGTCCTCGTATTCCTTGAAAAGGGTGTAATCCATTTGTAATGCTTGGACAATGGAGCCTGGGATGAGATCTTTGAACTGGTTTAGAAAAGATGTTTTGTCACTTAGAAACTCTGCAACGGTTAATTCCTCGTATGGAAGGTGCGCGGGATTAGTAGAGTGATCTGCCAGAGGGCCTAGGGTCGTCCAATTGGAGTACCAGAAGGAGATGGATCCTGCGCCTAGAATTACCTTGGAGTTCTCAACTGCCAGGTCAGCTACCTCTATAATGCGCTTCCAGGTTTTGGATTTCTTTTGTGCGTCAGTCATGGACCACATTACCTTAGCCCATAGAGACTTCCTTGTTTGAAGCTTCCACCAGAGTTTAATCGAGAAAGCTTTAATTAGTGTGTTAAGGTTCTTAAAATTCAGGCCATTTTCAGAGGTAGGAAAGCACAGTTTCTGGAAAGATTTCCAGATTCTCCGGCTTTCAGATCCTTCCGAATTTCTATTCCAGAAATATCGGGCGAACGCTCTTTGAATTTGGTTGATTATGTGGATTGTTGGCCTCAGAACTGTTATTAGATGAATTTGCATGGAGGATAAGACGTGTCTGATCAGTGTGGCTCTGCCAGCTGGTGAGATGAGTTTGTTTTGCCACTGGTTGATCTTATTGTGGACAGACAGGAGCATTCCTTGGAAATGGGAGTTTTTGTTTCGTCCTGTGAAGATAGGGCATCCAAGGTATTTGAACGGGAGCGCACCCTCCATCATTGACGTCTCCCTTTTAATCATTGTTAGGATTCTATTTGAGGTGTGTTTAGATGTATAAAATGTTGATTTTTCGTAGTTAACTTTTTGGCCCGACGCCATCTCGTATGATTTCAAAAAGATCATTAAGTTTTGGATCCCTTTTTTAGAGTACCTCAGGAAGATCGCCGTATCATCTGCGTAGGATAGATGAGAAGCATGGATCATTCCCCGTGGGAGTTTATAAGGCTGGATATCCCCGTATCTAGAGAGGAAGTTGAGATTGTGTGTAAATGCTTCGGCCATGAGTATGAACAGCATAGGAGATAGGGGATCTCCCTGCTTTAAACCCCTAGATGCAGGGAAGAAGCCGACTGGTTTGCCGTTGATCAGGACAGAGAAGTGTGCTGCTTTGATGTTCCGCATTATTAACCCGACAAGGGCTTCTGAGAAGCCCTGTTTGTGTAGCACATTTGTAAGAAATGACCACGAGACTCTGTCAAATGCTTTCATCATGTCTAATTTGATTATCATGTTGGGACTGTTTAATTTAGTGTGTAGATGATTTGTATACTCCTGCATTAAAAGAACATTGTCTGCGATTTCTCTTCCGGTAACAAAAGCAGATTGTTCTTGACTTATTATGGTGTCCAGAAAAAGTTTTAGTCTTGATGAGATCACTTTCGATAGGATCTTGTTTGTGAAGTTACTTAAGCTTATTGGCCTGTAATCTTTGAAAGATGTGCTCACATCTTTTTTGGGTATCAAAACGATCTGGGTGGCGGAAATGGTTCTAGGGATCTCAGAGCCTGCTAGGAAATCCTCCACTGCCTCTAACACATCTTGTTTGATGATCTCCCAGCAGCTATGGAAGAAATATCCAGAGAAACCGTCAGGTCCTGGAGCTGAGTGTCCGTTCATGGTAAAAACTATCTTGGTTAGTTCCTCTAAGCTAATATTCCGTGTAAGGCTAGCATTCATTTCCGGGGTGACAACTCTTGGGACATTGTCTAGTAGCCAGGCAGAGTTGGCTCCCAGAGGGTCTGTGTTTTCAGCTGTTAAGAGATTTGAGATAAAGCATACCGCCTCTTCCTCTATATCCTTCATATTCGTAAGCCAAGTGCCACTGGTGGATTTTATTTGGGAGATGGTTTGTCTTTTATGCTTAGAAATGATCGATCGATGGAAGAGTTTCGAGTTCGCATCTCCTTCCTTTAGCCACTTTAGCCGAGACTTTTGTTTGAGGAATGTTTCTTGATTTGTTAAAGCCAATTTGAGCTTCGCCTTTGCTAGATTTAGGGCTTGAATATTTTCCGTTGTTTCATGCTGTTGAAGATCTTTTTCCGCATTGTTCAAAAGGTCTTCACACATTTGGACCGTGTCGAAGACGTTCCCGAAAGTCTCTTTGTTCCATATTTTAAGTGAGTACTTAACCCGTTTAAGTTTACATGTAAGTCTTTGAAGCCCTCTGAGGTTAGTGTGGCTTGTCCAGGCGTCCTCCACCAATTTCATGAATGCTTTGTGATTGACCCAGCATTCTTGAAATTTGAATGGTTTTGGTGAGGATGGATGTAGCTTTTCGGAAACTGAGAGGATGAGCGGGGTGTGATCCGATCCGTCTCTCGCTAAGGTTTTAATACTTGAGCTGGGAAAGGCAGTCCACCATAAGTTGTTGGATATGCCTCGATCGAGACGTTTCCAAACCCTTCCTTTGGTTCGAATACCTGTCCAGGTGAATAGACTGCCGGAAGTGGGGATTTCACTAAATTCCTGATTAGTAAGGAATTTGTTGAAATTGTGGATACAATTTTGATTAGGAGTGGATTGGCCAAGATATTCCTCGGTTTTGGATATGACATTGAAGTCGCCTATGAGACATAAAGGTTCCCTTTTCCGTTTTGCTATTGATTGCCACAGTTTATTCCTTTCTTGGATCGAGTGCTTAGCGTAGATAAATCCTATCTGACAATCAGTAGGTATTGTGGAATTTTTAATCTTCACTAGAACCATCTGTTCCTCCACTTGAACTATGTCAAGAGTGATATCTTCGTCCCACATCAACCATATTTTATTAATTGGGTTGGCATAGGCTTGTTTGAAGCCTAGAGTGTTAGAGATATTGTTTATCTGGACAGAATCCAGCATGGGTTCCATTAATGCGCAGACTTTGATTGAGTTTTTCCTTTTGATATGTCTTAAACGGATCTGAGTCGGTTTATTCCCGATTCCCCTAATGTTCCATGCGCATATACTGACACTAATCATGGATAAACCTTAGATAGAGACGATGAGGATCGGGTCAAAACCGTTTTAGGAGTTGAGGAGTAATCTTTCTTTGTATATTTCCTTTGAGTTTGTTTTGGTTCCGTTCGGTTACTATTCAGTATTTTGGTTAATCTTAAATGGTCTTTCTTTAGGATATCTTTTATTTCGTTAAATTGAAGGGTATGTTGTTCCTTTAAGAGTTCTTTTTGCTGCATACTAGTTTCGGTGTTAATCCAATCTAAAAGGGGGGGAATTTTGGTTGAGGGTGAATGGGGAGAGAGGTGCGTATGGAAGACCTGATCAGATAATGGGGGAATCTCCACCGTGAGGTTATTTATAATTGCTGGAGTTATTAAATCGGCTTCCTTGGTTTTGGGTGATGCTTCGGGAAGTTGGGTATCGTTTGGTAGATTTCGGCCCAGTGATTTATTTACTGTTTCCACTTGTTGATTCTGATTCGGGAGGGGGGAGTTGAATTGGTTGCTATCATTTAATTTACTTTGGGCTGAGATAGTGTGAGCCCTCTTTTTTGTCCATTTATTACTGCTCATGCCCAGATTTTCAATCTTCTCTGACCCATTGTTAGAGCTAACCAAAGTTGCCGAATCCCTTCCAGATTTCACAAACGTCTTTTTCCCAGAAAGTAAAACATTAGAATCAGTTTGAAAATGCAGAGTCTTTTCCACAGATATAGAGTCTTTTCCATAGACAGAATCAGTATGAGAGTTATCAAGAGGGATAGGGGATACCTGGGATCCTCGTCCGAGGATCACTACTTCATTGCTTGTCTCCGAGTTTGAAGCTGCTGTCACGGTGTTAGGGGCACTGTCCGGAGACTCCTTCTGCTGTTGCGGTTTTGCTTTATAAACCATATGAGTCTTATTTCCGGCCGCCTCCAAAGTCATTGGGTCTTTACCATTACCTTTGAACCTTCCCTGTTCTCCTTTTAGCTTGAGTTCATTCCCTGCATTTAAATTTTTGCCCTGTGGCTTCCATGGAACAAATTTACTTGGGACATTTTCCATCCTGCAAACAGAGTCTGAGTGGCCTAATTTCAAACAGTTAGAGCAATAAAGGGGAACACCTTCATATTCCAAGTACTGCCAGAACCCCACATTCCTAAAACTGAGCCAAATCCTTTCCGGTCTAGCCTTTGTAACATCAATTTCTACGCAAATCCTAGCCACATGAGGTCTTGTCCGATTAATGGAAGCTCTATCTACCCTGATTGGGCTACCCACAAGGTTTCCGATCGACATAAGCACATTATACTCAAAGAACTGTTGTGGTAACCCAAACAGAGATATCCAAATTGGGACTATAGGAGAATCAGCATTGGGGTTAAAATTGGGCTCCCATTTTGTGATTCTAATCGAATAAGGTCCAAAATCCCAAACTTTATGTAGCCAGCATCTATAATAGTCATCAGGAATCGAGAAAGAGATTAGAACCTGTTTGTTATCGAGCAAAGAAATATGGTTTTCTCCCTTGAAGCCCGCCGTGAGGAAGTCCTTCCGGAGCTTCTCCAACTGTGGCCGGCTGCGAGAAAACTTCCCTATTAGCGTCCATCTGAGAGGGGCCTCGAGCTTGAGACATTCTTCATCTGAGAAATGGAGCCCCGGTTCGCCCAGATGGTCGGTTCTTGGCTTAGGGATGAACGGAGTACTTTGGATCTCAGCGTTCGAGTTGGGGAGGTTCAAAGCTTCTCGTAATTCCTGACGCACCGCTTGAGCATATGAGAACTGAGATGAAGGCGGAGGCTCCGCCATGGTGGCGGTGCCGCGATGTGAGGAAGACGAAGGCGCCGCAATGAGTGAAGAGAGTTCGCACCTCCACTATGTGTAAATCGCCCACAGTAAACCCCTCGTGTTTTGTCTTTTTGATAAAATTTCCAATTTCATTTACTTAAACTTATCTTATCATTCTTTCTTTTTTATATAAAAATCTAAGGCAAAGTCTTGGTAAAAATGGCATTTTCATTGACTTAAAGAAAAATGCGGTTTAATTGGAATAATAGAAGGTAAAATATCTAAGTTGCAATATAAAAAATTTATTATGCAACGTGTAGTAGTAATAAAGTTTATAACCCGATTCATGCAACCCAAAAATTTTATCTTCATTTCTTCTAATTTACACTTCAAACCTTGGTCTTTCCATGACTTATGGAAAAACCCTCTTTCAGAAGACAGACTCAAAATCTAATATATAAATATATAAAATATGTTATAATTACATTTATTCAATTTTTTCACAAAACATTTTGGTATTACAAAGTCTCGTTTTAAATCGACTACCCGTTAAACTGATTTATTTTATAATTGATGTAACTAATGTGATTACTTGATATTTACTGATAGAGATGCCAAGACGACTACCACCATAAATGAATACATTTCACATCTTAATCAAACATTTAAATATTTTGTTCGGGATCCTCTAAGTGACATGGTGGGACCTATGACTAGGTCAAGAACTAAGCTTAGGAAAGCTGCTTTAAATGCTTTGGTTGATCGCCTTTATGATGAAGAATTGAAGAAGGAATCATCATCGTCATCTTGGATTTATTGTTCAAGTCTGTCGAAGAACTGAAATCATCATTAACAACACTGTGCTTTTTTTATCATTGTATTTTTAATGAGGTAGTGTGATCATTGTAAAATATTGTAAAATTATTTCATTTTGGATTTTAGACTGTAGAGCTCGGCCATGTGGGCTTTGAAGAGCAAATTATCGGACCAGTGCATTAGGGTTTCGAAAATATTGAGTTTTATTCTGATTAGACTTAGATTTGGTGAGATTAGATAAGACAATAATCATCCAAGGCGTGTCTTGGAAGGTATTCAGCCATGTGTGTCTATTTTAGGTATTTTAGCTTCTTAAAGCTACAATAAGTCGATTCAGTTTCCAGTTGTGATTAGGCTTTGGGGCGATATCTAACCCTACAAATAGGGAGGCCTTGTCCACGAATTTGACACTTTTTTATTAATCACATGTTCAGACTTTTGAGTTCATACTCTGTTGCTTACGAGCTACTTTCCATTATTTCTTAACTCCGAGGGCTAGTTAAGTACTGATAACCTTGTGAGTTGATCATGCAGGCTAGTTAGTGAGCAAGTCGAAATTGAGAGCATCCCGAGGGCTAGTGATATTGAATTTCGTGCAAGACAATGAGGGTTTGCAAATCCCTTCACTCGATCAAAGATTTTAATTCCGCAATCTAGAGTTTCCGCAAGGAGATTCATATCAGTTGGTATCAAAGCAAAGCGAAAGATCTACTGGTGGCCAAAAATTTCATTAGGGGTTTTGGGGTTTGCACTTATTTATTTTCAATTTTTTTAGGTTTATAAACTCGTTCGTTTTGTATTTTAACTGTGTTTGTTTGATCTTTCTTATCAGAAGGATTGAATCTAGAGTCAAAGGACGTCGAAGGGTCCAAGAGTTAGAATACTTTGGTATTACTATCTTCCTTCACATTCATCAATCGAGTCGGGAGGATGTCGAAAGGTCTAAATGTTAACAAGTATTATCCGCCTTCACCTCCCAGCCAACTTCGTAGTTTTAGGTAGCTTAAATTGTTTATGTGCTTGTGATATTTTTTCCACTCTTCTGAAAAATTATTGCATGCTCATAATCTTATTTGCTTTCTTTATCGTTCTTTGATTCCGTGATCTTGAATTGTTCTTTGATTCTTGTTTACCTATTATTAAAAAAAAAGAAGAGTCTTGTGTCATTTTCCAGATATAGTGTCATATTTTTTATCCTTACGACCATGAATACCTCAAAGTTAAATTGAATCGAGAGAAAGTTGTCGCAGTTTTCTTATTCCAAGTTTTATATAGGCTAAATGTGTTCCAAAAAGTTTTTGAAAACAAAAACAAAAAAATCAGAAGATTTGGGTTTTAAAATCGGAGTCCAGGGTTTTTTCTTGGGGAATAAGATTCTGATTGTGAGTGATTTATAGTGTGGAAAAAATTAAATTTGTGGCTGAAAAAGAGAGAAAGAAAAAGTAAATCTGATTTGAAAAAGGAAAAGAAAAGTCAAAATGCTAATTGAAAGAGCAAAAAGGAAAAAAAAATTGCCAATTGAGAGGAGATTTGATCTAAATTTTCAACTTGGGGGAAAGTAAGTAATCAAAATCCTTTAACACATGATATTTGTTTTTGAGTTCCTAATCAAAATTGAGTTCGGAAAAGTTACTTGAATTTGTCGCCTATATAAAGCATTCTTGTTTTGATCATAACTTCTTCATTACAGCTCCGATTCATGCCATTCAAATTGCGATTTGTTCCTTATTCTTTGTAGAATTTGGAATTTTATATAGTAGAGCCTAATGTTTGGTTTATATATTTTAAAATTTTGAAATAATTTCTGCAGTACTCATCTCCATATTTTACTTTGAATTGCAGTGAATTGATCAATTGCCCTTGCATTAGCATTTGCCTTGTGAGTTGTGAGTGTTATACACTTGGTGAGAGACCTTACTAAACAAAGGGAAGGGGAGGGAAGGCAATTTTTATACTAACTATTTATTTTTCTTAGCAGTTTAGCGGAGATGGAGGACGAAAATCCATTCGTCCCGCCTTTTGTTAGCAATCATAACAATTTTCCAATGAAAAACCCATCCGATGGCAGGCATGGTGATCATCCACAAGATGAGGCTCCAGATAGTTGGGAGCGATGTAACACCCACAAACCCAAATGCAAGTATCGGGTCGGGTTTGATCATGCTACCAAAAGGGCCAGTATTAACGAGAAATTAAAGTTTATGCGGAAGCGTTTTAAGTAATTCAGAAACATAATTTACTAGTACAGTGAAAAGTATTTATTACAAATGAGTTTCACCTAACTGTTACAGAATCAGAGTTCACTTTAAAACTCCTAACAGTTTACTCAGTTGAGTTTTAGTGATCACAGAATAACAACTGACAATTAACAACTAGCCACGTATGTCCTAGCACACAGTAAAAAGGATACGGGTGGTTAATGCCGAGTTGCCGCCAAGTGCCTATATGGCAACTGTGACTAACATACACGACATAACCCAGTCAGTGGTGCCCGAAAGCTATCAGTTCAAAATTCACTTTCCCATTCACGCCGGTGTTCAGTTACGAGCTCATATCAGTCAGGTGGTTATGCTAGCATACCAAACTCCACGTGTAGCTGGTCTAATCAGACGATCTGGTCAGTACCGTTCCCCGCTGACTTTGACAACACTACAATATCGTCGGGCCCCCCCAAAATTCACAGACAGGTAGCAGGTAATTCAAGTTTGACACGGCAAGATAAAGTACAATCCGGTCATCATAGCATTATATAATTCAAGTATGACACGGCAAGACAAAGTACAAGCCGGTCTTTCACAAAAAATATCAGAGCAGTTCAGGAGTTCAGTTTCACGATAATCTAGTACAATATGATAAAATACACACTTAATTCACCAGTCAGTAAATAATATCATTTGAGTGTAACCGTCATATCTCTCTCCTATGGCTCGAGTATTGAGTAGAAAGGTTCGAGTATCAGGTTTCAAGTACCGAGGTTTGAGCAGATGAGTTCGGGTACATGGGTTCGAGTACTCATAGTTAAGTTCGAGGACAGGAGGTTCAAGTAAATAATTCGAGTGGAGAAGGTTCAAGTGGTTTGGGTTTTAGGTGGTACTGGTTCGAGTGGTAAGTGGTACCAGTTCGAGTGGTGTGGTTCAACAGGTATGGTTCTAGTGGTACTAGATCGAGAGGTAAGGTTCGAGAGGTAAAGGTTTCAGTAGTACTAGTTCGAGGGGTAAGGTTCGAGGGGTACAGTTCGAGAGGTAACGGTTTCAGTGATTAGTTCGTGAGGTACAGGTTCGAGAGGTGAGTTCAGGAGGGACAGTTTGAGGGGTTAATGTTTCAGAGTACTAGTTCGAGGGGTAAGGTTCGAGGGGTAATGGTTCGAGAGGTGAGTTCAGGAGGGACAATTCGGGTGGTACAGTTCGAGGGATTCAATTTTGAGGGTACGGTTCGGGAGGTACAGTTTGAGAGGTAATGGTTTAGGAGAAGGTCTCGAGAGGTAAGGTTTCAGGGTACTAGTTCGAGGGGTAAAGGTTTCAAGGTACTAGTTCAAGGGGTAAAGGTTTCAGGATACTAGCTCGAGGGGTAAAAGTTTCAGAGTACTAGTTCAAGGGTTAAAGGTTCCAGGGACACATGTTCGAGGGGTAAAGATTTCAGGGACACATGTTCGATGGGTAAAGGTTCCAGGGAACTAGTTCGAGGGGTAAAGGGTTCAGCAGGGGTTCGAGAGGTGGGATTTTCAGTAGGGTTTGAGAGGTAGAGTTGTGGAAGGGGTTCGAGAGGTAGAGTTGTGGCAGGGGTTCAAGAGGTAGAGTTGTGGCAGGGGTTCGAGAGGTAGTATTTTGGCAGGGGTTCAAGAGTTAGAGCTTCAACAGGGGTTTGAGAGGTGAAGTTTCAGCAGGGGTTCGAGAGGTAGAGTTTTGGCAGGGGTTCGAGAGGTAGAGTTTTGGCAGGGGTTCGAGAGGTAGAGTTTTGGCAGGGGTTCGAGAGGTAGAGTTTTGGCAGGGGTTCGAGAGGTAGAGTTTTGGCAGGGGTTCGAAAGATAGAGTTTTGGCAGGGGTTCGAGAGGTGAAGTTTCAGCAGGGGTTCGAGAGGTGGAGTTGCAGCAGGGGTTCAAGAGGTGGAGTTGCAGCAGGGGTTCGAGAGGTGGAGAGTTTAGCTCGAGAGAGTCAGGTTCTGATGGCATTATATATATATATATATGTAAACATAAACTCATATTTTACTAAATTCGTGCTATGGCAATGCAACACTGGGCTTGGGTAATTTTCGTTTCCTACTTTACCACTATTCACCCCTGTTCTTTGGTAAGAATTTTGTTTGGTGTGTGAGAAGGTAAGAGTTGGGGATCTAATATTTATACTAGTTAAAAATAGGTTTTGACATCTACTCAACCTAAAATTTTATCCTGTAACCTCAAGCCTACTTGCCCAAAATTACTTTTCATGTCCGCCGTTCATTCCTTCCCAGTAATACCACTTGCCCAAAAAATTACTTTGGATAATTTTTCACATCCGCTGCTAGCTTTTCCCTCCATGGTAATTTCTTGCATTTATTTATTCCTTGGCTCATTTATTTGCTCATTATTACTATTGTCATAATATATATATATATATATATATATATGTATGTATGTATGATTATGTGTAATTTCTTCTTGGTAATTTCTCTTACTTATTTATTTATTTATTGTTATTAGTATTATTATCATTATATATATATATATATATTATTTAAAAATACATATATATATATATATATGTATGATTATGTGTAATTTCTTCTTGGTAATTTCTCCTACTTATTTATTTATTTATTATTATTAGTATTATTATCATTATATATATTTTTTATTTAAAAATACAAATATATATATATATATATATATATTTCAGAAAATTAAAGGAAAATGGGAATTTTTTTGATAAAATTTAATTATTACATGTATTCTAATTTCATTTCAGTAGGGGTTTTCACAATCTCCCCCCCCCCCATTAATGACGTCCCCGGAATTTCCATTTCCTGCGAACAACTCCGAGTAATTATCCTTCATTTCAACTTCCAACTCCCAAGTTGCTTCCTTGACCTTTTGATTTCTCCATAACACTAAGACCATAGGAATCTCCCTAGTTAGCAAGGTTTTGATTTTTCGATCCAATATCTTTACGGGATTTTCCTCGTAGATTAGATTTTCCTTCACTGCTAAGTCTTCATAGTTTAACACGTGTCCGGGGTCAGGGTGGTACTTTTTCAGAAGTGACACATGAAAAACATTGTGTAATTTCCCCAACTGGCTAGGTAGGTTAAGTCGATACGCAACTGGCCCAACTCGCTGTATGATCTCAAAAGGGCCAATGTACCTAGGACTCAGTTTTCCTTTCTTGCCATGTCGGACTAGACCCTTGTGAGGGGCTACCTTCAAAAACACATGGTCACCTATTCCAAACTCCAAATCCCTCCTTCAATGGTTCGCGTAAATCTTTTGTCGACTTTGAGCCGTCTGTAAGCGTTGCTTTTATCAATTTGACCTTATCTACAGATTCCTCAATCTAGGGTATACTGGCCACTGACAAAATATTTTTCTGTCCCACTTCATCCCAAAAGAGGGGTGTCCGACACTTCCTTCTATAGAGTATTTCATATGGGGCCATACCAATGGATGAATGATAACTATTGTTATAAGCGAATTCTACCAAAGGTAAATGAGTGTCCCAACTTCCCCCGAAATCCATAACACAGCTTCGGAGCATGTCCTCCAAGGTTTGAATTGTCCTCTCCGACTGCCCGTTTGTTTGTGGATGGGCACTTGTACTAAAGTTCAATTTGGTTCCCAAAGTTGCTTGCAGTTGCCTCCAAAAATGGGAAGTGAATTTTGGGTCCCTATCAGATACGATAGTTATCGGCCCCCCATGCAATCTTACGATTTCCAAGATGTATAGGACAGTCAGTCTTTCCAAGAAGTATTTAACGTTGATTGGTAGGAAATAAGCTAACTAAGTCACCACCACCCATATTGCATCAAAATTCTTTGGTTTGTGGGGTAATCCTATCACAGAGTCTATCGTGATGTGATCCCACTTCCATTCGGGAATCTCCAATGGTTGTAACAACCACGATGACTTCTGATGCTCGGCCTTGACCTGCTGGCACACTAAACAATGTGCTACGTATTCTGCTATGTCCCTCCTCATATTATTCCAACGGTACCGCTGTTTCAGGTCTCTGTAAATTTTGGTCCCCCCTGGGTGTACCGTATACTTTGATCGGTGGGCTTCTTCTAACACTCTCTAGGTGATTGCTGAATTTTGGGGTAGATAAAGCCTACCTCTACAAGTCAGTATTTCATCACTGTTCATTTCAAAGTCCGGCAACTTCCCTTCAGCGATAAGCTTTTTCTTCTTCACCAATGATTCATCTGACTCTTGAGCCTCCTTAATCTCTGTGGGTAAAACCGTTTGTACCCTTAGATTGAAGAATACAAGTCGGTCAGGTTTAGTCTCGCATTCCCAATTCTCTGCCTGTGATAACATCTCTGTATCTTTTATCCAGATATGCGCCAAATTCACCTTCTGGCTTAGCGTGTCTGCCACCACGTTTGTCTTGCCAGGATGATAATTGATTACACAGTCATAATCCCCCAAAAAGTCCATCCACCGACGTTGGGACATATTCAGGTCCTTTTGGGAAAATAGGTACTTCAAGCTCTTATGATCTGACATTACTTCAAATGTGACTCCATATAAGTAATGACGCCACTTCTTTAAAGCAAACACCACTGCAGCTAGCTCTAGGTCATGGGTGGGGTAATTCTTTTCATAAAGTTTCAACTTCCGAAATGCATCAATACGCACCCTAGACCATCTCCTGAAGCATCAGTATATACTATGAATCCATCCTTTCCTTCAGGTAGGGTAAGGGTTGGGGCAGTGGTCAGGCGTTTCTTCAATTCTTGAAAACTAGATTCAGTCTTCTCATTCCATTCGTACTTAACTACCTTCTGAGTTAAGCAGAATAAAGGGGATGCTAACTTAGAGATGTCTTTACGAAACGTCGATAATATCCTGCCAATCCAAGAAAGATCTGTACTTCTGTACTATTGTTCGACACCTTCCAGTTTAGAATTGTTTTAACTTTAGAGGGATCCACGGATATTCCTTCCTTACTAATCATGTGTACCAAAAAGTTCACTTGGTTTAGCAAGAATTCACATTTGCTAAACTTGGCCTACAACTTGTGCTCCTCAAGCAGTTGTAATACCTTCCTTAGATGCCCTTCATGCTCCTACTGAGATTTGGAATAGACCAGGATGTCATCAATGAAGATGACAACAAACTCATCTAGGTATGGCTGAAATACTCGATGCATGAGGTACATGAATGCCACTGGTGCATTGGTTACTCCAAATGGCATTACTAGGAATTCATAATAACCATATCGAGTATTGAAAGCTGTCTTGGGTATGTTCTCCCTCTTTACTCATAACTGGTAGTACCCTTGTTGCAAATCTAGTTTGGAAAATATGACTGCCCCTTGGAGTTGATAAAAAAACTCCTCAATAATGGGAAGAGGGTATTTATTCTTAATTGTCACATTGTTTAAGCCTCAATAATCGATTCACATCCGAAGAGAGCCATCCTTATTCTTAAAAAACAATATCGGGGCTCCCCAAGGAGAGGTACTTGGTTGAACGAATCCTCGAGTTAATAAGTCTTCGAGT
The DNA here is from genome assembly GCA_037428765.1 of Rubia yunnanensis. NCBI lineage: Eukaryota > Viridiplantae > Streptophyta > Magnoliopsida > Gentianales > Rubiaceae > Rubia > Rubia yunnanensis. Next base: position 154,320,330 of record CM075061.1, on the reverse strand, counting down.
TGTAGCTTCAACTCTTGTAGCTCTAGCGGCACCAGACGATAAGAGGTTCGAGAAATGGGTGCGACTCCTGGTACCAGATCAATAGTAAATTCAGTCTCCCTTTTAGGAGGTAAACTTACTAGTTCCTCTGGAAATACCTCAGGAAAGTCTTGGACCACAGTTATATCTTCTCCCTTTAACTGGTCCACTGGCTTATTCAAGACATAAGCCAATATTCCAGTTGCTCCCTTGCAAATCATTTGTCGAGCTTTGACTCTCGCCACAAGCAATGAGGAGGATCTCTTCCTTCCCACATCTACTTTAATCGGAAGTTCCTCGGGTTGACACAGCTTAACTTTCTTCGTATGACAATTTAACTGGGTGTGATTTTTAGCAATCCAATCAATGCCAAGTATCACCTCATATCCCTTTAAAGGTAAAGCAATTAAGTTTATGGGAAATTCCCAACGTCCCACATTCACCTCACAGTTTCTACATACACGTCCAGTTAGGATTTTAATATCATTTGTGGGAGTGCTAACTTCCAATTTATTGGGTAAGTTCTCTATTTTCTCTTCCATATTCTTAAGAGAGGAGTAACTAGCAAAAGAATGAGAAGCACCAGGATCAATAAAAACTTTAGCTATTTTACCTAGGATAGGAAGGGTACCTTCAATGACCTCGGTCGAAATCGGGGCTTCACTATCTTCCATCGCGTATACACGTGCTTGCACCTTTGGTTGACTGCCCCTACTTGCTCCTCCCTTCTGAGCAGGTTTAGCGACCGATGCTTGGGATCCCATGGGTTGAGACAAGCGACTCGGCTGAGCTTGCGAGGTTCCACACCGTAGACACTTGTTTTCCCTCTTCCATCAATCCTTCTCATCATGGCCTCCCTTTCCACAGTACGTGCAATGCACCTGAGTCGTCCCTCTCGAGGCAACGCTCGGGCTTCTTGAAGTGGTTGAGGTTCGGGATGTGTCTCCCCTAGGGACTTTATTTTGCTCAAAGTTTACTCCCTATAGGCCAGGGACGTATAGGGATTGGGACTTCACATTTGTCCTTCTCGACAGGTGCATGGCTCGTAAGGCATTCTTGGTTTCGTTCACTTTACAAGCATATTCGATGGCTGCGGCATAAGTGTTCTAATAGGTCGGGGCTAGGGCATCCTTCAATTCCAGCCTTAACCCTTGGATAAATCTCCTCTTGCGTTCCTCATCCGTCAAGACTATCTTCTCTGCAAATTTAGAGAGTCGAGAAAAATTTGCCTCATACTCTGTTACACTCATCAGTCCTTGTTTCAAGTTTATAAACTCTGCTTCTTTTCTTTTGATAACTAGAGGTGGAATGAACTTCTTCTTAAACTCCTTTTCGAAATTCTCCCAGGTCCTGGGAGTTTCCCCCACGTCTCACTTCCTTTGTATTATGTTCCACCAGTCTAGTGTGGCGCCTTCTAATTGGAATATAGCAAAATTCACCTTCCGTCCATCCGCATATTCCAAGGCTTGGAAGGTTCGAGCCATTGTTTCTATCCAATTTTCGGTGACTTTATCATCTGGGCCGCCGTTGAACCTGGGTGGATGAAACTTCCGGAATCATTCCAAGGCTGCGTCCTTGGTCTCTGGTCTATGGCTTCAATCTCTGATAGGATAGCAAGCTTGATTGTCTCTTTCTATCATGCGGCTCAAAATTTCGGTAACTTGGCTTGCGAACAATTCCATCCCAGTGGCTGGGGGATTCTTTCCCACGGCAAGTTTGAACTTTCCTCTTCTTCTCTTTCCATCATCTATACTCAATACGTTAGTTTCATGGATTGAACCAATCCTCATTTAGTTACCTAACCAAAAAAACATAATTCACAAAATATTTTTATATCATCACAAAACTTTTACAGTAGTTGTAGCTTCATTATAAGATAATTGCGATAAGTTTTATAGCCCTCTAGCATTGTCTTTCGACGTAAAAAATTGGGACTCATTTCTGGTTCTAATACTTATTCTACAAACGGTTAGTAGCTTAGCTGTAAGTTTTCCCCCAAAAGTCGGCTTCCAATCCTAATCGACTCTCGAATCCTTGGTGGAGTCACCTCATTCCTATTGCTCAGCTCCAGGGTACGCTCGGTCCATTGAATCATCCTGCAATGTGGCAAGAGCTTGCTCCATTGTGCCTCCAGTCTCCCTTATATGCTTCCAACGTGATTCGGTTGGTCGTCGACGATAGGCGATCAGACCTCCCTGTAGTTCTTGGGCATTTACCAGGGCTAAGTCTACTTGTCGAAAGACTTCTTGTCCTCTGCATCCCATTGTCCAAGCTCCCCACTTCTTTGATTTCTCAGTCGGTTGTTTTTGGCGACCGCTGTATTCATCCTTGTCTTTTTTGCATTAGCACACAGATATTGTTCCCACATTGCATCTCTCGTTAAACTTTTTTGGGTCTTAAGGCTAAGGACCATGCCCATTAATTCTGCTTGTTCCATGATTAAAGCATGCACAATCCAATTTGGGTAAGCATGAGTTTTACCCATTGAGGATTGTTTATTATTTTCGTCCAAGGAAGAAACGTCTCTGGGAATGCTCTGTAATGTCTTTTCTCCTCAATAATTTCTTGAAAGGCATTGCTTGCAATCTCTACGTTATTGTCCATCTATTGACATAACAAACTTATTAGCTTGATAATTTATACACAACTAACCCCCTTTACTTTATTCACAGTTCATTTAGTTTCCTCTAGAATCTTTTATTAAGGTAAGTATGAATTTGCCTTTACTTAGTTTGAGAATGATCTGATACCACATCTGTAACAACCCCAAACCCAAACGCAAGTTTTAGGTCGGGTTTGAGTGTGCTACCAAAAGGGCCAGTATTAACGAGCAATTAAAGTTTATGCGGAAGCATTTTAAGTAATTCAGAAACCTAATTTACTATTACAGTGAAAAGGATTTATTACAAATGAGTTTCACCTAACTGTTACAGAATCAAAGTTCACTTTAAAACTCCTAACAGTTTACCCAGTTGAGTTTTAGTGATAACAGAATAACAATTAACAATTAACAACTGGCCACGTATGTCCTAGCACACATTAAAAAGGATACGGGTGGTTAATTCTGAGTTGCCGCCAAGTGCCTATATGACAACTGTGACTAACATACACGACATAACCCAGCCAGCGATGCCCGAAGGCTATCAGTTTAGAATTCACTTTCCCATTCATGACAGTATTTAGTTACAAGCTCATATCAGTCAGGTGGTTATGCTAGCATACCAAACTCCATGTGTAGCCGGTCTAATCAGATGGTCCGGTCAGTACCGTTCCCCGCCGACTTTGACCAAACTACAATCACGTTGGGGCCCCCAAAATTCACAGACAGGTAATTGGGTAGCAGGTAATTCATGTTTGACATGGCAAGATAAAGTACAAGCCGGTCATCAGAGCAGTATATGATTCAAGTTTGACACGGAAAGATAAAGTACAAGCCAGTCTTTCACAGAAAATATCAGAGCAGTTCAGGAGTTCAATTTCACGATATTCTAGTACAGTGTGATAAAATACACACTTAATTCAACAGTCAGTAAATACCATCATTTGAGTGTAACCGTCATATCTCTCTCTTATGGCTCGAGTATCGAGTAGAAAGGTTCGAGTATCAGATTCCAAATATCGGGGTTTGAGTAGATGAGTTTGGGTACCGGGGTTCGAGTACTCGTAGTTGAGTTCGAGTACATTAGGTTCGGGTAAAGAATTCGAGTGGAGAAGGTTCAAGTGGTTTGGGTATTAGGTGGTACTGGTTTGAGTGGTAAGTGGTACCAGTTCGAGTGGTGAGGTTCAGTTGGAGAGATTCTAAAGGTACGGGTACAGTTGGTGAGGTTTGAGAGGTAAGGTTCTAGTGGTACTAGTTCGAGAGGTAAGGTTCGAGAGGTAAAGGTTTCAAAAGTACTAGTTTGAGGGATAAGATTTGAGGGGTACAATTTGAGAGGTAACAGTTTTGGTGATATTAGTTTGAGAGGTACATGTTCAAGAGGTGAGTTCAGGAGGAACAGTTTGGGTGGCACAATTTGAGGGATTAATGTTTCAGAGTACTAGTTCGAGGGGTAAAGTTTGAGGGGTACAGTTCGAGAGGTACAGGTTCGAGAGGTGAGTTTAGGTGGTACAGTTTGAGGGATTCAATTTTGAGGGTACGGTTCGGGAGGTATAGTTCGAGAGGTAATGATTCAGGAGAAGGTTTTGAGAGGTAAGGTTTCAGGGTAGTAGTTTGAAGGGTAAAGGTTTCAGGGTACCAGTTCGAGGGGTAAAGGTTTCAGGGTACTAGTTCGAGGGGTAAAGGTTTCAGAGTACTAGTTCGAGGGATAAAGGTTCCAGGGACACATGTTCGAGGGGTAAAGGTTTTAGGGACACATGTTTGAGGGATAAAGGTTTTAGGGAACTAGTTCAAGGTGTAAAGGTTTCAGTAAGGGTTCGAGAGGTGGGATTTTCAGTAGGGTTCGAGAGGTAGAGTTGTAGCAGGGATTCGGGAGGTAGAGTTGTGGCAGGGGTTCAAGAGGTAGAGTTTTGGCAGGGGTTCAAGAGGTAGAGTTTTGGCAGGGGTTCGAGAAGTAGTGTTTTGGCAGAGGTTCGAGAGATAGAGAGCTTCAACAAGGGTTCGAGAGGTGAAGTTTCAGCAGGGGTTCGAGAGGTAGAGTTTTGGCTGGGGTTCGAGATGTAGAGTTTTTGCAGGGGTTCGAGAGGTAGTATTTTGGCAGGGGTTCGAGAGATAGAGCTTCAACAGGGGTTTGTGAGGTGAAGTTTCAGCAGGGGTTCGAGAGGTGGAGTTGCAGCAGGGGTTCGAGAGGTGGAGAGTTTAGCTTGAGAGAGTCAGGCTCCGATGGCATTATATATATATATATATATATATGTAAACATAAACTCAGATTTTACTAAATTCGTGCTAGGGTGATGAAACACTCACCTTGGTTAGACTTGAGCTTGGGCAACTTCCGTTTCCTACTTTACCACTATTCACTACTGTTCTTTGGTAAGAATTTTGTTTGCTGCGTGAGAAGGTAAGAGTTAGGGATCTAATATTTATACTAGATAAAATATAGGTCCTGACACCTACTCAACCTAAAATTTTATCATGTAACCTCAAGCCTACTTGCCTAAAATTACTTCTCACGTCCGCCGTTCATTCCTTCCCAGTAATACCACTTGCCCAAAAAATTACTTTGGATAATTTTTCACATCCGCTGCTAGCTTTTCCCTTCATGGTAATTTCTTGCATTTATTTATTCCTTGACTCATTTATTTTCTTATTATTACTATTGTCATATAATAGATATATATGTATGATTATATGTAATTTCTTCTTGGTAATTTCTCTTACTTATTTATTTATTGTTATTAGTATTATTATCATTAGAGTGCGTCTCTTGAAAGACAGTCTTTCCATAAGTCATGGAAAGACCAACGTTTAAAGTGTAAATTAGAAGAAATTAAGATAAAATTTTCGAGTTGCATGAACCGGGTTATAAATTTTATAATTACTACATGTTGTATACTAAATTTTTAATGTTGCAACTAAGACCTTTTACCTTTTATTATTCAAATTAAACCCCGTCTTTCCATAATCTTATGGAAAGACCGTCTTTCCCAAGACTTTGCCTTATCATTATATACATATATTTTATTTAAAAACACACACACACACATATATATATTCTGGAAAATTAAAGGAAAGATGGGAATTTTTTTGATAAAATTTAGTTATTACATGTACTCTAATTTCATTTCGGTAGGGGTTTTCACAAGCGACATCGAATTAAACCTAATGAAGCCAATGATCCATATCGGTTTGTTGTCACAATAAATGCACTTATGAGTTAGGAGCAAAGTTTGGCGAGAAAAGTTGACAGCATGGCACCGCATACACCTACATCATCGGCCAAGAGGGAAGAATCCCAAATATATGTCCGCCAATTCAATGATTCTAGCAGTTCAGATGAATACTCTGATGGTGGTACATAAAGGCAATCACACCGAGGGTCTTCTAGAAGGCATCGCCACAGTAAACACCATTCCCAAAGGAGAGTTAAGAGCAACTCAGGATCTGGTACGGGTTCAGATGCTGCTTGAGACATCAGGGGATTGAAGTATGACATCCATTGATTTGATGGTCAACACAATTCGATGAAGTATCTTGATTAGTAGCGATAGATTGAGAATCTGTGTAATCTCAACCATTATCGGGAGAAAGAAAAATTCAAGGTGGCACAATATTCATTCACTGATTATGCGGCTGAATGGTGGAAAAATATAAAAGAGTCGCGATATCTTGCTGGAAAGAAACCTATCTCCACCTGGGCGAGATTGAGATCCAAGCTTCGCCAATATCATGTTCCACCTACTTACTTGATGGAACAACATTTTTATTTGTCCAACATGAAGCAAGGAATCACACAGTTGATAAATATTGGCAAGATCTTAAATTGACCATGAGAAGGGTCGGGATAAAAGAAGACAACACATTCATCAAAAATTAATTCATTGAAGGCTTGCGTGAAAATATTCAAACGCCAGTCAATCTTCAACATCACATATCTATGACTGATTTATTGGTGAAAGCAAGGTTGGTTGGATGTACCCTGCGACAAAGGATGCCACAGCTCAATTTTCCAGTCAAGGACCATGGTTTGACTCCAAAAACCCTAGTTATTATGGCTGTAGTATGGGCACTCCCATGGGAGGACGAGGATTGGTCCAGACCTATTCAAATCTAACTTATAATCCCACTAATAGAAGGGCGGCACCGCCAACTCAGCAGACTTTGAAAGTTCCAGGTAAGTCCACTACTTCATCAAATTTGGTTTCTGTTAACTCTCCTACTTGTTTTCATTGTAAAGAAAGAGTAAATGTATGCAATAACTATCCTCATGCATGAGTTTTAACAAAAATTAAGGAAGGAGATGAAGAAGATGAATATGCTGATATGCCACCATTGTATAACAATGATGAAGAACAGATAGATGAAGAGATCAACATAAATGATCATGGTGAACAAGGTTCAGAAACACAAGGTAACTTCGTGTCATTGAGACTTCTAAAATATCAAATGGCAAAAAATGAGGATAGAAAAAGGTATAATTTGAATCAATTATCTCTAGTGGAAGTCTTAGAGGCACAGAGACATATGAAAGTTGACAAAGAGAAGTTTACGACTGATGTACAGGTGGCCAAAAAAAACCCTAGGCAGGGTTTGAGGGAGCTCGGCCACAAGGTGAAAAAGGAGGTAAAAACCGTGATAATATTAACCAAAAATCAAGGATGGCCAATCCAGGTAAGTCCAAGAATGATTTTGATAAGTTGTGTAAAATCCTATCTTCACATCTTAGTCATTTTCCATCGATTTACATGATAAGACATGAACTTCCTATTGATTCTGGAAGGTCATTTAATGAATCAATTAGGGACGTGAATCGTGCTTTTGCTAATCATTCTTGTGAGCTTAGCATGCATTTTAAAGAGAGCTATTTTTCCAGTGTTGATATTCCTATTCATGTTCCTCCACGGTTTGCTAAGATGTTACAGGATTCTGAGGACGTCTCTTTGGAAGCCTTACTTGCGAGTTTACCATCTTTGCGAGGTATTGAACACCAGATTGACTTGATTCCAGGTTTGGTTATCCCAAACCGTCCGGCGTATAAAGCAAACCCTGAGGAGACAAAGGAACTACAACGACAAGTCGAGGAGTTACTTCAAAAAGTTTATATGCAAGAATCTCTTAGTCCATGTGTTGTGCCTGTCATTTTAGTTCCTAAGAAAGATAAAACTTGGCGTATATGCATTGATTGTCGTGCTATTAACAAGATTACCATTAAGTATCGCCATCATATCCCTATGTTAGATGATATGATTGAAGATTTACATGGATCTAGGGGTGGGAAAAAAAACCAAAAACCAAAAACTGAACTGAAAATCGAATTATCCAAATTTGAATAACCCGAACCAAATTTAAAATATGATTTTTGGATAACTGAATTGAATAAACCGAATTTTGAATATGGTTTTTTAGTTTTGTTTTGGATATTGAAACTTAAACAAAAAATTGACCCGAATACCGAATTGTAAATAAATAAATATTATATATATATATATATATATTAATATAATGCTAATAAATTTTAAATAGAGAAATTTAATTACAAAAACTTGGGCCATTTGAATAAGTGTAATCCTTAACTTATTAGGCCTTTATTAAGCCCAAACAAAGAAGCCCAAAAATGCCTCGAACCCTAATGAGTTAACTATAAAAAGGCTACTCCATTTCATCAGGGTGTTGCTATATCCCGCCCTATATTTTACTATCCTCGCCCTAATACGTATACAGTATGTATTTTTAATTTAATTTCAATAACTAAATTGAATTGATTTTAGAGTAGATTAAATTTAGATTAGATTAAATTTAAATAAATTAAATTAAATTTAAAAATGAATCCGGGCGCCGCCGCCGGACCGCCGGAAACCGCCGCCGGACCGCCAGAAACCGCCGCCGGACCGCCGGAAACCGCTGCCGGAAACCGCCGCCGGACCGCCGGAGTCTCCGGCTCGCCACCGCCTGGCCGCGACAGGGCCCCGGTCCGCTCGCCACGGACCGGGCGCGAGCCGGAGCGTCCCCCGCTCGCCACGCCTTGGGTGCGAGCGGGACGGGCGCTACTCGCGACGCCTTGGGCGCGAGCGGGAAGGGCGCTACTCGCCACGCCTTGGGCGCGAGCGGGACGGGCGCTACTCGCCACGCCTTGGGCGCGAGCGGGACGGGCGCGCTCGCCACGCATTGGGCGCGAGCGGGACGGGCGCCTCTCGCCACGTGTTCGGCGCGAGCGGAACGGGCGGCGGTTTCCGGCGGTCCGGCGGCGGCGCCCGGCGGTCCGGCGGCGGTTTCCGGCAGCGGTTTCCAGCGGCGGTTTCCGGCGGCGGTTTTTGGCAGTTTCCGGCGGTCCGGCGGCGGTTTCAGGCGGTCCGGCAGCGGCGGTGCCCGGATTTATTTTTAAATTTAATTTAATTTATTTAAATTTAATCTAATCTAAATTTAATCTAATCTAAATTTAATCTAATCTAAATTTAATTCAATCTAAATTTAATTTAATTTAGTTATTGAGGAAGCGACCCGCCGATGAGACGTGGCTAGGGTAACAGTTAATTACTCTCAGAGTATGCTCTTGTCCAAGCCCTTATCCTCCTACGAAAGGGTAACTCCCAACCTACGACATCAGACTTCCTCAACGTGGTCCACAGATTAACCACGGGGGGCATGGGACAGTTTTCCTTCACGTGGATCCGGACGAAATGGCTTGCACTGCGAACGTATACAATGTGTAGCTCCTTCCTTGTTCCATCCTCGCCCCCACCTGCCCTCAGTGGGAGGACTGTACAGCAATAGTCTGCCGACCCATTCTCTAAAATGTAATATAAAACTGTAGCCGTGTTGTAGTAGGTGGCGACAGGAAACATGTCTGCAATGACCGTAAACCAATGCTCTGGACCACATGGACCTCTGGTGTGGTGTATACGGGCTCTGGCTAATTGAACGTTATCTTTCGAACCGTATATGGGAACATAGTCAGGCCAATGTGCCGAAATCTCGTTAAATACTGCCCGACGTGCTGCAGACCATTCACCTTCACCGTCTACGTGGAACGCATCAGCAACGCATCTGAAGCCACAGTTTCCATCACTCTCGACATCGTTCCAGCCTTCGATGTAACGCCTGACAATGTGGGGGACACTTTCGAGGAACGGGATTGTCGCTGGAGGAGAAAACATTAAGATTAATATCTTGTTCAGGCGGACTTCATTAGGAATAATGGTGCTTGTACTTACCGTGCCGGCGACCGCTCCCTGAAGCACGCCCCGAGGATCTTGAACTACGCCCGTATCGCCTGTTCACGTGCTCGTGGTAGCTCGGTGAACGTTGGGTTGATCTTGACCGGGGGACCTGCTCGCTTGGTCTCCCACGTGCACTAGTACAATTGTCCGGCTCGGCAATGCCGCTCTCCTCCGGACGCAACTGCGAATCTATGTAGGATGAAACTCGTCGGCGGACCGAAGGGTCGCTGCGCTCCAGCTCCTCAAATAGAGTGTTGAACCGCGACTGATCTTGTTCGGCCCTCGCAATGTTTTCCGTGCTCCGCACGTGATCACCCAATGCCAGGCTCTTAAACAGCGGATGAATGTCGTCCAAGTACAAGGGGATTCCTTCAGCAACTGCCCCTGCCATGACGCATGCGCACGGTATTCCGTGTGTCGAGCGCAGCACACAGCCACAGTATGCATATACCTGTGCTCCGAGTGCATCAATCCTCCCGGACTCGACCGTCAACTTATCCAGACAGTATTTGGACACATTGTTGTTCAAGTTGCTGAAAAGGGCCCTACGGTGCAATCTTCCAATGCACGTTCTTGATTTCTCCAGGCCGGTCTTGATCACAGTAATCTGCTGGGCTATCTGCAGGTCAACACGCCTCCATACCGTGTCCAGTGAACCAGTCGACGTTTGTAACCACCCTTTCAATGACGAGTGTGCACTTTCGACCCTGCATGTAGTTGTGTTCCCGAAATGCAGCAATCTGTTCGTCCATGCCCTCACAAATTTCTCCTTATGGGGGGTGAGCCACGTCGTCTCAGCGTAACTAATAACAGCCTCGCTCCAAGACCATCCAGCCCTCATATCTACCAAGGCGGTTTCGTACTCTGCAACGGTGGACGCATTGCAAACCCGGAACCATGCACCATTCTTGAACGCTGCCCCGTTCCTCTTATTCCCTGTCAGCACAGTAACACGTGCCTCCACATCCTTGTTAATATGCCAGGTGCAGAGCAAATGATTCGATTCTGGAAACACAGTCCGAAGTGGCCTAATCAGTCCCATCTCCCGATCGGTGACCACAACCTCAGGGAACGGTCCATCCACAAGCAAGTCCTTCAGCGCGTTCAGCACCCACTCATAGGTATCTGCCGTTTCATCAACGACAATTGCGTAGGCAATCAGGAAGTTTGTGTTGCAAGGGGACATCCCCACCATCTCAATGAATGGCATGCCGTAGCGATTGGTCTTGTACGTTGAGTCGATGGCCACAACCCACGGAAACGTGCGAAATGCCACAACAGCATCGGGATTGGCCATGAATAAATGAGTCAAAGTACCATCACCTGCTGAGCGGTGACTAGTGACATACCCTTTCGCGGTGGCCAGATGCAAACAATTCTCCGCTGTGTTGCGCCCGCCTCGCCTTTCTGTTACATATGCCGATCTCTCATTGTACACCTGCCTAATGTTCTGATACAGGTCCGGAAACGAATTACTGAGGCTGGCATTGATATGCCTTGGGGCTGTTTCTGAATCTGTCAAATCTCTGATCATTTGCTTCGCGTCCGCATGGAGCTTGCTGCTCTGTCTATGACCCTCGGGGTACACTGAGAAAGAGTGGTTGTGCATCCCTCGTCTAGGATCCTTGCACGGCACTACATTCCAACCATCCCCCGTGATTCTCTGTTTCAGGACAATCGCGAATGGGCAGTCACAACTTCTGGTCGAGCTGCTACTCCGTCGGACTACATCAGATTCGCTCGTATCTACATCCTTATCCTTTCGGCCCCGATTGCAAATGCAATATAACCTCAGGGGACCATTCCTATTCTGTTTGTAGGACCCCGTGACAAGTTCAAATCCCACCTGCAGAGCAATCCGTTGCAGGTGGGAATAAGCCTCGGCAACATCAGGGAACACAGCTGAGGTGGCAAATGGAGAGTATCCATTCCGCCCTGCAGCAGCTTCACATGACTGTTTGTCATCCTTAAACAGCAATAAACATCAAGTCATTAGTTACACTCAACTGCTACACCAACGACAATGATGTCATCAATTAACGCTTACATACGAACGAATAAGGACAAAATTACAGTCAAAACGTTAAAAAATATACTTAAAGAAGAGAACATAAAGATAAAATTACGGTCAAAACGTTAAAACATATACTTAAAGAAGAGAACATAAAGATAAAATTACAGTCAAAACGTTAAAACATATACTTAAAGAAGAGAACATAAAGATAAAATTATAGTACATGAAATGCCATTACAGTTATAAAATTCCCGTACACAAATTAACTCCCTAAACTAAAATTACATTCTTCCATTTCAAACTGTCCTCCTAATGGACCTGAGGCTGGCACTCCGCCATCTCTCAGTAACAGCTAAATCATACATGTAGTGGAAAAAAAATGAAATAACATTGTGGCTAGAATTAATATTACATTCTTACATTTCAACAAATTAAAATATCAAAATAACGTAAAAATACGTAACTTAACGGTACAATAATTAACAAAATAACAAAATTAACAAAACAACAAAATTAACGTTACAATAATTAATAGGACATAAATTATTGTACATAAATTAAAAACAGCATTACGTAACAAAATTAACAACAAAATTAACGTTACTGCTATTAATAGGAGATAAATTCATAGGAGGTAAATGTGCAATAATTTCTACGTAACGGTTAACAAATTAAAACACAAAGACGAGCATAAATTTCTACGGCAAAAAATATTAAATTTAACAACTACTTATGGACAGAAAACTAATTAGTAAAATTACCTCCGAAGACATGGAATTTCTAACACCCTTTTCGGAGTAATTTTTACTCGTCTTGCATAGCAAAAAGTTTCGAGTACCCTCAGAATCAGTAGAATCCGAGCTCATTTATAGCAGTCGAATTTTGGGATGCAGCCTCGCACGGCTCGCGCCCAGGCCACGGCGAGCCGAGGCGCGTCCGGCTCGCGCCCGTGCCCTGGCGAGCGGACCGCGTCCGCCTCGCGCCGAAGCCACGGCGAGCGGTGGCTCGCGCCCAGGCCACGGCGAGCGGCGCCGGTCCAGCTCGCGCCCAGCCCGTGGCGAGCGGTCCGGCGGCGGCTCGCGGCCTGTCGGTGGCGAGCGGACCGGCGGCGGCTCGCGGTCCGTCGGTGGCGAGCGGCCGGGCGGTGGCGACCGGACCACGGCCCAAACCGTGGCGAGCGGAGCCCGCCACGGCTCGCGCCCAGGCCGTGGCGAGCCGGAGCCGGCGTAGGGCGGTCCGGCGGCGGATCCCGGCGGTCCGGCGGCGGATCCCGGCGGTCCGGCGGCGGATCCCGGCGGTCCGGCGGCGGATCCCGGCGGTCCGGCGGCGGATCCCGGCGGTCCGGCGGCGGATCCCGGCGGTCCGGCGGCGGATCCCGGCGGTCCGGCGGCGGATCCCGGCGGTCCGGCGGCGGATCCCGGCGGTCCGGCGGCGGATCCCGGCGGTCCGGCGGCGGATCCCGGCGGTCCGGCGGCGGATCCCGGCGGTCCGGCGGCGGATCCCGGCGGTCCGGCGGCGGATCCCGGCGGTCCGGCGGCGGATCCCGGCGGTCCGGCGGCGGATCCCGGCGGTCCGGCGGCGGATCCCGGCGGTCCGGCGGCGGATCCCGGCGGTCCGGCGGCGGATCCCGGCGGCGGATTCCGGGATTCCGGCGGTCCGGCGGCGGCGCCCGGATTTATTTTTAAATTTAATTTAATCTAATCTAAATTTAATTCAATCTAAATTTAATTTAATTTAGTTATTGAAATTAAATTAAAAATACATACTATATACGTATTAGGGCGAAAATAGTAAAATACAGGGCGAGATATAGTGATCCACTTTCATCATTCCATTTCCATACAAGCCACAGCCTTGTTTGATATTTCTTCAAAACCCTAACATTGTCCATCACCTCTGCGCATAATCAGCCAGGACAATCTCGCCAGCACTTGCTTACCACTGGCTGGTGTACATTTGTCACTCCTAAGAGACTATGAGCGGAGATTCTTTTGTATTCCTGAGGGATAGAACCACTGTTGTTGTCAAAAATTGCTGTAAGAATGTATCTTTGTGTGTTTTACCTTTTACTAACTCGATACTATGATGTTGCATCTAGGGGTGGAAATGGGGAACTACGAGTTCGAGTAAGGCGTTTTGCTCGCCAGCAGAGTTCCATGCCTCCATCAGTGATCTCGAGCCACAGTATGCACCTGTGAGTGCTTGCCACTGCTTCTCACGCTCAAGCAACAGGAACCCTCTTTGCTATTTACTACAAGCCAAGGTACAACCTTTTCAAATTCCGGTTTTGAATCAATATGCAGCCTATGTTAAGTTATGATCATGAGTGGAAAATGACAATATTTTTCGAACCATCTTCAAGACAAGACTATTCATTGTTGGACTGAATAAGTACCTGGAATCGATTAACCAAGCGTATGGAGTTGGCACGAGGTTTAAGATGCGATTCGAGGGGGAGGATACTCCTGAAAGAAGGTACCTTTACTGATATTATTCATTCAAAGTGAACTCATTTCTTGATAGAAGTGCTGACATTTCCTCTTTGTTTACATTAAATAGGTTCATTGGTACTATAGTTGGTGTGGAAGATATTGTTCCTTAATGGAAAGTCTCTAAATGGAGGTCTTTGAAGGTTAGAACAGAACAACTTGTTGAGCATTCATTTTTTTGTTGTTTCCATGTTCAATGGGATGAAAATGCCCCCATTTCGAGACCCGAAAGGTTTCACCATGGGAGATTGAACCTTTTGTGCTTGCAATACCTGCAGGGAAGAACAAGAGAATTCGTACAAATCCCGAAGTTTCACATCCTGGTAAGAAATGCTTCCAAGTTATTGTTTTTTTCTTCTTTTTCCTTAAAATGTAACATTTAACATTTCTTCCGTAGTTTTGTAGCTTAAATTGAATTGGCAATTGAATTAGTTGTGTGATGCAGAAGATGCAAATTGATGTTTTAATCTTCTTAATTCTTTGTATTTTCAGGATGAATGTGAAGTGCTGAAGTGCTTGAACTCTTGAAGAAATGTGAAGATTTTGAAGATAAATATTAAAATAAACTATTGATCCTTAATATTAAATGTAATCCTAAATTTGTTGTGGTTGAATTTGTATTATATTTGTGGGATTTTAATTTTGAAGAATTTATTTTGATGATGTAAAATTTGAATTAAGTACATATTTTTCTTGAATTTTTAATTTAGTTATGTATTTTTAATAATTTTTTAAAATGTTCCCCTGAAATTTGGTTTATTCGGATTGAATCCGAATTCAAACTGAAATCGAATTCAATTTCAGTTCGGTTTATTCAGATTATTTGGGTCGGTTTCAGTTTTGGGTTTTTTAGGGGCAAAACTGAATAACCCAAACCAAAAAACTCGAAAACCGAAAAACCCGACACTACGCCCACCTCTACATGGATATATGATTTATACTAAGATTGATTTGACTCAAGGTTATCATCATATTCGAATTAATGAGGGGGATGAATGGAAAATTGCATTTAAGACTGTTCGGATTGTATTAATGAATTGTTATGCCTTTCGGTTTAACTAATGCACCTAGTGCTTTTATGCGGTTGATGAATCATGTCTTGAGAAAGTTTATTGGTCAATTTGTTGTGGTTTTTTTATGATATCTTGATTTATTTTAAGTCGAATGATAACATATTGCGCATGTTAAAATGGTTCCGTTGCACTCTGTGAGCCTTGTTTGTATGCGAACATCAAGAAGTGCACATTTTGCGCTTCAAAGATTGTATTTCTCGGTTTTGTGGTCTCTAAGGAGGGCATAAAAGTCGACGAAACCAAAATTGAGGCCATTAAGACCTGGCCGAGACCTACTAATGTCAACCAGGTGCATTTTTTTCATGGTTTAGCTAGTTTTTATAGACGGTTTGTGCGTGATTTCTCATATATTGTTGCACCTCTAAATGAACTAGTTAAAAAGGGCATGAAATTTGTTTGGACTGAGAGTCAAGAGAATGTATTTAATGAATTGAAAGTACGATTATGTTATGATCATGTTCTTGCTTTACCTGGTTTTAATGGTACTTTTGAGATTCATTGTGATGCTTTTGGTGTTGGTATTGGTGTTGTTTTGATGCAAGAGAATCGACCTATAGCTTAATTCGGTGAAAAGCTAAAGGGTGGTACTCTAAACTATCCTGTGTATGATAAAGATTTTTATGCAATTGTGTGTGCATTAGAAACTTGGTAACATTATTTATTGCATAAATAATTTGTCATTCATAGTGATCATGAATCTTTGAAATATTTGAAGAGTCAGATGAAGTTGAATAAGCGCCATGCTAAATGGTCTAGTTTCATTGAATCTTTTACTTATGTGTTGCGTTACAAAAAGGGTAAAGAAAATGTTGTTGCTGATGCTTTGAGTCGTAGACATGTTTTACTTACACGATTGGAATGCATTATGTTACGGTTTTCATTCATGCGAGATTTATATGCGACTGATTTTGATTTTTTATCTATTTATGCTGCATGCAAAAATGGGGCTTATGAGAAGTTTTTTTGGCATGATGATTTCTTGTTTATGAACGATAGGTTATGTGTTCCTCAGTGTTCTATGCGTGAACTGCTAGTTAGAGAAGCTCATTCAGGTGGTTTGATGGGACATTTTGGTGCATTTAAAACTTATAATTTGTTGCGAGGTCATTTTTATTGGCGGAAAATGGCACTAGCAATTGACAGGGTTTGTAGGACTTGCAACGATTGTTTAAAGGCTAACTCTAAAACTAAGCCTCATGGTTATTATACTCCACTACCTATTCCTACACATCTGATTCAGATAGCATAATTTGCTTATAATTGCACTATTCATTCTACTAATTCTTTATCTCTATTTGAAATTGTTTATGGTTTTCTTCCTATTACACCTCTTGATCTACTTCCTTTGAATTTCAAACATGTTAAAAACCTTGATGGAGAAAAGAAAGCTGATTTTGTGAAGAAAATTCATGAGAAGGTGCACATGAAAATTGAATGGGCAAATGCACAGAATGCTAACAGAGGTAATAAGGGCCGCAAGTTGATGAGGTTCTTGGTCGGAGATTATGTTTGGGTACATCTTCAGAAAGAGAGGTTTGCAAATGCTTAGAAATCTAAATTGAGTCTGCTTGGAGATGGTCTTTTTAAATTGGTGGAGCGTGTGAACGACAAAGCTTACAAGATTGAATTTCCAGATCATTATGATGTTAGTACGACCTTCAGTGTTGCTGATTTATCTCCATTTACCTTTGATGACGATTTAGTTTCGAGGGCAAAACCTTTCGACCACGGAGGGAATGATGGAGATGCCAAGATGACTACCGCCATAAATGAAGACATTCCACGTCTTGGTCAAACATTTAAAGGTTTTGTTCAGGATCCTCTAAGTGACATGGCGGGATCTATGACTAGGTCAAGGACTAAGCTTAGGGATTCTTCTCTAAATGCTTTGATTGATCGCCTTTATGTTGAAGAATTGAAGAAGAAATCATCATCGGCATCTTGGATTTATTGTTCAAGACTGTCGAAGAACTGAAGACATCATGAAGAACACTCTACTCTTTTTTCTTGTTGGGTTTTTGATGAGGTAGTGTGATCACTGTAATATATTGTAAAAGTATTTCATTTTGGATTTTAGACTGTAGAGCTCGGCCATGTGGGCTTTGGAGAGCTAATTTTTGGACCAATCCATTAAGGTTTAAAAAATATTGAGTTTTATTATGATTAGACTTAGAATTGGTAAGATTAGATAAGACAATATTCATCCTAGGTGTGTCTTGGAAGGTATTCGGCCGTGTGTGTCTATGATTCGGCCATGTGTGTCTATTTTAGGTACTTTAGCCTCGTAAAGCTGCCATAGGTCGATTCAGTTTCCAGTTGTGATAAGGGTTTGGGGCGAGATCTAACCCTATAAATAGGGAGGCCCTTGTCTATGAATTTTACACCTTTTTATCAATCATATATTCAGACTTTTGAGTTCATACTATGTTGCTTACGAGCTATTTTCCATTGTTGCTTAACCCCGAGAGCTAGTTAAGTACAGATAACATTGTGAGCTGATATCACGGGCTAATTAGTGTACAAGCCGAAATTGAGAGCAGCCCGAGGGCTAGTGATCTTGAATTTCATGCGAGACAGTGAGGGTTTGCAGATCCTTTCGCTCGATCAAAGATTTTAATCCCGCAATCCAGAGTTTTCGCAAGGAGATTCATTTAATTTAATTCCATTTATTATTACAACGAGGTTCTTATAACTTTAATTTTTTTAAAATTTATCGCAATTTATAAACAATTATAATTTACTCTAAAAGTTATTGAACGAGGTTTTATATAATTGATCTAATCGTTGGTCCGTCTAACATGCATGAGACGTTTCCCATTTTTATAAATATTCCTTGAATATTATTTTATTAATTAAATCAAGATAATATTCCTATTTATTTACTAATAAATAAATTATTTGTAACATGTAAAGAGACGCAGAACATGTAAAGCAGAATGAGATCAAACACTACGAGATTTCAATCCAAAGGAAAGAGGTCACATTCATCTTGACAAAATTGGTTTACCAAGCACAAGGACATTCACTGAATCAGGCCAGAGATGAAGATTGATGCAGGGACTGAAGTTATTTTCTAAGGTTACAAGTTTCAACACAAAACAAAAATACAAGGAAGAACTAAGCTACACCCAATCAGGACTTTGGTCTGATGCGGATGGAGTTTCTATTGTTCGACACAAGGGGTGGAGTTTGGTATACTGGGAAACACCTCAATGTTAGACTTGTCTTTTGTGACAATTGTATCGTTAGAGAAATAGCATGATTCAATCTGCTCGTTCAATTAGTTGAACGCTTTGTAAAGAAGATATGACTGTAACTTTTTATCATTTTCAGGTTTCGGGTGCCTATTAATTACCACCACTTAGGTGGTCTTAATTTAATAAATAAATAAATTATTTGTAACAAATTTTTATCGATTTGATCCTGAATTAGTGCAAAAATTTGGGTGTATACTCTCATCCTAGTATATACAGTCAATCAGTCTTAGTGTAAAATGTCCACATTTTTTACCAACTTTTTCATTGCACATTGAGATAAAAATAGTTTATATATTGAAAGTGTTCTAAATAATTAAAATACAAAATAAATTCAAAATTAAATTTTATATATTAAAGAAGGGTCCAAATTTTATTTTTGCCCAGGGTCTCAAATGAGTTTGGACCGGCATTACATACACCTATGATATTATTTGAATGTAAAATAACGAGTATATCTAAATACATTTCTACATACATTTTTCTGATATATAATGTTTTGTTTGTGTCTCACATTAGTGGTTGAAAGAGTTATGACTCAATATATAATATCATGGATCACCTTTACATCGTATCAATTGATTTTATTATAGTAGTCCATGATTCTAATATGGTATCAAAGCCCCCGTGACCCTTTTATATCCACGTTTGCGCGAGGTTGCTAACACTACTGGAAAACAGGTACTATGGCATCGGTATGAGCCCTAGAGACCCTCTAAACTGATGTTGATTTTGTATTTGGCACCGGTATTTCAGAAAAAATGGTACTTGAATTTATTTCCAGCACCAGTATTTGGGTACCGCTGCCTTAAACCGATGTCATACATAATACATAGCACCGGTATCTCGTATGGGTGTACACATAGCCGGTGGTTGAACTGGGCAACAACTAAGAAATAGTGTATTTGGCGCAAAAAAAATGGAGGGAAACTCAAAGAACCAGTTTTTAAAAATCGGCGCTAGAAATATTAATGGTCGAGGGTACTGTTATAGGGTGAAAAATAGAGTATGTGCTCTGTTGTTTTTAAGGCATCAGTTGTTGTAATTTCAGCACCGGTTGAAACAAGGATTTCAAAATTTCAATTGAGGTAGCCATAAGTAGCTGCTTTTTTTATACCGACATCGGTTTATTGGCTCCGTACCGGTGCCACAAAATTTAAGTTCTGAAATTTGTACAGCTCCACGACGGGCTGCTCTTCATTTTCTAAATTTTGGAAAGCAAATCTAACCCATCTTCCCCATAGCTTCAGACTCCCAAGCTCTCATATATTTAGGAATTTAAAACAAGAATCAAGTGTTTCAAATCAATGCTCAAGGTGAAACTTAGTTTTTGGCAACACTGCAATTAATGAAAATACAGCACTTGTTATGTGTGATCAGTTTTGAGGATGTTCCATTCACCCAATTAAGTCATAATCATGTAGTCATGATCATACAATACTCAATTGCACTATTGAATCGCCAATTTTGTGTTTCGATAATTCCAAGATTCTTGGAGGAACCTGAGTGCAAAAAGTAAAAACTTCACTCGGACCTCCAAATTCAATTCCGCTCAAATGCAATCCTACATTGTTGGACCCAAACGAGCATTTCTAGAATGAATAAGAAAAATATTCAATATTTGGTGTCAATAAATAACAAAGAAAGCTTCCCTTTAGAACTTCCTAACTTCTAGGTAATCTAAAGTCAGATACTCTAGCACATAAACTAGTGCTTTACCAAATTCTAATAAAACATGACATTCTTTTTTAAAACATATATTAACCAAAGAATACAAAATGTGGTGTTATTTAGTCACCAATAAGGAGTTGAATTTAAGTTTTGGGCAACGATGTTATTTTAACAAAGTTCTGATCGGAGTGTTTGCGGGTATCCATTGGACACAATTTTGAAACACAAGCTCTATTGAGTGTTAAATTAAATATTTTTGAGCTCAATTGGATATAAAAAACAATGGACAAAAGTTCCCCCCGATAGGGACTTCAAATGAATATTTAAAAATAGTTGTACAAAACACCAGCACCGGTTAGGAATGTTGATTAACCGGTGCTAAGTTATTTTGGATATAATAGACAAAAAAATGGTCAATTTTTGGGCAGGAAATTCAATACTTTGTATGTTAATATTCAACACCGGTTTGACTATGCCATCAACACCGATTACAAAATACGGTGCTACGGTTCTACAGCGCGTTGGGATTAAGCAGCATTAAGCAGCTGCTTTAACCATATTGTAGCACCGGTTTAAAAATCGGTGCTGCACAGTTAGAAAAAAAATGTATATGTCTGCTCTCGGTTTGTAATTTTTTTTAATACCCACGCAGTATTGAGCAGCTGCTTTAACCATATTTTAGCACCATTTTTCAGTTCTAGCACCGGTCTGACAACCGGTGCTCCATAGTTAGAAAAAAAAATCAAATGTCTGCTCTTGGGTTGTAAAAAAAATTAATACTCACGCAACATCAAGCAGCTGCTTTAACCATATTTTAGCACCGGTTTAGGTAATCAAGCACTGGTCCCCGTCATTAATGAAGATCTCATTTAGGTATAATCTGAACCCTTGATTTATTTATGTTGATTTAATCTGAACCTTTCAAATATTGTCTATATAAATCAAACTTGAAACCCTAAAGTTACTCGCTCTCTCATTTGCCTCTCATCCTCCTACTCCACCACCTCTCCATTACCGCCTCCTCCTCCTCCTAAAAATCCCACCATTACCATCGTCGCCTCGTCCCTCCTCCCTTCACAACCACCTTCTTCCTCTTCATTACCGCCATCGCCACCTAAACATCCAGCCATTACCGCCGCCTCCTCGCCCCTCCTCCCTCCATAACTGCCTTCTTCCTCCTCCCACCTCTCCATTCATGTTTTTATGATTTTGTTTTTTTAGATTTTTTTTCTAGGTCATTCTTTTTTTATAGGTCATTCTTTTCTTTTTTTTTGTTGGGCGTGTTGGATTTTCGATCATGTTGTCTTTCAAGGGGTGTGTGAAATTTTTTCCATTTTCGTAATTTTTGGGTTGTGCAACATTTTTTACATTTTGTGATGAAATTGAAGGTGTATTACACACACACACACCTATATATATAGTTGTGTATGGTTTGATGTTTAGATTTTTTTGCGTGAAATAAATTTTGAGCACCTGTGATATATAAATGATTGTGTCATGTTTAGGGGTTTCTCATAATTAGAATTTGTATCATGTTGAACGTTGTTGCACACTATGATATAAACTGTTCTATAAACGATATAATTTGTACCCCGTGATATAAATTGTAGAATTTGTACCCTGTGATATAAATTATGGTTTTCTATTTAACTATGTACGACTTTGAATGTTTTTTCTGTAATTAATGTTTTATAGTTTATTCTTGGGTGTTGATGTGTTTATGTTTTAGTTTTAAATGTGTCAAACAACTATAATGTTTTGAATGAATGATGAACTAGATAAAGGTTTACATGTCTTTTTCTATGTTTTGATGATTTCTAGTTGATGTTTAAACTGTTGAGATATTGCAGTCTACCATCGCCAAGGAAACGTGGAGTGTTTGACATGGTTTGTTTATACACTCCATGTTTCCTTGGTCCCGTAAAACTGCTTCATTTTGATATTTTAAATGAATAGGCATTAGTTAAAGGGCACTACATTGGTTGCCTTTGATTCATGTATTGCCTCTAACTATGTAATGCTTCTTCCATTACGAAAAGTGTTGTAACATTTGTAAAACACCAAAATTTAAATTGTGGAGAATTTGTAGTGTATGAGCACCAATGAATTTGGTGTGTTTATCTGTTTAAACAATAGGTATACACACCAAAAGCCTTGGTACTTAAATGTTGCAACATTTCGACATTTTAAATCTTTTTCAAGTTCATATTTATACTGTGGAGATGTTACAATCTATCAGAGTCAGAGAAACATTGCGTGTTTGACCTGGTTTGTTTATGCACACCATGTTTCCTTGGTGTTGTAAAACTGCTTCATTTCAGCATTTTAAATGGTTTTCAATGCCAAATCTTGTTATGCAAAAAATTAATGGAAGTAGCATTAGCACTGGTTTACATGTCTTTTTGCTTGTTATGATGATTTTAATTTGATGTTTAAACTGTGGAGATGTTGCAGTCTATCAGCGCCAAGTAAACATGACGTGTTTCACATGATTTGTTTATACATGTCATGTTTCATTGGTGCTGTAAAATTGATTCATTTTGACATTTTAAATGGTTTTCCATGCTAACTGTTATCACGGACAAGCTTAACGGAAGAAAAATTAGTTAAAGGGCACAACATTGCTTACTTTTTATTCATGTAGTGTCCTCTTAACTAAATAATGCTTCTTCCGTTATGAAACGGTGCTATAACATTTGTAGAACTCCTCAATTTCAGATGTGGAGATTTGTAGTGTATGAGCACCCAGTAGACATGGTATGTTTATCATTAACTGTTTAACATTGTGTGTTTAACATTAAATCAGTGTTAAAGTTAAATACATTGTTAAAACATAGTTATACACACCATGTTTCCTTGGTGCTTAAATGTTGCATCATTTCAACATTTTTAATTGTTGCATCATTTCAACATTTTTAATTGTTTTCTTCGACAAATCGTAGTTATTTCTGTGCACAATAGATATTTCCCCCGGCAAGGGGAGCGTACAATGGCAAGGATATAAACGTCACAGACACAAGATGTGAAGTTTGGGTGAACGTGTCTTCCTAACAAACCAAGACTTCAGTAGACCTAGTGTATTTTCAACGTTTATTTTATTGGGACACAGTTTCACCTTTTGTCTTAAGTTATATCATGTTAGTGGATTATTTTTTTTTCCACTTAAGATTCTTACATTTCCAAATGTTCTTGCTTACAATCAATTTAATTTTCCCCGGGTTTCAATTCTAGGAGGGCTGGGAATAATTTAAAAAGGATATTCCATTTTTTAAAAAAGGATATTCCATTTTTTAAAAAAATAAGCACCGATTTTACAAATAACAAGATCGGTGCTTAGACATTCATCCCCAAAGCAACAACACCGGGAATAAAACACAACCCGGTGCTGATTTTTGTAATCTGCCATGTTCAAGGCATCGGTTTATGTTCGTAACCGGTTCTGTGTAAGCACCGGTGATCATTAACAAGAACTCAGCATTCAGCACCAGCATCTCAATACCGGTACTGTAATATCAAACTTTCAGCGCCAATTTTTTTAATATGGGTGCCCTAGCAACTACGTTTCAGCACCACCCTACTTAGGCACCGGTCGGCAGGAGGCATGAACGACTGGTGCCACAGCCCCCAGCAACCGGTGCCACAGCCCCCAGCAACCGGTGCCACAGTCCCCAGCAACCGGTGCCATAGGGGGTGCCCACAGTAGTGTAAGATAACACTTTATATTTTAATGCTCTACACAACTAATTATGTTTCTAAGATAACATTTTATATTTTTAATGCTCGTGCTACACAACTAAATTTATGTTTGATAATACTAATTCAAAGTATAGTCGGAAAAGATGCGCTAAGACTCGTAGACGTGCTAAACTTGACAATTGACATTCGTTAAGGGTCTTGCTATATCCCGCCCTGTATTTTACTATCCTCGCCCTAATACGTATAAATACACGTATTTTGAATTAAAATAAAATAATTTTTAATTTTTAAAAAACTGAAAAAAGAAAAAAAAATTTTAAATCCCTTATAAATACCCCTCTCCCCCTCCCTCTCCCCCTCCCTCTCTCCTTCCCTCTCCCCTTAGCCCTCTCCCCCTGCCTTCTCCCCCTTCCCTCTCCCCCTTCCCTCTCCCCCTTGCCTCTCCATTTCCGACCGCCGCCCGCCGCCCGCCGCCCGGCGCCGCCGCCCGCCGGAAAATGTAAGTTTTTGAGAATTTTTTTTTCTTTTCGTGCGAATCGTTGCCCGATCTATTCGAATTTTGTTGAACTTGTCGGAATTGTTAGAATTTTGTTGAGCTTGTCGGAATTGTTAGGATTTTAGTTATGTGACATAGTAGAAGTTATTGAGAAACGATTTTTTAGAAATTGTGCTTCTTTGGAAATTGTACGATTTTTTAGAAATTGTGCTTCTTTGGAAATTGTTTAGCTATGTGACATATGTGGAATTAATGACATAATGACATAATTGGACATGATGACATAATTGGAAGCTTATTGTGTTTTTTAGTAATTATTTAGTTTAAATTTGGCCATAATATTTTAGAAATTGTATTTTTTAGAAGTTGGGTTTTTTAGAAATTATGTAGTTATGTGACATAATAGAAATTACTTAGGAATTATTTGTTTAGAATTTGTGTTGTTCTGGAAATTTTTTAGGTATGTGACATAGTTGGAATTAAAACGAAGAAATTGTGTTCTGTGTAAATTACTTAGTTTAAATTTGGACATAATATTTTAGGAATTGTTTTTTTTAGAAATTGGGTTATTTAGAAATTATTCAGTTATGTGACATAATAGAATTTATTTAGAAATTGTATTTTTTAGATATTGGGTTATTTGGAAATTTTTTAGGTATGTGACATAGTTGGAATTAAAACGAAGAAATTGTGTTCTGTGTAAATTACTTAGTTTAAATTTGGGCATAATAATTTAGGAATTGTTTTTTTTCGAAATTGGGTTATTTAGAAATTATTTAGTTATGTGACATAATAGAATTTATTTAGAAATTGTATTTTTTAGATATTGGGTTATTTGGAAATTATTTAGTTATGTGACATAATTGGAATTAAAACGAAGAAATTGTGTTTTGTAGAAATTACTTAGTTTAAATTCGGACATAATATTTTAGAAATTGTATTTTTTAGATATTGGGTTATTTAGAAATTATTTAGTTATGTGACGTAATTGGAATTGAAACGAAGAAATTGTGTTTTGTAGAAATTACTTAGTTTCAATGTGGACATAATGGTTTAGAAATTGTATTTTGTAGAAATTGGCCAATTTGGAAATTATTTAGGTATGTGGCGTAATTGGAATTAAAACGAAGAAATTGTGTTTTGTAGAAATTACTTAGTTTAAATTTGGACATATTGTTTTAGAAATTGTATTTTTTAGAAATTGGGTAATTTAGAAATTATTTAGTTATGTGACGTAATAGAAATTATTCAGAAATTATTGATTAGGAATTGTGTTTTTTGGAAATTATTTAGTTATGTGACATAATAGAATATAGTTCTACGTAAATAAACTTTAGTAATCCGATGTAAACAATTGTGTAGTAAACTGTTGCGATATGTTTTAACTATTGTTTCCTTGAATGTTAATAATAGTGCGATGTGGTAAGAAAATAAGATTATTTAGTTATGTAATCTCCAATTTGTAACTAAAAAAAATGTTCCAGTTCGTTGATGCACTGTTCGAAAATATTAGTTCACACGTTGTTGAAATGTATGTTAATTTATCTTATCATATCCGTTTGATTCACTTGTTGTTATACTAATTACATATCTTGTGTCGTAGATGAGCACTGGTGGTCAACCTGACGGTCATGGTCGTTCCATACGACGAAGATGTGTTAGTGCCTCGGCGAGACAGGCTAGAGGCCGCGTGGTCGAGCATGAACCGTCGCCTCGCCCGCGGGAGTTTGATGTAGGAGCGGAGCAGCCTTCTCCACCGAGCGTTCGTGCATTCGATCCCATGCCGACATGGGATGGTCCGGAGATTAACATCCTCGCGTCCGGTGGTATCCGTCATGATAGTGATTGGCAGATGAATTATGACCTGCCCGCAGATGTCCCCCCGGTGGGCCAACCTGGTTCGAGTGTTCCATTGGATGCCGGGTTCGAACGTTATGCTGAAGCTGGAGCCAGGCACACCGTGAGGAACAGAGCTGGTCAATTCGCACAGTCTTCTGGTGGATCGTGCAATGCCGGTGAGCCTAGCACCGGAATGGCACGGAGGAATAGGAGGAAGCGACCCGCCGATGAGACGTGGCTAGTGCGGGGACCGATGGCTGGTGGCCCGCAGGATGACCTCGTCATACCAAGCTTCGGAGGACACGTCGCGCTTGACGTTTGGAATGGTATAGAGCGAGGTGTGTTGAGATGCCATGCTCGGTCGCCGCTATGCAAGCAGCTAGTCGACACGCTCCCCGAACTGAGCGATGTTGCACAGGCCCGGATACATGCGACCGGGTTGGGCCACCTGCCTGCGATTATGTTCCAGTTCCTTGACATGGCACTGATATCCGCTTTTGTCGAGAGGTGGCAGCCGGACACGAACACGTTTCACATGCCGTTTGGGGAGATGACCATCTTGATGCATGACGTTGAGATGATTCTTGGCATTCCCATCGATGGTGGCGCTGTTGCGAGTACCATTTCGGCGGAGACTATTGAGGAAGCGTGCGCTGAACTGTTTGGGAAAGACGTGGAGTCCTTTGTCGCGGAAGACTGGAACGGGGGTAACATAGATGCCCAATCTTTGATGGCGAGGTGTGTAGCGGCGGGGCAGAGCCAGAATTTCCAATTTATGTGCTACATGCTGACCCTGTTTTCATCCACGCTTTTTGTGGATAAAACTGGGAATAAGGTTAGAGCCAACCTTCTACCCCTGCTTGAGTCGCAGTTGTCGTGGGGCTCGGCGACGTTGGCCAGTTTGTATCTGCAGTTGGGAATTGCGTCCCGGTCCAAGGCGCGCGGCCTATGCGGATGTTGCACGCTGCTCCAAGCATGGATATACGAGTACTTTCCGCTGTTTCGGCCGGGACCGAGTACGTTGCCAGCTCTTCCGGGTCGCGCCAGTCGGTGGCACACAGGGGATAGATCGGGGAGGGGTACGGGGAGGCTCGGTGCCATCAGGCGACAGTTGGATGCCTTACAGGCCGACCAGGTATGATTTCCATGCTTTTACTCTTATTCTGACAGTAGTAGATAGATCGGATTCCATAGAAACGTAACATGTCTGTGAAACTTTTTGCAGGTGGATTGGTTGCCATATGGAGTGGACGTGGTTAGGGCTGCGGGGGGGAGGACTCACTACCGCGGCGTGATTCGACACCTCGACGCAATGGAGGCGTACATGCCAGATCGCGTTGTGCGGCAGTTCGGTCTCCTACAGGGTATACCGCGGGGTCTTGCAATTGCGCCCGAGCCTTGTTCCCGCCCGGCTGATCCAGCCGGCTATTCAGTGACCTACCCAGGGAGGCTGCAGTTGACCCTATGGGAGATGGCACACAGTTGGCACAACGGTCAGCTTGCGGCGTTCCCGATAGCCACGAGCCCATCAGAGTGTACCATGGATTACGAGGGCTGGTACGCGACCCATTCGCACCCATTGATCGCAAATCCTGAACATGCTGCCGCGAGTGGACCGGACATGATACATCATCAGTTATCGGTAAGTTTTCCCGTACTGTTTGCTTCGAGTAATTATATTACATTTTACTGTTTCGTTATTGTAAACTCTGTTTCCTGTGCAACAGATGCTGAGTGACGTGATGAGCGCCCTGGATCTGTTTGACTCGGCGACCGCTGATGGACTCACCGACCCCAGCATCAGGGAGTTGTTGACGACTCTTGTCAGTCATCGCGATGAGTATCGCAGGCTCGGTTATGGACCCATTCCTTAGTCGACTGTTTGCTTATGTATGACCCCACAGTTTTGCCATATTCTGCTCATTTATGTAATCGGTAACTGTTTGTGCATATCAAATTTATTTGTCATCGATTTTTGCAACAGTAACGCTTTCAAAATAATTACTCGACGCTTCGATAATAACTGTAACGGTTGCGTACATGCCGAAATGTTTCGCTGGGTTGCAACAGTTAATTACTCTCAGAGTATGCTCTTCTCCAAGCCCTTAGCCTCCTACGAAAGGCTAACTCCCAACCTACGACATCAGTCTTCCTCAACGTGGTCCACATATTAACCACGGGGGGCATGGGACAGTTTTCCTTCACGTGTACCCGGACGAAATGGCTTGCACTGCGAACGTATACAATGTGTAGCTCCCTACTTGTTCCATCCTCGCCCCCGCCTGCCCTCAGTGGAAGGACTGTACAGCAATGGTCCGCCGACCCATTCTCTAAAATGTAATATAGAACTACAACCGCGTTGTAGTAGGTGGCCACAGGAAACATGTCTGCAATCACCGTAAACCAATGCTCCGGACCACATGGACCGCTGGTGTGGTGTATACGGGCCCTGGCGAGTTCAACGTCATTCCGCGAACCGTATATGGGAACATAGTCAGGCCAATGAGTTGATATCTCGTTAAATACCGCCCGACGCGCTGTAGACCATTCACCTTCACCGTCTACGTGGAACGCACCAGCAACGCATCTGAAGCCACAGTTTCCATCACTCGCGACATCATTCCAGCCTTCGATGTAGCGCCGGACAATGTGGGGGACACTTTCGAGGAACGGGAATGTCGCTGCAGGAGAACACATTAAGATAAATATCTTGTGCAGGAGGCGTTCATTAGGAAGAATGGTGCTTGTACTCACCGTGCCGGCGACCGCTCCCTGAAGCACGCCCCGGGGACCGTGAACTACTCCCGTATCGCCTGTTCACGTGCTCGTGGTAGCTCGGTGAACGCCGGGTTGATCTTGATCGGGGGACCTGCTCGCTTGGTCTCCCACGTCCGCTGGTGCAATTGTCCGGCTCGCCAATGCCGCTCTCCTCCGGCCGCAACTGCGCATCTATGTAGGATGAAACTCGTCGGCGGACCGCATGGAGCTTGCTGCTCTGTCTATGACCCTCGGGGTACACTGAGAAAGGGTGGTTGTGCATCCCTCGTCTAGGATCCTTGCACGGCACTACATTCCAACCATTCCCCGTGCTGCTCTGTTTCAAGACAATCGCGAACGGGCAGCCACAACTGCTGGTCGAGCTGCTACTCCGTCGGACTACATCAGATTCGCTCGTATCTACATCCTTATCCTTCCGGCCCCGATTGCAAATGCAATATAACCTCAGGGGACCATTCATATTCTGTTTGTAGGACCCCGTCACAAGTTCAAATCCCACCTGCAGAGCAATCCGTTGCAGGTAGGAGTAAGCCTCGGCAACGTCTGGGAACACAGCTGAGGTGGCAAATGGAGAGTATCCGTTCCGCCCTGTAGCAGCGTCACATGACTGATGGTCATCCTTAAATAGCAATAAACATCAAGTAATTAGTTACACTCAACTGCTATACCAATTACAATATCAAAATTAACGTAAAAAAATGTAAATTAACGTTACAATAATTAACAAAATAACAAAATTAACAAAACAACAACATTAACGTCACAATAATTAACAAAATAACAAAATTAACAAAATAACAAAATTAACAAAACAACAACATTAACGTTACAATAATTACAATTAACGTTACAATAAATAAAATTAACGTTACAATAATTTTTACGTTACGATTAATAAAATACTAAGATGAGCATAAATTAAAAAACTAAGATGAGCATAAATTTCTTTCTCATTAACAGCTGAAACATACATGTAGTGGGAAAAAAATGCAATAACATCGTGGCTAGAATTAATATAACATTCTTACAGTTCAACAAATTAAAATATCAAAATAACGTAAAAATACGTAACTTAACGGTACAATAATTAACAAAATCACAAAATTAACAAAACAACAAAAATAACTGCTTCAATAATTAGTAGGACATACATTAACGTTACTGCTATTAACAGGAGATAAATTCATAGGAGATAAATGTGCAATAATTTCATCGTAACAGTTAATAAATTAAAACACAAAGACGAGCATAAATTTGTACGGCAAAAATTATTAAATTTAACAACTACTTACGAACAGAAAGCTAATTAGTAAAATTACCTCCGAAGACATGGAATTTCTAACACCCTTTTCGGGGTAATTTTTGCTCGTCTTCGACAGCAATATTTTTCGAGTGCCCTTCGAATGAGCAACAATTCGAGTGCCCTTCGAATGAGTAAGAATTCGAGCTCATTTATAGCAGTGCGATTTTTGGAAGCAGGCTGGCACGGCTCGCGCCCAGCCCACGGCGAGCCGAGGCGCGTCCGGCTCGCGCCCCAGCCCTGGCGAGCGGCCCGCGCGCGGCTCGCGCCCACCGCACGGCGAGCCACGGCTCGCGCGCGCACGCCGGCGAGCGGCCCGGCGATGGCTCGCGCCCTGTCGGTGGCGACCGGCCCGCCGGCGGCTCGCGGTCCACCGGTGGCGAGCGGACCGGCGGTGGCGCGCGGCCTGTCGGTGGCGACCGGCCCGGCACCGGCTCGCGCCCAGACCATGGCGAGCCGACCGGCGGCGCCTCGCGCCCAGGCCGTGGCGAGCCGGGTCCGGCGGCGGCGGACGGCGGCGAACGGCGGCGCGGCGGCGGTGGACGGCGGCGCGGCGGCGGTGGACGGCGGCGCGGCGGCGGGGAGGCAATTTCGATTAATTAACTAACTTCGTTCCGTTAATATTAACTAACTACAATTATCTAAATTGATTTTAAATTACCTATTGAAAATTAAAAAATAAAAAATACTGTATACGTATTAGGGCGAGGATAGTAAAATACAGGGCGGGATATAGCGATCCACTTCGTTAATCTGCTTAAATAAAATATAAGAAAGCTTGGCGATGACAATTAAGCCCTTTCGACGGGATCGAGTAGGCCCTGTTAACAGTCAATCCTTTTACAAGTAAACTGCCTTAACGTGCATCCGAGGCAAAATTAAACTACTAAAATGAGAGCATGTACAGATTGGGTACGTTTGAAAAGGATAATCCACATACGAAGGTACATACGCCAACCCTATACTATAATTATATTGAACCATCAACTTAAGCTAGGACCTTCTGAGAAAAATCAACTTAGGCTAGCATGACTGCATTCCAATTTATAATCTTATCTGCAAGCGTCCACGATGGAAAAGTGTGTAGGAAATTATAATTGAGTAGAGAAGTGTGTTATGTGAAAGCATTTAGAATACTATTGGAGTAGTGTCCTTCAATCAATGTATATTTTTTATATATAGTTTGAGGATTAATCACGGGGAGGATTAATTCAGTTATTTTCAGTGATCGAAATGTTTAGATGGAAACCATTTTCGATCACATAGCATCAATTATATTGGGCTTGCAGTTTATTATGGCTGAACCTATATGTTATGATCCAAAGGATCAATTCCTGTTTAGACTAGGATTACAAAAGTAAAGAAGAGTTTTACTGATTGAAATCAATTATAATCAGCTCAACTTCCATAGATGAGAGAGGAAGAACTTGAGATGAGAAAGAGAGTTAGCTTTACAACTCCAAGGATGTGATCAACCATATGATAACTGCTCTAACTAACCCTCCCTACTTTTACCCTAGCCGAGCAAAACAGAACAGAAAGAAAAGAAAACAACAGAATGGTAAAGCAGTAGTACTGCATTCTCTGAGCATGAGCTAAGTTCAGCTGGAAAGCTGAACAACCCTTAAGCCCCTGAATAATAACAATCCCTCCCTCTAGCATTAAGCTTGTCCTCGAGCTTTGAAATGAGGAAATTGATTCTTGACAAAAGAAGCATCCTCCCAAGAAGCATCCTCCTCAGGCATACCTTCCCATTGAACAAGCCACTGCACCACGTGATCAGTGCCTCAGGTGATTAGTCTTCTTTGCAAAATATTACTGGGATTAAGCATAGGGCCAGAATGAAGTTCATCAGATGGAATAGGAGTGATAACACCAGGGATATCTCTCATATGCTTTTAAGCAATGAAACATGGAAGACAAGATGAATTTTGCTAGTTGGAGGCAATGTCAGTTTGTAAGCCACAATGCCTATCCTCTTTTCAATCTGATATGGACCAAAAAACTTTGCTGATAGCTTGGCACAATCCATGAGCATAACTGATTGTTGCCTATATTTCTGTAACTTGATACATACCCAATCCCTTTCTTCAAAACTCCTCTCAGATCTTTTTGTATCGGCTTGTTTCATCCTGGATTGAGCCTTATGCAAGTGATCTTTCAATAACTGATCAATTTGACCTCTTTGATTGATTACTCTTTCAGCAGCAAGGATGATAGTATCAGTTAACACTCCCAGTGGAAAATTAAGAGGTTTAGTGCCATATAAAGCCTCATTGGGTGTCATTTTAATCCCATTATGATGAGTGGTGTTGTACCACTACTCTGCTGATCCCAACCAATCTTGCCAAGTGCTAGGTTTATCACTGCAAAAACACCTAAGATAAGATTTCAGAGTTTGATTTAGCCTCTCAGTTTGACTATATGTCTCTAGGTGATAGGCAGTACTATACTGTAGTTTGACACCTAACTGAGTAAAAAGCTCCTTTCAGAAGTTTCTAGAAAATACTCTATCTCTATCAATAGTGTAAACCATGGAGTTTGCAGATATGATCCATGAAACAATGGGCAATGGACTTGGCTGTAAAAGGAAGTGTCAAAGCTATAAATTGTGCATATTGGGCAATGGACTTGGCTGTAAAAGGATGTGTCAAAGCTATAAATTGTGCATATTTAGTATACCTATCAACAACTACTAGAATAGTATTATGTCCATAAGAATCAGGTAATCCTTCTATGAAATCCATGGTGAGTTGCCTCCAGGGATGACTGGTAATAGGTAAAGGTTGGAGGAGACCTGGAGGTTTGCAATGCTCAGACTTGTGTCTCTGGCACACTTGGCAAGCTTTGATATAGTCTATGATATCTTGTTTGATCCCTGGCCAGAAAAATAATGTAAGGACTCTCTTAATATTAGCAGTTTGACCTGAGTGACCACCTAATGGGGAAGAGTGCATATCTTGCAAAATTTCTTGTTTTGAAGTTCCAGCTGTGCCAAGCTAGATGTTCTTCTGTCTTTTTAACAAACTATTGACATAACTGTATTCAGAAGTAGGATCGGGTGTTAAGGTTGCTGCTGCTATCAAAGATTGGACTGTTTCATCTCCATCATAGCTGCTTTCAATTTTCTACATCCACAAAGGGGTAACAGAAGCTGTAATTGCCTTAAGACTGATCTCTTCTTGGTCAGAATGAGATACCGTAACTTGATCTTGATGCCCATCCATAGTTTTATTAGTAGATCTTCTGGATAGAGCATCTGCAGCTCTATTTTCAGTCCCTTTCTTATACTGAATCTCAAAGCTAGGTCCAAGTAGCTTTGTGATCCATTTATGCTACAAAACATTTGTTAGCTTATGATCTAGCAGGTATTTCAAGCTTTGGTGATTTGTTCTTATTGTAAAGTGACTACCAATAAGATAGCTCTTCCACTTATCTACTTCCATAACTAGTGCAAGAAGCTTTTTTTCATTAGTTGACAGTTCCCTATTTTTTTGACAATTTTTTAAAAAATAAGCAATTGGCTGTCCTGATGCATTGGAACTGCTCCCATCCCCTAATCACAAGCATATATTTCTATGAAAAAGTGTTTATCAAATTTAGGTAATTTTAGTATAGGAGCCCTAGTAACAGCCTTCTTCAACTGATCCATAGCTTCCGTGACATCATGATCCCAACTGAAAGAGTTTTTCATCAAAAGATTGTGTAATAGCTTACAGATAGTTCCATAATTGGCAATAAATCTTCTATAGTAACCAGTTAATCCTAAGAAACCTCTCAACTGCTTAATAATTTTAGGTGTTTCCCAGTCCAGTACATATTCAACCGTACTCTTATCTATTTCCACTCTGTCAAACGATATGATGTGACTCAAGTATTCAACCCTCTCCTGTGCAAAGACACATTTACTCAGTTTGGCAAAAAGTTGACGTTGCCTCATTAGATTGAGAACTTGTTGCACATGTATGATATGATCACCTCAAGTTTTTCTACACACCAGTATATAATCAAAGAAAACCAACACACTCTTTCAGAGATAAAGTAGAAAAAAATGATTCATAAATACTTGGAAAGTAGCATGTGCATTTTTAAAACCAAATGGCATCACAAGAAACTCATAATGACCACTGTGAGTCTGAAAAGTAGTCTTTGAAGTATCTGTATCATGAAACCTAATCTGACAATATCCAAGCCTAAGATCAAGCTTTGAAAAGTATCTAGCTCCATATAGTTCATCTAGTAGCTCTTATCTATAATAGGTATTGGAAATTTGTCCTTCATAGTTAAGTCATTCAATCTTCTGTAGTCAATGCAAAGCCTCCAACTGCCATCTTTTTTCTTAACTAGAAGTACTAGTGAAGAAAAAGGACTGGTACTATATTGAATAACTCCTTGCTCCAACATTTCTGAAACTTGTTTCTCTATTTCATCTTTATGGGCATGAGCATATCTATATGGGCATGAACATATCTATATGGTCATGAGCATATCTATATGGTTTGATCTTGAAGGGTTATGTATCAGGTTTTAAGATGATTTTGTGATTGATGATTCTAGATGGTAGCAATGAGTTAGGAATAGAAAAAACATCAGAGAAAGATACCAGAATGGTTTTCAAATCCTGTGGAAGTGCAACACTTTCCCACTGATTCTGATCAATTTTTAGTGCTTGATTCAGTGCAGATGCAATGTCTAATATAGTTGTTGATACCTCAGTATCATCCCTTGTCACCATCATGAGTTTCCTCTTCTCGAAGTTCGTGACCTGTCTAGCCTCAGCTTCAGAGTGTAAAATTTTCCTATCTGCAGCTAAGTCATCAAATTTTCCTTGCAAGAGCCATTTAGATCCCATCTTGGACAAGGAAATGTTCTGAGAATTTAAATTATAGGCTATGGGGCTGGAATGCTTCATCCGATCTACTCCAAGGATAATCCCAGACCCTCCAATATCCATGACCTTCAAATGATATTCAAATAAGTGGCTCTGAACTCTCCAAACAACACCGGGACACTGTATTTCCCCCAATTCTGCTTCCATCGGCTATTGTTACCATAATAGGTCTAGTAAAGGCTTCTTTCAACCTGAGCTTATCCACCAACACAGGGTCAATGAAGCTATTAGTACTTCCACTGTCTAACATCATAGAGACCTAGCCATCAATATAACCAATCAAACTAATGGCATCAGTCCTACCTTCTCTTATTATAACACTGAGAACAAATTCTTCAAGTTCATTATTCATACTTAACTATGTATCATGTCCCTCCATTACAATCAAATCTTCATGTTCACTCTCTTGTGTGTTAATGTACAGAAATGCCCTAGAGAATACTTCTCTCCACATTTATAACACAACTGATTTTCTCTTCTATACTTCAATTCTTGGGGGGTAGTTCTCATGTAGTTATCATTCAGGTTCCTCTTAGGTCCTGCACTAGGTCTAGTTCCCTCAGGTATTGAGCTATTTCTATTATTTCCATGGTTAGGAATACCAGAGAAACCAGAATTCCTGATTGAAGAAGGAGAAGGTCCAGGGAGATTAGAAATCCAACCTCTATTCTTCTTATGCATCAATTCCAGTTTCAGTTCTTATAAATGTGCTATTTTCTATAGTTTCATGTAGAGTGTTAGGTTTGAACATCTTAACCATTGGCTTAAGTTCATCTTTAAGTCTACTAATGAAGCTGGATATAAAGTACCCCTTATTCAATCTAGAATCATAGCACAATACCAAGGATTTAAGTTCTTCAGAAGCTTCTTGATATTGTTTGACAGTCCCTCTTTGAAAAAGTTTGTTAAAATCTTCCAGTTCATCCCTGCCCCCAACCTTAGTAAATCTTCTTAACAAGGCTTCACTAAACTCAGTTCAAGTCATCTCATGTTTAACCATTCTCTTCCTTTGAAACCAAATCTCAGCCCTACATTCTAAGTACAATTCAATAGCATTCAATCTCAGAGATTCAAGAATTCCGTAGTAATTAAAGAATTTCATGCATTTTCTCAACCATTCTCTTGGTTTTTCTCCATTAAAAATAGTTAGCTCAACCCTAGCATGACTATTATCCCCATTTCTATCCAATTTGTCTTTCTAGTCATCACAGTTAAGCATAGCTCTAGGATTCAGTAAAATAAGGCTGTTTCTAAAGGGAGTTGAATCAATTCTGACCTCAGTATGGTTAGAACCTTTGACTGTCCTATGTTGATAGGATCTACTGGAGTTCTCTGCCTTCTCTTTTCCTTTAGCACTCTTGGCTCCATTTTGCACAGTATCTATCAACTTCTCCATCTGCAACCTCAATTCTTGTTGCTATTTCTGAATCTCCTGTTGTTGCTATTTCTGAATCTCCCGTTGTTGCCTCTGGTTTTCCTCCTGGTAATTCTTCAAAACTATTTCCACATTGGAGTTGACCTTCGAGTTAATGAGCTCCACCTACTATCGTAGCTCCTGATTCTGAAGTCACATTTCTTGTGAAATCCCATTCACTTGAACTTCCAAACCTGCTAGTGCATCCCCAAGATCATTATGCGTGTGTATTTTGCCATAGATTTGAGGCTAGCTGCGCTCTGATACCAATTGTTATGATCCAAAGGATAAATTCCTGTTTAGAGTAGGATTACAAAAGTAAAGAAGAGTTTTACTGATTGAAATCAGTTACAGTCAGCTCAACTGCCATAAATGAGAAAGGAAGAACTTGAGATGAGAAAGAGAGTTAGCTTTACAGCTCCAAAGATGTGATCAACCATACGATAACTGCTCTAACTAACTCCCTCCCTACTTATACTCTAGCCAAGCAAAACGGAAAAGAAAGAAAAGAAAAGAACAGAATGGTAAAGAAGTAGTATTTCATTCTCTGAGCATGAGATAAGTTCAATTGGAAAGCTGAAAAATTAAAAGGGGAATTACCCTTAAGCCCCTGGATCATAACACCATAGGGTCACACCCAAGGCATGAAGTTGGATAAAAGAAACTACTATTGGGCTAGGGGC
This sequence comes from Rubia yunnanensis, assembly GCA_037428765.1. Lineage (NCBI taxonomy): Eukaryota > Viridiplantae > Streptophyta > Magnoliopsida > Gentianales > Rubiaceae > Rubia > Rubia yunnanensis. The sequence continues at coordinate 154,282,901 of CM075061.1, read as the reverse complement.
CTAGATTGTAATTATATGAGATATGAGTTTAGAACTCATTTAAGTCTAATTGGGCTAGGCCCAGATTGACTTGGATTAGGATTTCTTGAATTAATGACTATTATGTATAAATATATATATTTTTACATAAATGTAAACATTAGAACCCTGGCTATTGCAGACAGTAGAAACCAATCCAATCATTTTCAGAAAATAAATCTCACCGTAAAGAGAAGAATAAAGACTATATATTTACTTGCTGATAAACGTTCTAAGCTGACGCCGGTGTAGACGGTCCGATCGTGCTGTGTGGATACGTATAGAGGAATCACATATGGGATTCTCGTCTCCGTGGTTGATCAAATCCAACGGTAAAGCACGCTTCAGAGGTAATATAAAATCTTAGATAGATTCAAATTAATTACATGCATGAGATCTGGGATTAGATAATTAATTTTCAGCTCAGACTTAATCAATTCCAAACAGTGGTATCAAGCCTCTTGCATGTTTTAGTTTATCTACATGTAAATTAGATTTACATAATATGATGTTTAGATTCATGTTCATATTTTAATCAAATTAATTATTGAATAATTAATTTGATTTAAACCCACTCGGATTTTTTTAAAAAAAATACTATTCATGTTCGAAAAACACTAATCATCCATGGTGACAGTTACTGTAGCAGTGCGACTGGTGGGGTTAAAAAAATTTTAGGGTATATTTAGGTTGGGCCAAAGTAAAACCATGATTGGAATTATTGGGTTGGACTTATTAATTGATTTATTGGCTTTAAAGTGCATGTGGCTGGGCCACTTGATTAATAATTTAGCCTAGATTTTCTTTGGGTTTATTCTAGTTTGACAATTTGTTTTGAAAATTAGAATTTAAAATTAGGCTGAGCTCAGTATTTTAATTTATTTCAATAATTCTGATTTTTTTGTGAGAGTAATTTTAATTTTAGAAATTAAAATTAAATATGAACAAAATTTTATTAATTAAGGTATTAGATGTGCTTGATTATAAATTTTATTATTTTATTAATTTAAAATAATAAATATTAGGTAATAATAATTAAGGTTAATAATTTTATAAATTAGTTAACTTAATTATTTTTTATATATGGATTGACTAATATACTTAGTTTATTTATTAATTTAAAATTATTTAATACGGCAAAAGACAATAGTTTAGGTTAATAATTTTAAAAATTAGTTAATTTAATTATTTTTGTATGGTTAATTGCATAATTTATTATGTGATTTTTTTTCCAGTTTACTTTTATATGTTATTGGGTCATTCATTTTAAAATGAATGGATGCATATATGAATTGGAATTAAGTGTAGGTTTATCAGTGACTAGTATGGTTCAATTAGATATTTAAATCCAGTCAGCGTACTGTTTATTGGGTATTGTAGTTATATACGGTTTGTGTATCGTTTATTGCTATGTTGTAAATTTATTTTAAATTTTTTTACGGAAATTAATTTTTCATTCAAAAAATCCAAAAATATAACACATTATAGTCCCTCACTCTAGGCATATTACAAAAAATCAAAAACTTAGTAGGTTATGCTTATGCACATAACTATGTATCTGGTTAGGGCTGTCTCTAGAACCTTGTTTGCTATTTTTTTTGGGCCGATTTGAGTAAATTAACCCTGAACAGCAAGTTCCAAATGTTTATAAGCCCCATCCTTCATATAATTATAACCCATAGCTCTTTCTAAGTTCATCTGCCAAACTCACTTACAATTTTCCCAACCAAGCCAAATATTCAGCCCATATACAACGGTTTACCACCTCTTCATTCCTGTTTTTGCTTTGGAAAATCCTCAGATTTTCTCTTCCCACATGTGGTACAGAACTGTGATCCATTTACCCAATCTATTCCATCTTCTCCCCATCTGCAACACCTTCAATTTCTTACTCACTTCCCTTAAATCTGCATTGTATGGTACCTGCAACTCAACCATAATTGTCTTCACAAATTTACATTGAGTAAACAAATGTACTGCAGTCTCCTGAGTTTCTCCACATAGGTTGCACATCTGTTGTTGCTTCACAATGTTGAGCTCCATCAATCTATCCACAGTGGCAAGCTTGTTTTTAAGTAACATCCACACAAAAAAACTGTGCTTTGGCAATAATTTTTGTACCACCCCTGACCCCTGACCTACTTGCTTAGCGCAAGTATCGGGTCGGACCTGGGTGTGCTACCAAGAATCCAACGAGTCGGATGCAGTAACGAGCAATACAGATTATGCAGAAGCGATTTTAGAATTCATAACCTATCTTACTATTACAATGAAATTTTTAATACAAGTGTTAACCAAGAGTTTTAACTAAAATTTACAGACAAAAGTTCTGAAGGATCCGATGAGGATCAGTTCACGTTAATATTTACATAACCATTTTTCATTCTAACCAAAAGATTCTAAAGGTTCACCCATGATTCTTCCTCAAAAGAAGTAAAGAAACCAGTGTATTTTTCTCTTACGGTTCATCTACACCTGAGAATGTTCATTAAACTAAGGTAAGCTCCTTGCTTAGTGAGTTTTCATCGCCAGCATTTACCAAGTTGAGTTTTAGTGGTCACAGAAAATAAATAGCCACATAAGTCCTAGCACACAGTAAAAGGATACGAGTGGTTAATGCCAAGTTGCCGTCAAGTGCCTATATGGAAACTCTGACTGACATACAAGGCATAACCTTTTCAGTATTGCACGAAGGCTATCAATCAAGAATTCAGTCTCACTAACCACACCCCATCAAATGTTCAATTACGAGCTCCTACTAGAAAATTAGATGGTTATGCTAGCATACCGGAAACTCCACGTGTAGCCGATCTAATCAAACGGTCTGGTCTATACCGTTTCTCGCAGACTTCGACCGAACTACAATCCCATTGGGGACCCCAAAAAGCACAGATAAGCAATCAGGTAGCGAATAATTCATGTTTTTCATGGAAATATAAAGTACAAGCCGGTCATCCACACATAAAATATCATAGCACATGCACTCAGTTTCACAATAATTAAGCAATATATATATAGTTCAAAGTACAAGGTTCAAGTAGAGTGGATTCGAGTACAGAGTTCAAGTACAGGGTTCGAGTACAAAGTTTGAGTGATACTGGGTTCCAGTGGTACAGGTTTGAGTGATGAGGGTCGAGTACAGGCTATGAATGATACAGGTTTGAGTGGTGAGGGTCAAGTACAGTGTTCGAATGATACTGGGTTCGAGTGGTACAGGTTCGAGTGATGAGGGTCGAGTACAGTGTTCGAGTGATACTGGTTTTGAGTGGTACATGTTTGAGTGGTGAGGTTCGAGTAAAGTGTTTGAGTGATACTGGGTTCGAGTGGTACAAGTTCGAGTGATGAGGGTCGAGTACAGGGTACGAGTGATACTGGTTCAAGTGGTACATGTTCGAGTGGTGAGGGTCGAGTACAGTGTTCGAGTGATACTGGGTTCCAGTGATACAAGTTTGAGTGGTGATGAGTACAGGGTTCGAGTGATACTAGGTTTGAGTAGTACAGGTTTGAGTGATGAGGGTCGAGTACAGGGTTCGAGTGATACTAGTTCCAGTTGTACAGGTTCGAGTGGTGAGGTTCAAGTACACTGTTCGAGTGATACTAGGTTTGAGTGGTACAGGTTTGATTGATGAGAGTCGAGTACAGGGTTCAAGTGGTACTAGTTCCAGTGGTTCAGGTTCGAGTGGTGAGGGTCAAGTACAGTGTTGAGTGATATTTGGGTTCGAGTGGTACAGGTTCAAGTGGTACAAGTTCGAGTGATACAGGTTCAAGTGGTACAGGTTCAAGTGGTGAGGGTCGAGTACAGTGTTCTAGGGACACTGGGTTCGAGTGGTACACTTTGGTTCAAGAGGTGAAGGTTTTAGTGGAGGTTCAAGAGATACTGGTTCGAGAGGTGAAGGTTCGAGAGGTACTCTCTGGTTTGAGAGGTGAAGATTCGAGAGGTACTCTCTGGTTTGAGAGGTGAAGGTTCCAGTGGAGGGTTTGAGAGGTACTGGTTCGAGAGGTTAAGGTTCGAGAGGTACTCTCTGGTGGCATCATATGTATATATATATGTGAATATAAATAATCATTTTAATTCGATTCGTGTTAAGGCGATGCAAACACACACCTCAGTTAGACGGGGTTTTGTGGCTAGAACTTGGCGCAATCTCTGTTCCTACACTACCACCGCTCAATCACTGTTCTTATTTTGGTAAGAGAATGGTTTAAGGCTGTAAGTTTGGGGAGACAGTAATTGCAATTTATACTAGCTGATGGCATGATGGGAGACATAGGTGTTCAATCACTGTTCTGACACCTAAAATTTTATCCATTTAAACCTCATTTGGATAAGTTTTCATGTCCACTTGCAAGAATTTCACTTTGGATAAGTTTTCATGTCCACTTGCCCAAATTTCACCTTTCGGTATTTATTTATTATTATTATTTTAAAAAAACCTAGCTCTTACATGCACACTGACTTCATTACGGCCGGGGTTTTCACAATCTCCCCTCCTTAATGAATTTCATCCTCGAAATTCTCATTTCCTGTGAACAACTTTGGGTAATTATCCCTCATGTCAGCTTCTAGCTCCCAAGTTGCTTCCTCGACCTTATGATTTCTCCACAACACCAAAACCATATGAATCTCTCTGGTTCGCAAAGTCTTGATTTTTATCCAATATCTTTATGGGATTTTCCTCATACATCAGCTTTTTATTCACTGCTAAGTCTTCATGGTTTAACACATGTACGGGGCCAGGGTGGTATTTCTTCAGAAGCGATACATGGAAAACATTATGTAATTACCCCAACTGGCTAGGCAGGTTAAGTTGGTACACAACTAGTCTGATTCGTTGTAAGACCTCGAAAGGGCCAATGTACCTAAGACTCAACTTTCATTTCTTACCATGTTGGACGAGACCCTTGCGAGGAGTTACCTTCAAAAATACTCAGTCACCAACTCTAAATTCGAAATCCCTCCTTCGATGGTCCGCGTAACTCTTTTGTCGACTTTGAGTCATCTGTAATCGTTGCATTATTAGCTTGACCTTATCCATGGATTTCTCAATCCAAGGTATACTGGCAATAGGGAGAATCTTTTTCTCTCCCACTTCTTCCAAAAAGAGGGGTGTCCGACATTTTCTACAATAGAGTATTTCATATGGGGCCATACCAATGGATGATTGATAACTATTGTTATAAGAGAATTCTACCAAAGGTAAGTGAGCATCCTAACTTTCCCCAAAATCCATAACACAGCTTCGGGAACCCGGGTGGTACATGTTTGAGTGGTGAGGATCGAGTACAGGGTTCGAGTGATACTGGGTTTGAGGGGTACATGTTTGAGTGATGGGGTCAAGTACAAGGTACGAATGATACTGGTTCAAGTGGTACAGGTTTGAGTGGTGAGGGTCGAGTACAGTGTTCGAGTGATACTGGGTTCGAGTGGTATAGGTTCAAGTGGTGAGGGTCGAATACACAGTACAAGTGATACTGGTTTAAGTGGTGTAGGTTCGAGTGGTAAGGGTCAAATACAATGTTCGAGTGATACTGGGTTCGAGTGGTATAGGTTCGAGTGGTGAGGGTCGAGTACAGGGTTCAAGTGATATTGGGTTCGAGTTGTACACTCTGGTTCAAGAGTTGAAGGTTCCAGTGGAGGTTCGAGAGATATTGGTTTGAGAGGTGAAGGTTTGAGAGGTAATCTCTAGTTTGAGAGGTGAAGGTTCCAGTGAACGGTTCCAGTGAACGGTTCGAGAGGTACTTGTTTAAGAGGTGAGGGTTCGAGAGGTACTCTCTAAGAGGTGAAGGTTCGAGAGGTACTCTCTGGTGGCATCATACATATATATATATATGTGAATATAAATAATCATTTTAATCTGATTCGTGTTAAGGTGATGCAAACACTCACCTCAATTAGATGAGGTTTTGTGGTTGGAACTTGGCGCAACCTCTGTTCCTACGCTACCATTGCTCAATCAATGTTCTTATTTTGGTAAGAGAATGGTTTAAGGCTGTAAGTTTGGGGAGGCGGTAATTGCTATTTATACTACCTGATGGCATGATGGGAGACATAGGTGTTCTGACACCTAACACCTAAAATTTTATCCATTTAACCCTTATTTGGATAAGTTTTCATGTCCACTTGCAAGAATTTCACTTTGGATAAGTGTTCATGTTCACTTTCCTGAATTTCACCTTCCGGTATTTATTTTTTATTTTTTTAAAACCTAGCTCTTACACGCACATTGACTTCATTACGGTAGGGGTTTTCACAATTTTGACTTCCAAATCACTGCTGCCATAAAATCTACATCTCCTCATCTTTTTAGATATTTGTAGGCAGCTAATACACTGAATTTTCCTTCTTCCTTGGTGATACAACTAATCATCTGATCCTTCATTTTGGACCTCAGACTCATTAAAAACTTCCATATCCAGCTATGAGCAGGCTGGGACTGATACTCCTTCAACTTTTCACCTTTCAAATAATAGGATTGTATCCATTTTATCCACAAAAGATCTTGTTTCTCTTGAACACTCCACAAATTATTGCACAGAGAAGCTTGTTTCCAGATTGATGAGTGTCTGAAGTCTATTCATCCCAACTCTTTTTTTCTGCACATAGCGTCCCAAGATGCAGGAGAAAAATATCTCTCATTATGATTCTTGTTCTGGAGGAAGTTTCTGCACATTTTTTTTTTATTTCTTCATGTATACTCTCATGAATTTTGAAAACCCTAGCCCAGAATCCTGCAATATTCAGCAAAACTAAATTTATAAGTTATGCTCTCCCAGCATAGCTTAACTTCCTCGAGTCCCAGCTGTGTAATCTCCTTATGATTTTATCCAACATAATTGAACAAGACTCTTTATCCCACCTGCAGATTGATAAGGGCAAACCCTGGTATTTCATGGGAAATGTCCCTTTCTGTATTCTTAAAATGCCAGCCATAATATCTTGCTCTATTTCACTCATTGCTGAAAAGTATATGGTAGGCTTTTGCTCATTTACAGCTAGTCCGGTTGTATTATGAAACTTCTCTAAAGATGCCCTTACTCCCTTTAATTATCACTAGCTTCACAGAATATCAATAAATCATCAGCAAACAATAAATTGTTGATCCTAACCTTTTTGCACCCCTGATGATATCCAATATTACCCTCCTTAAACTTTTTAGCAAGCAATCTTGTGAGGTATTCCATACAAACTACAAACAGCAGAGGAGATAAGGGATCTTCTTGCTTAACTCCATTTTTCCCATCAAAACCAGTTGTATATTCCCCATTAATAATAGACAAGCAGAAATTGGAAGATTTCACACAAAGTTCAATCCATGTTCTAAATCTTGTAGGCAGTCTCAACTCATTCAGCCAGTTACAGAAATTGCCAATTTATAGTGTCAAAAGCCTTCCTTATATCAACCTTGAGTACACAACTGTTTTTCATTCCCTTCAACTTGTATTTATGAAGAAGTTCTTGAGCAAGTACTATATTGTTTCCTAAATGTCTACCCTTCACAAAGGTACCCTGATTTAAGCTAATAATATCAGGTAAGATTTCACTCAGCCTAAAACACAATATTTTTGTTACTACTTTATATGGCACAGAACAACAGGATATGGGCCTCAAATCTTATACAGTTTGTGGATTACTAACCTTTAAGATCAGAACTAACACTGCTCTGCTTAGTTCTCTGGGCCATTTCTCTTCTTCAAAAAAGTTTTTGATTGCTTTATTGAAATCATTTCCAATTATCTCCCATGCTTCTTTATAAAACTTACTTTTGTACCCATCATAGCCTGGACTTTTTGATGATTTGATCCCCTTCAATGCCTTCCAGATCTCAGTATCACTGACTTTTATGTTCAGTTTGATTTGCTGCTCTAGAGTTTCCATTTTCCCTTCTACCACAACCTCTTTGCTCATAAAAACAATTATACTTCTCCATCATCCCAATTGCCTCTTGAATAAATCAATAAGATGATCCTCAAGTTGCTTACCCTCCACTATCTGGTTTCCATCTTTAAGACACATCAATTGATTTCTATACTGCCTTTCTTTCTGTTTTGCATAAAACAACTTTGTTGGCCTATATCCTTCCTTTTTCCATGCAATCTTAGCCTTCTGCTTTATGTAACTGAACTCGGCCTCCTCCATTTCTTTAGCAGACTTCATTTTTTTCCATTACTCATTTTGTTTGTCAGCAAATTTAGGATTTTTATACAACCCCCTTACATCTTGTTCCCACTCCTACCTAGAATTTTTGGTCCTCTTCTCCACCTCTGAAAATTCATATCTATTTAGCTTTAACAATGGGTCTTTCAGTCTGTTGAGGTTTTGCTGCAATTCTTGAAGTGTATTCCCCTTTCTCCATGCATCATTAACTATTCCTTTAAATTGGGCTGATTGCCCCCACATATTAAAGAATTTGAATGGACTTCCCTTCTTCTTTTCCCCCTTAACAATTCTCACCTTCAATCGAAAGTGACCTAAAATTCTATTTGGGATAACTGAGCATAGAGAATCCTTGAAATTTAGGATCCATTTGTGATTCACTAGTTCCTTATCAATTCTGCTCATTACCCTTTCTCCCAACCTTCTCCTATTAGCCCAAGTGAAATTTGGGCCTATAGTATTCAACTCTGTGAAGCCTGATCTTGTAACTGCATCATGAAATTCTTCAATTTCTGATATTAACACTGCATTTTCACCAATTCTGTCCTCCACGGTTAATGGGGGATTAAAGTCCCCAATAACTATCCATGAATCATCCTCATGGTTTAAACCATCTAGAAAACTCCATAACCTCAATCTCTCTTCCCCATTGTGTAGGCCACACACTACTGTAATATAGAAGTTGAATTTTCCTTCAATTTTCAAATCAATCCCATGATCATGCTTTCTAACTTCCTCCACATTTACTCTATCATATCTTTATCCTATCCATATCATCCCCCTTAATAACTTCACCATTAGAAATGAACTCCCAGTCTTCCCCAAAGCATTTCTAGCACTCTTTTTCCTTTTCTGTCTGCACTTTTGTTTCTAAAAAACTGAAAAAACTAACCTGATGTTTAAAAACAAAGTCCCTAAATTTGTTGTTTTTCCTTATTGTTTACACCTCCCACATTCCATACTATAAGTTCATTCATTGCAATCAGGAGGATCATTCTGGTGGACATACCAGGAGCTACCTTCACTCTGTATCCTGACTCCCCTGGGCAGTTCCCTTTGCACCTTCAGCTCTAGTTCTTTTTTTTTCTGTCTGACTTCAGTGAAACCATCTGCATCTACTGTTTTACTCCTTCCTTCCATATCATCACCTCTGTTTCTTACCACTCTCACCAAATTTTGAACTTCCCCCTGACATTCCTTAACCACTACTTTAGGTATGTAAACCTGAGTATGAGTCTTACTTTTCACATCATATCCCTTCTTCACTTTCCTGCATTGCTCTGCAGTATGCCCCAACAAAGTGCATTTATCACAGCAAGTAGGCAACCATTCCAAGGCCACCTTCTATTTCTGAATGACATTCTTTTCTTCAATATAAGCAATGTGTTTAGGAACATCACTTCCAATCTTAACATCTACTTATACTCTAGCATAGTTCAGTCCCTCCAGGTCCTTTGTTGCCTTGTGAAGCCTCAAAGGTACACCTAAAACTGACACTAGTTTGCATAGAATAGATTATTTCCAATAAACTACAGGCAATCCAGGTAATGTTATCAAAACAAGTACAGTCTGAGGGCTCACTAATTCAATTTTCTATGTCCATTCAGTGATCAAAACTGGTTTCCTATCAAATAGAATCATTTTCTACCACTTTATCCCTTTGTTCCTTAGATTTAAATTTAACCATGAAAATCCCATTCTGAATTCTCCATATTCTCTGAATTTTAGTCCCCCACAGTCTCCCAAAGAAACCCTCTACTACTTTGAATGGCGGAAAACTCCCTATAAATCTACAAATAACAGTTGATTCCTAGTTTTTTGAGATCTCCTCTCCTTCCTCAATTGATATTTTCCCCATTTTCATACCATCAATTTTAGTGGGTTCAAAGAATTTTACCTCCTCCTTATGCACCTCGAATAGCTCATTTCAGGCTTTTGGATTTGGTTCTTCTTTCGATTTGTCTGCCCAGCTCAGCTTCCTGTTAGTGCTCATCTTCTCCTTGGATTCAGTCTCTCTCTCTTTGGATTTCATCTCCTTTTGATTGACATTGATTTCCACCATTGACTCCAATCGAACCCTCTTTTTAGATCTATTTGCACTCCCTTTCAAATTAGTAGGGCTTTCTACAACCTGCTCCTCCTGATCTTCACCCCTTACCTCATCCACTTCCAAAATCTCCAACAGTTGATCCATTTTTTGTGAAACCCCTCAATTTCTCTGGCTATCACACCTAGTCTTAGGGTGCCCATGCCAGCCGACCACACAGCCATCACATGAGAGGTAAGTCACACTGACCCAGTACTATGGCCACAGTGCTGGTTCATACTCGCCCGTCACCAGGAGGGTCCCATCGCCACGTGCGCGTTGTCACGCACGCTTTGAGAAACACACTCCCACACGGCCGTAGCGAGCTTTGAACCGTGGGTATCCCCACACTGCCCACTACCACTTGGGCTACACATGCGGTGGTAACCCTCAATTTCTCTGCTTCCAGTGTGGGAGGGAACTGTGGAATCATTTGACTAGGAGTCAATTGAGGCCTGCAAATATTGTGATGGCCAAATGATAAAATCACCCTTCATAGTGATGGATGATGGAGCAAGTGAACTATTAGGTCTTATTAACAAAGTGTTTTGTAGACCAAATGTGTTCAACTGCAAGAGGTGGATTCATAACTTCATTAGCTTCACTAGCGATTTGAGTGGATATAGTTGTCTGCTTGATGTGAGGCAAGTTCGATTCTTTTGAGAAATTTAAGGAGTTTCAGAATGAAGTTTAGAGTACTTGGCAAGAAAATTAACACACTTCAATTGAATTGATGTGGTGAATATTTGAGTCAGGAATTTGTTTACCAAGAGAGAATGTGACATTCTTTCATAATTGAATCATGTAGGAACACCTTAATGAATAGTGTGTCCGCAAGGATAAATGATACCTTATTGGATATGGTTAGTTCAATGATGGGTCATTCCTGCCTTCCAGTTTTCTTATGATAGACATGCTCTTCTAAAAAGTTAGTGTTCACACTAAACCAGACATTGTCTAAAGCGGTAGGAAAGACAACATATGGGATATACAAGAAAGGGTTCCTTGAAAGTCCTTTCTCTTGAAGATTTGGATTTGCGAGGCATATGTGAAACGAGGTTTCCTAGTGAGCTTGCACCAAGTCTGATGAATGTCTCTTTGTGAATATCCAAAAGAGATTAAAAAAGGGCATTACTTATACAGTCATTCTGAGAACTGTGTTTTGTCGCTCGAGAATGTATCTTTTTGGAGAAGTATCATCTTTCCAAAATGACAAGTGGGAGGAATTTAAACTTCAATATTTTTTTAGGTGAGAAACAATTAGTTCTAGAAACATCGATCCCTTCATGTGAAGTGGTGAAGATGAATACAGGAAAAGTCCTAGAGACTATTGAAAATGCTCATGCCCTAGTTGGTCAGAAAGGTATAGGATTCGGATGAAGGTACATTTATGTACTTGTGACTCAAAATTATGAAATCATACTTTTAGAAAGTGATGAACCTATGACTTAAAGTTAAGCTTTGACAAGCCCAAATTCCGCAAAGTGGCTTAAGGCTATGAAATTCATAATAGACTCTATGTATGAAAACCAAGTTTGGAATTTGGTTGAATTACTTAAAGGTTAAGACTAAAATGATGGTCTTCAAAATGAAACCAGGAATTTATTGTTTCAAAGCTAGACTGATAGTTAAAGGGTATAAACAAGTCTGTGGGATGGATTGTGATGAGACCTTTTCTCCAGTTGGAATGCTTTAGTCTATTTAATTTTTCCTAGCAATTGCAGCTTTATCTGATTTTGAGATCTGGCAAGTGGAGATCATACCCATCTTTCTTAATTGGATTTTGGGAGAAGATGTGTATGAAACACAATCTAAGGATTTTATAGGCCAAAATAGCTGGGAAAATATGCGAGCTATAGAGGTCCATCTATGGATTGAAGCAAGTATCAAGGAGTTGGAACTTACATTTGAACGAAGCAATTAAGATATTGACGTTCAATGAAATGTTAAGGAATCATGTGTATACAAGAAGGTTAGTGGGAGAAAGATTGAATCCCTACTCTATGACGATGACATTGGAAATGAGTAATCGAAGCTGGAGTCTATGAAGACTTAGTTCAGAAATTGTTTTGCGATGAATGACTTAGGAGAGGTAAAGTACATCCTGGGCATCCAGATCTACACAGGTAGATCAAAGAAGATGATCGGCCTTAGAAAAAACACTTACTAGGTAAGGTGTTTGATAGGTTCAATATGAAAGATTGTAAAAGATCTTCTACCAATGATTCATGGAATAACTCTTAGCAAGACTCGGTGTTTATCAAAATCTGATGAGCAAAAGAGAATGGCTATGATCGCTTATGTATATGCAATAGGGTTTATCATGTGTTATGATATGTACTCACAATTATATCTCGCATGCTTAGAGCACAATGACAAGATAAAAAATAGACTAAGGTGAGGCGCATTGGTGTGCGGCCAAGAAAATGTTTTAGTGCCTGAAATGGACTAAAGATATATTCCTGAGTCTATAATGAAAATGGGTTGGTTGTGAAAAATAAGTAAATCACTGTTGCTTGATTTTACAATTAAACCTGAGTACATTGCTGCTTTGGAAGCTACATAGGAAGGTGTTTGAATTAGGATATTCATCACTGAACTTGACATGGTCCCTGTCTTAGCAGACTCGGTGACTCTTTATTGAGCTTAGGAAAAATGAGCCAAGGGAACCTAATGAGTTCAAATTTTTCCTCAGAAATTTTGCATTCTTTGGGAATCTATCGAGAATGGTGAAGTTGTTATATGCAAGTGAGAAAGGATAACAAATTTTTTATCCGGAATCTAAACCTCTTCTACAGATGGAGCCTAGGGCTTACACATTTGTGATAGGAATCTAGCACTTTGGATAGTGGCTGTGATTTCCGTAATGTTCTAGTTATCATAATTTTGTGATTTTAGACATTGAAGATTGAACCGTTTAACATATTATGAAGTTATCATTTCATATCCATTTAACTTAGTTTAGTGTTGAATGAAAGTATCAATTTACATCTCCAAATAGATTATCAAGAATAAGTTTTTATTAATGAAACCCTATTTAGTGAACTGGAGTGTAAGATTGATTATGTCCCTAGTTTAGATCATTGAGAGTGGACACTCATGACTGAAGAAAACTAGTTTACAAGTTGATTCATAACGTTGTTTCATAAGTTGAAGGATGTGGAATGTCATGAATCGACTGCATTGATGCAAGTTGGGAACTTGTGTTGGACAGACCCGCCATGAGAATACTTTAAGATATTCATAATGGCATAAGTATGTCTCATTGACTAAATGATTGTATTCCTCATACCTGAGTAATTTGGTTTTTGCTTACTTGTGGATTAGTGTACCTTGAGGCTGTCAAACGTCGCACCGTAAAAGAAGACTATAAAGGCAGTTATTGGGTTGCCCTAAATCGAGTGGAGAAAACTATGTACAAGAGTGTGATTGTCCTCTCATTTACATGATATTATTATCTTATGGGTCTCTCAAAGAGTTGGGACTGTAAAATGCATGGCCATGCTTAGATGGATTAAGGATTAATCATCTGTCTTAACAGTCCGACTTGAGAATTCAAGAAATGCATTTTAATGTGATAAGGATGACACGTTATTTTACCTTATGTTCAGATGAAGACACTAAGAGACAAAGGAATACGAATGCACACTTTTTCTAAACGACAAGTGGGAGATTGTTGGAATAGTGTCCTTCGATCAATATGAATTTTCCATATATAGTTGGAGGATTAGTTATGGGGATAATTAATTCAGTTATTTTCAGTGATAAGAATGTTTAGCTGGAAACCGCTTCCGAACAGCAATCATCAATTATATTGGGCTTGCAGCTTATTATGACCAAACCTATAGGGTCACACACAAGACATGCAATTGGACAAAAGAAATGACTATTGGGCTAGGAACCTAGATACTAGTTATATGAGAAATGAGTTTAGAACTCATTGAGCCTAATTGAGTTAGGCCCAGATTTACTTGGATTAAGGTTTCTTGGATTAATGACTATTCTATATAAATAGATATTTTTACAGAAATGTTCATGATGGCAACATTAGAACCTTGGTCATTGCAGACGACTAAAACCAATCCAATCATTCTCAAAATATAAACCTCGTCGTAAAGTGAACAATAAATACTAGGTCTTTGCTTGCTGATCAACATTCTAAGTTGACAGCGGTGTAAGCGGTTCGATCGTGCTGTATGGATACGTATAGAGGAATCACATATGGGATTCTCATCTCCGTGGTTGATCGAATCCAACGGTAAAACACGCTTCAAAGGTAATCTAAACTCTTAGATAGATTCAAATTAATTACATGCATGAGATCCGGGATTAGATAATTGATTTTCCACTAAATTAGATTTAATCAATTCCCAACAAGTACATGAGGGTTACAGATGTTAATAGACAATACTTGAACTCTATAGATACATTGTACCTAGTCTATTTCTTCAAACTTAACACTTCCCTCAATTGAAGCATCGGATGAATTGAAATGCAAAGTTTGGACCTGAAAAACTTTTTAAAAGGGTGAGAGAGGAGCTTAGTTAAAATATATGCAATCTGAAGAAAAATAGGTACATGACTAACATGTAGCTGCTAGTGGCAACTAGCTCTCGAACATATGATAGTCGATGTCAATGTGTTCAGCACGCTTGTGAGCAATCAAATTCTGAGCAAGATAGATCGCAATGTTGTTATCACACAACAAGATAGGCAATTCAGAAGCGAAAAACGAAGGTCAAAAAGCAGAAAAGAAAATTAGACAGCCTCTGCCACAGTATTAGCCAAGGCACGGTACTCACACTCTGAACAAGAATGAGAAACCATTGGCTTCTTCTTATCACTCAAAGAAACTAGATTACTACCAGGGCAAACGTGGAGTTTCTTTGGATGAAATGGAGGAGGAGGACATTGGTAACAATGATGGTGGTGGTGGTAGTCGAGGCAAGCTTTAGTACTCGAGCCTCAACCACCATTCCGTCGAATTCATGTTTCCTAATTTAAGCGGTACCTTCGAAGATAAGTTCAATTAAGATGAGTGTATGTAGGGCTTAATGCACGGTGGAGATCCAACACGAGAGTTCAATCTTCAATATGGCCTAGCGCATAGTAAGCTAGCTTTGATCTCAATATCTACAGTGCGTGGAAGATGCGGGAATGGGTTTACGAGGAAGGCGGAGATCAAAAGGGAAAAAGGGAAAAATGGAAAAAAAAAAAGATAAAAGAGAGAATAGAAAATAGAAAATAAAAGAAAAGAAAAATAAAAGTGTGGAGAAAATAAAGAAAGAAAAATATTAATATTTGAATAAAGTACCAAAAATACCCTTTTAATTGGTAAAGGTTGTACGCCAAAGGATTAATGACAAAAAAAAAATATGCTGGCAAAAAAATATGCAGATTCATTATTATGATGACTGAAAATATGCTTATATATATAGTAGGGTGACCAAATTTAAAATTCAACATAAGTTAGTATAAAAAAAGTAGGGGCAAAGTAGTTTGTATTTTCCCTTTAAATTGCTTTATATTTTAAAGTAAATAGTTTTATTTTAAGCTTACCAAACAACTAAGTCCGTGTTTGAGGCGGCCTATAAGACACTTGTAAATTGTGGAATTTTCAATGTTTGGTGAAGTATAAAAAAAAGGGAAATATAAAAATATAACTCTATATAATTGTCAACTGAAAAAGTGCAGATATAATTCTAAGATAATTTTTAGTGCAGATATAATTCTAAGATAAATTTTAGTGCAAGTATAACCCTAATTACTTTAGAAAAGTGCAAATATAACCTTCTGGTGACATTTTCGGCGGTGACCCCCAAAATGACAAAAATGCCCTTGGGCTAAAAGTTAAATTTGGGTGGACAATTATACCCTTACCCATTGTTGTACCACACCAGACCGCCGCCGGATCAGGTAGGATTATATCAGCACATTATGAAACTTATAGGGTTATATCAGCACATTCATAAAAAGTGTAGGCTTATATCAGCACAATTATAAAAGCAAAACCCATCAACATTAAAAACGCTAGGTCAAAAAACACAACAAAATAACAACTACACACACAACACCAAAGGTTGTCCAATCATTGATCTAGACTAAACTCAACAAAAAAATGTCATCAAAATCCTTATATTCAATACCATATATACCGCTTATCTTTATGCATGTGACAAGAAGAAAAAGAAAATCACATAATCAAAATCAATATCTCATTAATCTAGTGAAATAAGGGGAATTTCTATGAAGATACCATTTTCGAAAAGTTCCCGCACTTCCACTTCAATGTCTGATGCGCCGACCTTGCCAAATCTCTTTCTTCAAACTAGAATCACACCCTGGAACGTCGGCAATCGGTAGAAGTGGTTGAAATGGCGGTTGCATGCAATTGCCATTGATTTTGAACTAATATGACACTTTGTTTTTATAGTATGTGCAGATATAACTCTACATTTTTTTTACGAATGTGCTTATATATCCCTATAAGTTTTATGAATGTGTCAATATAATTCTACCTAGTATGGCGGCGATATTTAGGTATAATATTGGTAAGCGCAATAACGTCATTTCCTATTTCTAATTTTTTTCCAAATTGGCAAAAATGTCTTTTAATGAAATTCTGGCTAAAAGTTTTCGGAAAAGGTTATATTTGCACTTTCACATATTATCTAGGGTTATATTTACACTTTCAATTATCACAAATTTATATGTGCACTTTTATGAATTATGTAGGGTTATATATGCTCTTCGCTCTCAAGAAAAACAGTTTTTAAAATAAGGAAAAGAGAAATTTGTTCTTCCCTACTTTCAAATAAGAAAGTTTTAGTTACTGTTGCATCAAACACAACCTAAAATTTACAAGTAAAATAATTATAAGTTGGGTCAAACACACGATCAAATGAAGAACGGAAGTTAATGTAGTTTTCACGATCCAAAGAATCAAATATAATTAAAAATTAAATTTAAAGATTTGAGAGTGTGGAACTCCAAAGTATAAACAAGAAAAAGAAAATTCTATGTGTACTACTTAGCTATTAACCGCTTTGCCGGAATTTCAACAAATATACTCAGTTGTCGCTTCAATCTCGTAATTGGATGAACCAATTTACAACGTGGATTGCTATTTCACGCAGTGTATTTTATTTGATTACGCCCTGTATTTTATGCTATATAAGTACTCACTCTTTTTTTAACATTAATGTAAATGACATTGATTATCAAATTTAATTATGACTGTTATAATTAGTAATTAATTCACAATTAGTGAGAATTAAATGTGCAATCAATGTAATTGATTGATTTGGGATTTGGGGGGGACGGTCAACGGCCAGTGGCCGGGCGGTGGTGGTTAATGCCAGAGTAGTCGGAAGTCAACCGCATTTTCCGGCGGGTAAATTGAACGGAGAAGACGAACTCTGGCGGCGGGTAAATTGAACGGAGAACGACTTGCTCCTCCGGCGGCGGCGCGGTGGCCCTCTCCGTTGCGCACCTCGTCTTCTCCGCCGTTCCTCTTCCCTCTCCGGCGACGCCGCGGGAGCTTTCGACTTCCGCTCTCCCACCTTGGTTCTCTCCTCTCCGGCGGCAGTATTCTCCTCCAGCTTTTCGGCCTCCGTTCTCTCCACTCTGATCTCCGCCGCTCCCGCTCCGTTCCCGATCTCCACTCCGGTCTTCTCTCCACTCCATTCTCTCTGCCGCATTCTCTCCTTCACTTCGGACTTCTCTCCGCTCCATTCTCTCCGCCGCGTTCTCTCCTTCACTCCGAACCCGTTTTCCTCGGCGAACCGGCTCCCGCTCTCCTCGGCGAATTGGCTCCCGCTCTCCTTGGCGAATCGGCTCCCGCTCTCCTCGGTGAACCGGCTCCCGCTCTCCTCGGCGAACCGGCCCCCGCTCTCCTCGGCAAACCGGGCTCCGTTCTCCTCGCCCAGCTCGCTCCCGTTCTCCTCGGCCAGTGGCGAACCGGGATCGCTCCTGTTCTTCTCGTCGAACCGGGCTCGCTCCCGTGCTCCTCGGCCAATGGCGAACCGGGCTCTCTCCACAAACCCGGTTCTCCCTTGAATTTTTCAGCTTTCTCCTTTCCCTAACTACCATCTACCCACATTTAATGTCATTTATTCCATTATACCCGAAAAAGTGTAATTTTTTTTCTATAAATTGTTCTGTAAATCTCATTGGGTAAAAATCTCCAAATTTTAACTCAAACAAGGGTGTTGGAAATTCCATATCTTTGGAGGTAATTTTTCTAATTATTCTTCTGTCTATAAGTAATAGTTAAATTTATGATTTATTAGTTTTTTAAGTACAAAATTATGTTCATCTTAGCATTGTAATTTATAAATTGTAATCTAATAATTATTGCAATTTACTAAGTCATTCATTATATTGTGTTTGAGTACATGAGGATTTTATTTAAATTTAAGTACTTTAATGTACTGTATGTATTTATTGTATTGTAGTGTATACATTTATTTACTGTATGTATTTTTTGTATGTATATATTTACTGTTTTTATTTACTGTATGTTAGGGTATAAAATTATTTCACGCCTCTTTTGACTGTATTTATTTACTCCAAATTTATGAAATAGTTGAATTTTGCTTAATTGGGCTACGTTAATTCGTTATTTTAATTTATAGAATGTAATTACTATATTTTATTTTATATTATGTAAATGTAATTATTAAAATTTAATCTGAAATGGTTTAATGCATTTTTATTTTCAAAAGTTAATTATTAAACATTTAATTTTTAATGTTAATTTTATATTATTTTATTTAAACCTTAATTTAAAATGGATGAATGTAATTTTAGTTTTAGGAGTTAATTTATATACGTAAATTTTATAACCTTAATTTTATTTCATCTAATTTAATTTTAACTTTATTATTTTTTTATATTTAAATCTATGTTCTAACCGTTAATTAAAAATGGAGCAATGCAATTTTATTTTCAAAAGTTAATTATTAAACATTAAATTTGTAACGTTAATTTTATATTATTTTATTTAAACCTTAATTTAAAATGGATGAATGTAATTTTAGTTTTAGGAGTTAATTTATATACGTAAATTGTATATCCTTAATTTTGTTTCATCTAATTTAATTTTAACTTTATTATTTGTTTATATTTAAATCTATGTTCAAACCGTTAATAAAAAATGGAGCAATGTAATTTTGTTTTCAAAAGTTAATTTTGTAACGTTAATATTGTAAGCTTAAATTTATTTCATCTAATTTAATTTTGATTTTATGTTATTTAATTTTATCTAAACATTTAATTTATTTAAACGTTAATGTACGACATCATTGTTTTCAGTAGAATATTTGAGTGAAACTAATTACGTGATGTTTATTGTTGTTTAAGGATGACAATCAGTCATGTGGAGCTGTTGCAGGGGGGAATGGATACTCAGCATTTGCAACCACAAATGTGTTTCCAAGTCACGGCGAAGCTTATTCCTACCTGCAACGGACTGCTCGTCATGTTGGATTTCAACTTGTCATGGGGTCCTACAAAAAAATAAGAATGGTCCCCTAATGATATATTGCATTTGCAATCGGGGCCGAAAAGATAAGGTTGTCGATGTGAGCGCAGATATTGTCTGACGAAGTAACACTTCGACTAGAAGTTGTGACTGCCCATTCATGATTGTTATGAAAAAGAGCAACACAGGGGAGGGATGGAATGTAGTACCGTGCAAGGATTCTCGCCGAGGGATGCACAACCACCCATTTTCATTGTACGCTGAGGGTCATAGATAGAGCAGGCAGGGGCGAGGATGGAACATGTCCTTCCATTGAGGGCAGGCGAGGGCGAGGATGGAACAAGGAGGGGGCTACACATTGTATACGTTCGCAGTGCAAGCCATTTCGTCCGGATACATGTGAAGGAAAACTGCCCCATGCCCCATGTGGTTAATCTGTGGACCACATTGAGGAAGTCTGATGTCGTTGGTTGGGAGTTACCCTTCCGTATGAGGATGGTGGCTTGGACCAAAGCATACACGCCTCATAATTAATAGTTGTACCCAATGAAACAGTTCGGCATGTACGCAACCATAAAAAATATTATCAAAGAGTTCCGGTTACAGAAATGAACAAATTAAAGGCAAACAGTGTGTTCATACATAAGTGCTCCAATCACCTAGGGAATGAGTTCATAACCGCGGCGTCTGCGATACTCATCACGACGACTGATCCAAGTAGTCAACAACTCCTTCATACACGGGTCGACAAGTCCATGAATGCTAGTAGAGTCATACCGATCCAAGTCGCTCATCATGCCATTCAACAACTGATGCATATGAAACACATATTATCATAACGAAACAATTAGATTTAATATAATTAATTAAAGCAAACAGTTAGAGAAAACTTACCAGTGAGTTAATATGTGTCTTATCTGGTCTACAACTCGTGGCATCATGTACAGGATTTGTGATCAATGGGTGCAAATGATTCGTGAACCACTCCTCGTAATCCAGGGTACACTCTGACGGACTGGTGGCAATCGGAAACTCGGCTAGCTGACCGTCGTGCCATGCGTGTACCATGTCCCACAATGTCAACTGCATCATCCCTGAGTAGGTCACTGAATAGCCAGCAGGATCAGCGGGTCGGGAGCAGGGCTCTGGCACAATCCCAATGCTATGTGGTATACCCTGTACAAGCCTAAACTGGCGCACAACACGATTTGGCATGTACGCCTCCATTGCTTCAAGGTATCGAATCACACTGCCGTAATGAGTCCTCCCCCTCGCAACCCTAACCACGTCCGGTCCATATGGCAACCAATCCACCTGCGCGTGTTTCGAAGAAATGTAACATTCATATGGAATCCAATCTACCTACTATTATTAGAATAAAATTAAAAACATGGTTGTCATACCTGGTCAGCCTGTAAAGCATCTAATTGACGCCTGATGGTAGCCAGCCTCTGAATATCCCTCCCCATTTTATCCCCTGAGTGCCACCGGTTGGCGTGTCCCGGAAGAGCTGGCAATGTACTCAGTCTCGGCCGAAACATTGGAAAGTACTCGTATATCCATGCTTGCAGCAGCATGCAACAGCCACATAGGCCGCGGGCCTTAGCCCGGGATGCAATTCCCAACTGTAGATAAAAACTGGCCAACGTCGCCGAGCCCCAGGACAACTGCAAATCAACTAGAGGGAGCAGGTTGCCTCTTACCTTAGTCCCAGTTTTATCAACAAAAAGCATTGATGAAAATAGGGTCAGCATGTAGCACCTAAATTGGAAGTTATCGCTCTGACCCGCCACTACACACCTCGCCATCAATGCTTGGCCATCAATATTACCCCCGTTCCAGTCTTCCTCGAGGAAGGACTCCACATCTTTCCCAAACAGTTTAGGGTTTTCTTCCTGAACAACCTCCACCGAAATGGTACTAGCAACAGAGCCACCAACAGTAGGAATGCCAAGAATCATCTCTAGGTTATTCTGGGCCTGGTCACTGTTGGGAGGTGCTGGGTGCTATGCACTAGGTGCTGCAGGATGTGGGCTAAGGGCCTAGATTCCTGGCGCTGTGGACTGAGCGCCAGTCGCTGCGCAGGCTTGCTATGCGCAACGATGAAGCACGGCAACAGGGCAAACACAAGGAGAGGTTAATGTGCACAGGGCGCTGGTTTGGGCGTCAAGGCCAGGTGCTGTTTGGCGCTGTCTAGTGCCATATCCCGGGCCAATTTGGAGTTGTTTGAGCCCGATAGAGTTAAGGGTTTTTCTCGGATTTCTTCTGGTTCTTTCTAGATGAGGCAATAGGTTTGAGAGTATGGATTTACACTCTAATGCTCTTGCTCCTAAGCCTAGCTTTTACTTATGAATTAACGGTTATCTATACCATTCCAAACATCAACTGTGACGTGGCCTCCAAAGCTTGGTATCACAAGGTCATCTTGCGGGTCACCACCCATCGGTCCCCGCACAAGCCACGTTTCATCAGCTTGTCGCTTTCTCTTGTTCCTCGGTGCCCTTCCAATGCCAGTCTCACCGACATTACACGATCCACCGGAAGATTGCGCAAATTTACCAGCTCTATTCCTAATGGTATGCCTAGCTCCTCCATCAGCATGCCTTTCGATTCCAACCTCCACTTGCACACTCGTCGCAGGTTGGCCAGAAGGGGGGGCATTACATGTATCCTGTCCCTGCCTACCATCGGTGTCGAGTGGTGGTTCTGAACCACAACCATGACGTGGGCTGGATACCGGTTCTTGATCCCTAACCGGCAATTCATACATCGATTGCCAACTTTCATCGTCACGGATTGAATGCATTCTACCGGACGTGAGAATGTTGAGCTCCGGACCATCCCATGTTGGCATGGGATCGAATACATCATCGCGCCTTGGAGAAGGCTGCTCAACTGGTACCTCGTGCTCTTACGGAGGTACCGGCGACTGTTCCTCCTCGATCACACGGGCTCTCGCCTGTCTGGCCGAGACACTAATACCTCTTCGTCATATACAACGACCATCGTCATTGGGTTGGCCAGCAGTGCTCATCTACAATACAAGATATATAATTATTATCATAACAATTGGTTTATTGTAAGAGAAAATAAATTAACATACATTTTAATAAAATGTAAATTGATATGACGAAACAGTGCATAATTTCAAACAACTTATGGAAAATAATTACTTGCACATAAAATACATAATCAACTTCCGCAACAAGTACATTTTTCAATTACTTACTTCCCATGCAAATTTTTACAAATAAACTACATATTCACTAATGCATAGAAAAATGTAAATATAACGTAAAAAACCACACTCTAAACAAAACATTTAATTCTTTTCAAATCCCATACAACGAACTATTTATTTTTATTATTTACAAATTATTAAATAATTTACTAAATCATTATACAATAATTTAATTGTTTAACAAGTGAAATTATTAGTATTATTCAATGAAATAATTATTAAAACATATCATAATCATGACAGAGGACTTGGGCCTTGTTGTTTGGGCTGGTTGTAGCAAACCCCTTCCAAACCCCTAACATTGATCCAAGCAACCCATCTGTTACGATTCGGGGGATCAAATCCTAAATGAACAAGGAATTTAAAGAGAACGAGAACTTTACTAATTGAAATTGAAGAGCAATCAACTTAGTTTTCCATAGATGAGAAAGAAGAAAGTTTAAATGAAAGAGAGAGTTTTTCAGCTCTAAAACTGTGATCAACAAACATGATAGCTGCCTTCAACTAGCTCCTAATCTATATATACTCAGTAAAAGAGTAAAGCACTTAGAAATTAGTTACAAACAACTGAATTCATCCTTTAGGTGTGATATGAGCATACTGATGCTTCTGATCCGCAAAGCCAAGCCAATTTACTATTTTACCCTTCAATTCATAACAAACCCTCTCCCTAGCATGAAGCTTGTCCTCAAGCTTTGAAGAGAGGAAACTGATTTGTAATAAAATCAGCATCTTCGCAAGAGGCTTCTTCTTCAGCCATATTCTCCCATAAAATCAACCATTGGAGAACCTGGGTCTATCCTCTCTGCACCAATCTTCTTTGTAAGACTCTACTAGGAATGAGAGTCCTATCTAAGTGCAATTCTTCACTTGGAAAGGTAGTAGGGGTTGTAGGCAAATCTCCAACATGTTTCTTGAGCAAGGACACATGAAATATTGGATGAACCTTGCTTGTAACTGGCATTTTCAATTTCTAAACTACATCACCAATCCTCTTCTCAATCTGATAAGGACCAAAGTATCTAGCAGAAAGTTTAGCATTGTCCCTAGCAGAAACTGATTGTTGTTTATACTTATACAATCTCAAATATACCCAATCACCTTCCATGAAACTCCTCTTAGATCTCTACGCATGAGCATATTGCTCCATTCTGGATTGAGCTTTCTGTAACTGATTCTTAAGAACTTGATCAATCTAGCTCTCTAATGTAGCATATTCTCAGCTGCAGGTATAATAGTGTCTATTAAAACTCCCAAAGGCAAATTCAATGGTTTAGTACCATATAATTCCTCATATGGTGTTATGTTAATGCTGGTTTGATGAGTAGTATTATACCACCATTCAACAGAATTAAGCCAGTTTATCCATGTGTCTAGTTTTTCACTGCAGAACACCTGAGATAGGACTCCTAGGTTTGATTCAGTCTTTTAGATTGTCCATCAGTCTCAGGGTGGTGTGCAATACTGTACTGCAACTTAACCCCTAGCTGGGTGAATAACTCCTTACAAAAATGAGATGTGAAGATCTTATCCCTATCAGGTGTGATAGTTTCAGGCAGTCCATGAAGTCTACAAACCTGATCCATAAAACACTGAGCAATAGTTTTGGATGTAAAGGGATGTGCCAGTGAGATAAAGTGTGCATACTTACTCAATCTATCAATCACAACTAGTATGGTATTATAACCATTTGAATCAGGAAGTCCTTCTATGAAATCAATAGTTAATTGAGTTCATGAGTGGTTAGGAATTGGCAATGGCTAAAGCAGGCTTGGTGCTTTGCACTATTCTGTTTTGTGCCTTTGGCATGTCTCACAAGATCTCACATAGTTAATAATATCTTGTTTCATTCCAGGCTAGTAGAATAGAGTTAGAACTCTCTTAATAGTGGTTGTTTGCCCAGAGTGCCCTCTAAGAGGTGAAGAGTGCATGGCTTGTAAAATTTCTTTCTTTGCTGTGCTAGTAGAACTAACATATATCTTCTTTTGTTTCTTCAGTAAACCATTAACATAACTGTACTCTGAATTGGCTTCAGGAGTAAGTGTAGCAGATGCTATTAAGGATTGTACCACTTCATCCTCTTCATAGCTACTCTCAATTTTTAGCATCCACAGTGGAGTTACACAAGAAGAGGAAATGGCACTCAGCCTTACTGAATTCTTAGCAAATGAAATCAGGTCAAAACTCGGATCCTCATTAGCAGATTCTTCACCTTTGGTCAATAGTAGAGAAGAAATATCATCTCCATTGGACTGAGTATTGTCTTCATTAGAATGCTTCCTAGATAAAGCATTAGCAGCTCTATTCTCAATCCCTCTTTTATACCGTATCTCAAAACTAAGCCCCAATGGTTTAGTAATCCATTTATGTTGCAAGCCATTGGTCAATTTTTTATCAAATAGATATTTTAAAATCTTATGATCAGTCCTTATGAGGAAATGACTTCCAACCAAATAGTTTTTCCATTTGTCAATTGCCATAACAAGGGCAATAAGCTCTTTTTCATAAGTTGAAAGCCCCTTGTTTCTTTGACAGAAAGATTTACTGAGGAAGGCTATAGGTTGTCCTAACTGCATCAACACTGCCCCCATCCCTTGATCACAAGCATCAGTCTCTATGACAAAATGTTTATCAATCTTAGGCAACTTAAGTATATAAGCACTGGTTATTCCTTGCGTTAGTTTTCTGAAAGCTTCAGTAGCCAAAGAGTTCCAGTTGAATGTATCCTTTTTAAGAAGATCATGCAAAGGTCTACATATGCTCCCATAATCCTTAATAAAAACCATGTAATAACCAGTTAGTCCTAAAAATCCCCCTAACTCTTTGACATTTTTAGGAAACTCCCAGTTGATAACACACTCCACCTTGCTATTGTCCATCGCTACTCGTGTTGTTGTAGATATAATATGACCCAAGTATTCCACTTTTTCTTGTGAAAAAAAATGCATTTACTCACTTTAGCATACAGTTGATGATCTCTCATAAGGTTCAAAACATGTTGCACATGCATGATATAATCATCCCAAGACTTGCTATAAACTAGAATATCATCAAAAAAAGACAACACACTTTTTTTGAGCAAAGATTGAAAAACTTGGTTCATTACTACTTGAAAAGTGGCTAGAGCATTAGTTAAGCCAAAAGGAATAATTAAAAATTCATAGTGCCCACTGTGAGTTTGAAATGCAGTCTTTGAGATATCATCATCATTTACTCTTATTTGATAATGGCCAGCTCTTAAATCCACTTTTGAAAAATACTTAGCACCATGAAGCTCACCTTAGGGTTCATCAACAGGTATATGAAGTTTATCTCTAATTGTCAAATCATTAAGCCTTCTGTAATCTATACACAGCCTCCAAGTGTCATCCTTCTTCTTGACTAACAGCACAGGTGAAGAGAAGGGACTAGTACTGGGTTGAATCACTCCTTGCTCTAGCATTTCTAAAACTTTCCTCTCTATTTCATCCTTGTGAGCATGGGCATATCTGTATGGCTTGATTTTGAATGGTTCTGCACCAGCTTTCAAGACAATTTTATGATCAACACTCCTAGAAGGTGGTAAGGCATATAGAATGGAAAAGACATCAGAGAAAGATACCATAATTTTCTTAAAGTCCAGTGGCAAAGCTAAGTCCTCCAACTGATTCAAAGAAGGATCTTTTGTCTGCTTCAGTTTACTGTTCTTGCACTAAGTTTCACTACTACCTTCTGCTTTATCTTTTTCCATCATAAAAATCCTTCTCTTTTTGCAAACCCCATACTGATCATCTTCCATTCCTATGACTTCCTGAGATCTCCTTTCAGCAAGATCATCTAAATTACCATGCAAAAACCACTTGATTCCTAGCTTAGAAATAACAATGTTGTGAGAGTTGAAATCAAAAGTAATGGGACTAAAATTTCTCATCCAATCCACCCCCAATATAACCCCAGAGCCACCATCCAGTACCTTAAGATCAAAGTTAAAGAGATTCTTCTGAACTCTCCACAGAACCTTGGGACAAAGTGTATTTCCACCAATCCTGCTCCCATAAGCTATAGTCACCATAGAGGGTTTAATGAAGACCTCTCTTAATTTCAATTTATCCACCAACACTAGATCAATAAAACTATCAGTGCTACCACTGTCTAGTAACATAGAGACCCTATAACTATCTATATACCCAATCAAGTTGATAGTATCAGTTATGTCATCCCTGCATATAACATTCGAATTCTTTCATGTATATATCCGGGAAGAGAAACGTTTTTGAATCCGGGCTTCTAATATATGTTATGGGGATCCTAGTACTTTACCCATACAGGGAATGCCGTTAAGGTTTTCAATTTATGTTAGAGCCCTTGGTGGTTCGAATCCTAGGGAACAAGTATAGGGGATTCTAACTCCGGTCTTCCATTTTGTGCTAGAATCCAAGTGCGTCCGAATCTATAATTTTTAATTGTAGAGGGTTCCAGCTCCGGAGTTCTAAACTGAGCCAGAATATGGGGAGTTCAACCCTATGTATAGTGCATTTGTCCTTTGGGTTCGAATCTATTCTAAAATCCCAAGGGCTTGAATTCAGGTGTTTTGACCGTAAAGTGTCCGGGCTCCGTGAGTTCTAGTATGTGCTAGATCCCAAGGAGCTTGAATTAATCTGTGAAGGGATGAGGGGTTTGACCTTCGGCCTTCTTATCTGCGTTCAGAATCGAAGGGTTTGGGTTCAAAGTGAGAAGTGGAAAAGTTGTGTGGGATTAGGGTTTTAATCCAAGGCAAGAAGTGGAAAGGGCACATGCATGGTGTTTACTTTCTTCTTCTGGGTACATGGAGCCCATGTTGGGTTCCACGCATGCCACTTTCTCCATTAATGCCTTGGGTTTCTCTCTCACGTAGCCCATTTACCCACGCACTTGTTATTTTGCGTGGCGGCCCAAGGTAATGATTACCTTTTAACTCCCTCTATATATACAACGGGATTTTTCACCTCTCACTTCACATTTTTTCCCAAATAATTTCAAACATCAAACAACCTCTTTTCTGTCAGAGCAGTTTTCCAGCAACCTTTCCCTGTTAAAGCCTTAAGAGCGCTCAGGTTCCTTTCCGGCCACTCAACTAGTAAGTCCCCTATCTCTTAAGCTCTCATTTTCCCTTTTACAATGTCGCAAACACCATATTTGGGGAAGAACTCCATTCCGGCCTATTTTTCAACCGTGTCTACTGCTGGTGGCATAGAGAATTCTCGTCTTCAAGACTCCGGTGCCATTCCATATATGGCGGCAGGTTCATTCCCAGAGGGTTTCAAAGTCGCGGGGACTCCAGCAATAGCATAGCGTCACCCCAGGGTTTTCAGCACAAATGGGTTTCTTCTAGATCTAGGGTTCCGAGCTGGGCAAAGGTTCAGGAAGATAAGAAGGGCCGCCCTTCTTTTTCGAGAAAATCCTAACTCCGGTCTTGGAAAGCCCTCAACACCCCAAGGCTCCAGAAGTCGCCAAACTGTTAAAGACGCTGCCTCTGTGGGTCCAGCTTTCAAAGGATTTACGATTGGAGGTCCTTCGAGAGGATGGAAATATGAGGGATACAAGGCCCGACCAGTGCACATTCTACAAGCGTCACCTCCGGTTCAAGCTATGCTTTCCCTTACCTCTCTCCATCCTCTCTCATTTCTCGAGGAACACAGTAAATCTAGTCCAAGTGCATTCAGACGTCATTCTCCTCGTTATGGCATTCCTGACTCGATGCAATAGCCTGGGCATTACTCCTCACTATGAAGTATTTAGATCTCTTTACTATCTTTCCGGGAGTAGACCTCTGGTTCATTCTGCCAAAGGTCGGGACAAGAAGCTTGGGGGGATCGTGACCCTATGCAATAGATTCTTGAACTACCCCATAAAGATCCAATCTAACTGTAAAAGGTGGCACCAATCCTCCATTTAGACATTCGAGAAAGAGGCTGAGGAGTACTATGTACCCGATTGGAATTCGAAGCCAAAGTTTGAGGACCCTTCAACATACATCGCCTTAGAATATGTTATAGTTGATAGAGATTGGCTACTAAGCGAACCCCTCGATATTCCGAGGAACTTTGATTTCGTTTGGCCGGAGGAGATGTATGACTGGATCTATAGCCAAAAGCTAGTCCTGCTAGAATTATTTAAAAAAATTTATGTATTAATGAAGGCTTACTTTTATCGTACTTTTTTCTTTCTTACTTTCTTTTTTTTTCACTCGTAGACCCTAAATCTGCACCCGATCCCCCCCTCCCATCTACAAAAGAGCACTTCCTTCGACTTTTTCTTTCAAGTCATGAAAGAGTGGTATCTCCAAATCGAGGAATAGGCTTGGGAACATCAGATTGAGGCACTCGGTTTTGGTACAGGTTCATCTGGCTCAAAGAGGAGCTTCAAGCAGCGCACGAAGAACTAGGCTTGTGGAACACTGGACTTCACAACAGGTAAAAAGAACTTCTCGATACGCCGAGTGATTTGAGAGAGGAAAGAGATTGCTTAACTGCTGCGAAGGACGACATTTTGGGAGACTACCGTTCTCTTGAAGCCAAGCATAATGAAGTTCTCGAAGAGATTACTACCAAAGCCAGGTTCACCTCGATGCACGAATGCCTTACCGCTGCTAAGGCCTATAAAGCTGTTATGGGGGCATCGTCTTCTCGAACCAATGATGAAAAGGAAGAGGCGGTTAGGGGACATCTATGAGCTATAGTCTGAGCAAAGGATCAGGTAGCGGTGGGGATGTTCTGTAGAGTGGTGTTATTGATGGCGGCGGCGGTCTGCGATGTAGCCACCATAGCGGCAGGGTTATCCGTTGCCAAGGTTAGGCCTGTGGTTAAGGATCGAAGTATGTGTAGGAATTAGCCATTCACAGACAGAAAAACGTTATCAGAAAGTTAGAGAGACGGAGGAGAATTCAGAGCATAGAGAGAGAAAGCGTCCGAAAAAGGATTTTTTTTCCCGTTTCTTTTTGCTACATCACTTTCCCTTTCGTCCACTATTTCTAACTCATGGTTTCTATCACTTATTTCATTAGTTCATTTTCATTATTTATATTTAATCATATATAAATAATAAACACAATTCTGTATTTTAGATCAAGATATTATTAGAAAACATAACATATTTATATATCAATTGATTTATTTGTTAATCTTTGAGTTTCATATTGTGATGCTTACATAAATATATTATTTTATTAATAGTATCAACATAAAACTCACATATAAAAAAGTTATGACAATGAAATAATAATTGAATTTAAAATATTGATACAAAACATAGAGTCATATAAAATTCAATAAGTATTATTTGTTCTTTTATATTTGTACCATATTTGTAATTTAGTTATATATGAAAATTGACTATTTTTCTTTTTATATTTATCATACACAAAAAATATTATAAATGCTATTAAATTAATAATAATACATAATTTAAAGATTATTCCTTTTAGAGAAAGATATAAACTAAACCATTTGACTAAATATATTGTAACACCTTAAAAAATTACTCTAGCAAGCGAAAGATAGATTAAAACGTTAGAGATGCTCTGACATTTATAACTCCTTTACAATTTGCAAATTTGGAAGAGTATATCATATAAAATGAGTTGGTTAAGCTATTACGGGATATATTTTATTTTTATTGGAACACTTCCTCCTCTGATGCAATTTTTGCTAAGTTAATCAGAATCATACCGAGTGTAGTAATCTGGTACCTGTGGCGTGCTAGATGTACTTATATTTTTGAAGGAACAAAGCCAGTCATAGATCTCATATTCAAAAGAATATTGTACCACATTAATGACACCTTGTTGGCATTCAAAGCTGGACTTTAGGTGGGAATTATCACACATGTGCCAAAACTTCTATATCAGAAAACCAAAAGCCAGCGACCATTAAGGATATTTAGGTGGCTCTTACCCTCAAAATATAAGCTAAACACTGATGGTTCTTGTTTAGCACTGGTACTGCAGGTATCGGTTGTATCATCAGAGATCACGAAGGTAAAGTAGTTGTTGCATTATCCAAGTCTATCTCTGCTGAATTAGTTTTGCAGGCAGAAACCACAGCTTTGTTACATGGAATATATCTAGCTCAAGAGCACGTCATTAGAAACATTGAAATAGAAACTGACTCAAAAGTGCTACTCAGAATGGTACACAAGCAATTCAAGATCCCATGGAAGATGCAGCGGGAGATATGGCATCTGCTTCAACATATGGATTACACTATGCAACACATATACAGAGAGGCAAACGGAGCTGCCGACTCCCTTGCAAAGATGGCTAGCCGAGATCAGGTAAGTGGCTCTTATGTTTCTGCAGGTCTGCCACAAAAGGTTACTGGTCATGTGAAGCTTGATGCGGAAGGAATATCTCATATTAGACTAGAATAGTCATTCGAAAAACTTTGCATCTGTTTTTTCCACGGTTTTTTCTGTTGATCTTCAGGTTAGTTATCAGGTCACTGTATAGTTTTTTTAAAGATCTTCGGATAAATTATCCGAGGTAAGGTATTACGTCCCCCTCTTTTTATGTACCTTTTTATTTTATTAATAAACGGGGAGGGATCTGCCAAACCCCACACCATCACATGTGGTTTTAATAAATAAATAAATAAAAAAGAGTTGGTTAAGCTATTTTTGTTGGTATCCGATAGTCATTGTGTTAATAAAAACAGAAGGAAAAAGATGATAATTTTTGTCTTTTATAGTTTTCGTTTGTCGAATCCCATACACAGAAAATGGTATCGATGCCATGACTAGAGGACAAAACCATCCCAGCAATATTCAAGTACCGGATATGTTAATGGCACTTGGGAATTCAATGATAACTGCTTTGCTTTGTCACTTCATTGCCCAAATCCAACCCTTAGGCCATCTTTATTTTAGTATCCCCGGGTCCTAGTAATTTTCTGGCGATCAATTCCAGTCTCTCTAAATCAAACGCAGACACACAGTAGCTATGATACATAGTGCCTGCAACAGGTCGCCTCCGGCGTGTAGTTCATCCAGTCCGGCATCGAAACCTTTTCTTCCGAACAAAAATGCAGTCTCCGGCACCGGAACCTTTTCTCCATTTCCAAACAAGGTGTGTTCATGTCATTATCCTTCAAAAACCCCTCTACTGATGCCTCTATGTTGCTTGATATCTTCTGCTGGATTTGCGCAGCATATATCGATACGGCCTATGCTGAAACGGGTGGAGAAAATTCTTAATGACGTCCCGATGACCATCAAGAAGAACACCGTCAAATTGTTGGACGCTTTGGTGGATTCAGCCTTTGAGTTTGTTGATCAGCCATTGCTTCCATCTCAAGTATGTGATCTTATCTCCTCTGTCGGTCTGATTTTGAGTCTTTTGTTTGTTGTTTTTTTTTTGCCTCAAACATGGGTTTTTTATGCTCCCTCGTTCTTTTATACTTGTCATCGAGAAAAGGTTTACAAAAAAAACCCCCTAATTGACATAAGTGCCAATATAATCTTTCAATATTCGAAAGTGCCAATATAGCCCTATATAGTTAGTAAAAGTGCCAATATAACCCTATAAGTTTTAAGGATGTGCCGGTATAACCCAACGAACAGTAGAAATGTACTGATATAACCCTACACACATTAGCAATGTGCTGATATAACCCAATAAGATTGCATAATGTGCTGATACAACCCTACCTAATTTCAACGAACTATGGCGTTCCGGCTAACTATGAGGGTAAAATTGTCCACCCAATTTAAGAGTTAGCCCAAAGGGTATTTTGGTCAATTTACGTAGAGTCAACGCTGAAAAATTGAGGTCAATGCCGGAAATGGGATCTGAGGGTTATATTGGCACTTTCATTAACTAGTTAGGGTTATTTTTGCACTAAAAATTATCATAGGGTTATATTGACACTTACTCAAGTAGGTAGGATTATATTGACGAGTGGGTCTCCCGACAGGCGGCATATCCATAAGCTTATGGACAGACCACTTATTTCTTACCTTATACACTGCATTTCTTAAATTACATACAAAATTTAAAATTTTTGAAAATATTTTTTTATATCATATATTTTTATATTTTCACCTTCAAATACATATTATTACTTATTTTAACTTATAAAATGCAATATTTAAATTTTATAAAAAATTACAACATTTAATGCAAATGCCCCTTAGGACTGTCCAGCATTTCCTGAGACTTTCTCTATATTGACACTTATCCCAAAAGTTAAAAAGTCTGATTGAGTGAATAAATATCTTTTTGACGGAGAATAGGAGAGTAGTAGGGAATATAAATAGTTACTATGTGATATATTATTTAATTTATTATTTCATGTATTTTAAAATTATTATTTTTTAAAATTTTTCTTACACATAAAAATTAGAAATATTAGTAGGAAAATATCAAGGCAAAGTATTGAGATATAGAAATATGAGGTTTAATTAAAATAATAAAAGGTAAAAGATGTTACTTGCAATATTAAAAATTTATTATACAACGTGCAGTAGTTATAAACTTTATAACTCAATTCATGCAACACAAAAACTTTATCTCCATTTCATCTAATTACACTTCAAACGTTGGTTTTTTCATGGATTATGAAAGACAGTCTTTTGAAGAGACTGGCTCGAATATTAATTCAATTAATTTCGAAATTCAAATTCGGTAACTTTAAGGGTAGTACAGATTTTGACAAACAATAACAGAAACAAACTGGGGAACGTTAGTTTTGAAAATAAATAATTCTTTTTTATATTCCCCTGATCATATTATAATCTGAATTTTTATAAATTCAAATGAATACTCCCTCCATTCCACATGAATTTGCATACTCTTTGGTCAATTTTTTAAAAAACACATTTGACCATAAATTTCAATTAGTATATTATAAGCACTAATATCTTCATGCGAGACATTGCTAGATTCCTTGTATTATGTATTTTTTAAATATCAATTTTAATACACCATCGGTATATGTAATAAAAGTTATCCGTGGTCAAACATGGTCTGAGAAGTTGACTAAAAAGTATGCAGATTCACTTGGTACAAAGGGAGTAATAGAGGTTGCATTGACAGAGTAACAATATTCCTTTTTTTTATGTGTCTTTAAAAGTATCACTTTTTTTAGGCAAGATTTTGGAAAAGATCCTTTTTTCACAAGTTTATGAATATACGAGCTTTAATTAGAATAATGAAAGGTAAACGTTTTAGTTGCAATATTAAAAGTTTATTATACAACGTGTAGTAGTTATAAAGTTTGTAGCCCGATGCACGCAAGCCAAATATTTTATCATCATTTCTCCTTATTTACACTTTAAACTTGATTTTTCCATGACTTATGGAAAGACCGTCTTTCAAGAGACAGACTCATTTCTTTTATGGCAAGAAGTGAATTATTCTCCACCACTTATTAAATTTTTTAATTTCTTTTATTGCTCAATTCTTTTCACATATCTCAACTTGCAAAAAAAAAAAAAAATTCCATCTAAAGTAGCGATGCCGAATATAATTAAACAAATGGAGTACGTCTTACATGATTCTCTCCATCCTATACTTAAATCAAGCTTGTTATATTAATTTGGTTCAATAGATTAGTTGACTCTCTTATGTTGTTGAAAGGGTACAGATTTCAAAATTACAAGATGATTATCTGCTCTTTCAGGCAAATTTTGCGCCAGTGGAAGAGTCTAAGAAGGCGATTTATTTGGTTGAAATAGAAGGAAGCCTTCCTGGTAATTTCCCAGAAGGATCTTATGTGCGAAATGGTAAGTAATTCTGCACGGTAGGAAATAAGGGTAATAATCTGTATTCTATTCATGAATGTAGGATACATTATATAGTAGTATAGGATACCTATCCCAGTTAGGAGAAGATAACAGAATACAATTATGGTAGGAATACAAATCCAATTCCAATACCGATACTAATTAACACTAATTCCATAACTATAATACTAATTCCTTAACACTCCTTCTCAAGTTGGAGCATGCGGATCAGAAATGCCCAACTTGCCAAGTAAGGAATGAAATTGGTTACGTCCGAGAGCTTTAGTGAACAAATCCGCGGGTTGGTCAACCGTACGAATATGCTGAGTAATAATAGCGCCAGATTGGACAAGATCTCGAACAAAATGACAATCAACTTCAATGTGCTTAGTACGTTCATGAAAAACTGGGTTGGCCGCGATGTGAATAGCTGATTGACTGTCACAAAACAACTTCATAGGAAAAGAGTGTGAAACCCCTAGGTCTTTCAGCAAGGACCGAAGCCATAATAACTCACAGCAGGCAACTGACATAGCACGATACTCTGCTTCAGCAGAAGACCGAGAAACAGTAGGTTGCTTCTTAGTCTTCCAGGAAACTGGAGAATCACCAATCATAATAAAGTAACCAGATAAGGAACGCCTAGTAATAGGACAGGCGGCCCAATCCGAATCACAATAAGCAGTCAATTGGAGAGTACTACGGGAAGAAAGAAATAAACCTTGACCAGGATGACTTTTCAGATAGTGCAAAACACGAATCGCAGCTTGCCAGTGAGGAACACAAGGAGACTTCATGAATTGCGCAAGAGTATGAACTGAATAACTAAGTTCAGGACGAGTAATAGTTAGATATATCAGACGCCCAACCAAGCGGCGATACTGCTCTGGGTCATGGTAGGCTGGACCTTCAACACGTGCCAAATCATGTTGTTGCTCCATCGGAAAATCAATTGGTTTAGAAGCAGATAAACCTGTATCAGATAGAATGTCCAAAGCATATTTCCTTTGCGAGAGAAACATCCCCTCCGGTCTTCTAGCAATCTCTATGCCCAAAAAAACTTAAGCAAACCAAGGTCCTTCATGTGAAAATAAGAACTCAAGTATTTCTTGAACGCAGAGATGAGCGAAGAAGAACTACCAGCAATGACCAAATCATCCACATAAACCAGAACATGTAAAGACTGTGATCCATTGGAAAAGATAAATAAAGAGTAATCTGCCTTACTTTGAACAAAACCAAATGTCCGTAAAGCCTGAGCCAGTTTAGCAAACCAGTTCCGAGGAGCCTGGCGAAGACCATAAAGAGATTTCTGAAGGCGACAAACCTGACCAGGGGGAACTGCATAGCCAGGCGGAGGACGCATGAACACCTCTTCATGTAAATCACCATGCAGGAAGGCATTATGAACATCCATCTGATGCAGTTCCCAACCACGTATAACAGCAACAGACAGGAACAATCGAACAGAACTCATCTTTGCGACCGGAGCAAAAGTCTCAGTGTAATCAATGCCCTCTATCTGGTGATTCCCAAGGACCACTAGACGCGCCTTGTGACGTTCAATAGTACTATCTGAACGAAACTTCGTCCGATAAACCCATTTGCATCCAATAGCCTTCTTATGCGCAGGCAAAGGAGACAAAGTCCAAGTCTGATTGCGCTCTAGGGCAGTGAGTTCCGCAACCATAACATCTCGCCAATGAGAATGACGGGAAGCCTCAGAGTAAGTAGTAGGATCTGCACTAGAAGTTACAGCACCCAAAAATCTAGAATGCATACTTGAAAAATTATCACAATTTACATAATCAGTAAGAGGATAGAGAACACCTGAGGAAAGTGATGACGCATGAGGGAACGTAGTCGAAGAGGGGGGGTCTTCAGTAACAAGAGCACAAGTAGAATCATCACACTCATAATCAGCCAAATACGATGGTGGACGTCGAGTACGAACACTTTGTCTAGTGGATGGTGGAACGACGGCAGCTGGCGGAGTAGGACCGACGTCGGGCGGCGTAGTCGACGATGTTTCATCGTTGACTGGTGAATAGTTATCGGCATTGACCCGCGAAGAGTCACCGGCGTTGACCGGTGTTGGCTCCCCGGCGTTGACCAGCGCGGACCGACGATGGCTCACCGGCATTGACCAATGTTGACCCACCGGTGTGGACCGGAGTTGACTCATCGGCATTGACCGGCGTTGATCGGTCAGTATTGACCGGCGGAAGGGCTGCCGGTGGTTGATCGGGAAAACCGTATGGTTCCAGCGAGTAGGAGGAGAAAACCGGCGGTGTAGTGGTGGCACCGCCAGGTTCATCTGAAGAAGCGGATTGCTGAGATGCAGAGTATGGGTACTGCTCTTCGAAGAAATCAGCATCCCGAGTATTAAAGATAACTCGAGAGTCCAAGTCGAGAAGATGATAGCCTTTCTTTCCAGCAGGATAGCCAAGGAACAAACACCGACGACTTCTTAGAGCAAACTTGTCACGGTATCTTGGAACACGAGCAGCAAAACACAAACATCCAAATACTCGTAAGGAAGAGTAATTGGGCGCCTGTCCATAGAGTAACTCAAAGGGAGTACGACCGTTGAGAAGCTGTGTCGGTGTTCTGTTGATCAGGTAGGCAGCAGTAAGAACACATTCTCCCCAGAAGTCAATAGGAAGATTGGCTTGAAACCGTAAAGCTCATGCCACATTGAGTAAATGACGATGCTTTCTTTCAACTCGACCATTCTGCTGCGGAGTATCAACCATAGATATCTCAAAAATGATCCCAGATGCAGTAAAGTAAGATCGGAGAGGCAAAAATTCAGTGTCGTTATCAGCCCGAACTCGTTGAATTGTTCTTCCCCACTGGTTCTTGACTAAGGCACTAAATTCTAAAAATCTAGAAGCTACTTCAGATTTAGCTACTAACAAATAAACCCAAACAGCTCGGGAATAATCATCTACGATTGTAAAAAAATAAAATGCACCACTAGAGGATGGAGTACGATAAGGTCCCCAAACATCACAATGTACTAATTGAAATAATGCAGTAGCATTTGTAGAACTTAATGGAAAACTGTGTCTAGTCTGTTTTGCTCTATAACAGACGGAGCAAGGTATAGTAGTATTATTGGTGCTAAAAGCAAGAGTAGGAATAGAAGACAACACCGTGGATGATGGATGAACAAAACGCTGAAGTCATAAATCAGATGAGGAAACCGAAGCAACTGTCGGAATAGATTGCAGGATATGAGGACGAAGGCAAGTATCCAACAGACGAAGCCAATAAACCCCCCCTTTCTGTTCACCCACGCCAATCAGAATCCCCGTACTGATTTTCTGTAAAATGCAATAATTTTCAGTAAACAAGGCTAGACATTTTAAGGCAGATAACAATCTAGAACAGGATAATAAATTGCATCGCAAAGTAGGTATGTAGAGCACATGAGGAATGGTTACATCACCAAAACAAATAGACCCATATTGTGTAGCAGACGACACAGATCCATCAGGTAGTATAACATTCACAGTGTTGGTAGCAGCAGTAATATCAGTAAGAGAACCTTTGTCACCAGTCATGTGATATGAGGCTCCCGAATCAAGAATCCAAGGTAAAGTAGACTTACCGGACCCATGGTCAGATAATGAATCAATCTGATTAAATAAATGTATGGTCGTACTCCATTATTCGTCAGACAAAGCAAGACCAAAATCAGATCGTTTAGGTAAGCCAGAGGAGGCGGTCACCGCAAACCCTTGCGGCGACGTCACTACGCCGGCGAAAATAGTCATAACATAAATGGCAATCAAATAGATAATAAGTTAATAAATTCTTGCAATAAAGCTGGAGAAAGAGGAAACCAAGTGAGCTGGAGTGGACACGCGCGTGGAGACACGGGCGCGTGGAGACACGCGCTTGAAGGGAAAAATGCGCCTGTAGGCAACCGCGCGTGGATTCAGGCGCTGCTGGGTTTGGCGCGCGTGTGAATTTCACGCGCGCCTCTGTCGATGGTGACTGGCGGCATCGGCATCGGCCTCTGTCGATCTCGAATACTTTACGAGATTGAGTTCGAATACTGTACGATCTCGAATAATGTTCGAGATTGAGTGCGAATACTTTACGAACTTGAATACTGTACG
The DNA here is from genome assembly GCA_037428765.1 of Rubia yunnanensis. Lineage (NCBI taxonomy): Eukaryota > Viridiplantae > Streptophyta > Magnoliopsida > Gentianales > Rubiaceae > Rubia > Rubia yunnanensis. Next base: position 154,244,051 of record CM075061.1, on the reverse strand, counting down.
AGATTGAGTTCAAATATTGTACGAGCCCGAATACTATACGAACTCTCAAATACTGCACGAGATTGAGCTCCAATAATTTGTAAATTATAATTTGTATCATTTGAGAATTATAGTGAATTTTTATATTAAATATTACACATGCATTTAGTTGGGTAATTTTGGATATTTTATGGGGTATTTGTTAGGTTCCCATTGAATTAACATAATATGGGACACAGTGAGATCAAAATTTAATTATTCGCATCCCGCCCAATCCCAAAAACTAATGAGTATTTAATACCCGATCCCATTGGATAATGACAACTTGTAACCCAACTTGGATAATGAGTTATTGGGGTAATCACATAATGACTTATTGGATAATATATTTTAACACACTGGGTCAATGGGCTATCTAATGAGTTACCCAATGGGTTATCCATTTAATGATCCAGCTCATTTATAATCCAACCCATTATGACCCATTAATAAATAGGTTAATTGGATAAAGACTCATTGGATAATGAATCAATTGGGTTTGGTTAATGGGCTGATCCAAATAACCAATTTGACAGGCCTATCAAGGGGATAAGAGGGTTGAGTTCATAATCAAAATGTTTTGATTATACATATTGCCATTGAATTAGAATCATAAACAGAAAGTAAATGGAAATTTAATGTATTCAGTTTATTTCAGGTCCAAATCCTCTGTTTGGAGGATACAAGTCAGCAGTTTCTATACTTGGAAAGTCAAGCCACACATGGATAGAAGGAGAAGGAATGCTTCATGCTTTGCACTTCATAAAAGATACGGATAATGGAAAATGGACCCTCAAATACAGAAATAAATATGTGCAGTCAGAAACTTTCAAGCATGAGATTGAAAGAGTTAAGCCAACTTTCCTCCCAGCCGTAGAAGGAGATCCTCTTGCTGTGTTTGCTGCTCAGTTGCTCAATCTGGTAAGAGATTATCACTTTGACAGTGTACATGTCTGTAAGTTTGTCTAGAATTGAAGTACAAATGTGCCTTAGATGATAAAATATTACCACAAAAATAGATACAATTCTACAAATTATTTGAGTAATGGGATCATATCATAAAACCAATTGGTTCTATGAACAGGTGACTCGTATTCTTATGTATTATGCTATAGCTCTTGTTAGCCATCAATGTGAGAATCTTAACACAATAATGAATTTGTCGGGAGGAATGGATACAGTGTTGGCTAACCTTGCACTTCATAGTTAGTTTACTTATGTTCTTCTTAATCTTCAGTTTAGATTCGGCACAGTAAACAAACACCTCAGCAATACCAATGTCTTTGAGCATTCCGGGAGGTGTTTTGCAACAGCAGAAAGTCATGAACCTCAAGAAATAGATTTATCATCTCTGGAAACTTATGGGAAATGGGATGTTGATGGAAAGTGGAATCGACCCTTTACTAGCCATCCCAAGGTATGTACATGCCTTGTTAAACTCGCTCTATCGTTATAAATCACAATCTCAGCCCTTGAATGATCCATCCTCAGTAGTATTACAAATATGAAGTAGGCCTTGTTTTCCCAAGCTTATCTGGATTTCAGTTCATTTCAGCATAAAAATTGAATCGGCGCCATTTAGGTTAATTTAGTTATATTATCACTATTTTCAGTGCACTTATTTTAGATCCAGTTCAAAAAAGCTCTATAGAACATGGATTTAGTTTTGAGAATTAAAGCCAAAAGGCAGATTTAGTGCATGGAAAGATTATGATGAAGTGGTATGGTGTGTGTGTGTGTGTTGTGCTGTTGTACAGAAAGTTCCATCCACGGGAGAGTTGGTTGTGTTCGGGATCTCGGCAGTTAAACCTTATTACGAACTCGGAGTCATTTCAGGTAATCTTTGTTTTCAAATATTAGGAATAAGAGTCTATTGGTTTTTTGAAGAATTATAAATGGGTAATTGGCATCAGCAGTCTTTAAATGTGAGGGTAAATTCTACATTAGATGCAATTATAAGCTGATGCTCGATTTTATTTACTGTTCGCAGCTGATGGGAAGGAAATGATTCATAGTGTGGATATCCAGCTAAACAGATGCACGCTATGCCATGACATAGGGATTACAGAGAGGTAGCAATATATATATAGTACATGACACTCTTGTTCATGTTTTTAAGGTTTTTCTTATCTCAGGTACAATGTGATCTTGGACTTTCCTCTGACAATAGATGTAAACCGACTCATGAATGGCGGCGCGTAAGCACTCTACTTGTAACTTCTTTCTATGAGATGTGCATTTGTTGAAGTACTGTGTAAATCCCGAATTGATGTGTCGGGAAAATATGTAATGATAGCTTACATTAATCTACCTTTGTAGACTAATAAGGTATGAAGAGCAAAGCCATGCGAGGATCGGAGTTATGCCACGTTATGGTGATGCGGACTCTGTTACATGGTTTGAGGTGGAACCATGCACTGCATTTCATTTGATCAACTGTTTTGAGGATGGTGACGAGGTAACTAATTCGACAGCTGTGGAAATATGGAGTAAAACTTCTTGGATCGCCTTCACCTAGAATCAGTTGGTTTTGAGATGGAACACCAAGATACATTAAAGTTTAACATGATATCAGAAGCTAAATTGGATTATAAATGGGGCAAAGTTAAATGGGCTCGGACATTTGCACGTGAGGGGGCGTATTGAAATATTCCTTCATCGATTTCTTAAAAACTAAATGGCTTATGTATATATAACTCTGGGTCACCTCCGCTTAGAACCAATTGGTTTTAAGATAGAAGGTTATGATACCTTAAAATTTAACAGCTTATGGGTATATTCCTAGTTAATTTATCCATTTGATCTCTTGCCCCCCCTTGTTGATTTTGCATTAATCCCTGAGTTGACAGTCTGAAATTATTTGAATCAACAGGTTGTAGTGATGGCATGCAGAGCTCGTGGATCGATGATTCCTGGACCCGAATTTGGATCTGATAAACTTGACTGGTTTTCTAGAGGGTTTAAGCATATTAGTTCTGTGGATGCATCAGACCCAGATTCACAGGAGGGAGCCTTTTTCTCTCGTGTATACGAGTGGAGATTGAACACTCAATCTGGAGAAGTAAAAGGAATGTATCTCACTGGAACTGAGTTATCTATGGACTTCCCATTCATAAATGACAGATTTAATGGCGAGGAGAATAAATATGGATACACACAAATTGTAGATTCAGAAGCAAGCTCAATATCAGGTTGTAATCTCTCTCAATCTATTTGAAAAGTGCAACAGAAAATCTCATGTATGAATTGAACCATAGCTTGCGCTCATGTCCTTCTCAGGAATGGCAAAATATGGCGGAATAGCAAAGCTCTATTTTGAGAACAGAAAACCACAACGGCTACATTCGGTATGATGCTCCCTCTAGATTTTGTTCCAATCTGCATATCAAAACATGATATCCCATAGTTCACGTATCACGTTCTTTTTGGCCCCTGAAAAAGCTATTATTTTGAAATAGACGGATGATGAAACTCGAGAGTTCGTAAAGGTAGAATGCCACAAGCTTCCAGAGGATACATATTGTACAGGAGCTTCATTCGTTCACAAATCAGGAGGAGTTGAAGAAGATGATGGTTGGCTTATCGCATTCACACACAATGAAAGGACTAACTTATCTCAGGTAAGGAGCATATAAAGGCTAGAAATTTAAACATATTCTCAAATTTGGTTTTTTGATTGGAACCTTAAACATTTTGTTTCATCCTCACAAAAACTTTTTGAAATTTTACATCTATTTTTACTCTGCCTGATAAGTATATCCCGAATATGCATGTGATGTTGCGAGAAGTGAATAATGTTGTGGCATATACTTTCTTCCTTTCTTACAGGTCTTTATTGTTGATGCCAAGAAGGTTTCAAGCGAGCCTGTCGTAAAAATCACTCTTCCAACTAGAGTGCCTTATGGTTTTCATGGAGCCTTTTTGCTTGCGTAATTCACTAGCATCTGGCCACTGAAATGAATATACATTATTTATATGGTTTTGTTCTTCAATTTTATATTTGGGCAAAAGATGCAGCTGTTTTGGTCCTAGCATTTCATTTGTCACACAACCTGTAGTGTAATTAAACTCCCAGCAGTGCAAGTGGGTTCATGCATATGAAAGAGGGATAGTGGATGAAACCAAGTTAGGGCTGTTCAAATCACATGCCCGACCCCACCCGATTCATTTTGATTCGGCCCATTCAAGCTGGGTTAGGTAGAATTATTGTTTCATTTGGGTCAATTTGATTTGGGTTTTGTTGGATTTCGATCTAGAACTGTTTACAATTTAGCACAATTTTCTTGATGAATAAATCCCCTTGCAAAAAAGATGGATTGCGGAATTAAAATCTTTGACAAATTGAGGGAACTTACAAAACCCTTATAGTGCCGCACGAACTCAGGTGTCTAGCCCTCAGGGTATGCCTAACTTTGGCTTGCTCTCTAACTAGCTCCTTGCATCAGATTACAAGGTTAATTGATAATTATCTAGCCATTGGGGTTAAACAACAATGGAAGAAGCTTACAAGCAACAAGATTATGAACTTAAAGGTTTGTATATTTGATTGATAAAAGATTGGTCTCAAACTCGAGAATTCACCCCCTATTTATAGGGCTAAATTCGTCCAAACCCTAGTCCTAATCAAGATGGAATTTGGCGATTCCTGTGAGAAACTGTATAAAATTATGGCAGCTCATCAACTTGCGGCCCTAATTAGCGTTGTCAGCATTCTGTGCATTTTTTTGGTTCAATTTTCATGTGCACCTTCTCATGAATTTTCTTCACAAAATCAGCTTTCTTTTCTCCATAAAGGTTTTTAACGTGTTTGAAATTCAATGGAAGTAGATCAAGAGGTGTAATAGGTAGAAAACCATAAACAATTTCAAATGAAGATACAGAAGTAGTAGAATGAATAGTGCAATTATAAGCAAACTCTGCAATCAGAATACATTTTTCCCAATTCTTTAAGTTATTCCGAACTAGGACACGCGGGAGAGCTCCTAGGGTCCAGTTGGTAACTTCTGTTTGTCCATTAGTTTGAGGTTGACTGGCAGTAGAAAACAACAATTTTGTCCCTAACTTGCGCCACAAGGTATTCCAAAAGTAGGATAAAAATTTAACATCACGATTAGAGACAATAGATGCATGAATCCCATGTAACCGAGCTACATCTTTCAAAAATAGATCCACAACATGTTTTGCATCATATGTTTTCCTGCAAGGAACAAAGTGTGCCATTTTTGAAAATCTATCCATAACCACAAAGATAGAATCATTACCTGACTGAGATCATGGTAAACCTAGGACAAAATCCATGGAAATATCAACCCAAGGTTGTGTAGGAACATGTAATGGAGTATAATAACCATGAGGCTTAGTTTTAGACTTAGCCTTCAAGCAATCAAGACAATTCCTACAAACCCTTTCAATAGCAAGTGCCATTTTTTGCCAATAGAAGTGTTGTCACAACAAATTGTAAGTTTTAAATGCACCAAAATATCCCATTGATTCTGAGTGAGGGGTTTGGTCCTTAGGTTTTCTGATCTGTGTCAGGGACCAAAAGACATTTGAGCCCCATCAACAACAATAGAGAACTCGATTTCCTGCCTTTTAATATGAGTTGGGAAGTAAGGAATTTTGAATTCTTTTATGTATATATTCGGGGAGAGAAATGTTTTTGAATCTGAGCTTCTAATATGTGTTATACGGATATCAATACTTTACCCATAAAGGGCATGCCATTAGGGTTTTCAATCTGTGTTAGAGCCCTTGGTGGTTCGAATCCTATCAAACAAGTATAGGGGATTCGAACTGTGGTCTTCCATTTTGTGCCAGAATCCAAGTGCATCCGAATCTATAATTTTTAATTGTAGAGGGTTCCAGCTCCGGTGTTCTAAACTGAGCCAAAATCTGGGGAGTTCAACCCTATGTATAGTGCATTTGTCCTTTGGGTTCTAATTTGTGCTGAAATCCCAAGGATTTGATTCAGGTGTTTTGACCGTAAAGGATCTGGGCTCCATGGGTTCTAGTTTGTGCTAGATCCCAAGGAGCTTGAATCAATCTGCAAGGGGATGAGGGGTTTAACCTCCAACCTTTTAATCTGCGTTCAGAACCGAAGGGTTCGTGTGCAAAGTGAGAAGTGGAAAAGTTGCGTGGGATTAGGGATCCAAGGCGAGAAGTGGAAAGGTCACAGGTGTGATGCTTACTTTTCTTCTGGGCACGTGGAGCTCCTGTTGGGTTCCATGCATGCCACTTTCTCCATTAATGCCTTGGGTTTCTCTCTCACATTGCCCATTTACCCACGCACTTGTTTTTTTGCGTGGCGGCCTAAGGTAATGATTACCTTTTAAATCCCTCCATATATACAATGGGATTTTTCACCTCTGACTTCACATTTTTTTCCCAAATAATTTGAAACTTAAAACAACCTCTTTTCTGTCAGAGCAGTTTTCCGGCAACCTTTCCCTGTTAAAGCTTCCAAGGAGCTCAGGTTCCTTTCTGACCATTCAACTAGTAAGTCCCCTATCTCTTAAGCTCTCATTTCCCTTTTACAATGTCGCAAACACCATCGTTGGGGAAGAACTCCATTCCAGCCTATTTTTTTACCGTGTCTACTGCTGGTGGCATAGAGAATTCTCGTCTTCAAGACTCCGGTGCCATTCCATCTATGGCGGAAGGTTCTTTTCCAGAGGGTTTCAAAGCCGCAGGGACTCCAGCAGTAGCATAGCGCCACCCCACGGTTTTTGGCACAAATGGGTTTCTTCTAGATCTAGGGTTCCGAGCTGGGCAAAGGTTTAGGAAGATAAGAAGGGCCGCCCCTTCTTTTTTGAGAAAATCGATGCCAAAGTTTGAGGACCCTTCAACATACATCGCCTTAGAATATGTTATAGTTGATAGAGATTGGCTACTAAGCGATCCCCTCGATATTCCGAGGAACTTTGATTTCGTTTGGCCGGAGGAGGTGTATGACTGGATCTATATCCAAAAGCTAGTCCTGCTAGAATTATTTTAAAAAAATTTATGTATTAATGAAGGCTTACTTTTATCGTACTTTTTTCTTTCTTACTTTCTTTTTTTTCACTCGTAGACCCTAAATCTGCACCCGATCCCCCCCTATCTACAAAAGAGCACTTCCTTCGACTTTTTCTTTCAAGTCATGAAAGAGTGGTATCTCCAAATCGAGGAATAGGCTTGGGAACATCGGATTGAGGCACTCGGTTTTGGTACAGGTTCATCTGGCTCAAAGAGGAGCTTCAAGCAGCGCACGAAGAACTAGGCTTGTGGAACACTAGACTTCACAACAGGTAAAAAGAACTTCTCGATACGCCGAGTGATTTGAGAGAGGAAAGAGATTGCTTAGCTGCTGTGAAGGACGACATTTTGGGAGACTTCCGTTCTCTCGAAGCCAAGCATAATGAAGTTCTCGAAGAGATTACTACCAAAGCCAGGTTCACCTCGATGCACGAATGCCTTACCGCTGCTAAGGCCTATAAAGCTGTTATGGGGGCATCGTCTTCTCGAACCAATGATGAAAAGGAAGAGGCGGTTAGGGGACATCTATGAGCTATAGTTTGAGCAAAGGATCGGGTATCGGTGGGGATGTTCTGCAGAGTGGTGTTATTGATGGCGGCGGTGGTCTGCGCTGTAGCCGCCATAGCGGCAGGGTTATCCGTCGCCAAGGTTAGGCCGGTGGTTAAGGATCGAAGTATGTGTAGGAATTAGCCATTCACAGACAGAAAAGCGTTATCAGAAAGTTAGAGAGACGGAGGAGAATTCAGAGCATAGAGAGAGAAAGCGTCCGAAAAAGGATTTTTTTTCCGTTTCTTTTTGCTACATCACTTTCCCTTTCTTCCACTATTTCTAACTCATGGTTTCTATCACTTATTTCATTAGTTCATTTTCATTATTTATATTTAATCATATATAAATAATAAACACAATTCTGTATTTTAGATCAAGATATTATTAGAAAACATAACATATTTATATATCAATTGATTTATTTGTTAATCTTTGAGTTTCATATTGTGATGCTTACATAAATATATTATTTTATTAATAGTATCAACATAAAACTCACATATAAAAAAGTTTTGACAATGAAATAATATTTGAATTTAAAATATTGATACAAAACATAGAGTCATATAAAATTTAATAAGTATTATTTGTTCTTTTATATTTGTACCATACTTGTAATTTAGTTATATATGAAAATTGACTATTTTTCTTTTTATATATATCATACACAAAAAATATTATAAATGCTATTAAATTAATAATAATACATAATTTAAAGATTATTCCTTTTAGAGAAAGATATAAAGTAAACCATTCGACTAAATATATTGCAACACCTTAAAAAATTACTCTAGCAAGCGAAAGATAGATTAAAACGTTAGAGATGCTCTGACATTTATAACTCCTTTATAATTTGCAAATTTGGAAAAGTATATCATATAAAATGAGTTGGTTAAGCTATTACGGGATATATTTTATTTTTATTAGAACACTTCCTCCTCTGATGCAATTTTTGCTAAGTTAATCAGAATCATTCCGAGTGTAGTAATCCGGTACCTGTGGCGTGCTAGATGTACTTATATTTTTGAAGGAACAAAGCTAGTCATAGATCTCATATTCAAAAGAATATTGTACCACATTAATGACACCTTGTTGGCATTCAAAGCTGGACTTTAGGTGGGAATTATCACACATGTGCCAAAACTTCTATATCAGAAAACCAAAAGCCAGCGACCATTAAGGATATTTAGGTGGCTCTTACCCTCAAAATATAAGCTAAACACTGATGGTTCTTGTTTAGCACCGGTACTGCAGGTATCGGTTGTATCATCAGAGATCACGAAGGTAAAGTAGTTGTTGCATTATCCAAGTCTATCTCCGCTGAGTTAGTTTTGCAGGCAGAAACCACAGCTTTGTTACATGGAATATATCTAGCTCAAGAGCACGTCATTAGAAACATTGAAATAGAAACTGACTCAAAAGTGCTACTCAGAATGGTACACAAGCAATTCAAGATCCCATGGAAGATGCAGCGGGAGATATGGCATCTGCTTCAACATATGGATTACACTATGCAACACATATACAGAGAGGCAAACGGAGCTTCCGACTCCCTTGCAAAGATGGCTAGCCGAGATCAGGTAAGTGGCTCTTATGTTTCTGCAGGTCTGCCACAAAAGGTTACTGGTCATGTGAAGCTTGATGCGGAAGGAATATCTCATATTAGACTAGAATAGTCATTCGAAAAACTTTGTATCTATTTTTTCCACGGTTTTTTCTGTTGATCTTCAGGTTAGTTATCAGGTCACTGTATAGTTTTTTTTAAAGATCTTCGGATAAATTATCCGAGGTAAGTTAGGGTTATTTTTGCACTACAAATTATCATAGGGTTATATTGACACTTACTCAAGTAGGTAGGATTATATTGACGAGTGGGTCTCCTGACAGGCGGCATATCCATAAGCTTATGGACAGACCACTTATTTCTTACCTTATACACTGCATTTCTTAAATTACATACAAAATTTAAAATTTTTGAAAATTTTTTTTTATATCATATATTTTTATATTTTCACCTTCAAATACATATTATTACTTGTTTTAACTTATAAAATGCAATATTTAAATTTTATAAAAAATTACAACATTTAAGGCAAATGCCCCTTAGGACTGTTCATAAGCTTATGGAAAGACCACATTTCCTGAGACTGTCTCTATATTGACACGTATCCCAAAAGTTAAAAAGTATGATTGAGTGAATAAATATCTTTTTGACGGAGAATAGGAGAGTAGTAGGGAATAAAATGTTGGGCAGTTTTTTTTGTCCAGTTGGTGTAAATGAATGAATAGGTTAAATATGAGTGGATAATATAGATAATTAATAAGTATGTTTATGGTTCATTTCGACCCATTTCAATAAAATGCGTCAAGTTTAAATGGGCTGGGTCAAACCCATACTAGCTAGAGGTCAAGTATCCAACATAAACATGAAACTAACTTAATAAAACAGTCATCTACTAGGCAATCATGTTTGTCAAATACACCCAAAATATAATATCTTTTTGGCTCATTCAAAATTATCTAGTTTAACTTTTTGAAGTCAAACAGAGCCAAGTTCGATCGTTAAAATTTTATTAATATAAATAGTTACTATGTGATATATTATTTGATTTATTATTTCATGTATTTTAAAATTATTTTTTTAAAAAATTTGTCTTACACATAAAAATTAGAAATATTAGTAGGAAAATATCAAGGCAAAGTATTGAGATATAGAAAGATGAGGTTTAATTAAAATAATAAAAGCTAAAAGATATTACTTGCAATATTAAAAATTTATTATACAACGTGCATTAGTTATAAACTTTATAACCCAATTCATGCAACACAAAAATTTTATCTTCATTTCATCTAATTACACTTCAAACGTTGGTTTTTTCATGGATTATGAAAGACAGTCTTTTGAAGAGACTGGCTCGAATATTAATTCAATTAATTTCGAAATTCAAATTCGGTAACTTTAAGGGTAGTACAGATTTTGACAAACAATAACAGAAACAAACTGGGGAACGTTAGTTTTGAAAAATAAATAATTCTTTTTTATATTCCCCTGATCATATTATAATCTGAATTTTTATAAATTCAAATGAATACTCCCTCCATTCCACGTGAATTTGCATACTCTTTGGTCAATTTTTAAAAAAATGCATTTGACCATAAATTTCAATTAGTATATTATAAGCACTAATATCTTCATGTGAGACATTGCTAGATTCCCTGTATTATGTATTTTTTAAATATCAATTTTAATACACCATCGGTATATGTAATAAAAGTTATCCGTGGTCAAACATGATATGAGAAGTTGACTAAAAAGTATGCAGATTCACTTGGTACAAAGGGAGTAATAGAGGTTGCATTGACAGAGTAAATAGTATCTCGACTGAATGAAATTAATCTAAAGTTTACCAAAAAATAGAAATGAGTTATAATTTTAAAAAATCATTCCAAAATAAAAAGAGTGTCAATGTCGAATGGAGTATACTAGTATATTACAAATCCTTTTATAACTCATAATACCCACTTTCTAAAATCAAACTCATAATATCATTCTAGATGACTTCTAGTATGTATGATCATATATTCCTTCTATTTTCTTAAATTTGACAATATTCTTTTTTTTTATGTGTCTTTAAAAGTATCACTTTTTTTAGGCAAGATTTTGGAAAAGATACTCTTTTCACATGTTTATGAATATACGAGGTTTAATTAGAATAATGAAAGGTAAACGTTTTGGTTGCAATATTAAAAGTTTATTATACAACGTGTAGTAGTTATAAAGTTGGTAGCCCGATGCACGCAAGCCAAATATTTTATCATCATTTCTCCTTATTTACACTTTAAACCTTAATTTTTCCATGACTTATGGAAAGACCGTCTTTCAAGAGACGGACGCATTTCTTTTATGGCAAGAAGTGAATTATTCTCAACCACTTATTAATTTTTTAAATTTCTTTTATTGCTCAATTCTTTTCACATATCTCAACTTGCAAAAAAAAAAAAAAAAAAAATCCATCTAAAGTTGCGATGGCGAATATAATTAAACAAATGGAGTACGTCTTACATGATTCTCTCCATCCTATACTTAAATCAAGCTTGTTATATTAATTTGGTTCAATAGATTAGTTGACTCTCTTATGTTGTTGAAAGGGTACAGATTTCAAAATTACAAGATGATTATCTGCACTTTCAGGCAAATTTTGCGCCAGTGGAAGAGTCTAAGAAGGCGATTTATTTGGTTGAAATAGAAGGAAGCCTTCCTGGTAATTTCCCAGAAGGATCTTATGTGCGAAATGGTAAGTAATTCTGCACGGTAGGAAATAAGGGTAACAATCTGTATTCTATTCATGAATGTAGGATACATTATATAGTAGTATAGGATACCTATCCCAGTTAGGAGAAGATAACAGAATACAATTATGGTAGGAATACAAATCCAATTCCAATACCGATACTAATTAACACTAATTCCATAACTATAATACTAATTCCTTAACACTCCTTCTCAAGTTGGAGCATGTGGATCAGAAATGCCCAACTTGCCAAGTAAGGAATGAAATTGGTTACGTCCGAGAGCTTTAGTGAACAAATCTGCGGGTTGGTCAACCGTACGAATATGCTGAGTAATAATAGCGCCAGATTGGACAAGATCTCGAACAAAATGACAATCAACTTCAATGTGTTTAGTACGTTCATGAAAAACCGGGTTGGCCGCGATGTGAATAGCTGATTGACTGTCACAAAACAACTTCATAGGAAAAGAGTGTGAAACCCCTAGGTCTTTCAGCAAGGACCGAGGCCATAATAACTCACAGCAGGCAACTGACATAGCACGATACTCTGCTTCAGCAGAAGACCGAGAAACAGTAGGTTGCTTCTTAGCCTTCCAGGAAACTGGAGAATCACCAATCATAATAAAGTAACCAGATAAGGAACGCCTATTAATAGGACAGGCGGCCCAATCCGAATCACAATAAGCAGTCAATTGGAGAGTACTACGGGAAGAAAGAAATAAACCTTGACCAGGATGACTCTTCAGATAGTGCAAAACACGAATCGCAGCTTGCCAGTGAGGAACACAAGGAGACTTCATGAATTGCGCAAGAGTATGAACTGAATAACTAAGTTCAGGACGAGTAATAGTTAGATATATCAGACGCCCAACCAAGCGGCGATACTGCTCTGGGTCATGGTAGGCTGGACCTTCAACACGTGCCAAATCATGTTGTTGCTCCATCGGAAAATCAATTGGTTTAGAAGCAGATAAACCTGTATCAGATAGAATGTCCAAAGCATATTTCCTTTGCGAGAGAAACATCCCCTCCGGTCTTCTAGCAATCTCTATGCCCAAAAAAACTTAAGCAAACCAAGGTCCTTCATGTGAAAATAAGAACTCAAGTATTTCTTGAACGCAGAGATGAGCGAAGAAGAACTACCAGCAATGACCAAATCATCCACATAAACCAGAACATGTAAAGACTGTGATCCATTGGAAAAGATAAATAAAGAGTAATCTGCCTTACTTTGAACAAAACCAAATGTCCGTAAAGCCTGAGCCAGTTTAGCAAACCAGTTCCGAGGAGCCTGGCAAAGACCATAAAGAGATTTCTGAAGGCGACAAACCTGACCAAGGGGAATTGCATAGCCAGGCGGAGGACGCATGAACACCTCTTCATGTAAATCACCATGCAGGAAGGCATTATGAACATCCATCTGATTCAGTTCCCAACCACGTATAACGGCAACAGACAGGAACAATCGAACAGAACTCATCTTTGCGACCGGAGCAAAAGTCTCAGTGTAATCAATGCCCTCTATCTGGTGATTCCCAAGGACCACTAGACGCGCCTTGTGACGTTCAATAGTACCATCTGAACGAAACTTCGTCCGATAAACCCATTTGCATCCAATAGCCTTCTTATGTGCAGGCAAAGGAGACAAAGTCCAAGTCTGATTGCGCTCTAGGGCAGTGAGTTCCGCAACCATAGCATCTCGCCAATGAGAATGACGGGAAGCCTCAGAGTAAGTAGTAGGATCTGCACTAGAAGTTACAACACCCAAAAATCTAGAATGCATACTTTAAAAATTATCACAATTTACATAATCAGTAAGAGGATAGAGAACACCTGAGGAAAGTGATGACGCATGAGGGAACGTAGTCGAAGAGGGGGGGTCTTCAGTAACAAGAGCACAAGTAGAATCATCACACTCATAATCAGCAAAATACGATGGTGGACGTCGAGTACGAACACTTTGTCTAGTGGATGGTGGAACGACGGCAGCTGGCGGAGTAGGACCGACGTCGGGCGGCATAGTCGACGATGTTTCATCGTTGACTGGTGAATAGTTAATGGCATTGACCGGCGAAGAGTCACCGGCGTTGACCGGTGTTGGCTCCCCGGCGTTGACCGGAATTGACCGACCGGTGCGGACCGACGATGACTCACCGGTGTTGACCGATGTTGACCCACCGGTGTGGACCGGAGTTGACTCATCGGCGTTGACCGGCGTTAATCGGTCAGTATTGACCGGTGGAAGGGCTGCCGGTGGTTGATCGGGAAAACCGTATGGTTCCAGCGAGTAGGAGGAGAAAACCGGCGGTGTAGTGGTGGCGCCGCCAGGTTCATCTGAAGAAGCAGATTGCTGAGATGCAGAGTATGGGAACTGCTCTTCGAAGAAATCAGCATCCCGAGTATTAAAGATAACTCGAGAGTCCAAGTCGAGAAGATGATAGCCTTTCTTTCCAGCAGGATAGCCAAGGAACAAACACCGACGACTTCTTAGAGCAAACTTGTCACGGTATCTTGGAACACGAGCAGCAAAACACAAACATCCAAATACTCGTAAGGAAGAGTAATTGGGCGCCTGTCCATAGAGTAACTCAAAGGGAGTACGACCGTTGAGAAGCTGTGTCGGTGTTCTGTTGATCAGGTAGGCAGCAGTAAGAACACATTCTCCCCAGAAGTCAATAGGAAGATTGGCTTGAAACCGTAAAGCTCATGCCACATTGAGTAAATGACGATGCTTTCTTTCAACTCGACCATTCTGCTGCGGAGTATCAACCATAGATGTCTCAAAAATGATCCCAGATGCAGTAAAGTGAGATCGGAGAGGCAAAAATTCAGTGCCGTTATCAGCCCGAACTCGTTGAATTGTTCTTCCCCACTGGTTCTTGACTAAGGTACTAAATTCTAAAAATCTAGAAGCTACTTCAGATTTAGCTACTAACAAATAAACCCAAACAGCTCGGGAATAATCATCTACGATTGTAAAAAAATAAAATGCACCACTAGAGGATGGAGTACGATAAGGTCCCCAAACATCACAATGTACTAATTGAAATAATGCAGTAGCATTTGTAGAACTTAATGGAAAACTGTGTCTAGTCTGTTTTGCTCTATAACAGACGGAGCAAGGTATAGTAGTATTATTGGTGCTAAAAGCAAGAGTAGGAATAGAAGACAACACCGTGGATGATGGATGAACAAAATGCTGATGTCATAAATCAGATGAGGAAATCGAAGCAACTGTCGGAATAGATTGCAGGATATGAGGACGAAGGCAAGTATCCAACAGACGAAGCCAATAAACCCCCCCTTTCTGTTCACCCACGCCAATCAGAATCCCCGTACTGATTTTCTGTAAAATGCAATAATTTTCAGTAAACAAGGCTAGACATTTTAAGGTAGATAACAATCTAGAACAGGATAATAAATTGCATCGCAAAGTAGGTATGTAGAGCACATGAGGAATGGTTACATCACAAAAAAAAATAGACCCATATTGTGTAGCAGACGACACAGATCCATCAGGTAGTATAACATTCACAGTGTTGGTAGCAGCAGTAATATCAGTAAGAGAACCTTTGTCACCAGTCATGTGATATGAGGCTCCCGAATCAAGAATCCAAGGTAAAGTAGACTTACCGGACCCATGGTCAGATAATGAATCAATCTGATTAAATAAATGTATGGTCGTACTCCATTATTCGCCAGACAAAGCAAGACTAAAATCAGATCATTTAGGTAAGCCAGAGGAGGCGGTCACCGCAAACCCTTGCGGCGACGTCACTACGCCGGCGAAAATAGTCATAACACAAATGGCAATCAAATAGATAATAAGTTAATAAATTCTTGCAATAAAGCTGGAGAAAGAGGAAACCAAGTGAGCTGGAGGGGACACGCGCGTGGAGACACGCGCTTGAAGGGAAAAATGCGCCTGTAGGCAACCGCGCGTGGATTCAGGCGCTGCTGGGTTTGGCGCGCGCGTGAATTTCACGCGCGCCTCTGTCGATGGTGACTGGCGGCGTCGGCGTCGGCCTCTGTCGACTGTGCTGGCGACGTCGGCGGTGAGAAAGCGGCGAGGAAGCGGCGAGGAAGCGTGACATCGACTGTGCTGGAGCGAAGCGGTAAATGGCACACGGCTCGACGGCAATCGCCGGACGGTGGTTGATGGCGAGCTCGGAGGTGGGCAGAGATCGGCGATGGGCCGCGTTGGATCGGCGGCAGGAGGCTCTGAGTCGGAGAACGAAGCCGCAGATAGCTTCTCCGGAGACAGAATGAACCGCCGAAGCTTCTCTGGCGTCGGCGGTACAAACGAAGAAGGAAGCTGCAGTTTTTTTTTTACAGCGGAATATTTTTTTTAGAGGTTTAGGATTTTAGGCTCTGATACCATGTAGGAAATAAGGGTAATAATCTGTATTCTATTCATGAATGTAGGATACATTATATAGTAGTATAGGATACCTATCCCAGTTAGGAGAAGATAACAGAATACAATTATGGTAGGAATACAAATCCAATTCCAATACCGATACTAATTAACACTAATTCCATAACTATAATACTAATTCCTTAACAGCACCTCTCCAATTCACACAATGATAGGCATGTTGTCATATTTAAATTATTTCAGCCAAATAAATCACGACTGGAAATGTAAAACAAATAATCGTTTAATGTCTTCCCCCCGGTGATAGGCCCGTCAAATGGGTCGGGTCACCGGTTGGTAACCGTTATACATATACCATTTTTACTTATTGCATAATGACCATTGAGTTAATGGATACAATTGGATTGTAGTTACTGAGTTTAATTGAGTTGGATAATGAGTTATCCGTTGGACAATTTTGGGTGGGTCAAGTTGAGTTGGGTTTTGGGTGATCCATGGATAATTTCATATCATAAGTTAACTAAATTTTCACAAGTTTGATCACGAATTATTTAATTTTTCCCTAATATATAATCATTTATTATATTATGTACATCATATTATATTATATTTAATAATATCTATATAAAATATGTTGCCTTGTAAACTCGATGAAATTAACGAATAATATTAGTTGGGTTCGTTCTCATATAATTTATGAGCTCGAATACTGTATGAACTCGAATATTGTACGAGCTCGAATACTGTGCGAGATTGAGCTCGAATACTGTGCGAGATTGAGCTCGAATACTGTGCGAGATTGAGCTCGAATACTGTGCGAACTCGAATGTTGTATCATTGAGCTCGAATACTATAAGAACTCGAATATTGTATGAATTTGAATACTTAACGAGATTGAACTCGAATATTGTACGAACTCGAATACTGTACGAGATTGAATTCGAATACTGTACGAGCTCGAATACTTTACGAGATTGAGTTCGAATACTGTACGATCTCGAATACTGTTCGAGATTGAGCGTGAATACTTTACGAACTCGAATACAGTACGAGATTGGGTTCGAATATTGTACGAGCCCGAATACTGTACGAACTCTCGAATACTGCACGAGATTGAGCTCCAATATTTTGTAAATTATAATTTGTATTATTTGAGAATTATAGTGAGTTTTTACATTAAATATTACACATGCATTTAGTTGGGTAATTTTGGACATTTTATGGGGTATTTGTTAGGTTCCCATTGAGTTAACATAATATGGGACACAGTGAGATCAAAATTTAATTATTCGCATCCCGCCCAATCCCAAAAACTAATGAGTATTTAATACCCGATCCCATTGGATAATGACAACTTGTAACCCAACTTGGATAATGAGTTATTGGGTTAATCACATAATGACTTATTGGATAATATATTTTAACCCATTGGGTCCTATGAGCTATCTAATGAGTTACCCAATGGGTTATCCATTTAATGATCCAGCTCATTTATAATCCAACCCATTATGACCCATTAATAAATAGGTTGATTGGATAAAGACTCATTGAATAATGAATTAATTGGGTTTGGTTAATGGGCTGATCCAATTAACCAATTTGACAGGCCTATCGAGGGGATAAGAGGGTTGAGTTCATAATCAAAATGTTTTGATTATACATATTGCCATTGAATTAGAATCATAAACAGAAAGTAAATGGAAATTTAATGTATTCAATTTATTTCAGGTCCAAATCCTCTGTTTGGAGGATACAAGTCAGCAGTTTCTATACTTGGAAAGTCAAGCCACACATGGATAGAAGGAGAAGGAATGCTTCATGCTTTGCACTTCATAAAAGATACGGATAATGGAAAATGGACCCTCAAATACAGAAATAAATATGTGCAATCAGAAACTTTCAAGCATGAGATTGAAAGAGTTAAGCCAACTTTCCTCCCAGCCGTAGAAGGAGATCCTCTTGCTGTGTTTGCTGCTCAGTTGCTCAATCTGGTAAGAGATTATCACTTTGACAGTGCACATGTCTGTAAGTTTGTTCAGAATTCAAGTACAAATGTGCCTTAGATGATAAAATATTACCACAAAAATAGATACAATTCTACAAATTATTTGAGTAATGGGATCATATCATAGAACCAATTGGTTCTATGAACAGGTGACTCGTATTCTTATGTATTATGCTATAGCTCTTGTTAGCCATCAATGTGAGAATCTTAACACAATAATGAATTTGTCGGGAGGAATGGATACAGTGTTGGCTAACCTTGCACTTCATAGTTAGTTTACTTATGTTCTTCTTAATCTTCAGTTTAGATTCGGCACAGTAAACAAACACCTCAGCAATACCAATGTCTTTGAGCATTCCGGGAGGTGTTTTGCAACAACAGAAAGTCATGAACCTCAAGAAATAGATTTATCATCTCTGGAAACTTATGGGAAATGGGATGTTGATGGAAAGTGGAATCGACCCTTTACTAGCCATCCCAAGGTATGTACATGCCTTGTTAAACTCGCTCTATCGTTATAAATCACAATCTCAGCCCTTGAATGATCCATCCTCAGTAGTATTACAAATATGAAGTAGGCCTTGTTTTCCCAAGCTTATCTGGATTTCAGTTCATTTCAGCATAAAAATTGAATCGGCGCCATTTAGGTTAATTTAGTTATATTATCACTATTTTCAGTGCACTTATTTTAGATCCAGTTCAAAAAAGCTCTATAGAACATGGATTTAGTTTTGAGAATTAAAGCCAAAAGGCAGATTTAGTGCATGGAAAGATTATGATGAAGTGGTATGGTGTGTGTGTGTGTGTTGTGCTGTTGTACAGAAAGTTCCATCCACGGGAGAGTTGGTTGGGTTCGGGATCTCGGCAGTTAAACCTTATTACGAACTCGGAGTCATTTCAGGTAATCTTTGTTTTCAAATATTAGAAATAAGAGTCTATTGGTTTTTTGAAGAATTATAAATGGGTAATTGGCATCAGCAGTCTTTAAATGTGAGGGTAAATTCTACATTAGATGCAATTATAAGCTGATGCTCGATTTTATTTACTGTTCGCAGCTGATGGGAAGGAAATGATTCATAGTGTGGATATCCAGCTAAACAGATGCACGCTATGCCATGACATAGGGATTACAGAGAGGTAGCAATATATATATATAGTACATGACACTCTTGTTCATGTTTTTAAGGTTTTTCTTATCTCAGGTACAATGTGATCTTGGACTTTCCTCTGACAATAGATGTAAACCGACTCATGAATGGCGGCGCGTAAGCACTCTACTTGTAACTTCTTTCTATGAGATGTGCATTTGTTGAAGTACTGTGTAAATCCCGAATTGATGTGTCGGGAAAATATGTAATGATAGCTTACATTAATCTACCTTTGTAGACTAATAAGGTATGAAGAGCAAAGCCATGCGAGGATCGGAGTTATGCCACGTTATGGTGATGCGGACTCTGTTACATGGTTTGAGGTGGAACCATGCACTGCATTTCATTTGATCAACTGTTTTGAGGATGGTGACGAGGTAACTAATTCGACAGCTGTGGAAATATGGAGTAAAACTTCTTGGATCGCCTTCACCTAGAATCAGTTGGTTTTGAGATGGAACACCAAGATACATTAAAGTTTAACATGATATCAGAAGCTAAATTGGATTATAAATGGGGCAAAGTTAAATGGGCTCGGACATTTGCACGTGAGGGGGCGTATTGAAATATTCCTTCATCGATTTCTTAAAAACTAAATGGCTTATGTATATATAACTCTGGGTCACCTCCGCTTAGAACCAATTGGTTTTAAGATAGAAGGTTATGATACCTTAAAATTTAACAGCTTATGGGTATATTCCTAGTTAATTTATCCATTTGATCTCTTGCCCCCCCTTGTTGATTTTGCATTAATCCCTGAGTTGACAGTCTGAAATTATTTGAATCAACAGGTTGTAGTGATGGCATGCAGAGCTCGTGGATCGATGATTCCTGGACCCGAATTTGGATCTGATAAACTTGACTGGTTTTCTAGAGGGTTTAAGCATATTAGTTCTGTGGATGCATCAGACCCAGATTCACAGGAGGGAGCCTTTTTCTCTCGTGTATACGAGTGGAGATTGAACACTCAATCTGGAGAAGTAAAAGGAATGTATCTCACTGGAACTGAGTTATCTATGGACTTCCCATTCATAAATGACAGATTTAATGGCGAGGAGAATAAATATGGATACACACAAATTGTAGATTCAGAAGCAAGCTCAATATCAGGTTGTAATCTCTCTCAATCTATTTGAAAAGTGCAACAGAAAATCTCATGTATGAATTGAACCATAGCTTGCGCTCATGTCCTTCTCAGGAATGGCAAAATATGGCGGAATAGCAAAGCTCTATTTTGAGAACAGAAAACCACAACGGCTACATTCGGTATGATGCTCCCTCTAGATTTTGTTCCAATCTGTATATCAAAACATGATATCCCATAGTTCGCGTATCACGTTCTTTTTAGCCCCTGAAAAAGCTATTATTTTGAAATAGACGGATGATGAAACTCGAGAGTTCGTAAAGGTAGAATGCCACAAGCTTCCAGAGGATACATATTGTACAGGAGCTTCATTCGTTCACAAATCAGGAGGAGTTGAAGAAGATGATGGTTGGCTTATCGCATTCACACACAACGAAAGGACTAACTTATCTCAGGTAAGGAGCATATAAAGGCTAGAAATTTAAACATATTCTCAAATTTGGTTTTTTGATTGGAACCTTGAACATTTTGTTTCATCCTCACAAAAACTTTCTGAAATTTTACATCTATTTTTACTCTGCCTGATAAGTATATCCCGAATATGCATGTGATGTTGCGAGAAGTGAATAATGTTGTAGCATATACTTTCTTCCTTTCTTACAGGTCTTTCTTGTTGATGCCAAGAAGGTTTCGAGCGAGCCTGTCGTAAAAATCACTCTTCCAACTAGAGTGCCTTATGGTTTTCATGGCGCCTTTTTGCTTGCGTAATTCACTAGCATCTGGCCACTGAAATGAATATACATTATTTATATGGTTTTGTTCTTCAATTTTATATTTGGGCAAAAGATGCAGCGGTTTTGGTCCTAGCATTTCATTTGTCACACAACCTGTAGTGTAATTAAACTCCCAGCAGTGCAAATGGGTTCATGCATATGAAAGAGGGATAGTGGATGAAACCAAGTTAGGGCTGTTCAAATCACATGCCCAACCCCACCCGATTCATTTTGATTCGGCCCATTCAAGCTGGGTTAGGTAGAATTATTGTTTCATTTGGGTCAATTTGATTTGGGTTTTGTTGGATTTCGATCCAGACCCGTTTACAATTTAGCACAATTTTCTTGATGAATAAATCCCCTTGCAAAAAAGATGGATTGCGGAATTAAAATCTTTGACAAATTGAGGGAACTTACAAAACCCTTATAGTGCCGCACGAACTTAGGTGTCTAGCCCTCAGGGTATGGCTAACTTTGACTTGCTCTCTAACTAGCTCCTTGGATCAGATTACAAGGTTAATTGATAGTTATCTAGCCATTGGGGTTAAACAACAATGGAAGAAGCTTACAAGCAACAAGAGTATGAACTTAAAGGTTTGTATATTTGATTGATAAAAGATTGGTCTCAAACTCGAGAATTCAACCCCTATTTATAGGGCTGAATTCGTCCAAACCCTAGTCCTAATCAAGATGGAATTTGGCGATTCCTGTGAGAAACTTTATAAAATTATGGCAGCTTTAAATATCTAGAACCATATCTAACTACAATTCCTAAAATAAGCTGACTATGGCTGAATTCATCCATATCACACATTGGATGAATATTGTCTTATCTAATCTTATCAAAATAAAGACTATATAAACCCTAATGGACTGTATTTTTGAAATTCAGCTCTTCAAAGCCCACATGACCGAATCGTCAGTTCAAAAACCCAAAATGATATAATTTTACAATATTTTACAGTGATCACACTACCTCATTAAAAACCAAGTGGGAAAAAAGAGTATAGTGTTCTTCATGATATCTTCAGTTCTTCGACAGTTTTAAACAATACATCTAAGATGTCGATGATGACTCCTTCTTCAATTCTTCATCATAAAGGCGATCAATCAAAGAATTTAAAGCAGTATCCCTATGCTTCATTTTTGACCTAGTGATAGGTCCCGCCATGGCACTTAGAGGATCCTGAACATAACATTTAAATATTTGATCAAGATGTGGAATATCTTAATTTATTGATGTAGTCATCTTGGCATCTCCATCATTCCCTCCGTGGTTGAAAGGTTTTGCCTCAAAACTGAATCGTCTTCAAAGGTAAATAGAGATAAGTCAGCAACATTAAAGGTTGCACTAACACCACAATGATCTGGTAACTGAAGCTTGTAAGCGTTATCGTTGACATGCTCAACCACTTTAAAAAGACCATCTCCACATGGACTCAGCTTAGATTTTTGAGCATTTGGAAACCTCTCCTTCCGCAGATGAACCCAACCATAATCTTCCACGTTGAACCTCATCAACTTGCGGCCCTACTGAGCTTTGTCAGCATTCTGTGCATTTTTTTGGTTCAATTTTCATGTGCACCTTCTCATGAATTTTCTTCACAAAATCAGCTTTCTTTTCTCCATAAAGGTTTTTAACGTGTTTGAAATTCAATGGAAGTAGATCAAGAGGTGTAATAGGTAGAAAACCATAAACAATTTCAAATGGAGATACAGAAGTAGTAGAATGAATAGTGCAATTATAAGCAAACTCTGCAATCAGAATACATTTTTCCCAATTCTTTAAGTTATTCTGAACTAGGGCACGCGGGAGAGCTCCTAGGGTCCAGTTGGTAACTTCTGTTTGTCCATTAGTTTGAGGTTGACTAGCAGTAGAAAACAACAATTTTGTCCCTAACTTGCGCCACAAGGTATTCCAAAAGTAGGATAAAAATTTAACATCACGATTAGAGACAATAGACGCAGGAATCCCATGTAACCAAGCTACATCTTTCAAAAATAGATCCACAACATGTTTTGCATCATATGTTTTCCTGCAAGGAACTAAGTGTGCCATTTTTGAAAATCTATCCATAACCATAAAGATAGAATCATTACCTAACCGAGATCATGGTAAACCTAGGACAAAATCCATGGAAATATCAACCCAAGGTTGTGTAGGAACATGTAATGGAGTATAAAGACCATGAGGCTTAGTTTTAGACTTAGCCTTCAAGCAATCAAGACAATTCCTACAAACCCTTTCAATAGTAAGTGCCACTTTTTGCCAATAGAAGTGTTGTCGCAACAAATTGTAAGTTTTAAATGCACCAAAATATCCCATTGATTCTGAGTGAGGGGTTTGGTCCTTAGGTTTTCTGATCTGTGTCAGGGACCAAAAGACATTTGAGCCCCATCAACAACAATGGAGAACTCGATTTCCTGCCTTTTAATATGAGTTAGGAAGTAAGGAATTTTGAATTCTTTCATGTATATATCCTGGGAGAGAAATGTTTTTGAATCTGAGCTTCTAATATGTGTTATACGGATCTCAATACTTTACCCATAAAGGGCATGCCGTTAGGGTTTTCAATCTGTGTTAGAGCCCTTGGTGGTTCGAATCCTATCAAACAAGTATAGGGGATTCGAACTGTGGTCTTCCATTTTGTGCCAGAATCCAAGTGCATCCGAATCTATAATTTTCAATTGTAGAGGGTTCCAGCTCCGGTGTTCTAAACTGAGCCAAAATCTGGGGAGTTCAACCCTATGTATAGTGCATTTGTCCTTTGGGTTCTAATTTGTGCTGAAATCCCAAGGATTTGATTCAGGTGTTTTGACTGTAAAGGATCTGGGCTCCATGGGTTCTAGTTTGTGCTAGATCCCAAGGAGCTTGAATCAATCTGCAAAGGGATGAGGGGTTTAACCTCCAACCTTTTAATCTGCGTTCAGAACCGAAGGGTTCATGTGCAAAGTGAGAAGTGGAAAAGTTGTGTGGGATTAGGGATCCAAGGCGAGAAGTGGAAAGGTCACAGGCGTGATGCTTACTTTTCTTCTGGGCACGTGGAGCTCCTGTTGGGTTCCATGCGTGCCACTTTCTCCATTAATTCCTTGGGTTTCTCTCTCACACTGCCCATTTACCCACGCACTTGCTTTTTTGCGTGGCGGCCCAAGGTAATGATTACCTTTTAAATCCCTCTATATATACAACGGGATTTTTCACCTCTGACTTCACATTTTTTCCCAAATAATTTCAAACTTAAAACAACCTCTTTTCTGTCAGAGCAGTTTTCCGGCAACCTTTCCCTGTTAAAGCTTCCAAGGAGCTCAGGTTCCTTTCCGACCATTCAACTAGTAAGTCCCCTATCTCTTAAGCTCTCATTTCCCTTTTACAATGTCGCAAACACCATCGTTGGGGAAGAACTCCATTCCAGCCTATTTTTTTACCGTGTCTACTGCTGGTGGCATAGAGAATTCTCGTCTTCAAGACTCCGGTGCCATTCCATCTATGGCGGAAGGTTCTTTTCCAGAGGGTTTCAAAGCCGCAGGGACTCCAGCAGTAGCATAGCGCCACCCCACGGTTTTTGGCACAAATGGGTTTCTTCTAGATCTAGGGTTCCGAGTTGGGCAAAGGTTTAGGAAGATAAGAAGGGCCGCCCCTTCTTTTTTGAGAAAATCGAAGCCAAAGTTTGAGAACCCTTCAACATACATCGCCTTAGAATATGTTATAGTTGATAGAGATTGGCTACTAAGCGATCCCCTCGATATTCCGAGGAACTTTGATTTCGTTTGGCCGGAGGAGGTGTATGACTGGATCTATAGCCAAAAGCTAGTCCTGCTAGAATTATTTTTAAAAAATTTATGTATTAATGAAGGCTTACTTTTATCGTACTTTTTTCTTTCTTACTTTTTTTTTTCACTCGTAGACCCCAAATCTGCACCCGATCCCCCCCTATCTACAAAAGAGCACTTCCTTCGACTTTTTCTTTCAAGTCATGAAAGAGTGGTATCTCCAAATCTAGGAATAGGCTTGGGAACATCGGATTGAGGCACTCGGTTTTGGTACAGGTTCATCTGGCTCAAAGAGGAGCTTCAAGCAGCGCACAAAGAACTAGGCTTGTGGAACACTAGACTTCACAACAGGTAAAAAGAACTTCTCGATACGCCGAGTGATTTGAGAGAGGAAAGAGATTGCTTAGCTGCTGTGAAGGACGACATTTTGGGAGACTTCCGTTCTCTCGAAGCCAAGCATAATGAAGTTCTCGAAGAGATTACTACCAAAGCCAGGTTCACCTCGATGCACGAATGCCTTACCGCTGCTAAGGCCTATAAAGCTGTTATGGGGGCATCGTCTTCTCGAACCAATGATGAAAAGGAAGAGGCGGTTAGGGGACATCTATGAGCTATAGTTTGAGCAAAGGATCGGGTATCGGTGGGGATGTTCTGCAGAGTGGTGTTATTGATGGCGGCGGTGGTCTGCGATGTAGCCGCCATAGCGGCAGGGTTATCCGTCGCCAAGGTTAGGCCGGTGGTTAAGGATCGAAGTATGTGTAGGAATTAGCCATTCACAGACAGAAAAGCGTTATCAGAAAGTCAGAGAGACGGAGGAGAATTCAGAGCATAGAGAGAAAGCGTCCGAAAAGGGATTTTTTTCCGTTTCTTTTTGCTACATTACTTTCCCTTTCTTCCACTATTTCTAACTCATGGTTTCTATCACTTATTTCATTAGTTCATTTTCATTATTTATATTTAATCATATATAAATAATAAACACAATTCTGTATTTTAGATCAAGATATTATTAGAAAACATAACATATTTATATATCAATTGATTTATTTGTTAATCTTTGAGTTTCATATTGTGATGCTTACATAAATATATTATTTTATTAATAGTATCAACATAAAACTCACATATAAAAAAGTTATGACAATGAAATAATATTTGAATTTAAAATATTGATACAAAACATAGAGTCATATAAAATTTAATAAGTATTATTTGTTCTTTTATATTTGTACCATATTTGCAATTTAGTTATATATGAAAATTGACTATTTTTCTTTTTATATTTATCATACACAAAAAATATTATAATATGCTATTAAATTAATAATAATACATAATTTAAAGATTATTCCTTTTAGAGAAAGATATGAAGTAAACCATTCGACTAAATACATTGCAACACCTTAAAAAATTACTCTAGCAAGCGAAAGATAGATTAAAACGTTAGAGATGCTCTGACATTTATAACTCCTTTATAATTTGCAAATTTGGAAAAGTATATCATATAAAATGAGTTGGTTAAGCTATTACGGGATATATTTTATTTTTATTGGAACACTTCCTCCTCAATTTTTGCTAAGTTAATCAGAATCATACCGAGTGTAGTAATCTGGTACCTGTGGCGTGCTAGATGTACTTATATTTTTGAAGGAACAAAGCCAGTCATTGATCTCATATTCAAAAGAATATTGTACCACATTAATGGCACCTTGTTGGCATTCAAAGCTGGACTTTAGGTGGGAATTATCACACATGCCAAAACTTCTATATCAGAAAACCAAAAGCCAGCGACCATTAAGGATATTTAGGTGGCTCCTACCCTCAAAATATAAGCTAAACACTGATGGTTCTTGTTTAGCACTGGTACTGCAGGTATCGGTTGTATCATCAGAGATCACGAAGGTAAAGTAGTTGTTGCATTATCCAAGTCTATCTCTGCTGAATTAGCTTTGCAGGCAGAAACCACAGCTTTGTTACATGGAATATATCTAGCTCAAGAGCACATCATTAGAGCACATGCAATGGTAGAAACCGCTACCGGTTTCTTACCAATTAAATATATTATTTTTCTCATTCTCTCTCTTCCACCTCACTTTAAAAAACCACTTAAGAAACCACCCTTTTTTATCTCCACAATGGTAAGAAACCACTTTTAACTATTCATTGACCCCACTTGATTTTCTCTATCCTACTCATTTATTTTACCATTAACATTTAATTTAATTTAATTTGTTCACCCAAAATAAGTTGAAAGTGAAATTTAATAATACATTATAATTTTTATTTATAAAATTTCGTTTTATTTAAAATTTATTAAATAATTCATTTTCTTTATTTTATAAATTTCGTGTTTTATAATAATAATTTAAATATATTTTTTTTGTCGTGAAATTGTTTAATACTTTGTTATCTATAATTTTATAAAAAAAATATATTGATTTTATAAAAAAAATATTACAAACATGACATTAGAAAGACCAATTAAAACGAGAAGACATGTTACAATAAATGCTTAAATAATAAAATATTAGATCAACTCCGACTAATTGTTACGAATTAAAAATAGAAATCTAGTCTGACGAATTATTACAATTATGCATCCGAAATATTGATCTAGTCTGACCAATTATTACTAGCACGAAACAAAAACATGGATGTCAGAACTATACCGATATGCTAATTTTGACCACCCAAATGTTG
Organism: Rubia yunnanensis; assembly: GCA_037428765.1. NCBI lineage: Eukaryota > Viridiplantae > Streptophyta > Magnoliopsida > Gentianales > Rubiaceae > Rubia > Rubia yunnanensis. Next base: position 154,216,319 of record CM075061.1, on the reverse strand, counting down.
GTACAGATGTTCAGTTAGGTCGTTTTTCAATTGGTCATGTTTAGCTCTGTTGCGTACTTCCCTCCAATTTTGTCTAAAAGTCGGTAGATCAGCATGCCGCTCCGCGTTGTAATGCCATGGAGAGTCGTCGATCTGGTCGTAATCACCCGGTTGAACCCGCAACCCATAAGTATCTCTTTCGCCTTCGACTATCATGTTGTGAAGTATGATACAAGCTATCATAATTTCACCCAACGTTTCTATGTTCCAGTACTTTGCCGGGTTACGGATCACGGAGAACCGGGCCTGTAAAATACCAAAAGCACGTTCGACGTCTTTCCTGTAACTCTCTTGATGCTTTGTGAACAGTTGTTTCTTGGGGTCGTTTGGAGCCGTATACGCTGGCATGAAGGTCGCCCATTTAGGATATATTCCATCTGTAAGATTTCTGGTTTTCTTTGGTATGGTAGAAGGAGTTTGAGCACTCTCATCCTCAAAGGTTGCGTACAATTGTCTAGCCATTTCTGGCAAATTCATGGCAAAGTTAAGTGTCTCCGGATCGGTATCGGGTAGAAAACTGGGAATATCATAAGTGTTTGTGTTTGATGATTCTCCAAAGTGAAGGTTATCATCGTTGTTGGGGGGGGGGGTAGAGGAAGACATAGTTGTGTAGAAGAAGGAAAATTATGTTGATAGGAATTTGGGAATGAAATGAAACATGAACGAATGACCCCTTTATATAGAACCATCACATGTGAAAACCTCTTTGAAGTTGATGAATTCGGCCCATGTGACTCGATGGGACTTGTCAATGACAACAACATTTGATTTGTTTTGGGGAATCTTTGAAATTGATGAGTTCGGCCCATGTGACTCGATGAGACTTGTCAATGACAACCCCATTGAATTTGTATGTCGGAATCTTTGAAATTGATGAATTTAGCCCATGTGACTCGATGGGACTTGTCAATGACAACCACATTTGATTTGTTTTGGGGAATCTTTGAAATTGATGAGTTCTACACATGTGACTCTTGCACATTGATATTGTATGATCTAGTCTGACCAATTATTACAAACGAACTATTACAATCAATTCCGACCATAGACTAGCCCAATTAATTTATCTCGCAGTGCTTCCTCCGATGTGCTCAAATTTTCCCTTTGCATCAGAGCAGTAAGGAGTCTAGTGTTAGCAACATAAATTTCACGTTCCCCTTGCTTTTCGACGAACTCCCGCTGCGATATGTTATACTCCATTTTAGCTTTTTCGCTATCTGCAACCCTTCCAGCATTCTGAGAAGCTTCTTTGATTGTGGCCAGACACTCCAGTCGTTTTGATTCTTTTGATTGCTCAGCATCTGTTGTTCCTCGCGTTGCCTTTCCCTTCCCCCTCGCCTTGCATTTTGCGGCTTTCACACCAATAGGCCTGGATGGATATTGCGGTGTCTGAGCATCATCGCTACTACGGGGCGTTAATGGCACCTGTGGAGAATATTCCCCTCCAACTGTGTCCTTTGGGCCATATTGTGCCATAAATTTAGGGTTAGTCTTGCACAATTCATAGCAATGAAAGAATAGAAACTGTTGGCCACCATTTTCATCAGCATACAAATTCATGGCCCATGTCTTCATATCTCCTTGGCTGGAGCCACTCCCAATCCGACTATAGTGTCGTGCGGCTTTACTTTCACAGCCCACATATTTAGCGATGTCGTGAGCAAGTTTTTGCCACCTAGCCTTGCACGACTTCATTGTTCGGTTGCATTTCGCATACTTATTCAAATCGGACGTAATTTTATGCCAAAATACACCAGCATTCTGCCCCGTACCCATTATACAATCAGTGGAATTATCAAACCAAGCGCTGCATAAAACATTATCAGCTTCTACAGTCCACTTTTCCCGGTTACTTTTCTTCTTCGTGTCCGGACTCCCGCACACTATTGCGAGGTCATCGCTTTCTTCACATTCTATTATCATATACAAACAAATTAAATGTTGTGAATTTGTAAAAAAAGAGGTGCAATGTTGTTGAATTAAACATACCACATTGTTAAATAGAGCCAACAAAAATAAATCATGTACATTTCATAATTTAAATAAAATAAAAATAAAAATAATACTGTTTAATATATATTGTAATTTGAATATTTTCAAATAAATACTACATGCAAGTTAGCGAAAATTGTCTACACATAAATGAATAATATATCGAATATACTAATTTAAATATATATCTTAAATGAATAAAGGGAAAAAATAGCGATGAACTAAATTCTTCATAATTAAAATATAACACATTGTGAGAGGGTTTACCATCCGGAACTCCGTGACTTCCAAATTGACGCCCATGGTCATTTGCAAAATTTTGACCTGGAGAACCCCGACCTCCTTGGTTGCAAAATGATCCCGATTCGTTAATTGCATCAAGGTGTGGAGAATGAAAGTTTGGACTATAATAGTTTGGGTAGGAATTTTGGGAGAAGTGGCTCGGGTAAGGAGAGTTCGTGTATGCATTTTGGAAAGAATTGTATTGATTTGGGAAATTCATGTACGAATGTTGGGAATTCATATAAAAATTGGGCGGTATGTTTGGCGAATTTTCATAAAATTCCGAATTTGAAATTGGACGAATATTCGGATTTTGGGATGAATTTTTGGAATTGGAAGAATTTGGAATTACCTTATCTTTTCCAATCGACGTTCTTCGCGAATCCATTTACAAAAATGGTAACGAAGTGAATATTGGAGATAAATTTTGGAGATGAAAGATTGATATAGAAGTGTTGGAATTGGAAGTGTAGTGATTAAATTGAGTGGAATGCCTCTATTTATAGGTAGAAAAATTTTATATCCGTTGGAAAAAATTTTATATCCGTTGAAAATTTTATATCCGTTCAAGGCTGCATTTTTTAATTTTTTCAAAAATTTTTTTAAAAAAAAAATAGCCGTTGGGACACGTGTCCCAACCATATGGAGACACGTGTCCCATTTCAAAACTGATCATCAGAATTGTTACCGTTGTGAGGGACACGTGTCACCATATAAGTGGGACACGTGTCCCACTCATTTTTTCCAAAGCAGGAGGCTGAATTTTTTTTTCCGTTGGACACGTGGCCCAACCGGGAGGTGCCACGTGTCAACGGACTAAAAACAGAAAACAAAAGAAATTCTGAAGTGGGACACGTGGGCCTATCCAAGGCCGACACGTGTCCCGGTCTGGTCAAAAAAAATGGGCCGCACATGGCGGCCCCCACCTCTGCGCACAGCATGTGAATTTCTGACGGAACCGGTTTTTTAACCGGTTCCCTAGTTGAAAACTAGGGACCGGTTTTTTAACAAGAAACCGGCCTAAAAACCACTACTGTGGATGTTTTCGGTTTTTAAAGCGGTTTTTTAAAAATTTGGCAACCCACTGCACTTGCCCTTAGAAACATTGAAATAGAAACTGACTCAAAAGTGCTACTCAGAATGGTACACAAGCAATTCAAGATCCCATGGAAGATGCAGCGGGAGATATGGCATCTGCTTCAACATATGGATTACACTATGCAACACATATACAGAGAGGCAAACGGAGCTGCCGACTCCCTTGCAAAGATGGCTAGCCGAGATCAGGTAAGTGGCTCTTATGTTTCTGCAGGTCTGCCACAAAAGGTTACTGGTCATGTGAAGCTTGATGCGGAAGGAATATCTCATATTAGACTAGAATAGTCATTCGAAAAACTTTGCATCTGTTTTTTCCACGGTTTTTTCTGTTGATCTTCAGGTTAGTTATCAGGTCACTGTATAGTTTTTTTAAAGATCTTCGGATAAATTATCCGAGGTAAGGTATTACGTCCCCCTCTTTTTATGTACCTTTTTATTTTATTAATAAACGGGGAGGGATCTGCCAAACCCCACACCATCACATGTGGTTTTAATAAATAAATAAATAAAAAAGAGTTGGTTAAGCTATTTTTGTTGGTATCCGATAGTCATTGTGTTAATAAAAACAGAAGGAAAAAGATGATAATTTTTGTCTTTTATAGTTTTCGTTTGTCGAATCCCATACACAGAAAATGGTATCGATGCCATGACTAGAGGACAAAACCATCCCAGCAATATTCAAGTACCGGATATGTTAATGGCACTTGGGAATTCAATGATAACTGCTTTGCTTTGTCACTTCATTGCCCAAATCCAACCCTTAGGCCATCTTTATTTTAGTATCCCCGGGTCCTAGTAATTTTCTGGCGATCAATTCCAGTCTCTCTAAATCAAACGCAGACACACAGTAGCTATGATACATAGTGCCTGCAACAGGTCGCCTCCGGCGTGTAGTTCATCCAGTCCGGCATCGAAACCTTTTCTTCCGAACAAAAATGCAGTCTCCGGCACCGGAACCTTTTCTCCATTTCCAAACAAGGTGTGTTCATGTCATTATCCTTCAAAAACCCCTCTACTGATGCCTCTATGTTGCTTGATATCTTCTGCTGGATTTGCGCAGCATATATCGATACGGCCTATGCTGAAACGGGTGGAGAAAATTCTTAATGACGTCCCGATGACCATCAAGAAGAACACCGTCAAATTGTTGGACGCTTTGGTGGATTCAGCCTTTGAGTTTGTTGATCAGCCATTGCTTCCATCTCAAGTATGTGATCTTATCTCCTCTGTCGGTCTGATTTTGAGTCTTTTGTTTGTTGTTTTTTTTTTGCCTCAAACATGGGTTTTTTATGCTCCCTCGTTCTTTTATACTTGTCATCGAGAAAAGGTTTACAAAAAAAACCCCCTAATTGACATAAGTGCCAATATAATCTTTCAATATTCGAAAGTGCCAATATAGCCCTATATAGTTAGTAAAAGTGCCAATATAACCCTATAAGTTTTAAGGATGTGCCGGTATAACCCAACGAACAGTAGAAATGTACTGATATAACCCTACACACATTAGCAATGTGCTGATATAACCCAATAAGATTGCATAATGTGCTGATACAACCCTACCTAATTTCAACGAACTATGGCGTTCCGGCTAACTATGAGGGTAAAATTGTCCACCCAATTCCAGAGTTAGCCCAAAGGGTATTTTGGCCAATTTACGTAAAGTCAACGGAAAAATTGAGGTCAATGCCGGAAATGGGGTCTGAGGGTTATATTGGCACTTTTATTAACTAGTTAGGGTTATTTTTGCAATACAAATTATCATAGGGTTATATTGACACTTACTCAAGTAGGTAGGATTATATTGACGAGTGGGTCTCCTGACAGGCGGCATATCCATAAGCTTATGGACAGACCACTTATTTCTTACCTTATACACTGCATTTCTTAAATTACATACAAAATTTAAAATTTTTGAAAATATTTTTTTATATCATATATTTTTATATTTTCACCTTCAAATACATATTATTACTTGTTTTAACTTATAAAATGCAATATTTAAATTTTATAAAAAATTACAACATTTAAGGCAAATGTCCCTTAGGACTGTTCATAAACTTATGGAAAGACCACATTTCCTGAGACTGTCTCTATATTGACACGTATCCCAAAAGTTAAAAAGTATGATTGAGTGAATAAATATCTTTTTGACGGAGAATAGGAGAGTAGTAGGGAATAAAATGTTGGGCAGTTTTTTTTGTCCAGTTGGTGTAAATGAATGAATAGGTTAAATATGAGTGGATAATATAGATAATTAATAAGTATGTTTATGGTTCATTTCGACCCATTTCAATAAAATGCGTCAAGTTTAAATGGGCTGGGTCAAACCCATACTAGCTAGAGGTCAAGTATCCAACATAAACATGAAACTAACTTAATAAAACAGTCATCTACTAGGCAATCATGTTTGTCAAATACACCCAAAATATAATATCTTTTTGGCTCATTCAAAATTATCTAGTTTAACTTTTTGAAGTCAAACAGAGCCAAGTTCGATCGTTAAAATTTTATTAATATAAATAGTTACTATGTGATATATTATTTGATTTATTATTTCATGTATTTTAAAATTATTTTTTTTTAAAATTTGTCTTACACATAAAAATTAGAAATATTAGTAGGAAAATATCAAGGCAAAGTATTGAGATATAGAAAGATGAGGTTTAATTAAAATAATAAAAGGTAAAAGATATTACTTGCAATATTAAAAATTTATTATACAACGTGCATTAGTTATAAACTTTATAACCCAATTCATGCAACACAAAAATTTTATCTTCATTTCATCTAATTACACTTCAAACGTTGGTTTTTTCATGGATTATGAAAGACAGTCTTTTGAAGAGACTGGCTCGAATATTAATTCAATTAATTTCGAAATTCAAATTCGGTAACTTTAAGGGTAGTACAGATTTTGACAAACAATAACAGAAACAAACTGGGGAACGTTAGTTTTGAAAAATAAATAATTCTTTTTTATATTCCCCTGATCATATTATAATCTGAATTTTTATAAATTCAAATGAATACTCCCTCCATTCCACGTGAATTTGCATACTCTTTGGTCAATTTTTTAAAAAACACATTTGACCATAAATTTCAATTTGTATATTATAAGCACTAATATCTTCATGCGAGACATTGCTAGATTCCTTGTATTATGTATTTTTTAAATATCAATTTTAATACACCATCGGTATATGTAATAAAAGTTATCCGTGGTCAAACATGATCTGAGAAGTTGACTAAAAAGTATGCAGATTCACTTGGTACAAAGGGAGTAATAGAGGATGCATTGACAGAGTAAATAGTATATCGAGTGAATGAAATTAATCTAAAGTTTACCAAAAAATAGAAATGAGTTATAATTTTAAAAAATCATTCCAAAATAAAAAGAGTGTCAATACAAAGTGTCGAATGGAGTATACTAGTATATTACAAATCCTTTTATAACTCATAATACCCACTTTCTAAAATCAAACTCATAATATCATTCTAGATGACTTCTAGTATGTATGATCATATATTCCTTCTATTTTCTTAAATTTGACAATATTTTTTTTTTATGTGTCTTTAAAAGTATCACTTTTTTTAGGTAAGATTTTGGAAAAGACCCTCTTTTCACATGTATATTCAATGTTTATGAATATATAAGGTTTAATTAGAATAATGAAAGGGAAACGTTTTAGTTGCAATATCAAAAGTTTATTATACAACGTGTAGTAGTTATAAAGTTTGTAGTCCGATGCACGCAAGCCAAATATTTTATCATCATTTCTCCTTATTTACACTTTAAACCTTGATTTTTCCATTACTTATGGAAATACCGTCTTTCAAGAGACAGACTCATTTCTTTTATGGCAAGAAGTGAATTATTCTCAACCACTTATTAAATTTTGTAATTTCTTTTATTGCTCAATTCTTTTCACATATCTCAACTTTCAAAAACAATAAATTTCCATCTAAAGTTGCGATGCCGAATATAATTAAACAAATGGAGTACGTCTTACATGATTCTCTCCATCCTATACTTAAATCAAGCTTGTTATATTAATTTGGTTCAATAGATTAGTTGACTCTCTTATGTTGTGGAAAGGGTACAGATTTCAAAATTACAAGATGATTATCTGCACTTTCAGGCAAATTTTGCGCCAGTGGAAGAGTCTAAGAAGGCGATTGATTTGGTTGAAATAGAAGGAAGCCTTCCTGGTAATTTCCCAGAAGGATCTTATGTGCGAAATGGTAAGTAATTCTGCACGGGTAGGAAATAAGGGTAATAATCTGTATTCTATTCATGAATGTATGATACATTATATAGTAGTATAGGATATTTATCCCAGTTAGGAAAAGATAACAGAATACAATTATGGTAGGAATACAAATCCAATTCCAATACCGATACTAATTAACACTAATTCCATAACTATAATACTAATTCCTTAACACTCCTTCTCAAGTTGGAGCATGCTGATCAGAAATGCCCAACTTGCCAAGTAAGGAATGAAATTGGTTACGTCCGAGAGCTTTAGTGAACAAATCCGCGGGTTGGTCAACCGTACGAATATGCTGAGTAATAATAGCGCCAGATTGGACAAGATCTCGAACAAAATGACAATCAACTTCAATGTGCTTAGTACGTTCATGAAAAACCGGGTTGGCCGCGATGTGAATAGCTGATTGACTGTCACAAAACAACTTCATAGGAAAAGAGTGTGAAACCCCTAGGTCTTTCAGCAAGGACCGAAGCCATAATAACTCACAGCAGGCAACTGCAATAGCACGATACTCTGCTTCAGCAGAAGACCGAGAAACAGTAGGTTGCTTCTTAGTCTTCCAGGAAACTGGAGAATCACCAATCATAATAAAGTAACCAGATAAGGAACGCCTAGTAATAGGACAGGTGGCCCAATCCGAATCACAATAAGCAGTCAATTGGAGAGTACTACGGGAAGAAAGAAATAAACCTTGACCAGGATGACTCTTCAGATAGTGCAAAACACGAACCGCAGCTTGCCAGTGAGGAACACAAGGAGACTTCATGAATTGCGCAAGAGTATGAACTGAATAACTAAGTTCAGGACGAGTAATAGTTAGATATATCAGACGCCCAACCAAGCGGCGATACTGCTCTGGGTCATGGTAGGCTGGACCTTCAACACGTGCCAAATCATGTTGTTGCTCCATCGAAAAATCAATTGGTTTAGAAGCAGATAAACCTGTATCAGATAGAATGTCCAAAGCATATTTCCTTTGCGAGAGAAACATCCCTCCGGTCTTCTAGCAATCTCTATGCCCAAAAAATACTTAAGCAAACCAAGGTCCTTCATGTGAAAACAAGAACTCAAGTATTTCTTGAACGCAGAGATGAGTGAAGAAGAACTACTAGCAATGACCAAATCATCCACATAAACCAGAACACGTAAAGACTGTGATCCATTGGAAAAGACAAATAAAGAGTAATCTGCCTTACTTTGAACAAAACCAAATGTCCGTAAAGCCTGAGCCAGTTTAGCAAACCAGTTCCGAGGAGCCTGGCGAAGACCATAAAGAGATTTCTGAAGGCGACAAACCTGACCAGGGGGAACTGCATAGCCAGGCGGAGGACGCATGAACACCTCTTCATGTAAATCACCATGCAGGAAGGCATTATGAACATCCATCTGATGCAGTTCCCAACCACGTATAACAGCAACAGACATGAACAATCGAACAGAACTCATCTTTGCGACCGGAGCAAAAGTCTCAGTGTAATCCATGCCCTCTATCTGGTGATTCCCAAGGACCACTAGACGCGCCTTGTGACGTTCAATAGTACCATCTGAGCGAAACTTCGTCCGGTAAACCCATTTGCATCCAATAGCCTTCTTATGCGCAGGCAAAGGAGACAAAGTCCAAGTCTGATTGCGCTGTAGGGCAGTGAGTTCCGCAACCATAGCATCTCGCCAATGAGAATGACGGGAAGCCTCAGAGTAAGTAGTAGGATCTGCACTAGAAGTTACAGCACCCAAAAATCTAGAATGCATACTTGAAAAATTATCACAATTTACATAATCAGTAAGAGGATAGAGAACACCTGAGGAAAGTGATGACGCGTGAGAGAACGTAGTCGAAGAGGGGGAGTCTTCAGTAACAAGAGCACAAGTAGAATCATCACACTCATAATCAGCCAAATACGATGGTGGACGTCGAGTACGAACACTTTGTCTAGTGGATGGTGGAACGACGGCAGCTGGCGGAGTAGGACCGACGTCGGGCGGCGTAGTCGATGATGTTTCATCGTTGACTGGTGAATTAGTCACCGGCATTGACCGGTAAAGAGTCACCGGCGTTGACCGGTGTTGGCTCCCCGGCGTTGACCAGAATTGACCGACCGGCGCGGACCGACGATGGCTCACCGGCGTTGACCGATGTTGACCCACTGGTGTGGACCGAAGTTAACCGGCGTTGATCGGTCAGTATTGACCGGCGTTGATCGGTCAGTATTGACCGGCGGAAGGGCTGTCGGTGGTTGATCGGGAAAACCGTATGGTTCCAGCGAGTAGGAGGAGAAAACCGGTGGTGTAGTGGTGGCGCCGCTAGGTTCATCTGAAGAAGCGGATTGCTGAGATGCAGAGTACGGGAACTGGTCTTCGAAGAAATCAGCATCCCGAGTATTAAAGATAACTCGAGAGTCCAAGTCGAGAAGATGATAGCCTTTCTTTCCAGCAGGATAGCCAAGGAACAAACACCGACGAATTCTTAGAGCAAACTTGTCACGGTATCTTGGAACACGAGCAGCAAAACACAAACATCTAAATACTCGTAAGGAAGAGTAATTGGGCGCCTGTCCATAGAGTAACTCAAAGGGAGTACGACCGTTGAGAAGCTGTGTCGGTGTTCTGTTGATCAGGTAGGCAGCAGTAAGAACACATTCTCCCCAGAAGTCAATAGGAAGATTGGCTTGAAACCGTAAAGCTCGTGCCACATTGAGTAAATGACGATGCTTTCTTTCAACTCGACCATTCTGCTGCGGAGTATCAACCATAGATGTCTCAAAAATGATCCCAGATGCAGTAAAGTGAGATCGGAGAGGCAAAAATTCAGTGCCGTTATCAGCCCGAACTCGTTGAATTGTTCTTCCCCACTGGTTCTTGACTAAGGCACTAAATTCTAAAAATCTAGAAGCTACTTCAGATTTAGCTACTAACAAATAAACCCAAACAGCTCGGGAATAATCATCTACGATTGTAAAAAAAATAAAATGCACCACTAGAGGATGGAGTACGATAAGGGCCCCAAACATCACAATGTACTAATTGAAATAATGCAGTAGCATTTGTAGAACTTAATGGAAAACTGTGTCTAGTCTGTTTTGCTCTATAACAGACGGAGCAAGGTATAGTAGTATTATTGGTGCTAAAAGCAAGAGTAGGAATAGAAGACAACACCATGGATGATGGATGACCAAAACGCTGATGTCATAAATCAGATGAGGAAACTGAAGCAACTGTCGGAATAGATTGCAGGATATGAGGACGAAGGCGAGTATCCAGCAGACGAAGCCAATAAACCCCCCCCCTTTCTGTTCACCCACGCCAATCACAATCCCCGTACTGATTTTCTGTAAAATGCAATAATTTTCAGTAAACAAGGCTAGACATTTTAAGGCAGATAACAATCTAGAATAGGATAATAAATTGCATCGCAAAGTAGGTATGTAGAGCACATGAGGAATGGTTACATCACCAAAACAAATAGACCCATATTGTGTAGCAGACGACACAGATCCATCAGGTAGTATAACATTCACAGTGTTGGTAGCAGCAGTAATATCAGTAAGAGAACCTTTGTCACCAATCATGTGATATGAGGCTCCCGAATCAAGAATCCAAGGTAAAGTAGACTTACCGGACCCATGGTCAGATAATGAATCAAACTGATTAAATAAATGTATGGTCGTACTCCATTATTCGTCAGACAAAGCAAGACCAAAATCAGATCGTTTAGGTAAGCCAGAAGAGGCGGTCACCGCAAACCCTTGCGGCGACGTCACTATGCCGGCGAAAATAGTCATAACACAAATTGCAATCAAATAGATAATAAGTTAATAAATTCTTGCAATAAAGCTGGAGAAAGAGGAAACCAAGTGAGCTGGAGGGGACACGCGCGTGGAGACACGCGCTTGAAGGGAAAAATGCGCCTGTAGGCAACCGTGCGTGGATTCAGGCGCACGTGAATTTCACGCGCGCCTCTATCGATGGTGACTGGCGGCATCGGCGTTGGCCTCTGTTGACTGTGCTGGCAACGTCGGCGGCAAGAAAATGGCGAGGAAGCGCGACATCGACTGTGCTGGAGCGAAGCGGCAAATGGCACACGGCTCGGCGGAAATCGCCGGACGGTGGTTGATGGCGAGCTCGGAGGTGGGCAGAGATCGGTGACAGGCCGCGTTGGATCGGCGGTGGGAGGCTCTGAGTCAGAGAACGAAGCCGCAGATAGCTTCTCCGGAGACAGAATGAACCGCCGAAGCTTCTCCGGCGTCGGCGGTACAAACGAAGAAGGAAGCTGCAGTTTTTTTTTTGACAGCGGAATATTTTTTTAGAGGTTTAGGATTTTAGGCTCTGATACTATGTAGGAAATAAGGGTAATAATCTGTATTCTATTCATGAATGTAGGATACATTATATAGTAGTATAGGATACCTATCCCAGTTAGGAGAAGATAACATAATACAATTATGGTAGGAATACAAATCCAATTCCAATACCGATACTAATTAACACTAATTCCATAACTATAATACTAATTCCTTAACAGCACCTCTCCAATTCACACAATGATAGGCATGTTGTCATATTTAAATTATTTCAGCCAAATAAATCACGACTGGAAATGTAAAACAAATAATCGTTTAATGTCTTCCCCCCGGAGATAGGCCCGTCAAATGGGTCAGGTCACCGGTTGGTAACCGTTATACATATACCATTTTTACTTATTGCATAATGACCATTGAGTTAATGGATACAATTGGATTGTAGTTACTGAGTTTAATTGAGTTGGATAATGAGTTATCCGTTGGACAATTTTGGGTGGGTCAAGTTGAGTTGGGTTTTGGGTGATCCATGGATAATTTCATATCATAAGTTAACTAAATTTTCATAAGTTTGATCACGAATTATTTAATTTTTCCCTAATATATAATCATTTATTATATTATGTACATCATATTATATTATATTTAATAATATATATATATATATAATATGTTGCCTTGTAAACTCGATGAAATTAACGAATAATATTAGTTGGGTTCGTTCTCATATAATTTATGAGCTCGAATACTGTATGAACTCAAATATTGTACAAGCTCGAATACTGTGCGAGCTCGAATACTGTATCATTGAGCTCGAATACTATAAGAACTCGAATATTGTATGAATTCGAATACTTAACGAGATTGAACTCGAATATTGTACGAACTCGAATACTGTACGAGATTGAATTCGAATACTGTACGAGCTCGAATACTTTACGAGATTGAGTTCGAATACTGTACGATCTCGAATACTGTTCGAGATTGAGCGCGAATACTTTACGAACTTGAATACTGTACGAGATTGAGTTCAAATATTGTACGAGCCCGAATACTGTACGAACTCTCGAATACTGCACGAGATTGAGCTCCAATAACTTGTAAATTATAATTTGTATTATTTGAGAATTATAGTGAATTTTTATATTAAATATTACACATGCATTTAGTTGGGTAATTTTGGATATTTTATGGGGTATTTGTTAGGTTCCCAATGAGTTAACATAATATAGGACACAGTGAGATCAAAATTTAATTATTCGCATCCCACCCAATCCCAAAAACTAATGAGTATTTAATACCCGATCCCATTGGATAATGACAACTTGAAACCCAACTTGGATAATGAGTTATTGGGTTAATCACATAATGACTTATTGGATAATATATTTTAACACATTGGGTCCTATGAGCTATCTAATGAGTTACCCAATGGGTTATCCATTTAATGATCCAGCTCATTTATAATCCAACCCATTATGACCCATTAATAAATAGGTTGATTGGATAAAGACTCATTGAATAATGAATTAATTGGGTTTGGTTAATGGGCTGATCCTATTAACCAATTTGACAGGCCTAGCGAGGGGATAAGAGGGTTGAGTTCATAATCAAAATGTTTTGATTATACATATTGCCATTGAATTAGAATCATAAACAGAAAGTAAATGGAAATTTAATGTATTCAATTTATTTCAGGTCCAAATCCTCTGTTTGGAGGATACAAGTCAGCAGTTTCTATACTTGGAAAGTCAAGCCACACATGGATAGAAGGAGAAGGAATGCTTCATGCTTTGCACTTCATAAAAGATACGGATAATGGAAAATGGACCCTCAAATACAGAAATAAATATGTGCAGTCAGAAACTTTCAAGCATGAGATTGAAAGAGTTAAGCCAACTTTCCTCCCAGCCGTAGAAGGAGATCCTCTTGCTGTGTTTGCTGCTCAGTTGCTCAATCTGGTAAGAGATTATCACTTTGACAGTGCACATGTCTGTAAGTTTGTTCAGAATTCAAGTACAAATGTGCCTTAGATGATAAAATATTACCACAAAAATAGATACAATTCTACAAATTATTTGAGTAATGGGATCATATCATAGAACCAATTGGTTCTATGAACAGGTGACTCGTATTCTTATGTATTATGCTATAGCTCTTGTTAGCCATCAATGTGAGAATCTTAACACAATAATGAATTTGTCGGGAGGAATGGATACAATGTTGGCTAACCTTGCACTTCATAGTTAGTTTACTTATGTTCTTCTTAATCTTCAGTTTAGATTCGGCACAGTAAACAAACACCTCAGCAATACCAATGTCTTTGAGCATTCCGGGAGGTGTTTTGCAACAGCAGAAAGTCATGAACCTCAAGAAATAGATTTATCATCTCTGGAAACTTATGGGAAATGGGATGTTGATGGAAAGTGGAATCGACCCTTTACTAGCCATCCCAAGGTATGTACATGCCTTGTTAAACTCGCCCTATCGCTATAAAATCACAATCTCAGCCCTTGAATGATCCATCCTTAGTAGTATTACAAATGTGAAGTAGGCCTTGTTTTCCCAAGCTTATCTGGATTTCAGTTCATTTCAGCATAAAAATTGAATCGGCGCCATTTAGGTTAATTTAGTTATATTATCACTATTTCCAGTGCACTTATTTTAAATCCAGTTCAAAAAAGCTCTATAGAACATGGATTTAGTTTTGAGAATTAAAGCCAAAAGGCAGATTTAGTGCATGGAAAGATTATGATGAAGTGGTATGGTGTGTGTGTGTGTTGTGCTGTTGTACAGAAAGTTCCATCCACGGGAGAGTTGGTTGTGTTCGGGATCTCGGCAGTTAAACCTTATTACGAACTCGGAGTCATTTCAGGTAATCTTTGTTTTCAAATATTAGGAATAAGAGTCTATTGGTTTTTTGAAGAATTATAAATGGGTAATTGGCATCAGCAGTCTTTAAATGTGAGGGTAAATTCTACATTAGATGCAGTTATAAGCTGATGCTCGATTTTATTTACTGTTCGCAGCTGATGGGAAGGAAATGATTCACAGTGTGGATATCCAGCTAAACAGATGCACGCTATGCCATGACATAGGGATTACAGAGAGGTAGAAATATATATATAGTACATGACACTCTTGTTCATGTTTTTAAGTTTTTTCTTATCTCAGGTACAATGTGATCTTGGACTTTCCTCTGACAATAGATGTAAACCGACTCATGAATGGCGGCGCGTAAGCACTCTACTTGTAACTTCTTTCTATGAGATGTGCATTTGTTGAAGTACTGTGTAAATCCCGAATTGATGTGTCGGGAAAATATGTAATGATAGCTTACATTAATCTACCTTTGTAGACTAATAAGGTATGAAGAGCAAAGCCATGCGAGGATCGGAGTTATGCCACGTTATGGTGATGCGGACTCTGTTACATGGTTTGAGGTGGAACCATGCACTGCATTTCATTTGATCAACTGTTTTGAGGATGGTGACGAGGTAACTAATTCGACAGCTGTGGAAATATGGAGTAAAACATCTTGGATCGCCTCCACCTAGAATCAGTTGGTTTTGAGATGGAACACCAAGATACATTAAAGTTTAACGTGATATCAGAAGCTAAATTGGATTATAAATGGGGCAATGTTAAATGGGCTCGGACATTTGCACGTGAGGGGGCGTATTGAAATATTCCTACATCGATTTCTTAAAAACTAAATGGCTTATGTATATATAATTCTGGGTCGCCTCCGCTTAGAACCAATTGGTTTTAAGATAGAAGGTTATGATACCTTAAAATTTAACGGCTTATGGGTATATTCCTAGTCAATTTATCCATTTGATCTCTTGCCCCCCCTGTTGATTTTGCATTAATCCCTGAGTTGACAATCTGAAATTATTTGAATCAACAGGTTGTAGTGATGGCATGCAGAGCTCGTGGATCTATGATTCCCGGACCTGAATTTGGATTTGATAAACTTGACTGGTTTTCTAGAGGGTTTAAGCATATTAGTTCTGTGGATGCATCAGACCCAGATTCACAGGAGGGAACCTTTTTCTCTCGCGTATACGAGTGGAGATTGAACACTCAATCTGGAGAAGTAAAAGGAATGTATCTCACTGGAACTGAGTTATCTATGGACTTCCCATTCATAAATGACAGATTTAATGGTGAGGAGAATAAATATGGATACACACAAATTGTAGATTCAGAAGCAAGCTCAATATCAGGTTGTAATCTCTCTCAATCTATTTGAAAAGTGCAACAGAAAATCTCATGTATGAATTGAACCATAGCTTGCGCTCATGTCCTTCTCAGGAATGGCAAAATATGGCGGAATAGCAAAGCTCTATTTTGAGAACAGAAAACCACAACGGCTACATTCGGTATGATGCTCCCTCTAGATTTTGTTCCAATTTGCATATCAAAACATGATATCCCATAGTTCACATATCACGTTCTTTTTGGCCCCTGAAAAAGCTTTTATTTTGAAATAGACGGATGATGAAACTCGAGAGTTCGTAAAGGTAGAATGCCACAAGCTTCCAGAGGATACATATTGTACAGGAGCTTCATTCGTTCACAAATCAGGAGGAGTTGAAGAAGATGATGGTTGGCTTATCGCATTCACACACAATGAAAGGACTAACTTATCTCAGGTAAGGAGCATATAAAGGCTAGAAATTTAAACATATTCTCAAATTTGGTTTTTTGATTGGAACCTTAAACATTTTGTTTCATCCTCACAAAAACTTTTTGAAATTTTACATCTATTTTTACTCTGCCTGATAAGTATATCCCGAATATGCATGTGATGTTGCGAGAAGTGAATAATGTTGTGGCATACACTTTCTTCCTTTCTTACAGGTCTTTATTGTTGATGCCAAGAAGGTTTCGAGCGAGCCTGTCGTAAAAATCACTCTTCCAACTAGAGTGCCTTATGGTTTTCATGGCGCCTTTTTGCTTGCGTAAATCACTAGCATCTGGCCACTGAAATGAATATACATTATTTATATGGTTTTGTTCTTCAATTTTATATTTGGGCAAAAGATGCAGCTGTTTTGGTCCTAGCATTTCATTTGTCACACAACCTGTAGTGTAATTAAACTCCCAGCAGTGCAAATGGGTTCATGCATATGAAAGAGGGATAGTGGATGAAACCAAGTTAGGGCTGTTCAAATCACATGCCCAACCCCACCCGATTCAATTTGATTCGGCCCATTCAAGCTGGGTTAGGTAGAATTATTGTTTCATTTGGGTCAATTTGATTTGGGTTTTGTTGGATTTCGATCCAGACCCGTTTACAATTTAGCACAATTTTCTTGATGAATAAATCCCCTTGCAAAAAAGATGGATTGCGGAATTAAAATCTTTGACAAATTGAGGGAACTTACAAAACCCTTATAGTGCCGCACGAACTCAGGTGTCTAGCCCTCAGGGTATGCCCAACTTTGACTTGCTCTCTAACTAGCTCCTTGGATCAGATTACAAGGTTAATTGATAATTATCTAGCCATTGGGGTTAAACAACAATGGAAGAAGCTTACATGCAACAAGAGTATGAACTTAAAGGTTTGTATATTTGATTGATAAAAGATTGGTCTCAAACTCGAGAATTCAACCCCTATTTATAGGGCTGAATTCGTCCAAACCCTAGTCCTAATCAAGATGGAATTTGGCGATTCCTGTCAGAAACTGTATAAAATTATGGCAGCTTTAAATATCTAGAACCATATCTAACTACAATTCCTAAAATAAGCTGACTATGGCTGAATTCATCCATATCACACATTGGATGAATATTGTCTTACCTAATCTTATCAAAATTAAGACTATATAAACCCTAATGGACTGTATTTTCGAAATTCAGCTCTTCAAAGCCCACATGACCGAATCATCAGTTCAAAAACCCAAAATGATATAATTTTACAATATTTTACAGTGATCACACTACCTCATTAAAAACCAAGTGGGAAAAAAGAGTATAGTGTTCTTCATTATATCTTCAGTTCTTCGACAGTTTTAAACAATACATCTAAGATGTCGATGATGACTCCTTCTTCAATTCTTCATCATAAAGGCGATCAATCAAAGAATTTAAAGCAGTATCCCTATGCTTCATTTTGACCTAGTAATAGGTCCCGCCATGGCACTTAGAGGATCCTGAACATAACATTTAAATATTTGATCAAGATGTGGAATATCTTAATTTATTGATGTAGTTATCTTGGCATCTCCATCATTCCCTCCGTGGTTGAAAGGTTTTGCCTCGAAACTGAATCGTCTTCAAAGGTAAATAGAGATAAGTCAGCAACATTAAAGGTTGCACTAACACCACAATGATCTGGTAACTGAAGCTTGTAAGCATTATTGTTGACATGCTCAACCACTTTAAAAAAACCATCTCCACATGGACTCAGCTTATATTTTCGAGCATTTGGAAACCTCTCCTTCCGCAGATGAACCCAACCATAATCTCCCACGTTGAACCTCATCAACTTGCGGCCTAATTAGCTTTGTCAGCATTCTGTGCATTTTTTTGGTTCAATTTTCATGTGCACCTTCTCGTGAATTTTCTTCACAAAATCAGCTTTCTTTTCTCCATAAAGGTTTTTAACGTGTTTGAAATTCAATGGAAGTAGATCAAGAGGTGTAATAGGTAGAAAACCATAAACAATTTCAAATGGAGATACAGAAGTAGTAGAATGAATAGTGCAATTATAAGCAAACTCTGCAATCAGAATACATTTTTCCCAATTCTTTAAGTTATTCTGAACTAGGGCACACGGGAGAGCTCCTAGGGTCCAGTTGGTAACTTCTGTTTGTCCATTAGTTTGAGGTTGACCGGCAGTAGAAAACAACAATTTTGTCCCTAACTTGCGCCACAAGGTATTCCAAAAGTAGGATAAAAATTTAACATCACGATTAGAGACAATAGACGCAGGAATCCCATGTTACCGAGCTACATCTTTCAAAAATAGATCCACAACATGTTTTGCATCATATGTTTTCCTGCAAGGAACAAAGTGTGCCATTTTTGAAAATCTATCCATAACCACAAAGATAGAATCATTACCTGACTGAGATCATGGTAAACCTAGGACAAAATCCATGGAAATATCAACCCAAGGTTGTGTAGGAACATGTAATGGAGTATAAAGACCATGAGGCTTAGTTTTAGACTTAACTTTCAAGCAATCAAGACAATTCCTACAAACCCTTTCAATAGCAAGTGCCATTTTTTGCCAATAGAAGTGTTGTCGCAACAAATTATAAGTTTTAAATGCACCAAAATATCCCATTGATTCTGAGTGAGGGGTTTGGTCCTTAGGTTTTCTGATCTGTGTCAGGGACCAAAAGACATTTGAGCCCCATCAACAACAATAAAGAACTCGATTTCCTTCCTTTTAATATGAGTTAGGAAGTAAGGAATTTTGAATTCTTTCATGTATATATCCAGGGAGAGAAATGTTTTTGAATCTAAGCTTCTAATATGTGTTATACGGATCTCAATACTTTACCCAAAAAGGGCATGCCGTTAGGGTTTTCAATCTGTGTTAGAGCCCTTGGTGGTTCGAATCCTATCAAACAAGTATAGGGGATTCGAACCGTGGTCTTCCATTTTGTGCCAGAATCTAAGTGCATCCGAATCTATAATTTTTAATTGTAGAGGGTTCCAGCTCCGGTGTTCTAAACTGAGCCAAAATCTGGGGAGTTCAACCCTATGTATAGTGCATTTGTCCTTTGGGTTCTAATTTGTGCTGAAATCCCAAGGATTTGATTCAGGTGTTTTGACTGTAAAGGATCTGGGCTCCATGGGTTCTAGTTTGTGCTAGATCCCAAGGAGCTTGAATCAATCTGCAAAGGGATGAGGGGTTTAACCTCCAACCTTTTAATCTGCGTTCAGAACCGAAGGGTTCGTGTGCAAAGTGAGAAGTGGAAAAGTTGCGTGGGATTAGGGGTCCAAGGCGAGAAGTGGAAAGGTCACAGGCGTGATGCTTACTTTTCTTCTGGGCACGTGGAGCTCCTGTTGGGTTCCATGCGTGCCACTTTCTCCATTAATGCCTTGGGTTTCTCTCTCACACTGCCCATTTACCCACGCACTTGCTTTTTTGCGTGGCGGCCCAAGGTAATGATTACCTTTTAAATTCCTCTATATATACAACGGGATTTTCACCTCTGACTTTCACATTTTTTTCCCAAATAATTTCAAACTTAAAACAACCTCTTTTCTGTCAGAGCAGTTTTCCGGCAACCTTTTCCTGTTAAAGCTTCCAAGGAGCTCAGGTTCCTTTCCGACCATTCAACTAGTAAGTCCCCTATCTCTTAAGCTCTCATTTCCCTTTTACAATGTCGCAAACACCATCGTTGGGGAAGAACTCCATTCCAGCCTATTTTTTTACCGTGTCTACTGCTGGTGGCATAGAGAATTCTCGTCTTCAAGACTCCGGTGCCATTCCATCTATGGTGGCAGGTTCTTTTCCAGAGGGTTTCAAAGCCGCAGGGACTCCAGCAGTAGCATAGCGCCACCCCACGGTTTTCGGCACAAATGGGTTTCTTCTAGATCTAGGGTTCCGAGCTGGGCAAAGGTTTAGGAAGATAAGAAGGGCCGCCCCTTCTTTTTGAGAAAATCGAAGCCAAAGTTTGAGGACCCTTCAACATACATCGCCTTAGAATATGTTATAGTTGATAGAGATTGGCTACTAAGCGATCCCCTCGATATTCCGAGGAACTTTGATTTCGTTTGGCCGGAGGAGGTGTATGATTGGATCTATAGCCAAAAGCTAGTCCTGCTAGAATTATTTAAAAAAATTATGTATTAATGAAGGCTTACTTTTATCGTACTTTTTTCTTTCTTACTTTCTTTTTTTTCACTCGTAGACCCTAAATCTGCACCCGATCCCCCCCCCCTCATCTACAAAAGAGCACTTCCTTCGACTTTTTCTTTCAAGTCATGAAAGAGTGGTATCTCCAAATCGAGGAATAGGCTTGGGAACATCGGATTGAGGCACTCGGTTTTGGTACAGGTTCATCTGGCTCAAAGAGGAGCTTCAAGCAGCGCACGAACAACTAGGCTTGTGGAACACTGGACTTCACAACAGGTAAAAAGAACTTCTCGATACACCGAGTGATTTGAGAGAGGAAAGAGATTGCTTAGCTGCTGTGAAGGACGACATTTTGGGAGACTTCCGTTCTCTCGAAGCCAAGCATAATGAAGTTCTCGAAGAGATTACTACCAAAGCCAGGTTCACCTCGATGCACGAATGCCTTACCGCTGCTAAGGCCTATAAAGCTGTTATGGGGGCATCGTCTTCTCGAACCAATGATGAAAAGGAAGAGGCGGTTAGGGGACATCTATGAGCTATAGTTTGAGCAAAGGATCAGGTAGCGGTGGGGATGTTCTGCAGAGTGGTGTTATTGATGGCGGTGGTGGTCTGCGATGTAGCCGCCATAGCGGCAGGGTTATCCGTCGCCAAGGTTAGGCCCGTGGTTAAGGATCGAAGTATGTGTAGGAATTAGCCATTCACAGACAGAAAAGCGTTATCAGAAAGTTAGAGAGACGGAGGAGAATTCAGAGCATAGAGAGAGAAAGCGTCCGAAAAAGGATTTTTTTTCCGTTTCTTTTTGCTACATCACTTTCCCTTTCTTCCACTATTTCTAACTCATGGTTTCTATCACTTATTTCATTAGTTCATTTTCATTATTTATATTTAATCATATATAAATAATAAACACAATTATGTATTTTAGATCAAGATATTATTAGAAAACATAACATATTTATATATCAATTGATTTATTTGTTAATCTTTGAGTTTCATATTGTGATGCTTGCATAAATATATTATTTTATTAATAGTATCAACATAAAACTCACATATAAAAAAGTTATGACAATGAAATAATATTTGAATTTAAAATATTGATAAAAACATAGAGTCATATAAAATTTAATAAGTATTATTTGTTCTTTTATATTTGTACCATATTTGTAATTTAGTTATATATGAAAATTGACTATTTTTCTTTTTATATTTATCATACACAAAAAATATTATAAATGCTATTAAATTAATAATAATACATAATTTAAAGATTATTCCTTTTAGGAAGTAAACCATTCGACTAAATATATTGCAACACCTTAAAAAAATTACTCTAGCAAGCGAAAGATAGATTAAAACGTTAGAGATGCTCTGACATTTATAACACCTTTACAATTTGCAAATTTGGGAGAGTATATCATATAAAATGAGTTGGTTAAGCTATTACGGGATATATTTTATTTTTATTGGAACACTTCCTCCTCTGATGCAATTTTTGCTAAGTTAATCAGAATCATTCCGAGTGTAGTAATCTGGTACTTGTGGCGTGCTAGATGTACTTATATTTTTTAAGGAACAAAGCCAGTCATAGATCTCATATTCAAAAGAATATTGTACCACATTAATGACACCTTGTTGGCATTCAAAGCTGGACTTTAGGTGGGAATTATCAACATGTGCCAAAACTTCTATATCAGAAAACCAAAAGCCAGTGACCATTAAGGATATTTAGGTGGCTCTTACCCTCAAAATATAAGCTAAACACTGATGGTTCTTGTTTAGCACCGGTACTGCAGGTATCGGTTGTATCATCAGAGATCACGAAGGTAAAGTAGTTGTTGCATTATCCAAGTCTATCTCTGCTGAATTAGTTTTGCAGGCAGAAACCACAGCTTTGTTACATGGAATATATCTAGCTCAAGAGCACGTCATTAGAAACATTGAAATAGAAACTGACTCAAAAGTGCTACTCAGAATGGTACACAAGCAATTCAAGATCCCATGGAAGATGCAGCGGGAGATATGGCATCTGCTTCAACATATGGATTACACTATGCAACACATATACAGAGAGGCAAACGGAGCTGCCGACTCCCTTGCAAAGATGGCTAGCCGAGATCAGGTAAGTGGCTCCTATGTTTCTGCAGGTCTGCCACAAAAGGTTACTGGTCATGTGAAGCTTGATGCGGAAGGAATATCTCATATTAGACTAGAATAGTCATTCGAAAAACTTTGTATCTGTTTTTTCCACGGTTTTTTCTGTTGATCTTCAGGTTAGTTATCAGGTCACTGTATAGTTTTTTTTAAAGATCTTCGGATAAATTATCCGAGGTAAGGTATTACGTCCCCCTCTTTTTATGTACCTTTTTATTTTATTAATAAACGGGCAGGGATCTGCCAAACCCCACACCATCACATGTGGTTTTAATAAATAAATAAATAAAAAAGAGTTGGTTAAGCTATTTTCGTTGGTATCCGATAGTCATTGTGTTAATAAAAACAAAAGGAAAAAGTTGGTAATTTTTGTCTTTTATAGTTTTCGTTTGTCGAATCCCATACACAGAAAATGGTATCGATGCCATGACTAGAGGACAAAACCATCCCAGCAATATTCAAGTACCGGATATGTTAATGGCACTTGGGAATTCAATGATAACTGTTTTGCTTTGTCACTTCATTGCCCAAATCCAACCCTTAGGCCATCTTTATTTTAGTATCCCCGGGTCCTAGTAATTTTCTGGCGATCAATTCCAGTCTCTCTAAATCAAACACAGACACACAGTAGCTATGATACATAGTGCCTGCAACAGGTCGTCTCCGGCGTGTAGTTCATCCAGTCCGGCATCGAAGCCTTTTCTTCCGAACAAAAATGCAGTCGCCGGCACCGGAACCGGAACCTTTTCTCCATTTCCAAACAAGGTGTGTTCATGTCATTATCCTTCAAAAACCCCTCTACTGATGCCTATATGTCGCTTGATATCTTCTGCTTGATTTGCGCAGCATATATCGATACAGCCTATGCTGAAACGGGTGGAGAAAATTCTTAATGACGTCCCGATGACCATCAAGAAGAACACCGTCAAATTGTTGGACGCTTTGGTGGATTCAGCCTTTGAGTTTGTTGATCAGCCATTGCTTCCATCTCAAGTATGTGATGTTATCTCCTCTGTCGGTCTGATTTTGAGTCTTTTGTTTGTTGTTTTTTTTTTTGCCTCAAACATGGGTTTTTTATGCTCCCTCGTTCTTTTAATCTTTCGATATTCGAAAGTGCCAATATAGCCCTATATAGTTAGTAAAAGTGCCAATCTAACCCTATAAGTTTTAAGGATGTGCTGGTATAACCCAACAAACAGTAGAAATGTACTGATATAACCCTACAAACATTAGGAATGTGCTGATATAACCCAATAAGATTGCATAATGTGCTAATACAACCCTACCTAATTTCAACGAACTATGGCGTTCCGGCTAACTATGAGGGTAAAATTGTCCACCCAATTCCAGAGTTAGCCCAAAGGGTATTTTGGCCAATTTACGTAAAGTCAACGGAGAAATTGAGGTCAATGCCGGAAATGGGGTCTGAGGGTTATATTGGCACTTTCATTAACTAGTTAGGGTTATTTTTGCACTACAAATTATCATAGGGTTATATTGACACTTACTCAAGTAGGTGGGATTATATTGACGAGTGGGTCTCCTGACAGGCGGCATATCCATAAGCTTATGGACAGACCACTTATTTCTTACCTTATACACTGCATTTCTTAAATTACATACAAAATTTAAAATTTTTGAAAATATTTTTTATATCATATATTTTTATATTTTCACCTTCAAATACATATTATTACTTGTTTTAACTTATAAAATGCAATATTTAAATTTTATAAAAAATTACAACATTTAAGGCAAATGCCCCTTAGCACTGTCCATAAGCTTATGGAAAGACCACATTTCCTGAGACTGTCTCTATATTGACACGTATCCAAAAAGTTAAAAAGTATGATTGAGTGAATAAATATCTTTTTGACGGAGAATAGGAGAGTAGTAGGGAATAAAATGTTGGGCAGTTTTTTTTGTCCAGTTGGTGTAAATGAATGAATAGGTTAAATATGAGTGGATAATATAGATAATTAATAAGTATGTTTATGGTTCATTTCGACCCATTTCAATAAAATGCGTCAAGTTTAAATGGGCTGGGTCAAACCCATACTAGCTAGAGGTCAAGTATCCAACATAAACATGAAACTAACTTAATAAAACAGTCATCTACTAGGCAATCATGTTTGTCAAATACACCCAAAATATAATATCTTTTTGGCTCATTCAAAATTATCTAGTTTAACTTTTTGAAGTCAAACAGAGCCAAGTTCGATCGTTAAAATTTTATTAATATAAATAGTTACTATGTGATATATTATTTAATTTATTATTTCATGTATTTTAAAATTATTTTTTTAAAATTTGTCTTACACATAAAAATTAGAAATATTAGTAGGAAAATATCAAGGCAAAGTATTGAGATATAGAAAGATGAGGTTTAATTAAAATAATAAAAGCTAAAAGATATTACTTGCAATATTAAAAATTTATTATACAACGTGCATTAGTTATAAACTTTATAACCCAATTCATGCAACACAAAAATTTTATCTTCATTTCATCTAATTACACTTCAAACGTTGGTTTTTTCATGGATTATGAAAGACAGTCTTTTGAAGAGACTGGCTCGAATATTAATTCAATTAATTTCGAAATTCAAATTCGGTAACTTTAAGGGTAGTACAGATTTGACAAACAATAACAGAAACAAACTGGGGAACGTTAGTTTTGAAAATAAATAATTCTTTTTTATATTCCCCTGATCATATTATAATCTGAATTTTTATAAATTCAAATGAATACTTACTCCATTCCACATGAATTTGCATACTCTTTGGTCAATTTTTTAAAAAACACATTTGACCATAAATTTCAATTAGTATATTATAAGCACTAATATCTTCATGCGAGACATTGCTAGATTCCTTGTATTATGTATTTTTTAAATATCAATTTTAATACACCATCGGTATATGTAATAAAAGTTATTCGTGGTCAAACATGATCTGAGAAGTTGACTAAAAAGTATGCAGATTCACTTGGTACAAAGGGAGTAATAGAGGATGCATTGACAGAGTAAATAGTATATCGAGTGAATGAAATTAATCTAAAGTTTACCAAAAAATAGAAATGAGTTATAATTTTAAAAAATCATTCCAAAATAAAAAGAGTGTCAATACAACGTGTCGAATGGAGTATACTAGTATATTACAAATCCTTTTATAACTCATAATACCCACTTTCTAAAATCAAACTCATAATATCATTCTAGATGACTTCTAGTATGTATGATCATATATTCCTTCTATTTTCTTAAATTTGACAATATATTTTTTTTTATGTGTCTTTAAAAGTATCACTTTTTTTAGGTAAGATTTTGGAAAAGACCCTCTTTTCACATGTATATTCAATGTTTATGAATATATGAGGTTTAATTAGAATAATGAAAGGGAAACGTTTCAGTTGCAATATCAAAAGTTTATTATACAACGTGTAGTAGTTATAAAGTTTGTAGTCCGATGCACGCAAGCCAAATATTTTATCATCATTTCTCCTATTTACACTTTAAACCTTGATTTTTCCATGACTTATGGAAATATCGTCTTTCAAGAGACAGACTCATTTCTTTTATGGCAAGAAGTGAATTATTCTCAACCACTTATTAAATTTTTTAATTTCTTTTATTGCTCAATTCTTTTCACATATCTTGCAAAAAAAGAAATTTTCCATCTAAAGTTGCGATGGCGAATATAATTAAACAAATGGAGTACGTCTTACATGATTCTCTCCATCCTATACTTAAATCAAGCTTGTTATATTAATTTGGTTCAATAGATTAGTTGACTCTCTTATGTTGTTGAAAGGGTACAGATTTCAAAATTACAAGATGATTATCTGCACTTTCAGGCAAATTTTGCGCCAGTGGAAGAGTCTAAGAAGGCGATTTATTTGGTTGAAATAGAAGGAAGCCTTCCTGGTAATTTTCCAGAAGGATCTTATGTGCGAAATGGTAAGTAAATCTGCACCGGGAAATAAGGGTAATAATCTGTATTCTATTCATGAATGTAGGATACATTATATAGTAGTATAGGATACCTATCCCAGTTAGGAGAAGATAACAGAATACAATTATGGTAGGAATACAAATCCAATTCCAATACCGATACTAATTAACACTAATTCCATAACTATAATACTAATTCCTTAACACTCCTTCTCAAGTTGGAGCATGCGGATCAGAAATACCCAACTTGCCAAGTAAGGAATGAAATTGGTTACGTCCGAGAGCTTTAGTGAACAAATCTGCGGGTTGGTCAACCGTACGAATATGCTGAGTAATAATAGCGCCAGATTGGACAAGATCTCGAACAAAATGACAATCAACTTCAATGTGCTTAGTACGTTCATGAAAAACCGGGTTGGCCGCGATGTGAATAGCTGATTGACTGTCACAAAACAACTTCATAGGAAAAGAGTGTGAAACCCCTAGGTCTTTCAGCAAGGACCGAAGCCATAATAACTCACAGCAGGCAACTGCAATAGCACGATACTCTGCTTCAGCAGAAGACCGAGAAACAGTAGGTTGCTTCTTAGTCTTCCAGAAAACTGGAGAATCACCAATCATAATAAAGTAACCAGATAAGGAACGCCTAGTAATAGGACAGGCGGCCCAATCCGAATCACAATAAGCAGTCAATTGGAGAGTACTACGGGAAGAAAGAAATAAACCTTGACCAGGATGACTCTTCAGATAGTGCAAAACACGAACCGCAGCTTGCCAGTGAGGAACACAAGGAGACTTCATGAATTGCGCAAGAGTATGAACTGAATAACTAAGTTCAGGACGAGTAATAGTTAGATATATCAGACGCCCAACCAAGCGGCGATACTGCTCTGGGTCATGGTAGGCTGGACCTTCAACACGTGCCAAATCATGTTGTTGCTCCATCGGAAAATCAATTGGTTTAGAAGCAGATAAACCTGTATCAGATAGAATGTCCAAAGCATATTTCCTTTGCGAGAGAAACATCCCCTCCGGTCTTCTAGCAATCTCTATGCCCAAAAAATACTTAAGCAAACCAAGGTCCTTCATGTGAAAACAAGAACTCAAGTATTTCTTGAACGCAGAGATGAGCGAAGAAGAACTACTAGCAATGACCAAATCATCCACATAAACTAGAACATGTAAAGACTGTGATCCATTGGAAAAGACAAATAAAGAGTAATCTGCCTTACTTTGAACAAAACCAAATGTCCGTAAAGCCTGAGCCAATTTAGCAAACCAGTTCTGAGGAGCCTGGTGAAGACCATAAAGAGATTTCTGAAGGCGACAAACCTGACCAGGGGGAACTGCATAGCCAGGCGGAGGACGCATGAACACCTCTTCATGTAAATCACCATGCAGGAAGGCATTATGAACATCCATCTGATGCAGTTCCCAACCACGTATAACAGCAACAGACATGAACAATCGAACAGAACTCATCTTTGCGACCGGAACAAAAGTCTCAGTGTAATCCATGCCCTTTATCTGGTGATTCCCAAGGACCACTAGACACGCCTTGTGACGTTCAATAGTACCATCTGGACGAAACTTCGTCCGGTAAACCCATTTGCATCCAATAGCCTTCTTATGCGCAGGCAAAGGAGACAAAGTCCAAGTCTGATTGCGCTCTAGGGCAGTGAGTTCCGCAACCATAGCATCTCGCCAATGAGAATGACGGGAAGCCTCAGAGTAAGTAGTAGGATCTGCACTAGAAGTTACAGCACCCAAAAATCTAGAATGCATACTTGAAAAATTATCACAATTTACATAATCAGTAAGAGGATAGAGAACACCTGAGGAAAGTGAGTACGCATGAGAGAACGTAGTCGAAGAGGGGGGGTCTTCAGTAACAAGAGCACAAGTAGAATCATCACACTCATAATCAGCCAAATACGATGGTGGACGTCGAGTACGAACACTTTGTCTAGTGGATGGTGGAACGACGGCAGCTGGCGGAGTAGGACCGACGTCGGGCGGCGTAGTCGATAATGTTTCATCGTTGACTGGTGAATAGTCACTGGCATTGACCGGTAAAGAGTCACCGGTGTTGGCTCCCCGGCGTTGACCAGAATTGACCGACCGGCGCGGACCGACGATGGCTCACCGGCGTTGACCGATGTTGACCCACTGGTGTGGACCGAAGTTGACCGGCGTTGATCGGTCAGTATTGACCGGCGGAAGGGCTGTCGGTGGTTGATCGGGAAAACCGTATGGTTCCAGCGAGTAGGAGGAGAAAACCGGTGGTGTAGTGGTGGCGCCGCCAGGTTCATCTGAAGAAGCGGATTGCTGAGATGCAGAGTACGGGAACTGGTCTTCGAAGAAATCAGCATCCCGAGTATTAAAGATAACCCGAGAGTCCAAGTCGAGAAGATGATAGCCTTTCTTTCCAGCAGGATAGCCAAGGAACAAACACCGACGAATTCTTAGAGCAAACTTGTCGCGGTATCTTGGAACACGAGCAGCAAAACACAAACATCTAAATACTCGTAAGGAAGAGTAATTGGGCGCCTGTCCATAGAGTAACTCAAAGGGAGTACGACCGTTGAGAAGCTGTATCGGTGTTCTGTTGATCAGGTAGGCAGCAGTAAGAACACATTCTCCCCAGAAGTCAATAGGAAGATTGGCTTGAAACCGTAAAGCTCGTGCCACATTGAGTAAATGACGATGCTTTCTTTCAATTCGACCATTCTGCTGCGGAGTATCAACCATAGATGTCTCAAAAATGATCCCAGATGCAGTAAAGTGAGATCGAAGAGGCAAAAATTCAGTGCCGTTATCAGCCCGAACTCGTTGAATTGTTCTTCCCCACTGGTTCTTGACTAAGGCACTAAATTCTAAAAATCTAGAAGCTACTTTAGATTTAGCTACTAACAAATAAACCCAAACAGCTCGGGAATAATCATCTACGATTATAAAAAAATAAAATGCACCACTAGAGGATGGAGTACGATAAGGTCCCCAAACATCACAATGTACTAATTGAAATAATGCAGTAGCATTTGTAGAACTTAATGGAAAACTGTGTCTAGTCTGTTTTGCTCTATAACAGACGGAGCAAGGTATAGTAGTATTATTGGTGCTAAAAGCAAGAGTAGGAATAGAAGACAACACCGTGGATGATGGATGACCAAAACGCTGATGTCATAAATCAGATGAGGAAACCGAAGCAACTGTCAGAATAGATTGCAGGATATGAGAACGAAGGCGAGTATCCAACAGACGAACCCAATAAACCCCCCCTTTCTGTTCACCCACGCCAATCACAATCCCCGTACTGATTTTCTGTAAAATGCAATAATTTTCAGTAAACAAGGCTAGACATTTTAAGGCAGATAACAATCTAGAACAGGATAATAAATTGCATCGCAAAGTAGGTATGTAGAGCACATGAGGAATGGTTACATCACCAAAACAAATAGACCCATATTGTGTAGCAGACGACACAGATCCATCAGGTAGTATAACATTCACAGTGTTGGTAGCAGCAGTAATATCAGTAAGAGAACCTTTGTCACCAATCATGTGATATGAGGCTCCCGAATCAAGAATCCAAGGTAAAGTAGACTTACTGGACCCATGGTCAGATAATGAATCAAACTGATTAAATAAATGTATGGTCGTACTCCATTATTCGTCAGACAAAGCAAGACCAAAATCAGATCGTTTAGGTAAGCCAGAGGAGGCGGTCACCGCAAACCCTTGCGGCGACGTCACTATGCCGGCGAAAATAGTCATAACACAAATGGCAATCAAATAGATAATAAGTTAATAAATTCTTGCAATAAAGCTGGAGAAAGAGGAAACCAAGTGAGCTGGAGGGGACACGCGCGTGGAGACACGCGCTTGAAGGGAAAAATGCGCCTGTAGGCAACCGTGCGTGGATTCAGGCGCGCGTGAATTTCACGCGCGCCTCTATCGATGGTGACTGGCGGCATCGGCGTTGGCCTCTGTTGACTGTGCTGGCGACGTCGGTGGTGAGAAAATGGCGAGGAAGCGCGACATCGACTATGCTGGAGCGAAGCGGCAAATGGCACACGGCTCGGCGGAAATCGCCGGACGGTGGTTGATGGCGAGCTTGGAGGTGGGCAGAGATCGGCGACAGGCCGCGTTGGATCGGCGGTGGGAGGCTCTGAGTCAGAGAACGAAGCCGCAGATAGCTTCTCCGGAGACAGAATGAACCGCCGAAGCTTCTCCGGCGTCGGCGGTACAAACGAAGAAGGAAGCTGCAGTTTTTTTTTGACAGCGGAATTTTTTTTAGAGGTTTAGGATTTTAGGCTCTGATACCATGTAGGAAATAAGGGTAATAATCTGTATTCTATTCATGAATGTAGGATACATTATATAGTAGTATAGGATACCTATCCCAGTTAGGAGAAGATAACATAATACAATTATGGTAGGAATACAAATCCAATTCCAATACCGATACTAATTAACACTAATTCCATAACTATAATACTAATTCCTTAACAGCACCTCTCCAATTCACACAATGATAGGCATGTTGTCATATTTAAATTATTTCAGCCAAATAAATCACGACTGGAAATGTAAAACAAATAATCGTTTAATGTCTTCCCCCCGGAGATAGGCCCGTCAAATGGGTCGGGTCACCGGTTGGTAACCGTTATACATATACCATTTTTACTTATTGCATAATGACCATTGAGTTAATGGATACAATTGGATTGTAGTTACTGAGTTTAATTGAGTTGGATAATGAGTTATCCGTTGGACAATTTTGGGTGGGTCAAGTTGAGTTGGGTTTTGGGTGATCCATGGATAATTTCATATCATAAGTTAACTAAATTTTCATAAGTTTGATCACGAATTATTTAATTTTTCCCTAATATATAATCATTTATTATATTATGTACATCATATTATATTATATTTAATAATATATATATATATAAAATATGTTGCCTTGTAAACTCGATGAAATTAACGAATAATATTAGTTGGGTTCGTTCTCATATAATTTATGAGCTCGAATACTGTATGAACTCAAATATTGTACAAGCTCGAATACTGTGCGAGCTCGAAAACTGTATCATTGAGCTCGAATACTATAAGAACTCGAATATTGTATGAATTCGAATACTTAACGAGATTGAACTCGAATATTGTACGAACTCGAATACTGTACGAGATTGAATTCGAATACTGTACGAGCTCGAATACTTTACGAGATTGAGTTCGAATACTGTACGATCTCGAATACTGTTCGAGATTGAGCGCGAATACTTTACGAACTCGAATACAGTACGAGATTGGGTTCGAATATTGTACGAGCCCGAATACTGTACGAACTCTCGAATACTGCACGAGATTGAGTTCCAATAATTTGTAAATTTTTATATTAAATATTACACATGCATTTAGTTGGGTAATTTTGGACATTTTATGGGGTATTTGTTAGGTTCCCATTGAGTTAACATAATATGGGACACAGTGAGATCAAAATTTAATTATTCGCATCCCGCCCAATCCCAAAAACTAATGAGTATTTAATACCCGATCCCATTGGATAATGACAACTTGAAACCCAACATGGATAATGAGTTATTGGGTTAATCACATAATGACTTATTGGATAATATATTTTAACACATTGGGTCCTATGAGCTATCTAATGAGTTACCCAATGGGTTATCCATTTAATGATCCAGCTCATTTATAATCCAACCCATTATGACCCATTAATAAATAGGTTGATTGGATAAAGACTCATTGAATAATGAATTAATTGGGTTTGGTTAATGGGCTGATCCAATTAACCAATTTGACAGGCCTAGCGAGGGGATAAGAGGGTTGAGTTCATAATCAAAATGTTTTGATTATACATATTGCCATTGAATTAGAATCATAAACAGAAAGTAAATGGAAATTTAATGTATTCAATTTATTTCAGGTCCAAATCCTCTGTTTGGAGGATACAAGTCAGCAGTTTCTATACTTGGAAAGTCAAGCCACACATGGATAGAAGGAGAAGGAATGCTTCATGCTTTGCACTTCATAAAAGATACGGATAATGGAAAATGGACCCTCAAATACAGAAATAAATATGTGCAGTCAGAAACTTTCAAGCATGAGATTGAAAGAGCTAAGCCAACTTTCCTCCCAGCCATAGAAGGAGATCCTCTTGCTGTGTTTGCTGCTCAGTTGCTCAATCTGGTAAGAGATTATCACTTTGACAGTGCACATGTCTGTAAGTTTGTTCAGAATTCAAGTACAAATGTGCCTTAGATGATAAAATATTACCACAAAAATAGATACAATTCTACAAATTATTTGAGTAATGGGATCATATCATAGAACCAATTGGTTCTATGAACAGGTGACTCGTATTCTTATGTATTATGCTATAGCTCTTGTTAGCCATCAATGTGAGAATCTTAACACAATAATGAATTTGTCGGGAGGAATGGATACAATGTTGGCTAACCTTGCACTTCATAGTTAGTTTACTTATGTTCTTCTTAATCTTCAGTTTAGATTCGGCACAGTAAACAAACACCTCAGCAATACCAATGTCTTTGAGCATTCCGGGAGGTGTTTTGCAACAGCAGAAAGTCATGAACCTCAAGAAATAGATTTATCATCTCTGGAAACTTATGGGAAATGGGATGTTGATGGAAAGTGGAATCGACCCTTTACTAGCCATCCCAAGGTATGTACATGCCTTGTTAAACTCGCTCTATCGCTATAAAATCACAATCTCAGCCCTTGAATGATCCATCCTTAGTAGTATTACAAATGTGAAGTAGGCCTTGTTTTCCTAAGCTTATCTGGATTTCAGTTCATTTCAGCATAAAAATTGAATCGGCGCCATTTAGGTTAATTTAGTTATATTATCACTATTTTCAGTGCACTTATTTTAAATCCAGTTCAAAAAAGCTCTATAGAACATGGATTTAGTTTTGAGAATTAAAGCCAAAAGGCAGATTTAGTGCATGGAAAGATTATGATGAAGTGGTATGGTGTGTGTGTGTGTTGTGCTGTTGTACAGAAAGTTCCATCCACGGGAGAGTTGGTTGTGTTCGGGATCTCGGCAGTTAAACCTTATTACGAACTCGGAGTCATTTCAGGTAATCTTTGTTTTCAAATATTAGGAATAAGAGTCTATTGGTTTTTTGAAGAATTATAAATGGGTAATTGGCATCAGCAGTCTTTAAATGTGAGGGTAAATTCTACATTAGATGCAATTATAAGCTGATGCTCGATTTTATTTACTGTTCGCAGCTGATGGGAAGGAAATGATTCATAGTGTGGATATCCAGCTAAACAGATGCACGCTATGCCATGACATAGGGATTACAGAGAGGTAGCAATATATATATAGTACATGACACTCTTGTTCATGTTTTTAAGTTTTTTCTTCTCTTTCAGGTACAATGTGATCTTGGACTTTCCTCTGACAATAGATGTAAACCGACTCATGAATGGCGGCGCGTAAGCACTCTACTTGTAACTTCTTTCTATGAGATGTGCATTTGTTGAAGTACTGTGTAAATCCCGAATTGATGTGTCGGGAAAATATGTAATGATAGCTTACATTAATCTACCTTTGTAGACTAATAAGGTATGAAGAGCAAAGCCATGCGAGGATCGGAGTTATGCCACGTTATGGTGATGCGGACTCTGTTACATGGTTTGAGGTGGAACTATGCACTGCATTTCATTTGATCAACTGTTTTGAGGACGGTGACGAGGTAACTAATTCGACAGCTGTGGAAATATGGAGTAAAACTTCTTGGATCGCCTCCACCTAGAATCAGTTGGTTTTGAGATGGAACACCAAGATACATTAAAGTTTAACATGATATCAGAAGCTAAATTGGATTATAAATGGGGCAATGTTAAATGGGCTCGGACATTTACACGTGGGGGGGCGTATTGAAATATTCCTACATCGATTTCTTAAAAACTAAATGGCTTATGTATATATAACTCTGGGTCACCTCTGCTTAGAACCAATTGGTTTTAAGATAGAAGGTTATGATACCTTAAAATTTAACAGTTCATGGGTATATTCCTGGTCAATTTATCCATTTGATCTCTTGCCCCCCCTTGTTGATTTTGCATTAATCCCTGAGTTGACAATCTGAAATTATTTGAATCAACAGGTTGTAGTGATGGCATGCAGAGCTCGTGGATCTATGATTCCCGGACCCGAATTTGGATTTGATAAACTTGACTGGTTTTCTAGAGGGTTTAAGCATATTAGTTCTGTGGATGCATCGGACCCAGATTCACAGGAGGGAGCCTTTTTCTCTCGCGTATACGAGTGGAGATTGAACACTCAATCTGGAGAAGTAAAAGGAATGTATCTCACTGGAACTGAGTTATCTATGGACTTCCCATTCATAAATGACAGATTTAATGGTGAAGAAAATAAATATGGATACACACAAATAGTAGATTCGGAAGCAAGCTCAATATCAGGTTCTAATCTCTCTCAATCTATTTGAAAAGTGCAACAGAAAATCTCATGTATGAATTGAACCATAGCTTGCGCTCATGTCCTTCTCAGGAATGGCAAAATATGGCGGAATAGCAAAGCTCTATTT
The DNA here is from genome assembly GCA_037428765.1 of Rubia yunnanensis. Classification (NCBI taxonomy): domain Eukaryota; kingdom Viridiplantae; phylum Streptophyta; class Magnoliopsida; order Gentianales; family Rubiaceae; genus Rubia; species Rubia yunnanensis. The sequence continues at coordinate 154,180,794 of CM075061.1, read as the reverse complement.
TGAGAACAGAAAACCACAACGGCTACATTCGGTATGATGCTCCCTCTAGATTTTGTTCCAATCTGCATATCAAAACATGATATCCCATAGTTCGCGTATCACGTTCTTTTTAGCCCCTGAAAAAGCTATTATTTTGAAATAGACGGATGATGAAACTCGAGAGTTCGTAAAGGTAGAATGCCACAAGCTTCCAGAGGATACATATTGTACAGGAGCTTCATTCATTCACAAATCAGGAGGAGTTGAAGAAGATGATGGTTGGCTTATCGCATTCACACACAATGAAAGGACTAACTTATCTCAGGTAAGGAGCATATAAAGGCTAGAAATTTAAACATATTCTCAAATTTGGTTTTTTGATTGGAACCTTGAACATTTTGTTTCATCCTCACAAAAACTTTTTGAAATTTTACATCTATTTTTACTCTGCCTGATAAGTATATCCCGAATATGCATGTGATGTTGCGAGAAGTGAATAATGTTGTAGCATATACTTTCTTCCTTTCTTACAGGTCTTTATTGTTGATGCCAAGAAGGTTTCGAGCGAGCCTGTCGTAAAAATCACTCTTCCAACTAGAGTGCCTTATGGTTTTCATGGCGCCTTTTTGCTTGCGTAATTCACTAGCATCTGGCCACTGAAATGAATATACATTATTTATATGGTTTTGTTCTTCAATTTTATATTTGGGCAAAAGATGCAGCTGTTTTGGTCCTAGCATTTCATTTGTCACACAACCTGTAGTGTAATTAAACTCCCAGCAGTGCAAATGGGTTCATGCATATGAAAGAGGGATAGTGGATGAAACCAAGTTAGGGCTGTTCAAATCACATGCCCAACCCCACCCGATTCATTTTGATTCGGCCCATTCAAGCTGGGTTAGGTAGAATTATTGTTTCATTTGGGTCAATTTGATTTGGGTTTTGTTGGATTTCGATCCAGACCCGTTTACAATTTAGCACAATTTTCTTGATGAATAAATCCCCTTGCAAAAAAGATGGATTGCGGAATTAAAATCTTTGTCAAATTGAGGGAACTTACAAAATCCTTATAGTGCCGCACGAACTCAGGTGTCTAGCCCTCAGGGTATTCCTAACTTTGACTTGCTCTCTAACTAGCTCCTTGGATCAGATTACAAGGTTAATTGATAATTATCTAGCCATTGGGGTTAAACAACAATGGAAGAAGCTTACAAGCAACAAGAGTATGAACTTAAAGGTTTGTATATTTGATTGATAAAAGATTGGTCTCAAACTCGAGAATTCAACCCCTATTTATAGGGCTGAATTCGTCCAAACCCTAGTCCTAATCAAGATGGAATTTGGCGATTCCTGTCAGAAACTGTATAAACTTATGGCGGCTTTAAATATCTAGAACCATATCTAACTACAATTCCTAAAATAAGCTGACTATGGCTGAATTCATCCATATCACACATTGGATGAATATTGTCTTATCTAATCTTACCAAAATTAAGACTATATAAACCCTAATGGACTGTATTTTTGAAATTCAGCTCTTCAAAGCCCACATGACCGAATCGTCAGTTTAAAAACCCAAAATGATATAATTTTACAATATTTTACAGTGATCACACTACCTCATTAAAAACCAAGTGGGAAAAAAGTGTATAGTGTTCTTCATGATATCTTCAGTTCTTCGACAGTTTTAAACAATACATCTAAGATGTCGATGATGACTCCTTCTTCAATTCTTCATCATACAGGCGATCAATCAAAGAATTTAAAGCAGTATCCCTATGCTTCATTTTTGACCTAGTAATAGGTCCCGCCATGGCACTTAGAGAATCCTGAACATAACATTTAAATATTTGATCAAGATGTGGAATATCTTAATTTATTGATGTAGTCATCTTGGCATCTCCATCATTCCCTCCGTGGTTGAAAGGTTTTGCCTCAAAACTGAATTGTCTTCAAAGGTAAATAGAGATAAGTCAGCAACATTAAAGGTTGCACTAACACCACAATGATCTGGTAACTGAAGCTTGTAAGCGTTATCGTTGACATGCTCAACCACTTTAAAAAGACCATCTCCACATGGACTCAGCTTAGATTTTTGAGCATTTGGAAACCTCTCCTTCCGCAGATGAACCCAACCATAATCTTCCACGTTGAACCTCATCAACTTGCGGCCCTAATTAGCTTTGTCAGCATTCTGTGCATTTTTTTGGTTCAATTTTCATGTGCACCTTCTCATGAATTTTCTTCACAAAATCAGCTTTCTTTTCTCCATGAAGGTTTTTAACGTGTTTGAAATTCAATGGAAGTAGATCAAGAGTTGTAATAGGTAGAAAACCATAAACAATTTCAAATGGAGATACAGAAGTAGTAGAATGAATAGTGCAATTATAAGCAAACTCTGCAATCAGAATACATTTTTCCCAATTCTTTAAGTTATTCTGAACTAGGGCACGCGGGAGAGCTCCTAGGGTCCAGTTGGTAACTTCTGTTTGTCCATTAGTTTGAGGTTGACTAGCAGTAGAAAACAACAATTTTGTCCCTAACTTGCGCCACAAGGTATTCCAAAAGTAGGATAAAAATTTAACATCACGATTAGAGACAATAGACGCAGGAATCCCATGTAACCGAGCTACATCTTTCAAAAATAGATCCACAACATGTTTTGCATCATATGTTTTCCTGCAAGGAACTAAGTGTGCCATTTTTGAAAATCTATCCATAACCACAAAGATAGAATCATTACCTGACTGAGATCATGGTAAACCTAGGACAAAATCCAGGGAAATATCAACCCAAGGTTGTGTAGGAACATGTAATGGAGTATAAAGACCATGAGGCTTAGTTTTAGACTTAGCCTTCAAGCAATCAAGACAATTCCTACAAACCCTTTCAATAGTAAGTGCCATTTTTTGCCAATAGAAGTGTTGTCGCAACAAATTGTATGTTTTAAATGCACCAAAATATCCCATTGATTCTGAGTGAGGGGTTTGGTCCTTAGGTTTTCTGATCTGTGTCAGGGACCAAAAGACATTTGAGCCCCATCAACAACAATAGAGAACTCGATTTCCTGCCTTTTAATATTAGTTAGGAAGTAAGGAATTTTGAATTCTTTCATGTATATATCCGGGGAGAGAAATGTTTTTGAATCTGAGCTTCTAATATGTGTTATACGGATCTCAATACTTTACCCATAAAGGGCATGCCGTTAGGGTTTTCAATCTGTGTTAGAGCCCTTGGTGGTTCGAATCCTATCAAACAAGTATAGGGGATTCAAACTGTGGTCTTCCATTTTGTGCCAGAATCCAAGTGCATCCGAATCTATAATTTTCAATTGTAGAGGGTTCCAGCTCCGGTGTTCTAAACTGAGCCAAAATCTGGGGAGTTCAACCCTATGTATAGTGCATTTGTCCTTTGGGTTCTAATTTGTGCTGAAATCCCAAGGATTTGATTAAGGTGTTTTGACTGTAAAGGATCTGGGCTCCATGGGTTCTAGTTTGTGCTAGATCCCAAGGAGCTTGAATCAATCTGCAAAGGGATAAGGGGTTTAACCTCCAACCTTTTAATCTGCGTTCAGAACCGAAGGGTTCGTGTGCAAAGTGAGAAGTGGAAAAGTTGTGTAGGATTAGGGATCCAAGGCGAGAAGTGGAAAGGTCACATGCGTGATGCTTACTTTTCTTCTGGGCACGTGGAGCTCCTGTTGGGTTCCATGCGTGCCACTTTCTCCATTAATGCCTTGGGTTTCTCTCTCACACTGCCCATTTACCCACGCACTTGCTTTTTTGCGTGGCGGCCCAAGGTAATGATTACCTTTTAAATCCTTCTATATATACAACGGGATTTTTCACCTCTGACTTCACATTTTTTTCCCAAATAATTTCAAACTTAAAACAACCTCTTTTCTGTCAGAGTAGTTTTCCGGCAACCTTTCCCTGTTAAAGCTTCCAAGGAGCTCAGGTTCCTTTCCGACCATTCAACTAGTAAGTCCCCTATCTCTTAAGCTCTCATTTCCCTTTTACAATGTCGCAAACACCATCGTTGGGGAAGAACTCCATTCCAGCCTATTTTTTTACCGTGTCTACTGCTGGTGGCATAGAGAATTCTCGTCTTCAAGACTCCGGTGCCATTCCATCTATGGCGGCAGGTTCTTTTCCAGAGGGTTTCAAAGCCGCAGGGACTCCAGCAGTAGCATAGCGCCACCCCACAGTTTTTGGCACAAATGGGTTTCTTCTTGATCTAGGGTTCCGAGCTGGGCAAAGGTTTAGGAAGATAAGAAGGGCCACCCCTTCTTTTTTGAGAAAATCGAAGCCAAAGTTTGAGGACCCTTCAACATACATCGCCTTAGAATATGTTATAGTTGATAGAAATTGGCTACTAAGCGATCCCCTCGATATTCCGAGGAACTTTGATTTCATTTGGGCGGAGGAGGTGTATGACTGGTTCTATAGCCAAAAACTAGTCCTGCTAGAATTATTTTAAAAAATTTATGTATTAATGAAGGCTTACTTTTATCGTACTTTTTTCTTTCTTACTTTCTTTTTTTTTCACTCGTAGACCCTAAATCTGCACCCGACCCCCCCCCCCCCCCCCCCTCATCTACAAAAGAGCACTTCCTTCGACTTTTTCTTTCAAGTCATGAAAGAGTGGTATCTCCAAATAGAGGAATAGGCTTGGGAACATCGGATTGAGGCACTCGGTTTTGGTACAGGTTCATCTGGCTCAAAGAGAAGCTTCAAGCAGCGCACGAAGAACTAGGCTTGTGGAACACTGGACTTCACAACAGGTAAAAAGAACTTCTCGATACACCGAGTGATTTGAGAGAGGAAAGAGATTGCTTAGCTGCTGCGAAGGACGACATTTTGGGAGACTTCCGTTCACTCGAAGCCAAGCATAATGAAGTTCTCGAAGAGATTACTACCAAAGCCAGGTTCACCTCAATGCACGAATGCCTTACCGCTGCTAAGGCCTATAAAGCTGTTATGGGGGCATCGTCTTCTCAAACCAATGATGAAAAGGAAGAGGCGGTTAGGGGACATCTATGAGCTATAGTTTGAGCAAAGGATCGGGTAGCGGTGGGGATATTCTGCAGAGTGGTGTTATTGATGGCAGCGATGGTCTGCGATGTAGCTGCCATAGCGGCAGGGCTATCCGTCGCCAAGGTTAGGCCGGTGGTTAAGGATCGGAGTATGTGTAGGAATTAGCCATTCATAGACAGAAAAGCGTTATCAGAAAGTTAGAGAGACGGAGGAGAATTCAGAGCATAGAGAGAGAAAGCGTCCGAAAAAGGATTTTTTTCCGTTTCTTTTTGCTACATTACTTTCCCTTTCTTCCACTATTTCTAACTCATGGTTTCTATCACTTATTTCATTAGTTCATTTTCATTATTTATATTTAATCATATATAAATAATAAACACAATTATGTATTTTAGATCAAGATATTATTAGAAAACATAACATATTTTTATATCAATTGATTCATTTGTTAATCTTTGAGTTTCATATTGTGATGCTTACATAAATATATTATTTTATTAATAGTATCAACATAAAACTCACATATAAAAAAGTTATGACAATGAAATAATATTTGAATTTAAAATATTGATACAAAACATAGAGTCATATAAAATTTAATAAGTATTATTTGTTCTTTTATATTTGTACCATATTTGTAATTTAGTTATATATGAAAATTGACTATTTTTCTTTTTATATTTATCATACACAAAAAATATTATAAATGCTATTAAATTAATAATAATACATAATTTAAAGATTATTCCTTTTAGGAAGTAAACCATTCGACTAAATATATTGCAACACCTTAAAAAAATTACTCTAGCAAGCGAAAGATAGATTAAAACGTTAGAGATGCTCTGACATTTATAACACCTTTACAATTTGCAAATTTGGGAGAGTATATCATATAAAATGAGTTGGTTAAGCTATTACGGGATATATTTTATTTTTATTGGAACACTTCCTCCTCTGATGCAATTTTTGCTAAGTTAATCAGAATCATTCCGAGTGTAGTAATCTGGTACTTGTGGCGTGCTAGATGTACTTATATTTTTGAAGGAACAAAGCCAGTCATAGATCTCATATTCAAAAGAATATTGTACCACATTAATGACACCTTGTTGGCATTCAAAGCTGGACTTTAGATGGGAATTATCACACATATGCCAAAACTTCTATATCAGAAAACCAAAAGCCAGCGACCATTAAGGATATTTAGGTGGCTCTCACCCTCAAAATATAAGCTAAACACTGATGGTTCTTGTTTAGCACCGGTACTGCAGGTATCGGTTGTATCATCAGAGATCACGAAGGTAAAGTAGTTGTTGCATTATCCAAGTCTATCTCTGCTGAATTAGTTTTGCAGGCAGAAACCACAGCTTTGTTACATGGAATATATCTAGCTCAAGAGCACGTCATTAGAAACATTGAAATAGAAACTGACTCAAAAGTGCTACTCAGAATGGTACACAAGCAATTCAAGATCCCATGGAAGATGCAGCGGGAGATATGGCATCTGCTTCAACATATGGATTACACTATGCAACACATATACAGAGAGGCAAACGGAGCTGCCGACTCCCTTGCAAAGATGGCTAGCCGAGATCAGGTAAGTGGCTCCTATGTTTCTGCAGGTCTGCCACAAAAGGTTACTGGTCATGTGAAGCTTGATGCGGAAGGAATATCTCATATTAGACTAGAATAGTCATTCGAAAAACTTTGTATCTGTTTTTTCCACGGTTTTTTCTGTTGATCTTCAGGTTAGTTATCAGGTCACTGTATAGTTTTTTTTAAAGATCTTCGGATAAATTATCCGAGGTAAGGTATTACGTCCCCCTCTTTTTATGTACCTTTTTATTTTATTAATAAACGGGCAGGGATCTGCCAAACCCCACACCATCACATGTGGTTTTAATAAATAAATAAATAAAAAAGAGTTGGTTAAGCTATTTTCGTTGGTATCCGATAGTCATTGTGTTAATAAAAACAAAAGGAAAAAGTTGGTAATTTTTGTCTTTTATAGTTTTCGTTTGTCGAATCCCATACACAGAAAATGGTATCGATGCCATGACTAGAGGACAAAACCATCCCAGCAATATTCAAGTACCGGATATGTTAATGGCACTTGGGAATTCAATGATAACTGTTTTGCTTTGTCACTTCATTGCCCAAATCCAACCCTTAGGCCATCTTTATTTTAGTATCCCCGGGTCCTAGTAATTTTCTGGCGATCAATTCCAGTCTCTCTAAATCAAACACAGACACACAGTAGCTATGATACATAGTGCCTGCAACAGGTCGTCTCCGGCGTGTAGTTCATCCAGTCCGGCATCGAAGCCTTTTCTTCCGAACAAAAATGCAGTCGCCGGCACCGGAACCGGAACCTTTTCTCCATTTCCAAACAAGGTGTGTTCATGTCATTATCCTTCAAAAACCCCTCTACTGATGCCTATATGTCGCTTGATATCTTCTGCTTGATTTGCGCAGCATATATCGATACAGCCTATGCTGAAACGGGTGGAGAAAATTCTTAATGACGTCCCGATGACCATCAAGAAGAACACCGTCAAATTGTTGGACGCTTTGGTGGATTCAGCCTTTGAGTTTGTTGATCAGCCATTGCTTCCATCTCAAGTATGTGATGTTATCTCCTCTGTCGGTCTGATTTTGAGTCTTTTGTTTGTTGTTTTTTTTTTTGCCTCAAACATGGGTTTTTTATGCTCCCTCGTTCTTTTAATCTTTCGATATTCGAAAGTGCCAATATAGCCCTATATAGTTAGTAAAAGTGCCAATCTAACCCTATAAGTTTTAAGGATGTGCTGGTATAACCCAACAAACAGTAGAAATGTACTGATATAACCCTACAAACATTAGGAATGTGCTGATATAACCCAATAAGATTGCATAATGTGCTAATACAACCCTACCTAATTTCAACGAACTATGGCGTTCCGGCTAACTATGAGGGTAAAATTGTCCACCCAATTCCAGAGTTAGCCCAAAGGGTATTTTGGCCAATTTACGTAAAGTCAACGGAGAAATTGAGGTCAATGCCGGAAATGGGGTCTGAGGGTTATATTGGCACTTTCATTAACTAGTTAGGGTTATTTTTGCACTACAAATTATCATAGGGTTATATTGACACTTACTCAATTAGGTGGGATTATATTGACGAGTGGGTCTCCTGACAGGCGGCATATCCATAAGCTTATGGACAGACCACTTATTTCTTACCTTATACACTGCATTTCTTAAATTACATACAAAATTTAAAATTTTTGAAAATATTTTTTATATCATATATTTTTATATTTTCACCTTCAAATACATATTATTACTTGTTTTAACTTATAAAATGCAATATTTAAATTTTATAAAAAATTACAACATTTAAGGCAAATGCCCCTTAGCACTGTCCATAAGCTTATGGAAAGACCACATTTCCTGAGACTGTCTCTATATTGACACGTATCCAAAAAGTTAAAAAGTATGATTGAGTGAATAAATATCTTTTTGACGGAGAATAGGAGAGTAGTAGGGAATAAAATGTTGGGCAGTTTTTTTTGTCCAGTTGGTGTAAATGAATGAATAGGTTAAATATGAGTGGATAATATAGATAATTAATAAGTATGTTTATGGTTCATTTCGACCCATGCGTCAAGTTTAAATGGGCTGGGTCAAACCCATACTAGCTAGAGGTCAAGTATCCAACATAAACATGAAACTAACTTAATAAAACAGTCATCTACTAGGCAATCATGTTTGTCAAATACACCCAAAATATAATATCTTTTTGGCTCATTCAAAATTATTTAGTTTAACTTTTTGAAGTCAAACAGAGCCAAGTTCGATCGTTAAAATTTTATTAATATAAATAGTTACTATGTGATATATTATTTAATTTATTATTTCATGTATTTTAAAATTATTTTTTTAAAATTTGTCTTACACATAAAAATTAGAAATATTAGTAGGAAAATATCAAGGCAAAGTATTGAGATATAGAAAGATGAGGTTTAATTAAAATAATAAAAGCTAAAAGATATTACTTGCAATATTAAAAATTTATTATACAACGTGCATTAGTTATAAACTTTATAACCCAATTCATGCAACACAAAAATTTTATCTTCATTTCATCTAATTACACTTCAAACGTTGATTTTTTCATGGATTATGAAAGACAGTCTTTTGAAGAGACTGGCTCGAATATTAATTCAATTAATTTCGAAATTCAAATTCGGTAACTTTAAGGGTAGTACAGATTTGACAAACAATAACAGAAACAAACTGGGGAACGTTAGTTTTGAAAATAAATAATTCTTTTTTATATTCCCCTGATCATATTATAATCTGAATTTTTATAAATTCAAATGAATACTTACTCCATTCCACATGAATTTGCATACTCTTTGGTCAATTTTTTAAAAAACACATTTGACCATAAATTTCAATTAGTATATTATAAGCACTAATATCTTCATGCGAGACATTGCTAGATTCCTTGTATTATGTATTTTTTAAATATCAATTTTAATACACCATCGGTATATGTAATAAAAGTTATTCGTGGTCAAACATGATCTGAGAAGTTGACTAAAAAGTATGCAGATTCACTTGGTACAAAGGGAGTAATAGAGGTTGCATTGACAGAGTAAATAGTATATCGAGTGAATGAAATTAATCTAAAGTTTACCAAAAAATAGAAATGAGTTATAATTTTAAAAAATCATTCCAAAATAAAAAGAGTGTCAATACAACGTGTCGAATGGAGTATACTAGTATATTACAAATCCTTTTATAACTCATAATACCCACTTTCTAAAATCAAACTCATATTATCATTCTAGATGACTTCTAGTATGTATGATCATATATTCCTTCTATTTTCTTAAATTTGACAATATTCTTTTCTTTTATGTGTCTTTAAAAGTATCACTTTTTTTAGGCAAGATTTTGGAAAAGAGCCTCTTTTCACATGTATATTCAATGTTTATGAATATACGAGGTTTAATTAGAATAATGAAAGATAAACGTTTTAGTTGCAATATTAAAAGTTTATTATACAACGTGTAGTAGTTATAAAGTTTGTAGCCCGATGCACGCAAGCCAAATATTTTATCATCATTTCTCCTTATTTACACTTTAAACTTTGATTTTTCCATGACTTATGGAAAGACCGTCTTTCAAGAGACAGACTCATTTCTTTTATGGCAAGAAGTGAATTATTCTCAACCACTTATTAAATTTTTTAATTTCTTTTATTGCTCAATTCTTTTCACATATCTCAACTTGCAAAAAAAGAAATTTTCCATCTAAAGTTGCGATGCCGAATATAATTAAACAAATGGAGTACGTCTTACATGATTCTCTCCATCCTATACTTAAATCAAGCTTGTTATATTAATTTGGTTCAATAGATTAGTTGACTCTCTTATGTTGTTGAAAGGGTACAGATTTCAAAATTACAAGATGATTATCTGCACTTTCAGGCAAATTTTGCGCCAGTGGAAGAGTCTAAGAAGGCGATTTATTTGGTTGAAATAGAAGGAAGCCTTCCTGGTAATTTCCCAGAAGGATCTTATGTGCGAAATGGTAAGTAATTCTGCACCGGTAGGAAATAAGGGTAATAATCTGTATTCTATTCGTGAATGTAGGATACATTATATAGTAGTATAGGATACCTATCCCAGTTAGGAAAAGATAACAGAATACAATTATGGTAGGAATACAAATCCAATTCCAATACCGATATTGTTGTGCGGAATGGAGAAAGAACAGAAAATATGAACGAAAATAACAAGACACAAGATTTACGTGGTTCACCAATTTGGCTACATCCACGGGAGACGGATTCACTATAATAGTTAGCAGGTTACAGACGCCAAGAAATTGGCCAGATTTCTACCTATCTAAGTGCAGAACAGAATTAATGTTTACAGAGAGAAGAGAGACACTTTATATATTGTCTCCACTAAACCCTAACAAACTGGGATTGGAACAAAACACAATTCGGCCCAAATCAACATCAGTCCAAATTGGAATTGGAATTATATTCTTATCATAATTGTAGATGTAGTTGTATTCCAAGCCAGGGTCGCAGAAGCGGCTATTACAGTATTCAAGGCATACCAACAAATCTCCACCTTGACTTGAATCCTCAAAGTAGAAAACTCCAGATGCACCATTACAGTGCCAGATGAGTAGACTTCGCCCTCCACTCCCGGGACTGCCCATAGAGCACCTAATCAGCTCTGATGTTCAGCAAGTCCAAACAATGTTGAAACTTGCTATGTGGAACAGGTTTGGTGAACATATCAACGGGGTTGTTAGCAGTTCCCACTTTCTTCACCCTGATTCTCCTCTCACTCCTCAGGAAATGATATCTGACATCAATATGCTTGGTCCTCTCATGATGGACCTGATCCTTGGCTATGCAGATTGCACTCAAACTGTCACAATACACAGTAGCCTGATCATGATGTAGACCAAGATCACTAACCAGTCCTTTCAGCCATATTCCCTCCTTTGCAGCCTCTGCAAAGCCATGTACTCTGCTTCCGTAGTAGACAACGTTACTGTAGGTTGCAAAGTCGCCTTCCAACTAACCACAGAACCTCCCAAAGTGAATACATAACCAGTCATCGATCTCCTCGTGTCAACATCACCAGCATAATCAGAATCCGAGTAGCCTGTAACTAAGCACTCGGTATCACCTCCATAAATGAGACCCACATCAGACGTACCTCTAAGATACCTGAAGATCCTCTTCACTGCTTGCCAATGTTCCTTTCCCGGTTGCCCCATGAACCTGCTCACAACACTGACTGCCTGTGCTAAATCTAGCCTCGTGCAAACCATAGCATACATCAAGCTCCCCACCGCGCTGGCATAAGGAACCCGAGACATATACTCCTTCTCCTCGTCTGACTGGGGAGCAAACATAGTGGTGAGATGAATATTTGCAGCACTAGGAGTGTCTATAGGCTTGGCTGTAGACATGCCAAACCTAGCCAACACTTTCTGAATGTAGCCTTTCTGTGACAAGAAAAGCTTCCGGTGACTTCGATCCCTAAGAATCTCCATTCCTAGTATCTTCCGAGCTGCACCCAGATCCTTCATCTCAAAATCAGCACTAAGAAGTCCTTTCAACTTCTGAATCTCGTGCTTACTCCTTGCGGCTACCAGCATGTCATCTACATAAAGCACCAGATAGATGAATGACCCATCTCTCAACCACTGCCTCGGAGACTGCTTAAGTCCATATAAGGACTTCTTCAACTTGCAAACATATTTTTCCTTTCCAGGAACTTGGAAACCATCTGGCTGAGTCATGTATATCTCTTCCTCCAACTCTCCATGTAGAAAAGCGGTCTTCACATCAAGTTGTTCAAGCTCCAAATCCCGATGTGTCACCAAGGCTAGCAACACTCTAATGGAAGTGTGTCTGACCACTGGTGAGAAAATCTCATTATAGTCTACCCCCTCCCTTTGACTGAAACCTCTAGCAACAACTCTAGCCTTGTACTTGACTCCCTCTGCAGGTGATATTCCTTCCTTCTTCTTGAAAACCCATTTGCAACTGATTACCTTTCTCCCTTGAGGCTGTTTGACCAATTCCCATGTCTGATTCTTCTGAAGAGACTCCATCTCATCTCCCATTGCAGCAAGCTATTTATCAGCATCAGTACATGAAGTAGCCTCTCTGAAGGTTGATGGCTCTTGAGTATCCACTTCCTCGGCAACTGACAGTGCATAACCCACCATATCCTCAAACCCATATCTCTTTGGCACCCCAACTCCAACCCTCCTGGGTCGGTCCTGAGCTAAACTGCGGACTGTAGCTCCTGATGGTTGAGGATCTGGTGGTGGAGATTTCGGTATCTCAGATTCTGTTTGTGGCTCTTGATCCACCTCAAATTGTTCCAATCTATTTTCACCTTGAGTGACTTCAAGCTCCACCTGTTTATCAACTCCACTAGTTTCTGGCACAACTGTGGGCTTCACCATAGATCTAAGCAAAGAATTTTCATCAAAGACAACGTCCCTGCTCAGAATAACCCTCTTCTCAGATGGAGACCATATCCTGGAGCCTTTAACTCCATCTCCATAACCCACAAAGACACCCTTCTTGGCTCGGGGCTCTAACTTACCATCATTAACATGATAATAAGATGTACAACCAAAAACTTTTAACTTGGAGTAATCAACAACTTTACCTGACCACAACTCCATAGGTATTTTGCACTCTATACCTGTGTGAGGCCCGCGGTTGATCAGGTAACAAGCTGTACTCACCGCCTCTGCCCAGAATCTCGTTTCCAAACCAGCATTAGAGAGCATGCACCTCGCTCTCGCCAGCAATGTCTGATTCATCCGCTCAGCTACGCCATTCTGCTGTGGCGTATTTCTGACTGTATGATGACGAGCAATCCCTTCATCCCTACAAAACTGATCAAACTCAGACGAGCAGAATTCCAGCCCATTATCAGTTCGAAGCCTCTTGATCTTCTTCCCGGTCTGATTCTCCACCAAAGCTTTCCACTCCTTGAACTTCGAGAAAGCTTCACTCTTATATTTCATCATGATAACCCAAGTCATCCTTGAGTAATCATCAATCAGAGAAACAAAGTACCTGTGACCTCCCAGTGGCTCAACTCGGGAAGGTCCCCAACAATCAGAATGGATGTAATCCAATGTGCCCTTTGTTCTATGAATAGCCTTAGGAAACTTGTTGCGGTGATGCTTCCCAAAAATGCAATGCTCACAGAAGTCCAAGCTCTTGATCTTGTGGCCACCAAGAAGATCATACTTCGACAGAATCTGCATCCCTCTTTCACCCATGTGACTAAGCCTCATATGCCATAACTTAGTCATATCATCCTGGTGAACCTCCGAAGATGCAACATTAACAGAATCCATAACCGTGGAACCTTGTAGAAAATACAAGGTACCATGCAGAACACCTTTCAGAACCAGCCTAGAACCTTTGCAGACACACAGAACTCCATCACTCCCTGAGTAGATGAAACCCTTTCTATCCAACGTAGGAAGAGAAATCAGATTCTTTGTCATCGATGGAACATGCCTGACATCGTTCAAAGTACAGAAACTACCATCATGTGTCCTGATCTTGATTGAACCAATCCCAACTACCTTGCACGCAACACCATTTGCCGTAGTAATGATGCCCTCAGCTTGCTCATAAGTTGAGAAATAATCTCTCCTTGGGCATACATGGTAAGATGCCCCAGAATCAAGAAACCACGCATTAGAATGATTATTTTGCCCAGTAACAGCTAGAGCAAAATCATCTTCAGAACTGAAATTCCCTTCAGCCACAGCAGCAGTACCAGATGTACTCCCAGATTTACTAGCCTTCTTCGGACACTCTTTTTTCCCCGATCAGCCCTGATCTGATGAGCCCAGAATCCGATATATCCACTACGGATATCGCCGGAAAAAGAAACCGCTCTGATACCAGTTTGTTGTGCGGAATGGAGAAAGAACAGAAAATATGAACGAAAATAACAAGACACAAGATTTACGTGGTTCACCAATTTGGCTACATCCACGGGAGACGGATTCACTATAATAGGTAGCAGGTTACAGACGCCAAGAAATTGGCCAGATTTCTACCTATCTAAGTGCAGAACAAAATTAATGTTTACAGAGAGAAGAGAGACACTTTATATATTGTCTCCACTAAACCCTAACAAACTGGAATTGGAACAAAACACAATTCGGCCCAAATCAACATCAGTCCAAATTGGAATTGGAATTATATTCTTATCATAATTGTAGATGTAGTTGTATTCCAAGCAAGGGTCGCAGAAGCGGCTATAACAGTATTCAAGGCATACCAACAGATACTAATTAACACTAATTCCATAACTATAATACTAATTCCTTAACACTCCTTCTCAAGTTGGAGCATGCGGATCAGAAATGCCCAACTTGTCAAGTAAGGAATGAAATTGGTTACGTCCGAGAGCTTTAGTGAACAAATCCGTGGGTTGGTCAACCGTACAAATATGCTGAGTAATAATAGCGCCAGATTGGACAAGATCTTGAACAAAATGACAATCAACTTTAATGTGCTTAGTACGTTCATGAAAAACCGGGTTGGCCGCGATGTGAATAGCTGATTGATTGTCACAAAACAACTTCATAGGAAAAGAGTGTGAAACCCCTAGGTCTTTCAACAAGGACCGAAGCCATAATAACTCACAGCAGGCAACTGCCATAGCACGATACTCTGCTTCAGCAGAAGACCGAGAAACAGTAGGTTGCTTCTTAGTCTTCCAGGAAACTGGAGAATCACCAATCATAATAAAGTAACCAGATAAGGAACGCCTAGTAATAGGACAGGCGGCCCAATCCGAATCACAATAAGCAGTCAATTGGAGAGTACTACGGGAAGAAAGAAATAAACCTTGACCAGGATAACTCTTCAGATAGTGCAAAACACGAACCGCAGCTTGCCAGTGAGGAACACAAGGAGACTTCATGAATTGCGCAAGAGTATGAACTGAATAACTAAGTTCAGGACGAGTAATAGTTAGATATATCAGATGCCCAACCAAGCGGCGATACTGCTCTGGGTCATGGTAAGCTGGACCTTCAACACGTGCCAAATCATGTTGTTGCTCCATCGGAAAATCAATTGGTTTAGAAGCAGATAAACCTGTATCAGATAGAATGTCCAAAGCATATTTCCTTTGCGAGAGAAACATCCTCTCCGGTCTTCTAGCAATCTCTATGCCCAAAAAATACTTAAGCAAACCAAGGTCCTTCATGTGAAAACAAGAACTCAAGTATTTCTTGAACGCAGAGATAAGCGAAGAAGAACTACCAGCAATGACCAAATCATCCACATAAACCAGAACATGTAAAGACTGTGATCCATTGGAAAAGACAAATAAAGAGTAATTTGCCTTACTTTGAACAAAACCAAATGTCCGTAAAGCCTGAGCCAGTTTAGCAAACCAGTTCCGAGGAGCCTGGCGAAGACCATAAAGAGATTTCTGAAAGCAACAAACCTGACCAGGGGGAACTGCATAGCCAGGCGGAGGACGCATGAACACCTCTTCATGTAAATCACCATGCAGGAAGGCATTATGAACATCCATCTGATGCAGTTCCCAACCACGTATAACAGCAACAGAAAGGAACAATCGAACAGAACTCATCTTTGCGACCGGAGCAAAAGTCTCAGTGTAATCAATGCCCTCTATCTGGTGATTCCCAAGGACCACTAGACGCGCCTTGTGACGTTCAATAGTACCATCTGGACGAAACTTCGTCCGGTAAACCCATTTGCATCCAATAGCCTTCTTATGCGCAGGCAAAGGAGACAAAGTCCAAGTCTGATTGCGCTCTAGGGCAGTGAGTTCCGCAACCATAGCATCTTGCCAATGAGAATGACGGGAAGCCTCAGAGTAAGTAGTAGGATATGCACTAGAAGTTACAGCACCCAAAAATCTAGAATGCATACTTGAAAAATTATCACAATTTACATAATCAGTAAGAGGATAGAGAACACCTGAGAAAAGTGATGACACATGAGGGAACGTAGTCGAAGAGGGGGGGTCTTCAGTAACAAGAGCACAAGTAGAATCATCACACTCATAATCAGCCAAATACGACGGTGGACGTCGAGTACGAACACTTTGTCTAGTGGATGGTGGAACGACGGCAGCTGGAGGAGTAGGACCGACATCGGGCGGCTTAGTCGACGATGTTTCATCGTTGACTGGTGAATAGTCACCGGCATTAACCGGCGAAGAGTCACCGGCGTTGACCGATGTTGGCTCCCCGGCATTGACCGGAATTGACCGACCGGCGCGGATCAACGATGGCTCACCGGCGTTGACCGATGTTGAACCACCGGTGTGGACCGGAGTTGACTCACCGGCATTGACCGGCGTTGATCGGTCAGTATTGACCGGCGTTGATTCGTCAGTATTGACCGGCGGAAGGGCTGCCGGTGATTGATCGGGAAAACCGTATGGTTCCAGCGAGTAGGAGGAGAAAACCGGCGGTGTAGTGGTGGCGCCGCCAGGTTCATCTGAAGAAGCGGATTGCTGAGATGCAGAGTACGGGAACTTCCCTTCGAAGAAATCAGCATCCCGAGTATTAAAGATAACTCGAGAGTTCAAGTCGAGAAGATGATAGCCTTTCTTTCCAGCAGGATAGCCAAGGAACAAACACCGACGACTTCTTAGAGCAAACTTGTCATGGTATCTTGGAACACGAGCAGCAAAACACAAACATCCAAATACTCGTAAGGAAGAGTAATTGGGCGCCTGTCCATAGAGTAACTCAAAGGGAGTACGACCGTTGAGAAGCTGTGTCGGTGTTCTGTTGATCAGGTAGGTAGCAGTAAGAACACATTCTCCCCAGAAGTCAATAGGAAGATTGGCTTGAAACCGTAAAGCTCGTGCCACGTTGAGTAAATGACGATGCTTTCTTTCAACTCGACCATCCTGCTGCGGAGTATCAACCATAGATGTCTAAAATATAATCCCAGATGCAGTAAAGTGAGATCAGAGAGGCAAAAATTCAGTGCCGTTATCAGCCCGAACTCATTAAATTGTTCTTCCCCACTGGTTCTTGACTAAGGCACTAAATTCTAAAAATCTAGAAGCTACTTCAGATTTAGCTACTAACAAATAAACCCAAACAGCTCGGGAATAATCATCTACGATTGTAAAAAAATAAAATGCACCACTAGAGGATGGAGTACGATAAGGTCCCCAAACATCACAATGTACTAATTGAAATAATGCAGTAGCATTTGTAGAACTTAATGGAAAACTGTGTCTAGTCTGTTTTGCTCTATAACAGACGGAGCAAGGTATAGTAGTATTATTGGTGCTAAAAGCAAGAGTAGGAATAGAAGACAACACCGTGGATGATGGATGACCAAAACGCTGATGTCATAAATCAGATGAGGAAACCGAAGCAACTGTCGGAATAGATTGCAGGATATGAGGACGAAGGCGAGTATCCAACAGGCAAAGCCAATAAACCCTCCCCCTTTCTGTTCACCCACGCCAATCACAATCCCCGTACTGATTTTCTGTAAAATGCAATAATTTTCAGTAAACAAGGCTAGACATTTTAAGGCAGATAACAATCTAGAACAGGATAATAAATTGCACCGCAAAGTAGGTATGTAGAGCACATGAGGAATGGTTACATCACCAAAACAAATAGACCCATATTGTGTAGCAGACGACACAGATCCATCTGGTAGTATAACATTCACAGTGTTGGTAGCAGCAGTAATATCAGTAAGAGAACCTTTGTCACCAGTCATGTGATATGAGGCTCCCGAATCAAGAATCCAAGGTAAAGTAGACTTAACGGACCCATGGTCAGATAATGAATCAATCTGATTAAATAAATGTATGGTCGTACTCCATTATTCGTCAGACAAAGCAAGACCAAAATTAGATCGTTTAGGTAAGCCAGAGGAGGCGGTCACCGTAAACCCTTGCGGCGACGTCACTACGCCGGCGAAAATAGTCATAACACAAATGGTAATCAAATAGATAATAAGTTAATAAATTCTTGCAATAAAGCTGGAGAAAGAGGAAACCAAGTGAGCTGGAGGGGACACGCGCGTGGAGACACGGGCGCGTGTAGACACGGGCTTGAAGGGAAAAATGTGCCTGTAGGCAACCGCGCGTGGATTCAGGCGCTGCTAGGTTTGGCGCGCGCGTGAATTTCATGCGCGCCTCTGTCGATGGTGACTGGCGGCGTCGGCGTCGGCGTCGGCCTCTGTCGACTGTGCTGGCAACGTCAGCGGCGAGAAAGCGGCGAGGAAGCGCGACATCGACTGTGGTGGAGCGAAGCGGCAAATGGCACACGGCTCGGTGGCAATCGCCGGACAGTGGTTGATGGCGAGCTCGGAGGTGGGCAGAGATCGGCGACGGGCCACGTTGGATCAGCGGCGGGAGGGTCTGAGTTGGAGAACGAAGCCGCAGATAGCTTCTCCGGAGACAGAATGAACCGCCGAAGCTTCTCCGGCGTCGGCGGTACAAACGAAGAAGGAAGCTGCAGTTTTTTTTGACAGCGGAATATTTTTTTAGAGGTTTAGGATTTTAGGCTCCGATACCATGTAGAAAATAAGGGTAATAATCTGTATTCTATTCATGAATGTAGGATACATTATATAGTAGTATAGGATACCTATCCCAGTTAGGAGAAGATAACAGAATACAATTATGGTAGGGATACAAATCCAATTCCAATACCGATACTAATTAACACTAATTCCATAACTATAATACTAATTCCTTAACAGCACCTCTCCAATTCACACAATGATAGGCATGTTGTCATATTTAAATTATTTCAGCCAAATAAATCACGACTGGAAATGTAAAACAAATAATCGTTTAATGTCTTCCCCCCGGAGATAGGCCCGTCAAATGGGCCGGGTCACCGGTTGGTAACCGTTATACATATACCATTTTTACTTATTGCATAATGACCATTGAGTTAATGGATACAATTGGATTGTAGTTACTGAGTTTAATTGAGTTGGATAATGAGTTATCCGTTGGACAATTTTGGGTGGGTCAAGTTGAGTTGGGTTTTGGGTGATCCATGGATAATTTCATATCATAAGTTAACTAAATTTTCACAAGTTTGATCACGAATTATTTAATTTTTCCCTAATATATAATCATTTATTATATTATGTACATCATATTATATTATATTTAATAATATATATATATAATATGTTGCCTTGTAAACTCGATGAAATTAACGAATAATATTAGTTGGGTTCGTTCTCATATAATTTATGAGCTCGAATACTGTATGAACTCGAATATTGTACAAGCTCGAATACTGTGCGAGATTGAGCTCGAATACTGTGCGAGATTGAGCTCGAATACTGTGCAAACTCGAATACTGTATCATTGAGCTCGAATACTATAAGCACTCGAATATTGTATGAATTCGAATACTTAACGAGATTGAACTCGAATATTGTACGAACTCGAATACTGTACGAGATTGAATTCGAATACTGTACGAGCTCGAATACTTTACGAGATTGAGTTCGAATACTGTTCGAGATTGAGCGTGAATACTTTACGAACTTGAATACTGTACGAGATTGAGTTCAAATATTGTACGAGCCCGAATACTGTACGAACTCTCGAATACTGCACGAGATTGAGCTCCAATTATTTGTATTATTTGAGAATTATAGTGAATTTTTATATTAAATATTACACATGCATTTAGTTGGGTAATTTTGGATATTTTATGGGGTATTTGTTAGGTTCCCATTGAGTTAACATAATATGGGACACAGTGAGATCAAAATTTAATTATTCGCATCCCGCCCAATCCCAAAAACTAATGAGTATTTAATACCCGATCCCATTGGATAATGACAACTTGTAACCCAACTTGGATAATGAGTTATTGGGTTAATCACATAATGACTTATTGGATACTATATTTTAACACATTGGGTCCTATGAGCTATCTAATGAGTTACCCAATGGGTTATCCATTTAATGATCTAGCTCATTTATAATCCAACCCATTATGACCCATTAATAAATAGGTTGATTGGATAAAGACTCATTGAATAATGAATTAATTGGGTTTGGTTAATGGGCTGATCCAATTAACCAATTTGACAGACCTAGCGAGGGGATAAGAGGGTTGAGTTCATAATCAAAATGTTTTGATTATACATATTGCCATTGAATTAGAATCATAAACAGAAAGTAAATGGAAATTTAATGTATTCAATTTATTTCAGGTCCAAATCCTCTGTTTGGAGGATACAAGTCAGCAGTTTCTATACTTGGAAAGTCAAGCCACACATGGATAGAAGGAGAAGGAATGCTTCATGCTTTGCACTTCATAAAAGATACGGATAATGGAAAATGGACCCTCAAATACAGAAATAAATATGTGCAGTCAGAAACTTTCAAGCATGAGATTGAAAGAGTTAAGCCAACTTTCCTCCCAGCCGTAGAAGGAGATCCTCTTGCTGTGTTTGCTGCTCAGTTGCTCAATCTGGTAAGAGATTATCACTTTGACAGTGCACATGTCTGTAAGTTTGTTCAGAATTCAAGTACAAATGTGCCTTAGATGATAAAATATTACCACAAAAATAGATACAATTCTACAAATTATTTGAGTAATGGGATCATATCATAGAACCAATTGGTTCTATGAACAGGTGACTCGTATTCTTATGTATTATGCTATAGCTCTTGTTAGCCATCAATGTGAGAATCTTAACACAATAATGAATTTGTCGGGAGGAATGGATACAATGTTGGCTAACCTTGCACTTCATAGTTAGTTTACTTATGTTCTTCTTAATCTTCAGTTTAGATTCGGCACAGTAAACAAACACCTCAGCAATACCAATGTCTTTGAGCATTCCGGGAGGTGTTTTGCAACAGCAGAAAGTCATGAACCTCAAGAAATAGATTTATCATCTCTGGAAACTTATGGGAAATGGGATGTTGATGGAAAGTGGAATCGACCCTTTACTAGCCATCCCAAGGTATGTACATGCCTTGTTAAACTCGCTCTATCGCTATAAAATCACAATCTCAGCCCTTGAATGATCCATCCTTAGTAGTATTACAAATGTGAAGTAGGCCTTGTTTTCCCAAGCTTATCTGGATTTCAGTTCATTTCAGCATAAAAATTGAATCGGCGCCATTTAGGTTAATTTAGTTATATTATCACTATTTTCAGTGCACTTATTTTAAATCCAGTTCAAAAAAGCTCTATAGAACATGGATTTAGTTTTGAGAATTAAAGCCAAAAGGCAGATTTAGTGCATGGAAAGATTATGATGAAGTGGTATGGTGTGTGTGTGTGTTGTGCTGTTGTACAGAAAGTTCCATCCACGGGAGAGTTGGTTGTGTTCGGGATCTCGGCAGTTAAACCTTATTACGAACTCGGAGTCATTTCAGGTAATCTTTGTTTTCAAATATTAGGAATAAGAGTCTATTGGTTTTTTGAAGAATTATAAATGGGTAATTGGCATCAGCAGTCTTTAAATGTGAGGGTAAATTCTACATTAGATGCAATTATAAGCTGATGCTCGATTTTATTTACTGTTCGCAGCTGATGGGAAGGAAATGATTCATAGTGTGGATATCCAGCTAAACAGATGCACGCTATGCCATGACATAGGGATTACAGAGAGGTAGCAATATATATATAGTACATGACACTCTTGTTCATGTTTTTAAGTTTTTTCTTCTCTTTCAGGTACAATGTGATCTTGGACTTTCCTCTGACAATAGATGTAAACCGACTCATGAATGGCGGCGCGTAAGCACTCTACTTGTAACTTCTTTCTATGAGATGTGCATTTGTTGAAGTACTGTGTAAATCCCGAATTGATGTGTCGGGAAAATATGTAATGATAGCTTACATTAATCTACCTTTGTAGACTAATAAGGTATGAAGAGCAAAGCCATGCGAGGATCGGAGTTATGCCACGTTATGGTGATGCGGACTCTGTTACATGGTTTGAGGTGGAACCATGCACTGCATTTCATTTGATCAACTGTTTTGAGGACGGTGACGAGGTAACTAATTCGACAGCTGTGGAAATATGGAGTAAAACTTCTTGGATCGCCTCCACCTAGAATCAGTTGGTTTTGAGATGGAACACCAAGATACATTAAAGTTTAACATGATATCAGAAGCTAAATTGGATTATAAATGGGGCAATGTTAAATGGGTTCGGACATTTGCACGTGAGGGGGCGTATTGAAATATTCCTACATCGATTTTATTAAAAACTAAATGGCTTATGTATATATAATTCTGGGTCACTTCCGCTTAGAACCAATTGGTTTTAAGATAGAAGGTTATGATACCTTAAAATTTAACGGCTTATGGGTATATTCCTAGTCAATTTATCCATTTGATCTCTTGCCCCCCTTGTTGATTTTGCATTAATCCCTGAGTTGACAATCTGAAATTATTTGAATCAACAGGTTGTAGTGATGGCATGCAGAGCTCGTGGATCTATGATTCCCGGACCCAAATTTGGATCTGATAAACTTGACTGGTTTTCTAGAGGGTTTAAGCATATTAGTTCTGTGGATGCATCAGACCCAGATTCACAGGAGGGAGCCTTTTTCTCTCGCGTATACGAGTGGAGATTGAACTCTCAATCTGGAGAAGTAAAAGGAATGTATCTCACTGGAACTGAGTTATCTATGGACTTCCCATTCATAAATGACAGATTTAATGGTGAAGAAAATAAATATGGATACACACAAACTGTAGATTCAGAAGCAAGCTCAATATCAGGTTGTAATCTCTCTCAATCTATTTGAAAAGTGCAACAGAAAATCTCATGTATGAATTGAACCATAGCTTGCGCTCATGTCCTTCTCAGGAATGGCAAAATATGGCGGAATAGCAAAGCTCTATTTTGAGAACAGAAAACCACAGCGGCTACATTCGGTATGATGCTCCCTCTAGATTTTGTTCCAATCTGCATATCAAAACATGATATCCCATAGTTCACGTATCACGTTCTTTTTGGCCCCTGAAAAAGCTATTATTTTGAAATAGACGGATGATGAAACTCGAGAGTTCGTAAAGGTAGAATGCCACAAGCTTCCAGAGGATACATATTGTACAGGAGCTTCATTCGTTCACAAATCAGGAGGAGTTGAAGAAGATGATGGTTGGCTTATCGCATTCACACACAATGAAAGGACTAACTTATCTCAGGTAAGGAGCATATAAAGGCTAGAAATTTAAACATATTCTCAAATTTGGTTTTTTGATTGGAACCTTAAACATTTTGTTTCATCCTCACAAAAACTTTTTGAAATTTTACATCTATTTTTACTCTGCCTGATAAGTATATCCCGAATATGCATGTGATGTTGCGAGAAGTGAATAATGTTGTGGCATATACTTTCTTCCTTTCTTATAGGTCTTTATCATTGATGCCAAGAAGGTTTCGAGCGAGCCTGTCGTAAAAATCACTCTTCCAACTAGAGTGCCTTATGGTTTTCATGGCGCCTTTTTGCTTGCGTAATTCACTAGCATCTGGCCACAGAAATGAATATACATTATTTATATGGTTTTGTTCTTAAATTTTATATTTGGGCAAAAGATGCAGCTGTTTTGGTCCTAGCATTTCATTTGTCACACAACCTGTACTGTAATTAAACTCCCAGCAGTGCAAATGGGTTCATGCATATGAAAGAGGGATAGTGGATGAAACCAAGTTAGGGCTGTTCAAATCACATGCCCAACCCCACTCGATTCATTTTGATTCGGCCCATTCAAGCTGGGTTAGGTAGAATTATTGTTTCATTTGGGTCAATTTGATTTGGGTTTTGTTGGATTTCGATCTAGACCCGTTTACAATTTAGCACAATTTTCTTGATGAATAAATCCCCTTGCAAAAAAGATGGATTGCGGAATTAAAATCTTTGACAAATTGAGGGAACTTACAAAACCCTTATAGTGCCGCACGAACTCAGGTGTCTAGCCCTCAGGGTATGCCTAACTTTGACTTGCTCTCTAACTAGCTCCTTGGATCTGATTACAAGGTTAATTGATAATTATCTAGCCATTGGGGTTAAACAACAATGGAAGAAGCTTACAAGCAACAAGAGTATGAACTTAAAGGTTTGTATATTTGATTGATAAAAGATTGGTATCAAACTCGAGAATTCAACCCCTATTTATAGGGCTGAATTCGTCCAAACCCTAGTCCTAATCAAGATGGAATTTGGCGATTCCTGTCAGAAACTGTATAAACTTATGGCGGCTTTAAATATCTAGAACCATATCTAACTACAATTCCTAAAATAAGCTGACTATGGCTGAATTCATCCATATCACACATTGGATGAATATTGTCTTATCTAATCTTATCAAAATCAAGACTATATAAACCCTACTGTATTTTTGAAATTCAGCTCTTCAAAGCCCACATGACCGAATCGTCAGTTCAAAAATCCAAAATGATATAATTTTACAATATTTTACAGTGATCACACTACCTCATTGAAAACCAAGTGGGAAAAAAGAGTATAGTGTTCTTCATGATATCTTCAGTTCTTCGACAGTTTTAAACAATACATCTAAGATGTCGATGATGACTCCTTCTTCAATTCTTCATCATAAAGGCGATCAATCAAAGAATTTAAAGCAGTATCCCTATGCTTCATTTTTGACCTAGTAATAGGTCCCGCCGTGGCACTTAGAGGATCCTGAACATAACATTTAAATATTTGATCAAGATGTGGAATATCTTAATTTATTGATGTAGTCATCTTGGCATCTCCATCATTCCCTCCGTGGTTGAAAGGTTTTGCCTCGAAACTGAATCGTCTTCAAAGGTAAATAGAGATAAGTCAGCAACATTAAAGGTTGCACTAACACCACAATGATCTGGTAACTGAAGCTTGTAAGCGTTATCGTTGACATGCTCAACCACTTTAAAAAGTCCATCTCCACATGGACTCAGCTTAGATTTTCGAGCATTTGGAAACCTCTCCTTCCGCAGATGAACCCAACCATAATCTCCCACGTTGAACCTCATCAACTGGCGGCCCTAATTAGCTTTGTCAGCATTCTGTGCATTTTTTTGGTTCAATTTTCATGTGCACCTTCTCATGAATTTTCTTCACAAAATCAGCTTTCTTTTCTCCATAAAGGTTTTTAACGTGTTTGAAATTCAATGGAAGTAGATCAAGAGGTGTAATAGGTAGAAAACCATAAACAATTTCAAATGGAGATACAGAAGTAGTAAAATGAATAGTACAATTATAAGCAAACTCTGCAATCAGAATACATTTTTCCCAATTCTTTAAGTTATTCGGAACTAGGGCACGTGGGAGAGCTCCTAGGGTCCAGTTGGTAACTTCTGTTTGTCTATTAGTTTGAGGTTGACTGGCAGCAGAAAACAACAATTTTGTCCCTAACTTGCGCCACAAGGTATTCCAAAAGTAGGATAAAAATTTAACATCACGATTAGAGACAATAGACGCAGGAATCCCATGTAACCGAGCTACATCTTTAAAAAATAGATCCACAACATGTTTTGCATCATATGTTTTCCTGCAAGGAACAAAGTGTGCCATTTTTGAAAATCTATCCATAACCACAAAGATAGAATCATTACCTGACTAAGATCATGGTAAACCTAGAACAAAATCCATGGAAATATCAACCCAAGGTTGTGTAGGAACATGTAATGGAGTATAAAGACCATGAGGCTTAGTTTTAGACTTAGCCTTCAAGCAATCAAGACAATTCCTACAAACCCTTTCAATAGCAAGTGCCATTTTTTGCCAATAGAAGTGTTGTCGCAACAAATTGTAAGTTTTAAATGCACCAAAATATCCCATTGATTCTGAGTGAGGGGTTTGGTCCTTAGGTTTTCTGATCTGTGTCAGGGACCAAAAGACATTTGAGCCCCATCAACAACAATAGAGAACTCGATATCCTGCCTTTTAATATTAGTTAGGAAGTAAGGAATTTTGAATTCTTTCATGTATATATCCGGGGAGAGAAATGTTTTCGAATCTGAGCTTCTAATATGTGTTATACGGATCTCAATACTTTACCCATAAAGGGCATGCCGTTAGGGTTTTCAATCTGTGTTAGAGCCCTTGGTGGTTCGAATCCTATCAAACAAGTATAGGGGATTCGAACTGTGGTCTTCCATTTTGTGCCAGAATCCAAGTGCATCCGAATCTATAATTTTTAATTGTAGAGGGTTCCAGCTCCAGTGTTCTAAACTGAGCCAAAATCTGGGGAGTTCAACCCTATGTATAGTGCATTTGTCCTTTGGGTTCTAATTTGTGCTGAAATCCCAAGGATTTGATTAAGGTGTTTTGACTGTAAAGGATCTGGGCTCCATGGGTTCTAGTTTGTGCTAGATCCCAAGGAGCTTGAATCAATCTGCAAAGGGATGAGGGGTTTAACCTCCAACCTTTTAATCTACGTTCAGAACCGAAGGGTTCGTGTACAAAGTGAGAAGTGGAAAAGTTGCGTGGGATTAGGGATCCAAGGCGAGAAGTGGAAAGGTCACAGGTGTGATGCTTACTTTTCTTCTGGGCACGTGGAGCTCCTGTTGGGTTCCATGCGTGCCACTTTCTCCATTAATGCCTTGGGTTTCTCTCTCACACTGCCCATTTACCCATGCACTTGCTTTTTTGCGTGGCGGCCCAAGGTAATGATTACCTTTTAAATCCCTCTATATATACAACGGGATTTTTCACCTCTGACTTCACATTTTTCCCCAAATAATTTCAAACTTAAAACAACCTCTTTTCTGTCAGAGCAGTTTTCCGGCAACCTTTCCCTGTTAAAGCTTCCAAGGAGCTCAGGTTCCTTTCCGACCATTCAACTAGTAAGTCCCCTATCTCTTAAGCTCTCATTTCCCTTTTACAATGTCGCAAACACCATCGTTGGGGAAGAACTCCATTCCAGCCTATTTTTTTACCGTGTCTACTGCTGGTGGCATAGAGAATTCTCGTCTTCAAGACTCCGGTGCCATTCCATCTATGGCGGCAGGTTCTTTTCCAGAGGGTTTCAAAGCCGCAGGGACTCCAACAGTAGCATAGCGTCACCCCACGGTTTTTGGCACAAATGGGTTGCTTCTAGATCTAGGGTTCCGAGCTGGGCAAAGGTTTAGGAAGATAAGAAGGGCCGCCCCTTCTTTTTTGAGAAAATCGAAGCCAAAGTTACATACATCGCCTTAGAATATGTTATAGTTGATAGAGATTGGCTACTAAGCGATCCCCTCGATATTCCAAGGAACTTTGATTTCGTTTGGCCGGAGGAGGTGTATGACTGGATCTATAGCCAAAAGCTAGTCCTGCTAGAATTATTTAAAAAAAAATTATGTATTAATGAAGGCTTACTTTTATCGTACTTTTTTCTTTCTTACTTTCTTATTTTTTCACTCGTAGACCCTAAATCTGCACCCGATTCCCCCCATCTACAAAAGAGCACTTCCTTCGACTTTTTCTTTCAAGTCATGAAAGAGTGGTATCTCCAAATCGAGGAATAGGCTTGGGAACATCGGATTAAGGCACTCGGTTTTGGTACAGGTTGGTGGGCGTCGTTTCACTCACCAAAATAATCTACAAAATCTAATGATGAAATTAGTACAGTAGCAAGCAGAGTCGATCCCACGAGGAACAGTGTAATTTCTATCAAATTTAAACTACCAACAGGGTTTGGTTTAGCAACCACGCCTTAATTTTCAGATTTATCTAATAACTAATAATGCAACTAACTAATATAAAATAATAATGCAACTAACAGATATAAAAATCTAGTAAATATATGATGAATGCAATCGGCTCGGAATAACTCACATTAGTTAAACATCGATCATAGGCGCAAAGATAAATCAATTCATATGCATCTATCAGTTATAGGAAAGTAGGTACGCTTAACCTCCCCAATTCTTTCGTACTTTATCGACAATTAACCAATTATAATTAATTAATTATTTCTCTTACCAAGATGGTCCCGGAAAGTATTCGCTGAACCAGATACACACCTCGATAGCATTAAGAATGAAAAGAACCCGACATAGCAATTACCCAAGTATTCGCAAGTAGTAATGCACACTTAATTGTTCCCATCTTGCTATTACAGTCTTAGCTAGTTAGCTGTTTTCACAAGAACTTGCTACTTACTAACCCTTTCCAACGATTACGTATTGGTAGAATTAGATAGCATTATCCCAATAATATTCAAGTTGATCAGACTTAAACACATCAGAAATAAATTTAACCAAGAACAATCAAGAACACATAAGAATCAATTATAAAACAATTAGGCCTCACGATTCATAAACTAATGCTTGTTATTCCATGCCGATATATAAATTAGCTACTCATGATAATTAAACTAAACAAACATATAATATAATAATCAAACATAATTAAAATAATAATTAAATAACTAACGAAAATCAAAATCAAACCAGGTACTCCGTAATTTATTTGCATGCAATTCATATTGCTGCAGTGCTTTTGCGTCTCTCTGTCTCCCAAGATTACAAAAATCCGTGTTTCTCCCGTGTATATATATTTATATACACCAAAACCAAATCCAAATCAACTTCTAATTACTTTTCTTCTTATGGAAGAAATAAAGAAATAAGATAATATCTATTCTAATTCTAAATAACTAATTCCTACAATTAAGGAGTTTTAAATGGAAGGAGATAATACAATCTTTATCAATATGGGCAGTGAATATATTTATTTCCTTCAAATCCACATCTCTTCAATAATTCACTTTTCACCCCATAACTTCAGCAATTCTGCTTTTGCCTCTCTTCCTTCATCCCTGGAAAAATGTCTTATAAGATAAGAACATTTTCCATTGGAGCACATCGCCTCATTAAAAACCTTAACCTGGAAAACCCAGTGGGAAAAAACCGTTGGTTAAGGGAAAAAGAGTACAATGTATAGCTCCCTATCAATTCTCCGTAATCAATGAATTCCTGCACCAAAAACACCTTAAAGTGCAAATTATATCTTAATAAAATCATAATAATCCCACCAAATATGAACACAATATAACACACATCAAATATCCTCACACTTGAATCATGCTTGCCCTCAAGTATGAAGTGAAGAATATAAGAGTAATCAACAATCCACAACGTTCATAAATTCTCATTCCCTCATATGACTCTATCTAAAATGACCCTAAAAAGAAAAATTAAGATAGAAACACCAATCACACAACTAAACAGATAAAAATTCAACATTTAAAAACTCTAGATTCTACTCTTATAACGATAAATTTTCCCCTGCCAAGGAGTAAAAGATCATGTTAACGCACCTGGAAATCATCAACCCTTAAAGTAATTTAAATGAAAAAGTTCAAGATCAGGAAATCTAATCATCAATTCAGTCAAAATTGGACAAGCAATGAATATTTCTCACGGTTTCACTCAATCACTCTCAATATATGAAGGACATTCACTCAAATAATTCACAAGTTATAGCATAGAGAAGTTAATATGCAAATCAGGAAGGTCTTTCTCAAGGGTTGTAACGGGGCTAGGGACCATTCAGATTGGTGAGATCCTAAGGGTTTTAAGCTCAAACAATATCGATCAAAATATTATGCATGTTTTTTTCCTTCAACCATCATCCATGTATAGTAGACATTCACCAATAATCTTCATCGCATGGCTATTAAGAGAAAGCCAACATCACATCAAAGTAGGTGCTATTTATTTTTTTCTTTTTTTTTCTTTTTTTTCCAGCACCATTCTTCTTCAATACAGTCCAAAACTGGTACTTTTTGAGAGAAAATCGCAACATAATAATAAGATTTTTCTCTCTCTTTTTTTCACTGTTACGCCCCTCTGTTTGGCCAAACGGAACTCCAGTGTCACTGTTCATAATAAAATTCAGCCTTCATTTTTTTTGAAACCGTTCAGTCTGGGCAAACTGGACACATACTCAGTAATGTCATCAACTCAAGAGAACACAATGGATGAATTCATCATTAACTCCAAGAACATGCATAATAGGGCCAAGAGAAAGGATAAAAGAAGGCTTTGGCTAAATATATAGTAACTCATATCAAACAACATAGTCAAAGCTTCAAAGTGTTTCACTAAGGGTTAATGTAATTGGTAGGCAATTTAAGCTGTGTGGTTCATCCTAGTGCCTTCCATCACTTTCACACATAACAACTCCAATTATAACAATGTGATCTCTCAGAACAAAGATTGATGTAGAGAGTGCTCTACTCTAGCTCAAACCTCATTTTAGTAGGCTAAAATATTCAATTAAACTTGTCCTTTTTCGTCATCCCAAAAATCATATCAATCAAATTTCACAAATCATAGAAAATCTCATTCAATAACTTCAAGGCATATTAGATTTACCAAGTTTGTTACAATGAAGTTTACAACCGGTAGGGTATTTTTATCAAGAGCAACTAGAATTTTCTCATGTCAAATTATCGACTCAAACAACACAAAAAACACATGTTTCACTGTAAAAAAATGAAATAAATAAAAACATTTTTTTATTTTTTTAAAAAAAATACAAAACAAAACACACAAGAAACCTCCTCACACTTAAACTTTGCTTGCCCTCAAGCAAATAATGCAAAGCTCTTATGAGAAAAGGTTGAACACATATTCAACATCATAAAAAATAAAAGGGAAAGATGGAACTTATAGTGGTGGGTTTCGAGGAATTCCGGATCAAGAGGAGAGCGTTGGGTCATAATCAGGTTCTGCCGCAGGCCTCCGTTTGGCCAAATGGAGCCCTGCGAGTCCAGCCTTCCAAATGTGTGAATTCTCCTGGTGCAAATTCAAGTACTTCAAATCTGTAGATCAAGAATTGAGATCAGATGAGGCATTGAAATTCCTAAAATTTAAAAAAAATTTTAAAAAAAAACTTAAAAGAAGAAAGAAAAAAAACTAAGAAAATTGGGTTGCCTCCCAACTAGCGCTTTTGTTTATAGTCTTTGGCTAGACTTTTGGATGCCTTTAATGAATATTTGTTGGGCACAATGGAATTTCTTCCATTAATGCCACCTAAGAAGTATCATAGTACGGCATAAGGCGATGACCATCGACGAGGAATGCCCTTTTTGCGTCCATGCTTATAATCTCTACCATCCCATCTGGCCAAACATAAGCCACTTCGAATGGTCTAGTCCATTTAGACTTGAATTTCCATGACATATGTCGAAAGTTTGACTCAGATAAAAGAACTATCTGCCCAACCACAAATTTCTTAGGCTTCAAATCTCTGTCATGCCACAACTTATTGCGCTCCTTGTACCGCATAGCTTGATCAAACCCTTTCAATCTTAGATCTCTCAATTCTTGGAGTTGGAACTTTGGTTCTTCCTCACACTTGAGCGACTCCATACTCACTGGAAGAGTATCATCATCTCCTTGATAATCAGTTGACACTTGAACATTTTCATCTTCTGGACTTGTAGGCATTTGAATTCCCAACTTGTCCTGCAAAACTTTAGTCTCAAGAGAATCTTGGACAAATGGGTCAGTATGATAAATTGCATTTACATTCTCAGCATCTATAGATTTCTGCATGGGTTTATCAATGTTGAGTGTGTACTTATCACCAAAATAATCAAGTGAAATAGTTCCATTCCCAACATTAATAATGGTGTTTGCAGTTTTCAAGAATGGACGACCCAACAATACCCCTTGTGTTCCCTTATCACTAGTATGATTCATTTTTACTACATAAAAATCTGCTGGGTACACAAAGTTATTGACTCGCACAAGCACATTTTCCAACAACCCTTCAGGACATACACAAGATCTATCTGCCAATTGGATTATTACTCTAGTATTTACCATTTCTGCCCCTTTCAAAGAATTATAAACAGATAGTGGCATCACATTAATTGAAGCTCCTAAATCACACATGGCAGCATTGATCTTCTTATCTCCTATATAACAAGGTAAGGAAAACATACCTGTGTCCTTGCACTTTTGAGGTATTTTCTTTTGGATCACAGCTGAAACAGATTCACCCATTATGACCTTGCTTGAATCTTTCGGTTTCCCTGCAATAAAATCTTTTAAAAACTTGCTCACAGGTGGAAGCCTTATAGCCTGCAAGAAAGGTAGGTTAATCTCCATTTTTCCAAAGATAGATAGGAAATCAACAGAATCATCTTTCGTTCTAGCTAAACTACGAGGAAAAGGGGGAAGAATTTTAATTGGAGGATCATTCTGACCCAACCTTGGATTTGACTCCTTGGTTTGATCAAAATGCCCTTGTACCTCACTTTCTGTTTCTGTCGGGGGCCTCTGTTTGGCCAAATCGAGGCCTCCTGCAGACTGCTCCGACTGCTCCTTAGCTCCTTTTACTGCGGTCTTCGGAGGTAGTGGCTCAAGCTCCTTTCTACTTCTTAACTTGATCTGATTGGCCGTCTCTCTGGGGTTGAGTTGCACTTGAGATGGTAATCTAGGTTGCTTCATTCGGAGCTCATTCATCGAGTTTGACAGCTGTGAAATCTGACGTGTGTGCTCCTCCAAGGTAGCCTCAGTCTTTTTCGAACTTTGGATCTGGTTTTGAAGCATGCCCATCATCATGTCTAGCTTTTCATCCATAGACTTCCCTTGAGGAGGTGGTGGATTCTGAGCATATGGAGGGGGAAGAGCTCGATGGGGTGGAACATATGGTTGTTGTACTGGATTTCCCGGATCTCGCCATCGAAAGTTGGGATGATCTCTCCATCCCGGATTATAAGTAGCTGAGTACGGGTCCCTCCTTGGCTGCCTATCATTCCAATTCCCCATGGTATTAGCTTGTTCATCCATTTCAAGGGGGCATTGTAAAGTGACGTGGTTTGGACTGCAGCAGATGTCACAAGGTTTTTCTGGAGGACCAACTGACGTGCTAGCAACGGTGACCTTTTCCACCAACTTGGATAGTACCCTTTCCATCCTGTCCATCCTCTCCCTAAAATCATCTTGGCTCGAGGGCTCTGTTTGTGCCACCTTTTTCAAGATTCGGATCTCATCAGTGTCATACTCCTTCTTGGAATTGATCAACTTTTTCACTATCTCCTTTGCTTCATTGACTCTGATTTCTGAAAATCCACCATTGCTTGCGGTATTCAGCAAATCCTTGTTCGCAGATGTGGATCCTTGGTAGAAATACTGTAGCAGTTGCCCCTCGGTGTATCGATGGTTAGGGCAACGATCCACCAATCGTCTGAACCTCAGCCAAAATGTACTCAGCGGCTCATCATACTCCTGCTTGATGCTCGAAATTTCTTTCCTCAGGGCATCCGTCTTAGTGGCTGGAAAGAAATAGTCCAAAAACAGCTTCTTGAGCGCATTCCAGGAAGTGACGGAGTTAGGAGCCAAGCTTGAAAACCACTGGTTCGCTGCTCCTGACATGCTGAACGGAAAAGCCACCAACTTGAACTGATCTTCTGTGACACCAGTTGGTCTTTTCTGAACCTTACAAATCTTAATGAACTCGTTCAAGAAATTGTAAGGGTCTTCATTACTCTTCCCATAGAACTTCGGAAGCACGTTCAGCACTGCCAGCTTAATCTCCACAGGAGTCGCAGTTGCTGGCAATGAGATCGGAGTGGGAGGGTCTTCTTCACTATGCCCCGTTAATTCCCACATGTACGGATTGTCAGCATTGGGATCCACCTCTCCTCTGTCCCCCATTACAGTATCGGGAACGGATTCAATCTCTGATTCAATCTCTGTCTCGGAAATAGCCTCTGTTTGGCCAAACAGAGGGTCTGCGGCAGATTTCAACTTCCTCTCCCTGGCGAGTTTGTAATTCTTCCTGGCTGTCTTTTCAACTTCAGAATCAAATATCAATTCCTGCTCCTGGGACCTGGTCATATACCAATAACTAAACAACAAAAAATTAGTAGCAAAATAAATAGAAATTAACTACCATTCCCCGGCAACGGCGCCAATTTGGTGGGCGTCGTTTCACTCACCAAAATAATCTGCAAAATCTAATGATGAAATTAGTACAGTAGCAAGCAGAGTCGATCCCACGAGGAACAGTGTAATTTCTATCAAATTTAAACTACCAACAGGGTTTGGTTTAGCAACCACGCCTTAATTTTCAGATTTATCTAATAACTAATAATGCAACTAACTAATATAAAATAATAATGCAACTAACAGATATAAAAATCTAGTAAATATATGATGAATGCAATCGGCTCGGAATAACTCACATTAGTTAAACATCGATCATAGGCGCAAAGATAAATCAATTCATATGCATCTATCAGTTATAGGAAAGTAGGTACGCTTAACCTCCCCAATTCTTTCGTACTTTATCGACAATTAACCAATTATAATTAATTAATTATTTCTCTTACCAAGATGGTCCCGGAAAGTATTCGCTGAACCAGATACACACCTCGATAGCATTAAGAATGAAAAGAACCCGACATAGCAATTACCCAAGTATTCGCAAGTAGTAATGCACACTTAATTGTTCCCATCTTGCTATTACAGTCTTAGCTAGTTAGCTGTTTTCACAAGAACTTGCTACTTACTAACCCTTTCCAACGATTACGTATTGGTAGAATTAGATAGCATTATCCCAATAATATTCAAGTTGATCAGACTTAAACACATCAGAAATAAATTTAACCAAGAACAATCAAGAACACATAAGAATCAATTATAAAACAATTAGGCCTCACGATTCATAAACTAATGCTTGTTATTCCATGCCGATATATAAATTAGCTACTCATGATAATTAAACTAAACAAACATATAATATAATAATCAAACATAATTAAAATAATAATTAAATAACTAACGAAAATCAAAATCAAACCAGGTACTCCGTAATTTATTTGCATGCAATTCATATTGCTGCAGTGCTTTTGCGTCTCTCTGTCTCCCAAGATTACAAAAATCCGTGTTTCTCCCGTGTATATATATTTATATACACCAAAACCAAATCCAAATCAACTTCTAATTACTTTTCTTCTTATGGAAGAAATAAAGAAATAAGATAATATCTATTCTAATTCTAAATAACTAATTCCTACAATTAAGGAGTTTTAAATGGAAGGAGATAATACAATCTTTATCAATATGGGCAGTGAATATATTTATTTCCTTCAAATCCACATCTCTTCAATAATTCACTTTTCACCCCATAACTTCAGCAATTCTGCTTTTGCCTCTCTTCCTTCATCCCTGGAAAAATGTCTTATAAGATAAGAACATTTTCCATTGGAGCACATCGCCTCATTAAAAACCTTAACCTGGAAAACCCAGTGGGAAAAAACCGTTGGTTAAGGGAAAAAGAGTACAATGTATAGCTCCCTATCAATTCTCCGTAATCAATGAATTCCTGCACCAAAAACACCTTAAAGTGCAAATTATATCTTAATAAAATCATAATAATCCCACCAAATATGAACACAATATAACACACATCAAATATCCTCACACTTGAATCATGCTTGCCCTCAAGTATGAAGTGAAGAATATAAGAGTAATCAACAATCCACAACGTTCATAAATTCTCATTCCCTCATATGACTCTATCTAAAATGACCCTAAAAAGAAAAATTAAGATAGAAACACCAATCACACAACTAAACAGATAAAAATTCAACATTTAAAAACTCTAGATTCTACTCTTATAACGATAAATTTTCCCCTGCCAAGGAGTAAAAGATCATGTTAACGCACCTGGAAATCATCAACCCTTAAAGTAATTTAAATGAAAATGTTCAAGATCAGGAAATCTAATCATCAATTCAGTCAAAATTGGACAAGCAATGAATATTTCTCACGGTTTCACTCAATCACTCTCAATATATGAAGGACATTCACTCAAATAATTCACAAGTTATAGCATAGAGAAGTTAATATGCAAATCAGGAAGGTCTTTCTCAAGGGTTGTAACGGGGCTAGGGACCATTCAGATTGGTGAGATCCTAAGGGTTTTAAGCTCAAACAATATCGATCAAAATATTATGCATGTTTTTTTCCTTCAACCATCATCCATGTATAGTAGACATTCACCAATAATCTTCATCGCATGGCTATTAAGAGAAAGCCAACATCACATCAAAGTAGGTGCTATTTATTTTTTTCTTTTTTTTTCTTTTTTTTCCAGCACCATTCTTCTTCAATACAGTCCAAAACTGGTACTTTTTGAGAGAAAATCGCAACATAATAATAAGATTTTTTCTCTCTTTTTTTCACTGTTACGCCCCTCTGTTTGGCCAAACGGAACTCCAGTGTCACTGTTCATAATAAAATTCAGCCTTCATTTTTTTTGAAACCGTTCAGTCTGGGCAAACTGGACACATACTCAGTAATGTCATCAACTCAAGAGAACACAATGGATGAATTCATCATTAACTCCAAGAACATGCATAATAGGGCCAAGAGAAAGGATAAAAGAAGGCTTTGGCTAAATATATAGTAACTCATATCAAACAACATAGTCAAAGCTTCAAAGTGTTTCACTAAGGGTTAATGTAATTGGTAGGCAATTTAAGCTGTGTGGTTCATCCTAGTGCCTTCCATCACTTTCACACATAACAACTCCAATTATAACAATGTGATCTCTCAGAACAAAGATTGATGTAGAGAGTGCTCTACTCTAGCTCAAACCTCATTTTAGTAGGCTAAAATATTCAATTAAACTTGTCCTTTTTCGTCATCCCAAAAATCATATCAATCAAATTTCACAAATCATAGAAAATCTCATTCAATAACTTCAAGGCATATTAGATTTACCAAGTTTGTTACAATGAAGTTTACAACCGGTAGGGTATTTTTATCAAGAGCAACTAGAATTTTCTCATGTCAAATTATCGACTCAAACAACACAAAAAACACATGTTTCACTGTAAAAAAATGAAATAAATAAAAACATTTTTTTATTTTTTTAAAAAAAATACAAAACAAAACACACAAGAAACCTCCTCACACTTAAACTTTGCTTGCCCTCAAGCAAATAATGCAAAGCTCTTATGAGAAAAGGTTGAACACATATTCAACATCATAAAAAATAAAAGGGAAAGATGGAACTTATAGTGGTGGGTTTCGAGGAATTCCGGATCAAGAGGAGAGAGTTGGGTCATAATCAGGTTCTGCCGCAGGCCTCCGTTTGGCCAAATGGAGCCCTGCGAGTCCAGCCTTCCAAATGTGTGAATTCTCCTGGTGCAAATTCAAGTACTTCAAATCTGTAGATCAAGAATTGAGATCAGATGAGGCATTGAAATTCCTAAAATTTAAAAAAAAATTAAAAAAAAACTTAAAAGAAGAAAGAAAAAAAACTAAGAAAATTGGGTTGCCTCCCAACTAGCGCTTTTGTTTATAGTCTTTGGCTAGACTTTTGGATGCCTTTAATGAATATTTGTTGGGCACAATGGAATTTCTTCCATTAATGCCACCTAAGAAGTATCATAGTACGGCATAAGGCGATGACCATCGACGAGGAATGCCCTTTTTGCGTCCATGCTTATAATCTCTACCATCCCATCTGGCCAAACATAAGCCACTTCGAATGGTCTAGTCCATTTAGACTTGAATTTCCATGACATATGTCGAAAGTTTGACTCAGATAAAAGAACTATCTGCCCAACCACAAATTTCTTAGGCTTCAAATCTCTGTCATGCCACAACTTATTGCGCTCCTTGTACCGCATAGCTTGATCAAACCCTTTCAATCTTAGATCTCTCAATTCTTGGAGTTGGAACTTTGGTTCTTCCTCACACTTGAGCGACTCCATACTCACTGGAAGAGTATCATCATCTCCTTGATAATCAGTTGACACTTGAACATTTTCATCTTCTGGACTTGTAGGCATTTGAATTCCCAACTTGTCCTGCAAAACTTTAGTCTCAAGAGAATCTTGGACAAATGGGTCAGTATGATAAATTGCATTTACATTCTCAGCATCTATAGATTTCTGCATGGGTTTATCAATGTTGAGTGTGTACTTATCACCAAAATAATCAAGTGAAATAGTTCCATTCCCAACATTAATAATGGTGTTTGCAGTTTTCAAGAATGGACGACCCAACAATACCCCTTGTGTTCCCTTATCACTAGTATGATTCATTTTTACTACATAAAAATCTGCTGGGTACACAAAGTTATTGACTCGCACAAGCACATTTTCCAACAACCCTTCAGGACATACACAAGATCTATCTGCCAATTGGATTATTACTCTAGTATTTACCATTTCTGCCCCTTTCAAAGAATTATAAACAGATAGTGGCATCACATTAATTGAAGCTCCTAAATCACACATGGCAGCATTGATCTTCTTATCTCCTATATAACAAGGTAAGGAAAACATACCTGTGTCCTTGCACTTTTGAGGTATTTTCTTTTGGATCACAGCTGAAACAGATTCACCCATTATGACCTTGCTTGAATCTTTCGGTTTCCCTGCAATAAAATCTTTTAAAAACTTGCTCACAGGTGGAAGCCTTATAGCCTGCAAGAAAGGTAGGTTAATCTCCATTTTTCCAAAGATAGATAGGAAATCAACAGAATCATCTTTCGTTCTAGCTAAACTACGAGGAAAAGGGGGAAGAATTTTAATTGGAGGATCATTCTGACCCAACCTTGGATTTGACTCCTTGGTTTGATCAAAATGCCCTTGTACCTCACTTTCTGTTTCTGTCGGGGGCCTCTGTTTGGCCAAATCGAGGCCTCCTGCAGACTGCTCCGACTGCTCCTTAGCTCCTTTTACTGCGGTCTTCGGAGGTAGTGGCTCAAGCTCCTTTCTACTTCTTAACGTGATCTGATTGGCCGTCTCTCTGGGGTTGAGTTGCACTTGAGATGGTAATCTAGGTTGCTTCATTCGGAGCTCATTCATCGAGTTTGACAGCTGTGAAATCTGACGTGTGTGCTCCTCCAAGGTAGCCTCAGTCTTTTTCGAACTTTGGATCTGGTTTTGAAGCATGCCCATCATCATGTCTAGCTTTTCATCCATAGACTTCCCTTGAGGAGGTGGTGGATTCTGAGCATATGGAGGGGGAAGAGCTCGATGGGGTGGAACATATGGTTGTTGTACTGGATTTCCCGGATCTCGCCATCGAAAGTTGGGATGATCTCTCCATCCCGGATTATAAGTAGCTGAGTACGGGTCCCTCCTTGGCTGCCTATCATTCCAATTCCCCATGGTATTAGCTTATTCATCCATTTCAAGGGGGCATTGTAAAGTGACGTGGTTTGGACTGCAGCAGATGTCACAAGGTTTTTCTGGAGGACCAACTGACGTGCTAGCAACGGTGACCTTTTCCACCAACTTGGATAGTACCCTTTCCATCCTGTCCATCATCTCCCTAAAATCATCTTGGCTCGAGGGCTCTGTTTGTGCCACCTTTTTCAAGATTCGGATCTCATCAGTGTCATACTCCTTCTTGGAATTGATCAACTTTTTCACTATCTCCTTTGCTTCATTGACTCTGATTTCTGAAAATCCACCATTGCTTGCGGTATTCAGCAAATCCTTGTTCGCAGATGTGGATCCTTGGTAGAAATACTGTAGCAGTTGCCCCTCGGTGTATCGATGGTTAGGGCAACGATCCACCAATCGTCTGAACCTCAGCCAAAATGTACTCAGCGGCTCATCATACTCCTGCTTGATGCTCGAAATTTCTTTCCTCAGGGCATCCGTCTTAGTGGCTGGAAAGAAATAGTCCAAAAACAGCTTCTTGAGCGCATTCCAGGAAGTGACGGAGTTAGGAGCCAAGCTTGAAAACCACTGGTTCGCTGCTCCTGACATGCTGAACGGAAAAGCCACCAACTTGAACTGATCTTCTGTGACACCAGTTGGTCTTTTCTGAACCTTACAAATCTTAATGAACTCGTTCAAGAAATTGTAAGGGTCTTCATTACTCTTCCCATAGAACTTCGGAAGCACGTTCAGCACTGCCAGCTTAATCCCCACAGGAGTCGCAGTTGCTGGCAATGAGATCGGAGTGGGAGGGTCTTCTTCACTATGCCCCGTTAATTCCCACATGTACGGATTGTCAGCATTGGGATCCACCTCTCCTCTGTCCCCCATTACAGTATCGGGAACGGATTCAATCTCTGATTCAATCTCTGTCTCGGAAATAGCCTCTGTTTGGCCAAACAGAGGGTCTGCGGCAGCTTTCAACTTCCTCTCCCTGGCGAGTTTGTAATTCTTCCTGGCTGTCTTTTCAACTTCAGAATCAAATATCAATTCCTGCTCCTGGGACCTGGTCATATACCAATAACTAAACAACAAAAAATTAGTAGCAAAATAAATAGAAATTAACTACCATTCCCCGGCAACGGCGCCAATTTGGTGGGCGTCGTTTCACTCACCAAAATAATCTGCAAAATCTAATGATGAAATTAGTACAGTAGCAAGCAGAGTCGATCCCACGAGGAACAGTGTAATTTCTATCAAATTTAAACTACCAACAGGGTTTGGTTTAGCAACCACGCCTTAATTTTCAGATTTATCTAATAACTAATAATGCAACTAACTAATATAAAATAATAATGCAACTAACAGATATAAAAATCTAGTAAATATATGATGAATGCAATCGGCTCGGAATAACTCACATTAGTTAAACATCGATCATAGGCGCAAAGATAAATCAATTCATATGCATCTATCAGTTATAGGAAAGTAGGTACGCTTAACCTCCCCAATTCTTTCGTACTTTATCGACAATTAACCAATTATAATTAATTAATTATTTCTCTTACCAAGATGGTCCCGGAAAGTATTCGCTGAACCAGATACACACCTCGATAGCATTAAGAATGAAAAGAACCCGACATAGCAATTACCCAAGTATTCGCAAGTAGTAATGCACACTTAATTGTTCCCATCTTGCTATTACAGTCTTAGCTAGTTAGCTGTTTTCACAAGAACTTGCTACTTACTAACCCTTTCCAACGATTACGTATTGGTAGAATTAGATAGCATTATCCCAATAATATTCAAGTTGATCAGACTTAAACACATCAGAAATAAATTTAACCAAGAACAATCAAGAACACATAAGAATCAATTATAAAACAATTAGGCCTCACGATTCATAAACTAATGCTTGTTATTCCATGCCGATATATAAATTAGCTACTCATGATAATTAAACTAAACAAACATATAATATAATAATCAAACATAATTAAAATAATAATTAAATAACTAACGAAAATCAAAATCAAACCAGGTACTCCGTAATTTATTTGCATGCAATTCATATTGCTGCAGTGCTTTTGCGTCTCTCTGTCTCCCAAGATTACAAAAATCCGTGTTTCTCCCGTGTATATATATTTATATACACCAAAACCAAATCCAAATCAACTTCTAATTACTTTTCTTCTTATGGAAGAAATAAAGAAATAAGATAATATCTATTCTAATTCTAAATAACTAATTCCTACAATTAAGGAGTTTTAAATGGAAGGAGATAATACAATCTTTATCAATATGGGCAGTGAATATATTTATTTCCTTCAAATCCACATCTCTTCAATAATTCACTTTTCACCCCATAACTTCAGCAATTCTGCTTTTGCCTCTCTTCCTTCATCCCTGGAAAAATGTCTTATAAGATAAGAACATTTTCCATTGGAGCACATCGCCTCATTAAAAACCTTAACCTGGAAAACCCAGTGGGAAAAAACCGTTGGTTAAGGGAAAAAGAGTACAATGTATAGCTCCCTATCAATTCTCCGTAATCAATGAATTCCTGCACCAAAAACACCTTAAAGTGCAAATTATATCTTAATAAAATCATAATAATCCCACCAAATATGAACACAATATAACACACATCACAGGTTCATCTGGCTCAATGAGGAGCTTCAAGCAGCGCACGAAGAACTAGGCTTGTGGAACACTGGACTTCACAACAGGTAAAAAGAACTTCTCGATACGCCGAGTGATTTAAGAGAGGAAAGAGATTGCTTAGCTGCTGCGAAGGACGACATTTTGGGAGACTTCCGTTCTCTCGAAGCCAAGCATAATGAAGTTCTCGAAGAGATTACTACCAAAGCCAGGTTCACCTCGATGCATGAATGCCTTACCGCTGCTAAGGCCTACAAAGCTGTTATGGGGGCATCGTCTTCTCGAACCAATGATGAAAAGGAAGAGGCGGTTAGGGGACATCTATGAGCTATAGTTTGAGCAAAGGATCAGGTAGCGGTGGGGATGTTCTGCAGAGTGGTGTTATTGATGGCGGTGGTGGTCTGCGATGTAGCCGCCATAGCGGCAGGGTTATCCGTCGCCAAGGTTAGGCCCGTGGTTAAGGATCGAAGTATGTGTAGGAATTAGCCATTCACAGACAGAAAAGCGTTATCAGAAAGTTAGAGAGACGGAGGAGAATTCAGAGCATAGAGAGAGAAAGCGTCCGAAAAAGGATTTTTTTTCCGTTTCTTTTTGCTACATCACTTTCCCTTTCTTCCACTATTTCTAACTCATGGTTTCTATCACTTATTTCATTAGTTCATTTTCATTATTTATATTTAATCATATATAAATAATAAACACAATTATGTATTTTAGATCAAGATATTATTAGAAAACATAACATATTTATATATCAATTGATTTATTTGTTAATCTTTGAGTTTCATATTGTGATGCTTGCATAAATATATTATTTTATTAATAGTATCAACATAAAACTCACATATAAAAAAGTTATGACAATGAAATAATATTTGAATTTAAAATATTGATAAAAACATAGAGTCATATAAAATTTAATAAGTATTATTTGTTCTTTTATATTTGTACCATATTTGTAATTTAGTTATATATGAAAATTGACTATTTTTCTTTTTATATTTATCATACACAAAAAATATTATAAATGCTATTAAATTAATAATAATACATAATTTAAAGATTATTCCTTTTAGGAAGTAAACCATTCGACTAAATATATTGCAACACCTTAAAAAAATTACTCTAGCAAGCGAAAGATAGATTAAAACGTTAGAGATGCTCTGACATTTATAACACCTTTACAATTTGCAAATTTGGGAGAGTATATCATATAAAATGAGTTGGTTAAGCTATTACGGGATATATTTTATTTTTATTGGAACACTTCCTCCTCTGATGCAATTTTTGCTAAGTTAATCAGAATCATTCCGAGTGTAGTAATCTGGTACTTGTGGCGTGCTAGATGTACTTATATTTTTTAAGGAACAAAGCCAGTCATAGATCTCATATTCAAAAGAATATTGTACCACATTAATGACACCTTGTTGGCATTCAAAGCTGGACTTTAGGTGGGAATTATCAACATGTGCCAAAACTTCTATATCAGAAAACCAAAAGCCAGTGACCATTAAGGATATTTAGGTGGCTCTTACCCTCAAAATATAAGCTAAACACTGATGGTTCTTGTTTAGCACCGGTACTGC
The DNA here is from genome assembly GCA_037428765.1 of Rubia yunnanensis. Lineage (NCBI taxonomy): Eukaryota > Viridiplantae > Streptophyta > Magnoliopsida > Gentianales > Rubiaceae > Rubia > Rubia yunnanensis. The sequence continues at coordinate 154,136,852 of CM075061.1, read as the reverse complement.
AGGTATCGGTTGTATCATCAGAGATCACGAAGGTAAAGTAGTTGTTGCATTATCCAAGTCTATCTCTGCTGAATTAGTTTTGCAGGCAGAAACCACAGCTTTGTTACATGGAATATATCTAGCTCAAGAGCACGTCATTAGAAACATTGAAATAGAAACTGACTCAAAAGTGCTACTCAGAATGGTACACAAGCAATTCAAGATCCCATGGAAGATGCAGCGGGAGATATGGCATCTGCTTCAACATATGGATTACACTATGCAACACATATACAGAGAGGCAAACGGAGCTGCCGACTCCCTTGCAAAGATGGCTAGCCGAGATCAGGTAAGTGGCTCCTATGTTTCTGCAGGTCTGCCACAAAAGGTTACTGGTCATGTGAAGCTTGATGCGGAAGGAATATCTCATATTAGACTAGAATAGTCATTCGAAAAACTTTGTATCTGTTTTTTCCACGGTTTTTTCTGTTGATCTTCAGGTTAGTTATCAGGTCACTGTATAGTTTTTTTTAAAGATCTTCGGATAAATTATCCGAGGTAAGGTATTACGTCCCCCTCTTTTTATGTACCTTTTTATTTTATTAATAAACGGGCAGGGATCTGCCAAACCCCACACCATCACATGTGGTTTTAATAAATAAATAAATAAAAAAGAGTTGGTTAAGCTATTTTCGTTGGTATCCGATAGTCATTGTGTTAATAAAAACAAAAGGAAAAAGTTGGTAATTTTTGTCTTTTATAGTTTTCGTTTGTCGAATCCCATACACAGAAAATGGTATCGATGCCATGACTAGAGGACAAAACCATCCCAGCAATATTCAAGTACCGGATATGTTAATGGCACTTGGGAATTCAATGATAACTGTTTTGCTTTGTCACTTCATTGCCCAAATCCAACCCTTAGGCCATCTTTATTTTAGTATCCCCGGGTCCTAGTAATTTTCTGGCGATCAATTCCAGTCTCTCTAAATCAAACACAGACACACAGTAGCTATGATACATAGTGCCTGCAACAGGTCGTCTCCGGCGTGTAGTTCATCCAGTCCGGCATCGAAGCCTTTTCTTCCGAACAAAAATGCAGTCGCCGGCACCGGAACCGGAACCTTTTCTCCATTTCCAAACAAGGTGTGTTCATGTCATTATCCTTCAAAAACCCCTCTACTGATGCCTATATGTCGCTTGATATCTTCTGCTTGATTTGCGCAGCATATATCGATACAGCCTATGCTGAAACGGGTGGAGAAAATTCTTAATGACGTCCCGATGACCATCAAGAAGAACACCGTCAAATTGTTGGACGCTTTGGTGGATTCAGCCTTTGAGTTTGTTGATCAGCCATTGCTTCCATCTCAAGTATGTGATGTTATCTCCTCTGTCGGTCTGATTTTGAGTCTTTTGTTTGTTGTTTTTTTTTTTGCCTCAAACATGGGTTTTTTATGCTCCCTCGTTCTTTTAATCTTTCGATATTCGAAAGTGCCAATATAGCCCTATATAGTTAGTAAAAGTGCCAATCTAACCCTATAAGTTTTAAGGATGTGCTGGTATAACCCAACAAACAGTAGAAATGTACTGATATAACCCTACAAACATTAGGAATGTGCTGATATAACCCAATAAGATTGCATAATGTGCTAATACAACCCTACCTAATTTCAACGAACTATGGCGTTCCGGCTAACTATGAGGGTAAAATTGTCCACCCAATTCCAGAGTTAGCCCAAAGGGTATTTTGGCCAATTTACGTAAAGTCAACGGAGAAATTGAGGTCAATGCCGGAAATGGGGTCTGAGGGTTATATTGGCACTTTCATTAACTAGTTAGGGTTATTTTTGCACTACAAATTATCATAGGGTTATATTGACACTTACTCAAGTAGGTGGGATTATATTGACGAGTGGGTCTCCTGACAGGCGGCATATCCATAAGCTTATGGACAGACCACTTATTTCTTACCTTATACACTGCATTTCTTAAATTACATACAAAATTTAAAATTTTTGAAAATATTTTTTATATCATATATTTTTATATTTTCACCTTCAAATACATATTATTACTTGTTTTAACTTATAAAATGCAATATTTAAATTTTATAAAAAATTACAACATTTAAGGCAAATGCCCCTTAGCACTGTCCATAAGCTTATGGAAAGACCACATTTCCTGAGACTGTCTCTATATTGACACGTATCCAAAAAGTTAAAAAGTATGATTGAGTGAATAAATATCTTTTTGACGGAGAATAGGAGAGTAGTAGGGAATAAAATGTTGGGCAGTTTTTTTTGTCCAGTTGGTGTAAATGAATGAATAGGTTAAATATGAGTGGATAATATAGATAATTAATAAGTATGTTTATGGTTCATTTCGACCCATGTTTCAAGTTTAAATGGGCTGGGTCAAACCCATACTAGCTAGAGGTCAAGTATCCAACATAAACATGAAACTAACTTAATAAAACAGTCATCTACTAGGCAATCATGTTTGTCAAATACACCCAAAATATAATATCTTTTTGGCTCATTCAAAATTATCTAGTTTAACTTTTTGAAGTCAAACAGAGCCAAGTTCGATCGTTAAAATTTTATTAATATAAATAGTTACTATGTGATATATTATTTAATTTATTATTTCATGTATTTTAAAATTATTTTTTTAAAATTTGTCTTACACATAAAAATTAGAAATATTAGTAGGAAAATATCAAGGCAAAGTATTGAGATATAGAAAGATGAGGTTTAATTAAAATAATAAAAGCTAAAAGATATTACTTGCAATATTAAAAATTTATTATACAACGTGCATTAGTTATAAACTTTATAACCCAATTCATGCAACACAAAAATTTTATCTTCATTTCATCTAATTACACTTCAAACGTTGGTTTTTTCATGGATTATGAAAGACAGTCTTTTGAAGAGACTGGCTCGAATATTAATTCAATTAATTTCGAAATTCAAATTCGGTAACTTTAAGGGTAGTACAGATTTGACAAACAATAACAGAAACAAACTGGGGAACGTTAGTTTTGAAAATAAATAATTCTTTTTTATATTCCCCTGATCATATTATAATCTGAATTTTTATAAATTCAAATGAATACTTACTCCATTCCACATGAATTTGCATACTCTTTGGTCAATTTTTTAAAAAACATATTTGACCATAAATTTCAATTAGTATATTATAAGCACTAATATCTTCATGCGAGACATTGCTAGATTCCTTGTATTATGTATTTTTTAAATATCAATTTTAATACACCATCGGTATATGTAATAAAAGTTATCCGTGGTCAAACATGATCTGAGAAGTTGACTAAAAAGTATGCAGATTCACTTGGTACAAAGGGAGTAATAGAGGATGCATTGACAGAGTAAATAGTATATCGAGTGAATGAAATTAATCTAAAGTTTACCAAAAAATAGAAATGAGTTATAATTTTAAAAAATCATTCCAAAATAAAAAGAGTGTCAATACAAAGTGTCGAATGGAGTATACTAGTATATTACAAATCCTTTTATAACTCATAATACCCACTTTCTAAAATCAAACTCATAATATCATTCTAGATGACTTCTAGTATGTATGATCATATATTCCTTCTATTTTCTTAAATTTGACAATATTTTTTTTTATGTGTCTTTAAAAGTATCACTTTTTTTAGGTAAGATTTTGGAAAAGACCCTCTTTTCACATGTATATTCAATGTTTATGAATATATGAGGTTTAATTAGAATAATGAAAGGGAAACGTTTCAGTTGCAATATCAAAAGTTTATTATACAACGTGTAGTAGTTATAAAGTTTGTAGTCCGATGCACGCAAGCCAAATATTTTATCATCATTTCTCCTTATTTACACTTTAAACCTTGATTTTTCCATGACGTATGGAAATACCGTCTTTCAAGAGACAGACTCATTTCTTTTATGGCAAGAAGTGAATTATTCTCAACCACTTATTAAATTTTGTAATTTCTTTTATTGCTCAATTCTTTTCACATATCTCAACTTTCAAAAACAATAAATTTCCATCTAAAGTTGCGATGCCGAATATAATTAAACAAATGGAGTACGTCTTACATGATTCTCTCCATCCTATACTTAAATCAAGCTTGTTATATTAATTTGGTTCAATAGATTAGTTGACTCTCTTATGTTGTTGAAAGGGTACAGATTTCAAAATTACAAGATGATTATCTGCACTTTCAGGCAAATTTTGCGCCAGTGGAAGAGTCTAAGAAGGCGATTTATTTGGTTGAAATAGAAGGAAGCCTTCCTGGTAATTTTCCAGAAGGATCTTATGTGCGAAATGGTAAGTAATTCTGCACCGGTAGGAAATAAGGGTAATAATCTGTATTCTATTCATGAATGTAGGATACATTATATAGTAGTATAGGATACCTATCCCAGTTAGGAGAAGATAACAGAATACAATTATGGTAGGAATACAAATCCAATTCCAATACCGATACTAATTAACACTAATTCCATAACTATAATACTAATTCCTTAACACTCCTTCTCAAGTTGGAGCATGCGGATCAGAAATGCCCAACTTGCCAAGTAAGGAATGAAATTGGTTACGTCCGAGAGCTTTAGTGAACAAATCCGCGGGTTGGTCAACCGTACGAATATGCTGAGTAATAATAGCGCCAGATTGGACAAGATCTCGAACAAAATGACAATCAACTTCAATGTGCTTAGTACGTTCATGAAAAACCGGGTTGGCCGCGATGTGAATAGCTGATTGACTGTCACAAAACAACTTCATAGGAAAAGAGTGTGAAACCCCTAGGTTTTTCAGCAAGGACCGAAGCCATAATAACTCACAGCAGGCAACTGCAATAGCACGATACTCTGCTTCAGCAGAAGACCGAGAAACAGTAGGTTGCTTCTTAGTCTTCCAGAAAACTGGAGAATCACCAATCATAATAAAGTAACCAGATAAGGAACGCCTAGTAATAGGACAGGCGGCCCAATCTGAATCACAATAAGCAGTCAATTGGAGAGTACTACGGGAAGAAAGAAATAAACCTTGACCAGGATGACTCTTCAGATAGTGCAAAACACGAACCGCAGCTTGTCAGTGAGGAACACAAGGAGACTTCATGAATTGCGCAAGAGTATGAACTGAATAACTAAGTTCAGGACGAGTAATAGTTAGATATATCAGACGCCCAACCAAGCGGCGATACTGCTCTGGGTCATGGTAGGCTGGACCTTCAACACGTGCCAAATCATGTTGTTGCTCCATCGGAAAATCAATTGGTTTAGAAGCAGATAAACCTGTATCAGATAGAATGTCCAAAGCATATTTCCTTTGCGAGAGAAACATCCCCTCCGGTCTTCTAGCAATCTCTATGCCCAAAAAATACTTAAGCAAACCAAGGTCCTTCATGTGAAAACAAGAACTCAAGTATTTCTTGAACGCAGAGATGAGCGAAGAAGAACTACTAGCAATGACCAAATCATACACATAAACCAGAACATGTAAAGACTGTGATCCATTGGAAAAGACAAATAAAGAGTAATCTGCCTTACTTTGAACAAAACCAAATGTCCGTAAAGCCTGAGCCAGTTTAGCAAACCAGTTCCGAGGAGCCTGGCGAAGACCATAAAGAGATTTCTGAAGGCGACAAACCTGACCAGGGGGAACTGCATAGCCAGGCGGAGGACGCATGAACACCTCTTCATGTAAATCACCATGCAGGAAGGCATTATGAACATCCATCTGATGCAGTTCCCAACCACGTATAACAGCAACAGACATGAACAATCGAACAGAACTCATCTTTGCGACCGGAGCAAAAGTCTCAGTGTAATCCATGCCCTCTATCTGGTGATTCCCAAGGACCACTAGACGCGCCTTGTGACGTTCAATAGTACCATCTGAACGGAACTTCGTCCGGTAAACCCATTTGCATCCAATAGCCTTCTTATGCGCAGGCAAAGGAGACAAAGTCCAAGTATGATTGCGCTCTAGGGCAGTGAGTTCCGCAACCATAGCATCTCGCCAATGAGAATGACGGGAAGCCTCAGAGTAAGTAGTAGGATCTGCACTAGAAGTTACAGCACCCAAAAATCTAGAATGCATACTTGAAAAATTATCACAATTTACATAATCAGTAAGAGGATAGAGAACACCCGAGGAAAGTGATGACGCATGAGAGAACGTAGTCGAAGAGGGGGGGGTCTTCAGTAACAAGAGCACAAGTAGAATCATCACACTCATAATCAGCCAAATACGATGGTGGACGTCGAGTACGAACACTTTGTCTAGTGGATGGTGGAATGACGGCTGCTGGCGGAGTAGGACCGACGGACGGCGTAGTCGACGATGTTTCATCGTTGACTGGTGAATAGTCACCGGCATTGACCGGTAAAGAGTCACCGGCATTGACCGGTGTTGGCTCCCTGGCGTTGACCAGAATTGACCGACCGGCGCGGACCGAGGATGGCTCACCGGCGTTGACCGATGTTGACCCACTGGTGTGGACCGAAGTTGACCGGCGTTGATCGGTCAGTATTGACCGGCGGAAGGGCTGTCGGTGGTTGATCGGGAAAACCGTATGGTTCCAGCGAGTAGGAGGAGAAAACCGGTGGTGTAGTGGTGGTGCCGCCAGGTTCATCTGAAGAAGCGGATTGCTGTGATGCAGAGTACGGGAACTGGTCTTCGAAGAAATCAGCATCCCGAGTATTAAAGATAACTCGAGAGTCCAAGTCGAGAAGATGATAGCCTTTCTTTCCAGCAGGATAGCCAAGGAACAAACACCGACGAATTCTTAGAGCAAACTTGTCACGGTATCTTGGAACACGAGCAGCAAAACACAAACATCTAAATACTCGTAAGGAAGAGTAATTGGGCGCCTGTCCATAGAGTAACTCAAAGGGTGTACGACCGTTGAGAAGCTGTGTCGGTGTTCTGTTGATCAGGTAGGCAGCAGTAAGAACACATTCTCCCCAGAAGTCAATAGGAAGATTGGCTTGAAACCGTAAAGCTCGTGCCACATTGAGTAAATGACGATGCTTTCTTTCAACTCGACCATTCTGCTGCGGAGTATCAACCATAGATGTCTCAAAAATGATCCCAGATGCAGTAAAGTGAGATCGAAGAGGCAAAAATTCAGTGCCGTTATCAGCCCGAACTCGTTGAATTGTTCTTCCCCACTGGTTCTTGACTAAGGCACTAAATTCTAAAAATCTAGAAGCTACTTCAGATTTAGCTACTAACAAATAAACCCAAACAGCTCGGGAATAATCATCTACGATTGTAAAAAAATAAAATGCACCACTAGAGGATGGAGTACGATAAGGTCCCCAAACATCACAATGTACTAATTGAAATAATGCAGTAGCATTTGTAGAACTTAATGGAAAACTGTGTCTAGTCTGTTTTGCTCTATAACAGACGGAGCAAGGTATAGTAGTATTATTGGTGCTAAAAGCAAGAGTAGGAATAGAAGACAACACCGTGGATGATGGATGACCAAAACGCTGATGTCATAAATCAGATGAGGAAACCGAAGCAACTGTCGGAATAGATTGCAGGATATGAGGACGAAGGCGAGTATCCAACAGACGAACCCAATAAACCCCCCCTTTCTGTTCACCCACGCCAATCACAATCCCCGTACTGATTTTCTGTAAAATGCAATAATTTTCAGTAAACAAGGCTAGACATTTTAAGGCAGATAACAATCTAGAACAGGATAATAAATTGCATCGCAAAGTAGGTATGTAGAGCACATGAGGAATGGTTACATCACCAAAACAAATAGACCCATATTGTGTAGCAGACGACACAGATCCATCAGGTAGTATAACATTCACAGTGTTGGTAGCAGTAGTAATATCAGTAAGAGAACCTTTGTCACCAATCATGTGATATGAGGCTCCCGAATCAAGAATCCAAGGTAAAGTAGACTTACCGGACCCATGGTCAGATAATGAATCAAACTGATTAAATAAATGTATGGTCGTACTCCATTATTCGTCAGACAAAGCAAGACCAAAATCAGATCGTTTAGGTAAGCCAGAGGAGGCGGTCACCGCAAACCCTTGCGGCGACGTCACTATGCGGCGAAAATAGTCATAACACAAATGACAATCAAATAGATAATAAGTTAATAAATTCTTGCAATAAAGCTGGAGAAAGAGGAAACCAAGTGAGCTGGAGGGGACACGCGCGTGGAGACACGCGCTTGAAGGGAAAAATGCGCCTGTAGGCAACCGTGCGTGGATTCAGGCGCGCGTGAATTTCACGCGCGCCTCTATTGATGGTGACTGGCGGCATCGGCGTTGGCCTCTGTTGACTGTGCTGGCGACGTCGACGGTGAGAAAATGGCGAGGAAGCGCGACATCGACTGTGCTGGAGCGAAGCGGCAAATGGCACACGGCTCAGCGGAAATCGCCGGACGGTGGTTGATGGCGAGCTCGGAGGTGGGCAGAGATCGGCGACAGGCCGCGTTGGATCGGCGGTGGGAGGCTCTGAGTCAGAGAACGAAGCCGTAGATAGCTTCTCCGGAGACAGAATGAACCGCCGAAGCTTCTCCGGCGTCGGCGGTACAAACGAAGAAGGAAGCTGCAGTTTTTTTTTTGACAGCGGAATATTTTTTTAGAGGTTTAGGATTTTAGGCTCTGATACCATATAGGAAATAAGGGTAATAATCTGTATTCTATTCATGAATGTAGGATACATTATATAGTAGTATAGGATACATATCCCAGTTAGGAGAAGATAACATAATACAATTATGGTAGGAATACAAATCCAATTCCAATACCGATACTAATTAACACTAATTCCATAACTATAATACTAATTCCTTAACAGCACCTCTCCAATTCACACAATGATAGGCATGTTGTCATATTTAAATTATTTCAGCCAAATAAATCACGACTGGAAATGTAAAACAAATAATCGTTTAATGTCTTCCCCCCGGAGATAGGCCCGTCAAATGGGTCGGGTCATCGGTTGGTAACCGTTATACATATACCATTTTTACTTATTGCACAATGACCATTGAGTTAATGGATACAATTGGATTGTAGTTACTGAGTTTAATTGAGTTGGATAATGAGTTAACTGTTGGACAATTTTGGGTGGGTCAAGTTGAGTTGGGTTTTGGGTGATCCATGGATAATTTCATATCATAAGTTAACTAAATTTTCATAAGTTTGATCACGAATTATTTAATTTTTCCCTAATATATAATCATTTATTATATTATGTACATCATATTATATTATATTTAATAATATATATGTATATATATATATATAATATGTTGCCTTGTAAACTCGATGAAATTAACGAATAATATTAGTTGGGTTCGTTCTCATATAATTTATGAGCTCGAATACTGTATGAACTCAAATATTGTACAAGCTCGAATACTGTGCGAGCTCGAATACTGTATCATTGAGCTCGAATACTATAAGAACTCGAATATTGTATGAATTCGAATACTTAACGAGATTGAACTCGAATATTGTACGAACTCGAATACTGTACGAGATTGAATTCGAATACTGTACGAGCTCGAATACTTTATGAGATTGAGTTCGAATACTGTTCGAGATTGAGCGTGAATACTTTACGAACTTGAATACTGTACGAGATTGAGTTCAAATATTGTACGAGCCCGAACACTGTACGAACTCTCGAATACTGCACGAGATTGAGCTCCAATAATTTGTATTATTTGAGAATTATAGTGAATTTTTATATTAAATATTACACATGCATTTAGTTGGGTAATTTTGGATATTTTATGGGGTATTTGTTAGGTTCCCATTGAGTTAACATAATAAGGGACACAGTGAGATCAAAATTTAATTATTCGCATCCCGCCCAATCCCAAAAACTAATGAGTATTTAATACCCGATCCCATTGGATAATGACAACTTGTAACCCAACTTGGATAATGAGTTATTGGGTTAATCACATAATGACTTATTGGATAATATATTTTAACACATTGGGTCCTATGAGCTATCTAATGAGTTACCCAATGGGTTATCCATTTAATGATCCAGCTCATTTATAATCCAACCCATTATGACCCATTAATAAATAGGTTGATTGGATAAAGACTCATTGAATAATGAATTAATTGGGTTTGGTTAATGGGCTGATCCAATTAACCAATTTGACAGGCCTAGCGAGGGGATAAGAGGGTTGAGTTCATAATCAAAATGTTTTGATTATACATATTGCCATTGAATTAGAATCATAAACAGAAAGTAAATGGAAATTTAATGTATTCAATTTATTTCAGGTCCAAATCCTCTGTTTGGAGGATACAAGTCAGCAGTTTCTATACTTGGAAAGTCAAGCCACACATGGATAGAAGGAGAAGGAATGCTTCATGCTTTGCACTTCATAAAAGATACGGATAATGGAAAATGGACCCTCAAATACAGAAATAAATATGTGCAGTCAGAAACTTTCAAGCATGAGATTGAAAGAGTTAAGCCAACTTTCCTCCCAGCCGTAGAAGGAGATCCTCTTGCTGTGTTTGCTGCTCAGTTGCTCAATCTGGTAAGAGATTATCACTTTGACAGTGCACATGTCTGTAAGTTTGTTCAGAATTCAAGTACAAATGTGCCTTAGATGATAAAATATTACCACAAAAATAGATACAATTCTACAAATTATTTGAGTAATGGGATCATATCATAGAACCAATTGGTTCTATGAACAGGTGACTCGTATTCTTATGTATTATGCTATAGCTCTTGTTAGCCATCAATGTGAGAATTTTAACACAATAATGAATTTGTCGGGAGGAATGGATACAATGTTGGCTAACCTTGCACTTCATAGTTAGTTTACTTATGTTCTTCTTAATCTTCAGTTTAGATTCGGCACAGTAAACAAACACCTCAGCAATACCAATGTCTTTGAGCATTCCGGGAGGTGTTTTGCAACAGCAGAAAGTCATGAACCTCAAGAAATAGATTTATCATCTCTGGAAACTTATGGGAAATGGGATGTTGATGGAAAGTGGAATCGACCCTTTACTAGCCATCCCAAGGTATGTACATGCCTTGTTAAACTCGCTCTATCGCTATAAAATCACAATCTCAGCCCTTGAATGATCCATCCTTAGTAGTATTACAAATGTGAAGTAGGCCTTGTTTTCCCAAGCTTATCTGGATTTCAGTTCATTTCAGCATAAAAATTGAATCGGCGCCATTTAGGTTAATTTAGTTATATTATCATTATTTTCAGTGCACTTATTTTAAATCCAGTTCAAAAAAGCTCTATAGAACATGGATTTAGTTTTGAGAATTAAAGCCAAAAGGCAGATTTAGTGCATGGAAAGATTATGATGAAGTGGTATGGTGTGTGTGTGTGTGTTGTGCTGTTGTACAGAAAGTTCCATCCACGGGAGAGTTGGTTGTGTTCGGGATCTCGGCAGTTAAACCTTATTACGAACTCGGAGTCATTTCAGGTAATCTTTGTTTTCAAATATTAGGAATAAGAGTCTATTGGTTTTTTGAAGAATTATAAATGGGTAATTGGCATCAGCAGTCTTTAAATGTGAGGGTAAATTCTACATTAGATGCAGTTATAAGCTGATGCTCGATTTTATTTACTGTTCGCAGCTGATGGGAAGGAAATGATTCACAGTGTGGATATCCAGCTAAACAGATGCACGCTATGCCATGACATAGGGATTACAGAGAGGTAGAAATATATATATAGTACATGACACTCTTGTTCATGTTTTTAAGTTTTTTCTTATCTCAGGTACAATGTGATCTTGGACTTTCCTCTGACAATAGATGTAAACCGACTCATGAATGGCGGCGCGTAAGCACTCTACTTGTAACTTCTTTCTATGAGATGTGCATTTGTTGAAGTACTGTGTAAATCCCGAATTGATGTGTCGGGAAAATATGTAATGATAGCTTACATTAATCTACCTTTGTAGACTAATAAGGTATGAAGAGCAAAGCCATACGAGGATCGGAGTTATGCCACGTTATGGTGATGCGGACTCTGTTACATGGTTTGAGGTGGAACCATGCACTGCATTTCATTTGATCAACTGTTTTGAGGATGGTGACGAGGTAACTAATTCGACAGCTGTGGAAATATGGAGTAAAACTTCTTGGATCGCCTCCACCTAGAATCAGTTGGTTTTGAGATGGAACACCAAGATACATTAAAGTTTAACGTGATATCAGAAGCTAAATTGGATTATAAATGGGGCAATGTTAAATGGGCTCGGACATTTGCACGTGAGGGGGCGTATTGAAATATTCCTACATCGATTTCTTAAAAACTAAATGGCTTATGTATATATAATTCTTGGTCGCCTCCGCTTAGAACCAATTAATTCTTGGCCCCTGAAAAAGCTATTATTTTGAAATAGACGGATGATGAAACTTGAGAGTTCGTAAAGGTAGAATGCCACAAGCTTCCAGAGGATACATTTTGTACAGGAGCTTCATTCGTTCACAAATCAGGAGGAGTTGAAGAAGATGATGGTTGGCTTATCGCATTCACACACAATGAAAGGACTAACTTATCTCAGGTAAGGAGCATATAAAGGCTAGAAATTTAAACATATTCTCAAATTTGGTTTTTTGATTGGAACCTTAAACATTTTGTTTCATCCTCACAAAAACTTTTTGAAATTTTACATCTATTTTTACTCTGCCTGATAAGTATATCCCGAATATGCATGTGATGTTGCGAGAAGTGAATAATGTTGTGGCATATACTTTCTTCCTTTCTTACAGGTCTTTATTGTTGATGCCAAGAAGGTTTCGAGCGAGCCTGTCGTAAAAATCACTCTTCCAACTAGAGTGCCTTATGGTTTTCATGGCGCCTTTTTGCTTGCGTAATTCACTAGCATCTGGCCACTGAAATGAATATACATTATTTATATGGTTTTGTTCTTCAATTTTATATTTGGGCAAAAGATGCAGCTGTTTTGGTCCTAGCATTTCATTTGTCACACAACCTGTAGTGTAATTAAACTCCCAGCAGTGCAAATGGGTTCATGCATATGAAAGAGGGATAGTGGATGAAACCAAGTTAGGGCTGTTCAAATCACATGCCCAACCCCACCCGATTCATTTTGATTCGGCCCATTCAAGCTGGGTTAGGTAGAATTATTGTTTCATTTGGGTCAATTTGATTTGGGTTTTGTTGGATTTCGATCCAGACCCGTTTACAATTTAGCACAATTTTCTTGATGAATAAATCCCCTTGCAAAAAAGATGGATTGTGGAATTAAAATCTTTGACAAATTGAGGGAACTTACAAAACCCTTATAGTGCCGCACGAACTCAGGTGTCTAGCCCTCAGGGTATGCCTAACTTTGACTTGCTCTCTAACTAGCTCCTTGGATCAGATTACAAGGTTAATTGATAATTATCTAGCCATTGGGGTTAAACAACAATGGAAGAAGCTTACAAGCAACAAGAGTATGAACTTAAAGGTTTGTATATTTGATTGATAAAAGATTGGTCTCAAACTCGAGAATTCAACCCCTATTTATAGGGCTGAATTCGTCCAAACCCTAGTCCTAATCAAGATGGAATTTGGCGATTCCTGTCAGAAACTGTATAAAATTATGGCAGCTTTAAATATCTAGAACCATATCTAACTACAATTCCTAAAATAAGCTGACTATGGCTGAATTCATCCATATCACACATTGGATGAATATTGTCTTACCTAATCTTATCAAAATTAAGACTATATAAACCCTAATGGACTGTATTTTTGAAATTCAGCTCTTCAAAGCCCACATGACCGAATCATCAGTTCAAAAACCCAAAATGATATAATTTTACAATATTTTACAGTGATCACACTACCTCATTAAAAACCAAGTGGGAAAAAAGAGTATAGTGTTCTTCATTATATCTTCAGTTCTTCGACAGTTTTAAACAATACATCTAAGATGTCGATGATGACTCCTTCTTCAATTCTTCATCATAAAGGCGATCAATCAAAGAATTTAAAGCAGTATCCCTATGCTTCATTTTGACCTAGTAATAGGTCCCGCCATGGCACTTAGAGGATCCTGAACATAACATTTAAATATTTGATCAAGATGTGGAATATCTTAATTTATTGATGTAGTTATCTTGGCATCTCCATCATTCCCTCCGTGGTTGAAAGGTTTTGCCTCGAAACTGAATCGTCTTCAAAGGTAAATAGAGATAAGTCAGCAACATTAAAGGTTGCACTAACACCACAATGATCTGGTAACTGAAGCTTGTAAGCGATATCGTTGACATGCTCAACCACTTTAAAAAGACCATCTCCACATGGACTCAGCTTATATTTTCGAGCATTTGGAAACCTCTCCTTCCACAGATGAACCCAACCATAATCTCCCACGTTGAACCTCATCAACTTGCGGCCTAATTAGCTTTGTCAGCATTCTGTGCATTTTTTGGTTCAATTTTCATGTGCACCTTCTCATGAATTTTCTTCACAAAATCAGCTTTCTTTTCTCCATAAAGGTTTTTAACGTGTTTGAAATTCAATGGAAGTAGATCAAGAGGTGTAATAGGTAGAAAACCATAAACAATTTCAAATGGAGATACAGAAGTAGTAGAATGAATAGTGCAATTATAAGCAAACTCTGCAATCAGAATACATTTTTCCCAATTCTTTAAGTTATTCTGAACTAGGGCACACGGGAGAGCTCCTAGGGTCCAGTTGGTAACTTCTGTTTGTCCATTAGTTTGAGGTTGACTGGCAGTAGAAAACAACAATTTTGTCCCTAACTTGCGCCACAAGGTATTCCAAAAGTAGGATAAAAATTTAACATCACGATTAGAGACAATAGACGCAGGAATCCCATGTTACTGAGCTATATCTTTCAAAAATAGATCCACAACATGTTTTGCATCATATGTTTTCCTGCAAGGAACAAAGTGTGCCATTTTTTAAAATCTATCCATAACCACAAAGATAGAATCATTACCTGACTGAGATCATGGTAAAGCTAGGACAAAATCCATGGAAATATCAACCCAAGGTTGTGTAGGAACATGTAATGGAGTATAAAGACCATGAGGCTTAGTTTTAGACTTAGCCTTCAAGCAATCAAGACAATTCCTACAAACCCTTTCAATAGCAAGTGCCATTTTTTGCCAATAGAAGTGTTGTCGCAACAAATTGTAAGTTTTAAATGCACCAAAATATCCCATTGATTCTGAGTGAGGGGTTTGGTCCTTAGGTTTTCTGATCTATGTCAGGGACCAAAAGACATTTGTGCCCCATCAACAACAATAGAGAACTCGATTTCCTTCCTTTTAATATGAGTTAGGAAGTAAGGAATTTTGAATTCTTTCATGTATATATCCGGGGAGAGAAATTTTTTTGAATCTGAGCTTCTAATATGTGTTATACGGATCTCAATACTTTACCCATAAAGGGCATGCCGTTAGGGTTTTCAATCTGTGTTAGAGCCCTTGGTGGTTCGAATCCTATCAAACAAGCATAGGGGATTCGAACTGTGGTCTTCCATTTTGTGCCAGAATCCAAGTGCATCCGAATCTATAATTTTTAATTGTAGAGGGTTCCAGCTCCGGTGTTCTAAACTGAGCCAAAATCTGGGGAGTTCAACCCTATGTATAGTGCATTTGTCCTTTGGGTTCTAATTTGTGCTGAAATCCCAAGGATTTGATTCAGGTGTTTTGACTGTAAAGGATCTGGGCTCCATGGGTTCTAGTTTGTGCTAGATCCCAAGGAGCTTGAATCAATCTGCAAAGGGATGAGGGGTTTAACCTCCAACCTTTTAATCTGCGTTCAGAACCGAAGGGTTCGTGTGCAAAGTGAGAAGTGGAAAAGTTGCGTGGGATTAGGGATCCAAGGCGAGAAGTGGAAAGGTCACAGGCGTGATGCTTACTTTTCTTCTGGGCACGTGGAGCTCCTGTTGGCTTCCATGTGTGCCACTTTCTCCATTAATGCCTTGGGTTTCTCTCTCACACTGCCCATTTACCCACGCACTTGCTTTTCTGCGTGGCGGCCCAAGGTAATGATTACCTTTTAAATCCCTCTATATATACAACGGGATTTTTCACCTCTGACTTCACATTTTTCCCCAAATAATTTCAAACTTAAAACAACCTCTTTTCTGTCAGAGCAGTTTTCCGGCAACCTTTCCCTGTTAAAGCTTCCAAGGAGCTCAGGTTCCTTTCTGACCATTCAACTAGTAAGTCCCCTATCTCTTAAGCTCTCATTTCCCTTTTACAATGTCGTAAACACCATCGTTGGGGAAGAACTCCATTCCAGCCTTTTTTTTTACCGTGTCTACTGCTGGTGGCATAGAGAATTCTCGTCTTCAAGACTCCGGTGCCATTCCATCTATGGCGGCAGGTTCTTTTCCAGAGGGTTTCAAAGCCGCAGGGACTCAAGCAGTAGCATAGCGCCACCCCACGGTTTTTGGCACAAATGGGTTGCTTCTAGATCTAGGGTTCCGAGCTGGGCAAAGGTTTAGGAAGATAAGAAGGGCCGCCCCTTCTTTTTTGAGAAAATTGAAGCCAAAGTTTGAGGACCCTTCAACATACATCGCCTTAGAATATGTTATAGTTGATAGAGATTGGCTACTAAGCGATCCCCTCGATATTCCGAGGAACTTTGATTTCGTTTGGCCGGAGGAGGTGTATGACTGGATCTATAGCCAAAAGCTAGTCCTGCTAGAATTATTTTAAAAAAATTTATGTATTAATGAAGGCTTACTTTTATCGTACTTTTTTCTTTCTTACTTTCTTTTTTTTTTCACTCGTAGACCCTAAATCTGCACCCGACCCCCCCCCCCCCATCTACAAAAGAGCACTTCCTTCGACTTTTTCTTTCAAGTCATGAAAGAGTGGTATCTCCAAATCGAGGAATAGGCTTGGGAACATCGGATTAAGGCACTCGGTTTTGGTACAGGTTCATCTGGCTCAAAGAGGAGCTTCAAGCAGCGCACGAAGAACTAGGCTTGTGGAACACTGGACTTCACAACAGGTAAAAAGAACTTCTCGATACGCCGAGTGATTTGAGAGAGGAAAGAGATTGCTTAGCTGCTGCGAAGGACGACATTTTGGGAGACTTCCGTTCTCTCGAAGCCAAGAATAATGAAGTTCTCGAAGAGATTACTACCAAAGCCAGGTTCACCACGATGCATGAATGCCTTACCGCTGCTAAGGCCTACAAAGCTGTTATGGGGGCATCGTCTTCTCGAACCAATGATGAAAAGGAAGAGGCGGTTAGGGGACATCTATGAGCTATAGTTTGAGCAAAGGATCAGGTAGCGGTGGGGATGTTCTGCAGAGTGGTGTTATTGATGGCGGCGGTGGTCTGCGATGTAGCCGCCATAGCGGCAGGGTTATCCGTCGCCAAGGTTAGGCCCGTGGTTAAGGATCGAAGTATGTGTAGGAATTAGCCATTCACAGACAGAAAAGCGTTATCAGAAAGTTAGAGAGACGGAGGAGAATTCAGAGCATAGAGAGAGAAAGCGTCCGAAAAAGGATTTTTTTTTTCCGTTTCTTTTTGCTACATCACTTTCCCTTTCTTCCACTATTTCTAACTCATGGTTTCTATCACTTATTTCATTAGTTCATTTTCATTATTTATATTTAATCATATATAAATAATAAACACAATTATGTATTTTAGATCAAGATATTATTAGAAAACATAACATATTTATATATCAATTGATTTATTTGTTAATCTTTGAGTTTCATATTGTGATGCTTACATAAATATATTATTTTATTAATAGTATCAACATAAAACTCACATATAAAAAAGTTATGACAATGAAATAATATTTGAATTTAAAATATTGATACAAAACATAGAGTCATATAAAATTTAATAAGTATTATTTGTTCTTTTATATTTGTACCATATTTGTAATTTAGTTATATATGAAAATTGACTATTTTTCTTTTTATATTTATCATACACAAAAAATATTATAAATGCTATTAAATTAATAATAATACATAATTTAAAGATTATTCCTTTTAGGAAGTAAACCATTCGACTAAATATATTGCAACACCTTAAAAAAATTACTCTAGCAAGCGAAAGATAGATTAAAACGTTAGAGATGCTCTGACATTTATAACACCTTTACAATTTGCAAATTTGGGAGAGTATATCATATAAAATGAGTTGGTTAAGCTATTACGGGATATATTTTATTTTTATTGGAACACTTCCTCCTCTGATGCAATTTTTGCTAAGTTAATCAGAATCATTCCGAGTGTAGTAATCTGGTACTTGTGGCGTGCTAGATGTACTTATATTTTTGAAGGAACAAAGCCAGTCATAGATCTCATATTCAAAAGAATATTGTACCACATTAATGACACCTTGTTGGCATTCAAAGCTGGACTTTAGATGGGAATTATCACACATATGCCAAAACTTCTATATCAGAAAACCAAAAGCCAGCGACCATTAAGGATATTTAGGTGGCTCTCACCCTCAAAATATAAGCTAAACACTGATGGTTCTTGTTTAGCACCGGTACTGCAGGTATCGGTTGTATCATCAGAGATCACGAAGGTAAAGTAGTTGTTGCATTATCCAAGTCTATCTCTGCTGAATTAGTTTTGCAGGCAGAAACCACAGCTTTGTTACATGGAATATATCTAGCTCAAGAGCACGTCATTAGAAACATTGAAATAGAAACTGACTCAAAAGTGCTACTCAGAATGGTACACAAGCAATTCAAGATCCCATGGAAGATGCAGCGGGAGATATGGCATCTGCTTCAACATATGGATTACACTATGCAACACATATACAGAGAGGCAAACGGAGCTGCCGACTCCCTTGCAAAGATGGCTAGCCGAGATCAGGTAAGTGGCTCCTATGTTTCTGCAGGTCTGCCACAAAAGGTTACTGGTCATGTGAAGCTTGATGCGGAAGGAATATCTCATATTAGACTAGAATAGTCATTCGAAAAACTTTGTATCTGTTTTTTCCACGGTTTTTTCTGTTGATCTTCAGGTTAGTTATCAGGTCACTGTATAGTTTTTTTTAAAGATCTTCGGATAAATTATCCGAGGTAAGGTATTACGTCCCCCTCTTTTTATGTACCTTTTTATTTTATTAATAAACGGGCAGGGATCTGCCAAACCCCACACCATCACATGTGGTTTTAATAAATAAATAAATAAAAAAGAGTTGGTTAAGCTATTTTCGTTGGTATCCGATAGTCATTGTGTTAATAAAAACAAAAGGAAAAAGTTGGTAATTTTTGTCTTTTATAGTTTTCGTTTGTCGAATCCCATACACAGAAAATGGTATCGATGCCATGACTAGAGGACAAAACCATCCCAGCAATATTCAAGTACCGGATATGTTAATGGCACTTGGGAATTCAATGATAACTGTTTTGCTTTGTCACTTCATTGCCCAAATCCAACCCTTAGGCCATCTTTATTTTAGTATCCCCGGGTCCTAGTAATTTTCTGGCGATCAATTCCAGTCTCTCTAAATCAAACACAGACACACAGTAGCTATGATACATAGTGCCTGCAACAGGTCGTCTCCGGCGTGTAGTTCATCCAGTCCGGCATCGAAGCCTTTTCTTCCGAACAAAAATGCAGTCGCCGGCACCGGAACCGGAACCTTTTCTCCATTTCCAAACAAGGTGTGTTCATGTCATTATCCTTCAAAAACCCCTCTACTGATGCCTATATGTCGCTTGATATCTTCTGCTTGATTTGCGCAGCATATATCGATACAGCCTATGCTGAAACGGGTGGAGAAAATTCTTAATGACGTCCCGATGACCATCAAGAAGAACACCGTCAAATTGTTGGACGCTTTGGTGGATTCAGCCTTTGAGTTTGTTGATCAGCCATTGCTTCCATCTCAAGTATGTGATGTTATCTCCTCTGTCGGTCTGATTTTGAGTCTTTTGTTTGTTGTTTTTTTTTTTGCCTCAAACATGGGTTTTTTATGCTCCCTCGTTCTTTTAATCTTTCGATATTCGAAAGTGCCAATATAGCCCTATATAGTTAGTAAAAGTGCCAATCTAACCCTATAAGTTTTAAGGATGTGCTGGTATAACCCAACAAACAGTAGAAATGTACTGATATAACCCTACAAACATTAGGAATGTGCTGATATAACCCTACAAACATTAGGAATGTACTGATATAACCCTACAAACATTAGGAATGTGCTGATATAACCCAATAAGATTGCATAATGTGCTGATACAACCCTACCTAATTTCAACGAACTATGGCGTTCCGGCTAACTATGAGGGTAAAATTGTCCACCCAATTTCAGAGTTAGCCCAAAGGGTATTTTGGTCAATTTACGTAGAGTCAACGCTGAAAAATTGAGGTCAATGCCGGAAATGGGGTCTGAGGGTTATATTGGCACTTTCATTAACTAGTTAGGGTTATTTTTGCACTAAAAATTATCATAGGGTTATATTGACACTTACTCAAGTAGGTAGGATTATATTGACGAGTGGGTCTCCCGACAGGCGGCATATCCATAAGCTTATGGACAGACCACTTATTTCTTACCTTATACACTGCATTTCTTAAATTACATACAAAATTTAAAATTTTTGAAAATATTTTTTTATATCATATATTTTTATATTTTCACCTTCAAATACATATTATTACTTGTTTTAACTTATAAAATGCAATATTTAAATTTTATAAAAAATTACAACATTTAATGCAAATGCCCCTTAGGACTGTCCAGCATTTCCTGAGACTTTCTCTATATTGACACTTATCCCAAAAGTTAAAAAGTCTGATTGAGTGAATAAATATCTTTTTGACGGAGAATAGGAGAGTAGTAGGGAATATAAATAGTTACTATGTGATATATTATTTAATTTATTATTTCATGTATTTTAAAATTATTATTTTTTAAAATTTTTCTTACACATAAAAATTAGAAATATTAGTAGGAAAATATCAAGGCAAAGTATTGAGATATAGAAATATGAGGTTTAATTAAAATAATAAAAGGTAAAAGATGTTACTTGCAATATTAAAAATTTATTATACAACGTGCAGTAATTATAAACTTTATAACTCAATTCATGCAACACAAAAACTTTATCTCCATTTCATCTAATTACACTTCAAACGTTGGTTTTTTCATGGATTATGAAAGACAGTCTTTTGAAGAGACTGGCTCGAATATTAATTCAATTAATTTCGAAATTCAAATTCGGTAACTTTAAGGGTAGTACAGATTTTGACAAACAATAACAGAAACAAACTGGGGAACGTTAGTTTTGAAAATAAATAATTCTTTTTTATATTCCCCTGATCATATTATAATCTGAATTTTTATAAATTCAAATGAATACTCCCTCCATTCCACATGAATTTGCATACTCTTTGGTCAATTTTTTAAAAAACACATTTGACCATAAATTTCAATTAGTATATTATAAGCACTAATATCTTCATGCGAGACATTGCTAGATTCCTTGTATTATGTATTTTTTAAATATCAATTTTAATACACCATCGGTATATGTAATAAAAGTTATCCGTGGTCAAACATGGTCTGAGAAGTTGACTAAAAAGTATGCAGATTCACTTGGTACAAAGGGAGTAATAGAGGTTGCATTGACAGAGTAACAATATTCTTTTTTTTTATGTGTCTTTAAAAGTATCACTTTTTTTAGGCAAGATTTTGGAAAAGATCCTCTTTTCACATGTTTATGAATATACGAGGTTTAATTAGAATAATGAAAGGTAAACGTTTTAGTTGCAAGATTAAAATTTTATTATACAACGTGTAGTAGTTATAAAGTTTGTAGCCCGATGCACGTAAGCCAAATATTTTATCATCATTTCTCCTTATTTACACTTTATACCTTGATTTTTCCATTACTTATGGAAAGACCGTCTTTCAAGAGACAGACTCATTTCTTTTATGGCAAGAAGTGAATTATTCTCAACCACTTATTAAATTTTTTAATTTCTTTTATTGCTCAATTCTTTTCACATATCTCAACTTGCAAAAAAAAAAAAAAATCCATCTAAAGTAGCGATGCCGAATATAATTAAACAAATGGAGTACGTCTTACATGATTCTCTCCATCCTATACTTAAATCAAGCTTGTTATACTAATTTGGTTCAATAGATTAGTTGACTCTCTTATGTTGTTGAAAGGGTACAGATTTCAAAATTACAAGATGATTATCTGCACTTTCAGGCAAATTTTGCGCCAGTGGAAGAGTCTACGAAGGCGATTTATTTGGTTGAAATAGAAGGAAGCCTTCCTGGTAATTTTCCAGAAGGATCTTATGTGCGAAATGGTAAGTAATTC
The DNA here is from genome assembly GCA_037428765.1 of Rubia yunnanensis. Classification (NCBI taxonomy): domain Eukaryota; kingdom Viridiplantae; phylum Streptophyta; class Magnoliopsida; order Gentianales; family Rubiaceae; genus Rubia; species Rubia yunnanensis. The sequence goes on along the minus strand of CM075061.1, from coordinate 154,114,539 downwards.
TGCACCGGGAAATAAGGGTAATAATCTGTATTCTATTCATGAATGTAGGATACATTATATAGTAGTATAGGATACCTATCCCAGTTAGGAGAAGATAACAGAATACAATTATGGTAGGAATACAAATCCAATTCCAATACCGATACTAATTAACACTAATTCCATAACTATAATACTAATTCCTTAACACTCCTTCTCAAGTTGGAGCATGCGGATCAGAAATGCCCAACTTGCCAAGTAAGAAATGAAATTGGTTACGTTCGAGAGCTTTAGTGAACAAATCCGCGGGTTGGTCAACCGTACGAATATGCTGAGTAATAATAGCGCCAGATTGGACAAGATCTCGAACAAAATGACAATCAACTTCAATGTGCTTAGTACGTTCATGAAAAACCGGGTTGGCCGCGATGTGAATAGCTGATTGACTGTCACAAAACAACTTCATAGGAAAAGAGTGTGAAACCCCTAGGTCTTTCAGCAAGGACCGAAACCATAATAAATCACAGCAGGCAACTGACATAGCACGATACTCTGCTTCAGCAGAAGACCGAGAAACAGTAGGTTGCTTCTTAGTCTTCCAGGAAACTGGAGAATCACCAATCATAATAAAGTAACCAGATAAGGAACGCCTAGTAATAGGACAGGCGACCCAATCCGAATCACAATAAGCAGTCAATTGGAGAGTACTACGGGAAGAAAGAAATAAACCTTGACCAGGATGACTCTTCAGATAGTGCAAAACACGAACCGCAGCTTGCCAGTGAGGAACACAAGGAGACTTCATGAATTGCGCAAGAGTATGAACTGAATAACTAAGTTCAGGACGAGTAATAGTTAGATATATCAGACGCCCAACCAAGCGGCGATACTGCTCTGGGTCATAGTAGGCTGGACCTTCAACACGTGCCAAATCATGTTGTTGCTCCATCGGAAAATCAATTGGTTTAGAAGCAGATAAACCTGTATCAGATAGAATGTCCAAAGCATATTTCCTTTGCGAGAGAAACATCCCCTCCGGTCTTCTAGCAATCTCTATGCCCAAAAAAGCTTAAGCAAACCAAGGTCCTTCATGTGAAAACAAGAACTCAAGTATTTCTTGAACGCAGAGATGAGCGAAGAAGAACTACCAGCAATGACCAAATCATCCACATAAACCAGAACATGTAAAGACTGTGATCCATTGGAAAAGACAAATAAAGAGTAATCTGCCTTACTTTGAACAAAACCAAATGTCCGTAAAGCCTGAGCCAGTTTAGCAAACCAGTTTTGAGAAGCCTGGCGAAGACCATAAAGAGATTTCTGAAGGCGACAAACCTGACCAGGGGGAACTGCATAGCCAGGCGGAGGACGCATGAACACCTCTTCATGTAAATCACCATGCAGGAAGGCATTATGAACATCCATCTGATGCAGTTCCCAACCACGTATAACAGCAACAGACAGGAACAATCGAACAGAACTCATCTTTGCGACCGGAGCAAAAGTCTCAGTGTAATCAATGCCCTCTATCTGGTGATTCCCAAGGACCACTAGATGCGCCTTGTGACGTTCAATAGTACCATCTGAACGAAACTTCGTCCGATAAACCCATTTGCATCCAATAGCCTTCTTATGCACAGGCAAAGGAGACAAAGTCCAAGTCTGATTGCGCTCTAGGGTAGTGAGTTCCGCAACCATAGCATCTCGCCAATGAGAATGACGGGAAGCCTCAGAGTAAGTAGTAGGATCTGCACTAGAAGTTACAGCACCCAAAAATCTAGAATGCATACTTGAAAAATTATCACAATTTACATAATCAGTAAGAGGATAGAGAACACCTGAGGAAAGTGATGACGCATGAGGGAACGTAGTCGAAGAGGGGGGGTCTTCAGTAACAAGAGCACAAGTAGAATCATCACACTCATAATCAGCCAAATACGATGGTGGACGTCGAGTACGAACACTTTGTCTAGTGGATGGTGGAACGACAGCAGCTGGCGGAGTAGGACAGACGTCGGGCGGCGTAGTCGACGATGTTTCGTCCTTGACTGGTGAATAGTTACTGGCATTGACCGGCGAAGAGTCACCGGCATTGACCGGTGTTGGTTCCCCGGCGTTGACCGAAATTGATCGACCGGCGCGGACCGACAATGGCTCAGCGGCGTTGACCGATGTTGACCCACTGGTGTGGACCGGAGTTGACTCATCGGCGTTGACCGGCGTTGATCGGTCAGTATTGACCGGCGGAAGGGCTGCCGGTGGTTGATTGGGAAAACCGTATGGTTCCAGCGAGTAGGAGGAGAAAACCGGCGGTGTAGTGGTGGCGCCGCCAGGTTCATCTGAAGAAGCGGATTGCTGAGATGCAGAGTATGGGAACTGCTCTTCGAAGAAATTAGCATCCCGAGTATTAAAGATAACTCGAGAGTCCAAGTCGAGAAGATGATAGCCTTTCTTTCCAGCAGGATAGCCAAGGAACAAACACTGACGACTTCTTAGAGCAAACTTTTCACGGTATCTTGGAACACGAGCAGCAAAACACAAACATCCAAATACTCATAAGGATGAGTAATTGGGCGCCTGTCCATAGAGTAACTCAAAGGGAGTACGACCGTTGAGCAGCAGTAAGAACACATTCTCCCCAGAAGTCAATAGGAAGATTGGCTTGAAACCGTAAAGCTCGTGCCACATTGAGTAAATGACGATGCTTTCTTTCAACTCGACCATTCTGCTGCGGAGTATCAACCATAGATGTCTCAAAAATGATCCCAGATGCAGTAAAGTGAGACCGGAGAGGCAAAAATTCAGTGCCGTTATCAGCCCGAACTCGTTGAATTGTTCTTCCCCACTGGTTCTTGACTAAGGCACTAAATTCTAAAAATCTAGAAGCTACTTCAGATTTAGCTACTAACAAATAAACCCAAACAGCTCGGGAATAATCATCTACGATTGTAAAAAAATAAAATGCACCACTAGAGGATGGAGTACGATAAGGTCCCCAAACATCACAATGTACTAATTGAAATAATGCAGTAGCATTTGTAGAACTTAATGGAAAACTGTGTCTAGTCTGTTTTGCTCTATAACAGACGGAGCAAGGTATAGTAGTATTATTGGTGCTAAAAGCAAGAGTAGGAATAGAAGACAACACCGTGGATGATGGATGACCAAAACGCTGATGTCATAAATCAGATGAGGAAACCGAAGCAACTGTCGGAATAGATTGCAGGATATGAGGACGAAGGCAAGTATCTAACAGACGAAGCCAATAAACCCCCCCTTTCTGTTCACCCACGCCAATCACAATCCCCGTACTGATTTTCTGTAAAATGCAATAATTTTCAGTAAACAAGGCTAGACATTTTAAGGCAGATAACAATCTAGAACAGGATAATAAATTGCATCGCAAAGTAGGTATGTAGAGCACATGAGGAATGGTTACATCACCAAAACAAATAGACCCATATTGTGTAGCAGACGACACAGATCCATCAGGTAGTACAACATTCACAGTGTTGGTAGCAGCAGTAATATCAGTAAGAGAACCTTTGTCACCAGTCATGTGATATGAGGCTCCCGAATCAAGAATTCAAGGTAAAGTAAACTTACCGGACCCATGGTCAGATAATGAATCAATCTGATTAAATAAATGTATGGTCGTACTCCATTATTCGTCAGACAAAACAAGACCAAAATCAGATCGTTTAGGTAAGCTAGAGGAAGCGGTCACCGCAAACCCTTGCGGCGACGTCACTACGCCGACGAAAATAGTCATAACACAAATGGCAATCAAATAGATAATAAGTTAATAAATTTTTGCAATAAAGCTGGAGAAAGAGGAAACCAAGTGAGCTGGAGGGGACACGCGAGTGGAGACACGGGCGCGTGGAGACATGCGCTTGAAGGGAAAAATGCGCCTGTAGGCAACCGCGCGTGGATTCAGGTGCTGCTGGGTTTGGCGCGCGCGTGAATTTCACGCGCGCCTCTGTCGATGGTGACTGGCGGCGTCGGCGTCGGCCTCTGTCGACTGTGCTGGCGACGTCGGCGGCGAGAAAGCGGCGAGGAAGCGCGACATCGACTGTGCTGGAGCGAAGTGGTAAATGGCACACGGCTCGGCGGCAATCGCCGGACGGTGGTTGATGGCGAGCTCGGAGGTGGGCAGAGATCGGCGATGGGCCGCGTTGGATTGGCGGCGGGAGGCTCTGAGTCGGAAAACGAAGCCGCAGATAGCTTCTCCGGAGACAGAATGAACCGCCGAAGCTTCTCCGGCGTCGGCGGTACAAACGAAGAAGGAAGCTGCAGTTTTTTTTTGATAGCGGAATATTTTTTTAGAGGTTTAGGATTTTAGGCTCTGATACCATGTAGGAAATAAGGGTAATAATATGTATTCTATTCATGAATGTAGGATACATTATATAGTAGTATAGGATACCTATCCCAGTTAGGAGAAGATAGCAGAATACAATTATGGTAGGAATACAAATCCAATTCCAATACCGATACTAATTAACACTAATTCCATAACTATAATACTAATTCCTTAACAGCACCTCTCCAATTCACACAATGATAGGCATGTTGTCATATTTAAATTATTTCAGCCAAATAAATCACGACTGGAAATGTAAAACAAATAATCGTTTAATGTCTTCCCCCCGGAGATAGGCCCGTCAAATGGGTCGGGTCACCGGTTGGTAACCGTTATACATATAACATTTTTACTTATTGCATAATGACCATTGAGTTAATGGATACAATTGGATTGTAGTTACTGAGTTTAATTGAGTTGGATAATGAGTTATCCGTTGGACAATTTTGGGTGGGTCAAGTTGAGTTGGATTTTGGGTGATCCATGCATAATTTCATATCATAAGTTAACTAAATTTTCACAAGTTTGATCACGAATTATTTAATTTTCCCTAATATATAATCATTTATTATATTATGTACATCATATTATATTATATTTAATAATATATATAAAAAAGATGTTGCCTTGTAAACTCGATGAAATTAACGAATAATATTAGTTGGGTTCGTTCTCATATAATTTATGAGCTCGAATACTGTATGAACTCGAATATTGTACGAGCTCGAATACTGTGCGAGATTGAGCTCGAATACTGTGCGAGATTGAGCTAGAATACTGTGCGAGATTGAGCTCGAATACTGTGCGAGATTGAGCTCGAATACTGTGCGAGATTGAGCTCGAATACTGTGCGAACTCGAATACTGTATCATTGAGCTCGAATACTATAAGAACCCGAATATTGTATGAATTCGAATACTTAACGAGATTGAACTCGAATATTGTACGAACTCGAATACTGTACGAGATTGAATTCGAATACAGTACGATCTCGAATACTTTACGAGATTGAGTTCGAATACTGTACGATCTCAAATACTGTTCGAGATTGAGCGCGAATACTTTACGAACTTGAATACTGTACGAGATTGAGTTCAAATATTGTACGAGCCCGAATACGATACGAACTCTCGAATACTGCACGAGATTGAGCTCCAATAATTTGTAAATTATAATTTGTATCATTTGAGAATTGTAGTGAATTTTTATATTAAATATTACACATGCATTTAGTTGGGTAATTTTGGATATTTTATGGGGTATTTGTTAGGTTCCCATTGAGTTAACATAATATGGGACACAGTGAGATCAAAATTTAATTATTCGCATCCCGCCCAATCCCAAAAACTAATGAGTATTTAATACCTGATCCCATTGGATAATGACAACTTGTAACCCAACTTGGATAATGACAACTTGTAACCCAACTTGGATAATGACAACTTGTAACCCAACTTGGATAATGAGTTATTGGGTTAATCACATAATGACTTATTGGATAATATATTTTAACCCATTGGGTCCTATGAGCTATCTAATGAGTTACCCAATGGGTTATCCATTTAATGATCCAGCTCATTTATAATCCAACCCATTATGACCCAGTAATAAATAGGTTGATTGGATAAAGACTCATTGAATAATGAATTAATTGGGTTTGGTTAATGGGTTGATCCAATTAACCAATTTGACAGGCCTATCGAGGGGATAAGAGGGTTGAGTTCATAATCAAAATGTTTTGATTATACATATTGCCATTGAATTAGAATCATAAACAGAAAGTAAATGGAAATTTAATGTATTCAATTTATTTCAGGTCCAAATCCTCTGTTTGGAGGATACAAGTCAGCAGTTTCTATACTTGGAAAGTCAAGCCACACATGGATAGAAGGAGAAGGAATGCTTCATGCTTTGCACTTCATAAAAGATACGGATAATGGAAAATGGACCCTCAAATACAGAAATAAATATGTGCAGTCAGAAACTTTCAAGCATGAGATTGAAAGAGTTAAGCCAACTTTCCTCCCAGCCGTAGAAGGAGATCCTCTTGCTGTGTTTGCTGCTCAGTTGCTCAATCTGGTAAGAGATTATCACTTTGACAGTGTACATGGCTGTGAGTTTGTTTAGAATTCAAGTACAAATGTGCCTTAGATGATAAAATATTACCACAAAAATAGATACAATTCTACAAATTATTTGAGTAATGGGATCATATCATAGAACCAATTGGTTCTATGAACAGGTGACTCGTATTCTTATGTATTATGCTATAGCTCTTGTTAGCCATCAATGTGAGAATCTTAACACAATAATGGATTTGTTGGGAGGAATGGATACAGTGTTAGCTAACCTTGCACTTCATAGTTAGTTTACTTATGTTCTTCTTAATCTTCAGTTTAGATTCGGCACAGTAAACAAACACCTCAGCAATACCAATGTCTTTGAGCATTCCGGGAGGTGTTTTGCAACAGCAGAAAGTCATGAACCTCAAGAAATAGATTTATCATCTCTGGAAACTTATGGGAAATGGGATGTTGATGGAAAGTGGAATCGACCCTTTACTAGCCATCCCAAGGTATGTACATGCCTTGTTAAACTCGCTCTATCGTTATAAATCACAATCTCAGCCCTTGAATGATCCATCCTTAGTAGTATTACAAATATGAATTAGGCAAGCTTATCTAGATTTCAGTTCATTTCAGCATAAAAATTGAATCGGCGTCATTTAGGTTAATTTAGTTATATTATCACTATTTTCAGTACACTTATTTTAAATTCAGTTCAGAAAAGCTCTATAGAACATGGATTTAGTTTTGAGAATTAAAGCCAAAAGGCAGATTTAGTGCATGGAAAGATTATGAGGAAGTGGTATGGTGTGTGTGTGTGTTGTGCTGTTGTACAGAAAGTTCCATCCACGGGAGAGTTGGTTGTGTTCGGGATCTCGGCAGTTAAACCTTATTACGAACTCGGAGTCATTTCAGGTAATCTTTGTTTTCAAATATTAGGAATAAGAGTCTATTGGTTTTTTGAAGAATTATAAATGGGTAATTGGCATCAGCAGTCTTTAAATGTGAGGGTAAATTCTACATTAGATGCAATTATAAGCTGATGCTCGATTTTATTTACTGTTCGCAGCTGATGGGAAGGAAATGATTCACTGTGTGGATATCCAGCTAAACAGATGCACGCTATGCCATGACATAGGGATTACAGAGAGGTAGCAATATATATATAGTACATGACACTCTTGTTCATGTTTTTAAGGTTTTTCTTATCTCAGGTACAATGTGATCTTGGACTTTCCTCTGACAATAGATGTAAACCGACTCATGAATGGCGGCGCGTAAGCACTCTACTTGTAACTTCTTTCTATGAGATGTGCATTTGTTGAAGTACTGTGTAAATCCCGAATTGATGTGTCGGGAAAATATGTAATGATAGCTTACATTAATCTACCTTTGTAGACTAATAAGGTATGAAGAGCAAAGCCATGCGAGGATCGGAGTTATGCCACGTTATGGTGATGCGGACTCTGTTACATGGTTTGAGGTGGAACCATGCACTGCATTTCATTTGATCAACTGTTTTGAGGACGGTGACGAGGTAACTAATTCGACAGCTGTGGAAATATGGAGTAAAACTTCTTGGATCGCCTCCACCTAGAATCAGTTGGTTTTGAGATGGGACACCAAGATACATTAAAGTTTAACATGATATCAGAAGCTAAATTGGATTATAAATGGGGCAATGTTAAATGGGCTCGGACATTTGCACGTGAGGGGGCGTATTGAAATATTCCTACATCGATTTCTTAAAAACTAAATGGCTTATGTATATATAATTCTGGGTCACCTCCGCTTAGAACCAATTGGTTTTAAGATAGAAGGTTATGATACTTTAAAATTTAACGGCTTATGGGTATATTCCTAGTCAATTTATCCATTTGATCTCTTGCCCCCCTTGTTGATTTTGCATTAATCCCTAAGTTGACAATCTGAAATTATTTGAATCAACAGGTTGTAGTGATGGCATGCAGAGCTCGTGGATCTATGATTCCCGGACCCGAATTTGGATCTGATAAACTTGACTGGTTTTCTAGAGGGTTTAAGCATATTAGTTCTGTGGATGCATCGGACCCAGATTCACAGGAGGGAGCCTTTTTCTCTCGCGTATACGAGTGGAGATTGAACACTCAATCTGGAGAAGTAAAAGGAATGTATCTCACTGGAACTGAGTTATCTATGGACTTCCCATTCATAAATGACAGATTTAATGGTGAAGAAAATAAATATGGATACACACAAATTGTAGATTCGGAAGCAAGCTCAATATCAGGTTCTAATCTCTCTCAATCTATTTGAAAAGTGCAACAGAAAATCTCATGTATGAATTGAACCATAGCTTGCGCTCATGTCCTTCTCAGGAATGGCAAAATATGGCGGAATAGCAAAGCTCTATTTTGAGAACAGAAAACCACAACGGCTACATTCGGTATGATGCTCCCTCTAGATTTTGTTCCAATCTGCATATCAAAACATGATATCCCATAGTTCACGTATCACGTTCTTTTTGGCCCCTGAAAAAGCTATTATTTTGAAATAGACGGATGATGAAACTCGAGAGTTCGTAAAGGTAGAATGCCACAAGCTTCCAGAGGATACATATTGTACAGGAGCTTCATTCGTTCACAAATCAGGAGGAGTTGAAGAAGATGATGGTTGGCTTATCGCATTCACACACAATGAAAGGACTAACTTATCTCAGGTAAGGAGCATATAAAGGCTAGAAATTTAAACATATTCTCAAATTTGGTTTTTTGATTGGAACCTTAAACATTTTGTTTCATCCTCACAAAATTTTTTTGAAATTTTACATCTATTTTTACTCTGCCTGATAAGTATATCTCGAATATGCATGTGATGTTGCGAGAAGTGAATAATGTTGTGGCATATACTTTTTTCCATTCTTACAGGTCTTTATCGTTGATGCCAAGAAGGTTTCGAGCGATCCTGTCGTAAAAATCACTCTTCCAACTAGAGTGCCTTATGGTTTTCATGGCGCCTTTTTGCTTGCGTAATTCACTAGCATCTGGCCACTGAAATGAATATACATTATTTATATGGTTTTGTTCTTCAGTTTTATATTTGGGAAAAAGATGCAGCTGTTTTGGTCCTAGCATTTCATTTGTCACACAACCTGTAGTGTAATTAAACTCCCAGCAGTGCAAGTGGGTTCATGCATATGAAAGAGGGATAGTGGATGAAACTAAGTTAGGGCTGTTCAAATCACATGCTCGACCCCACCCGATTCATTTTGATTCGGCCCATTCAAGCTGGGTTAGGTAGAATTATTGTTTCATTTGGGTCAATTTGATTTGGGTTTTGTTGGATTTCGATCCAGACCTGTTTACAATTTAGCACAATTTTCTTGATAAATAAATTCCCTTGCAAAAAAGATGGATTGCGGAATTAAAATCTTTGACAAATTGAGGGAACTTACAAAACCCTTATAGTGCCGCACGAACTCAGGTGTCTAGCCCTCAGGGTATGCCTAACTTTGACTTGTTCTCTGACTAGCTCCTTGGATCATATTACAAGGTTAATTGATAATTATCTAGCCATTGGGGTTAAACAACAATGGAAGAAGCTTACAAGCAACAAGAGTATGAACTTAAAGGTTTGTATATTTGATTGATAAAAGATTGGTCTCAAACTAGAGAATTCAACCCCTATTTATAGGGCTGAATTCGTCCAAACCCTAGTCCTAATCAAGATGGAATTTGGTGATTCCTGTCAGAAAATGTATAAAATTATGGCAGCTTTAAATATCCAGAACCATATCTAACTACAATTCCTAAAATAAGCTGACCATGGCTGAATTCATCCATATCACACATTGGATGAATATTGTCTTATCTAATCTTACCAAAATTAAGACTATATAAACCCTAATGGACTGTATTTTTGTAATTCAGCTCTTCAAAGCCCACATGACCGAATCGTCAGTTCAAAAACCCAAAATGATATAATTTTACAATATGTTACAGTGATCACACTACCTCATTAAAAACCAAGTGGGAAAAAAGAGTATAGTGTTCCTCATGATATCTTCAGTTCTTCGACAGTTTTAAACAATACATCTAAGATGTCGATGATGACTCATTCTTCAATTCTTCATCATAAAGGCGATCAATCAAAGAATTTAAAGCAGTATCCCTACGCTTCATTTTTGACCTAGTAATAGGTCCCGCCATGGCACTTAGAGGATCGTGAACATAACATTTAAATATTTGATCAAGATGTGGAATATCTTAATTTATGGAGTCATCTTGGCATCTCCATCATTCCCTCCATGGTTGAAAGGTTTTGCCTCGAAACTGAATCGTCTTCAAAGGTAAATAGAGATAAGTCAGCAACATTAAAGGTTGCACTAACACCACAATGATCGGGTAACTGAAGCTTGTAAGCGTTATCGTTGACATGCTCAACCACTTTAAAAAGACCATCTCCACATGGACTCAGCTTAGATTTTCGAGCATTTGGAAACCTCTCCTTCCGCAGATGAACCCAACCATAATCTCCCACGTTGAACCTCATCAACTTGCGGCCCTAATTAGCTTTGTCAGCATTCTGTGCATTTTTTTGTTCAATTTTCATGTGCACCTTCTCATGAATTTTTTTCACAAAATCATCTTTCTTTTCTCCATAAAGGTTTTTAACGTGTTTGAAATTCAATGGAAGTAGATCAAGAGGTGTAATAGGTAGAAAACCATAAACAATTTCAAATGGAGATACAGAAGTAGTAGAATGAATAGTGCAATTGTAAGCAAACTCTGCAATCAGAATACATTTTTCCCAATTCTTTAAGTTATTCTGAACTAGGGCACACGGGAGAGCTCCTAGGGTCCAGTTGGTAACTTCTGTTTGTCCATTAATTTGAGGATGACTGGCAGTAGAAAACAACAATTTTGTCCCTAACTTGCGCCACAAGGTATTCCAAAAGTTGGATAAAAATTTAACATCACGATTAGAGACAATAGACGCAGGAATCCCATGTAACCGAACTACATCTTTCAAAAATAGATCCACAACATGTTTTGCATCATCTGTTTTCCTGCAAGGAATAAAGTGTGCCATTTTTGAAAATCTATCCATAACCACAAAGATAGAATCATTACCTGACTGAGATCATGATAAACCTAGGACAAAATCCATGGAAATATCAACCCAAGGTTGTGTAGGAACATGTAATGGAGTATAAAGACCATGAGGCTTAGTTTTAGACTTAGCCTTCAAGCAATCAAGACAATTCCTACAAACCCTTTCAATAGCAAGTGCCATTTTTTGCCAATAGAAGTGTTCTCGCAACAAATTGTAAGTTTTAAATGCACCAAAATATCCCATTGATTCTGAGTGAGGGGTTTGGTCCTTAGGTTTTCTGATCTGTGTCAGGGACCAAAAGACATTTGAGCCCCATCAACAACAATAGAGAACTTGATTTCCTGCCTTTTAATATGAGTTAGGAAGTAAGGAATTTTGAATTCTTTCATGTATATATCCGGGGAGAGAAACATTTTTGAATCTGAGCTTCTAATATGTGTTATACGGATCTCAATACTTTACCCATAAAGGGCATGCCGTTAGGGTTTTCAATCAGTGTTAGAGCCCTTGGTGGTTCGAATCCTATCAAACAAGTATAGGGGATTCGAACTGTGGTCTTCCATTTTGTGCCAGAATCCAAGTGCATCTGAATCTATAATTTTTAATTGTAGAGGGTTCCAGCTCCGGTGTTCTAAACTGAGCCAAAATCTGGGGAGTTCAACCCTATGTATAGTGCATTTGTCCTTTGGGTTCTAATTTGTGCTGAAATCCCAAGGATTTGATTCAGGTGTTTTGACTGTAAAGGATCTGGGCTCCATGGGTTCTAGTTTGTGCTAGATCCCAAGGAGCTTGAATAAATCTGCAAAGGGATGAGGGGTTTAACCTCTAACCTTTTAATCTGCGTTCAGAACCGAAGGGTTTGTGTGCAAAGTGAGAAGTGGAAAAGTTGCGTGGGATTAGGGATCCAAGGCGAGAAGTGGAAAGGTCACAGGCGTGATGCTTACTTTTCTCCTGGGCATGTGGAGCTCCTGTTGGGTTCCATGCGTGCCACTTTCTCCATTAATGCCTTGGGTTTCTCTCTCACACTGCCCATTTACCCACGCACTTGCTTTTTTGCGTGGTGGCCCAAGGTAATGATTACCTTTTAAATCCCTCTATATATACAACAGGATTTTTCACCTCTGACTTCACATTTTTTTCCCAAATAATTTCAAACTTAAAACAACCTCTTTTCTGCCAGAGCAGTTTTCCGGCAACCTTTCCCTGTTAAAGCTTCTAAGGAGCTCAGGTTCCTTTCCGACCATTCAACTAGTAAGTCCCCTATCTCTTAAGCTCTCATTTCCCTTTTACAATGTCGCAAACACCATCGTTGGGGAAGAACTCCATTCCAGTCTATTTTTTTACCGTGTCTACTGCTGGTGGCATAGAGAATTTTCGTCTTCAAGACTCCGGTGCCGTTCCATCTATGGCGGCAGGTTCTTTTCCAGAGGGTTTCAAAGCTGCAGGGACTTCAGCAGTAGCATAGCGCCACCCCACGGTTTTTGGCACAAATGGATTTCTTCTAGATCTAGGGTTCCTAGCTAGGCAAAGGGTTAGGAAGATAAGAAGGGCCGCCCCTTCTTTTTCGAGAAAATCCTAACTCTGGCCCTGGAAAGCCCTCAACACCCCATGACTCTGGGAGTTGCCGAATTGTTAAAGACGCTGCCTCTGTGGGTCCAGCTTCCAAATGATTTACGATTGGAGGTCCTTCGAAAGGATGGAAATCTGAGGGATACAAGGCCCAGCCAGTGCACATTCTATGAGCGTCACCTCCGGTTCAAGCTATGCTCTCCCTTACCTCCCTCCAGCTTCTCTCATCTTCTCGAGGAGCACAACAAATCTGGCCCAAATGCATTCAAACACCATTCTCCTCGTTATGGCATTCCTGACTCGATGCAATAGCCTGGGCATCACTCCTCACTATGGAGTATTTAGATCTCTCTACTACCTTTCCGGGAGTAGGCCTGTGGTGCATTCTGCCAATGGCCGGGACACGAAGCTTGGGGGGGTTGTGAACCTATGCAATAGATTCTCAAACCACCCCGTAAAGATCCAATCTAACTATAAAGGGTGGCACCAATCCCCCATTTACACATTCGAGAAAGAGGCTAAGGAGTACTATGTACCTGATTGGAATTCGAAGCCAGAGTTTGAGGACCCTTCAACATACCTCGCCCCAGAATATGTGATAGTTGATAGAGATTGGCCACTAAGAAATCCTGTTGATATTCCAAGGAACTTTGATTTTGTTTGGCCGAAGGAGGTGTATGACTAGATCTATAGCCAAAAGCTAGTTCTGCTAGAACTATTTAAAAAAAATTATGCATTAATGAAGGCTTTCCTTTTCTCGTACTTTTTTCTTTCTTACTTTCATTTGTTTTTCACTCGTAGACCCTAGATCTGGCACCCTATCCCCCCCTATCTGTAAAAGAGCACTTCCTTCGACTTTTTCTTTCAAGTCATGAAAGAATGGTATTTCTAGATTGAGGAATGAGCTTGGGAGCATCAGATTGAGGCATCCCGGTTTTGGTACAGGTCTATCCGACTCAAAGAGGAGCTTTTAGAAGCTCACAAAGAACTAGGCTTGTGGCGCAGTTGACTTCACGAGAGGCAGAAAGAACTTCTCGATGCACTGAGTCGTTTGAGAGAGGAAAGAGATTGCTTAGCTGCTGCGAAGGAAGACATTTTGTAGGACTTCCCTTCTCTCGAAGCTCGACAATGAAGTTCTCGAAGAGATTACTACCAAAGTCAGGTTCACCTCGATGCTTGAATGCCTTACCGCTGCTAAAGCCTATAAAGCTGTTACGGGGGCATCGTCTTCTTGGCCCAACGATTCCATAAAAGGCTACCGTTGCGAGGCTCGAGTGGCTCGAGAGAACGTAGAGTTGGCTCAAGCAGCCTTAACGACTGCCACCGCTAAACTTGGGGAATAGAAAGAGAAACTTGGGAAATATCAACGAGATCTTTTCCTTGCCTGAGAGCGAACCATTATGGAGAATCGGGTCATCATCGGAGCTGCTTACAGATACTAAGAAACGGTTGACAAGGAACTTACCAAATTGTACAAAACCTACGAGGTAACTACCAACAGCCTTCGATTAGATGAGCTTCGATTTAGGAAGGTGGAAGCTCTACTGGTTGAAGATTTTGAAGTCTTTCTCCAGGATACTATCAATATCATTGAGCAGAAGCCTAGTATTAGGAAGTACGCACAGTCCACCTAGAATATTTTCGTAGCTACAAATTATTTATGCATACTTGCAAGCCGTTATAGCCGTGTATTATTGAAATAATACTTGTGAAAGGTTATCGCCCTTCTAGCTGTGCTAAATTTCTTAGCTCATTTTTTCTTTTGACTTTGTTGTTTGGCTAATTGTGTCAATTTTTTGAGCGATTCACAAGGTCTGTACATTGGGGCACTTATTGCAGGTTTGATGGGGCTTTGTTGGCCCTTCAAACAGTTTTCAAGGTCTGAGCCTTGGGCGCTTGATGCATGTTCAAGAGGAACTTTGATGGCCTATTAAATTCTTTAAAAGGCATGTGCCTTGGGCGCTTGATGCGTGTTCGAGGGGTTTTTGATGGCCCTTCAAACACTTTACAAGGTCTGTGCTTTAGGAGATTGATACGCGTTCGAGGGGGCTTTGATGGCCCTTCAAACTCTTTACAAGATCTGTGCCTTAAGCGTTTGATACGCGTTCGATGGGGCTTTGATTCCAATATTAGATACTTCATTTTTATGAGGGTGATTTGTAACGTGTGCTCAAATATTTTGATTCCAGAATTGACTATGTTATATTAAAAATTATCTAAAACAAAGGGAATCCTATCAACCCGTAGTGCTATGTGGTCGAGGGTAGCCTCCGACCTAAATGCCCTCGAGATTGCAAGTCCAGGTCCGACGAGGCCAATTTGCTTAGGGCATAAGCCTTTTAATTTTTCTCTCTAGGGACTTGAGTGAGGGTTTAATGGTGGAAATATTTGAGGAGAGGCTTCACCACTTCCAAATAGTGTTGCAAGCTTCTTTCCCTAGCCTTGTATTCCCTCTTGACTTGAAGAACCACGATTTGAGAATCACTAAAAATACCTAAGCTTCGAACTCCCAAATATTTGGCAATTCGATGGCCCGTGATTAGTGCCTCATATTCCACTTCATTATTTGTGCCCTTAAAGTCAAAGTGTAGAGCATAGGGATAATCCTTTTTTATCGGGGCTTGTGAGTTAAACTCCAGCTCCACTAACTCCAGAGTGAGAGGATCCATCAACGTATAACTACCATGTCTCTTGGGGTTTATTGTCGTCTTTAATTACTATCGGTTCCATGGTTTCGACAATGAATTTTGCTAATGCTTGGCCTTTAACTATTGTTCACGGGTGGAACTGGATGTCGTGTTCACCCAGTTTGATTGCCTATTTCATCTCCGGCTTTAGAAGCATCTGCCTGATTGGATGGCTAGTTAACAGGATAATCCTATGGCTTTGGAAATACGACTGAAGGCATCTTGCAGCATGAAAAAGGGCCAATATTATCTTTTCGAGGGCAGTGTAGTGGGTCTCCGGACCATGTAACGCCCTTCTTACGAAGTAGATTGGGTACTAGATTCTATCATTTTCCTTTAACAAGACAACACTTATTGCTAGGTAGGATGCCAGGATGTATAAATATAGATGGGAGGTCATCGTCGTACCTCTCAAAGTTAATACTTTAAACCCCTAATGCTGATGATCTACAATTAAGTAGATAATGGCAAGTCGGGGCCGTCCACGAGAAAAAGGGTCTTTTCAAGTGTTTAAACATATATAGGAGAAAACATACTAGGCATATACATACATAGATACATATAGAAGCATGTAAACAGGGGGGAGTTGGTTGGTTTTTGATCCTAAGTTATCAATTTGAAATACAACAACTAGCAAAGCAAGAGAACTATGCTAATCATGCAATAAAACTAAAGATACAATGTAAATGATAATTAACGGAGCCTTGGGGGAAATCGACTTCCACTTCCAAACTTCATATAGGTCATTGATTCATTCACTCATTCAATTACATTTATTATCTATGGGGAATGTTATCACTTCTCATTCAAAGATCAACATTCATTCCTCCTTAAGAGTAGTTTGCAAAGACAAACAATGACCATTTGCAAACCTCATTGATGATCACCCTAGACAAACAACATCATAGGGGCATTTCATCAATGACATTTCACCCAAAGGACCATAGGTTTGATAACAACAAGTCTTCTACCAAAGACATAGTCATTTAACCAAACAAAACATTTATTAGGTTAAACATAGAACAAACAACATTCAAGGTTTAACCTTTCTTTGCATCTATGTGACAAATATGAAAAAAAACCACATTAACATACTCATCTAGCAAGAATTACCACACATTATACACAAGAAGTTTTAAATCCATGCTTTTGGATTTCCATATCAAATGAGTTAAGAAATTTGCAACTTTCCTAACACCTTAACATTTCAATCTTACAAATATTTCATATACTCAAACAACCCATGGCATAAATGAGGTAAAACACAACATTAATGGCATAATAAATGCTCTCCAATAAATGTTCATAAATGAGCAAACATAGAATCTTACTACATAAGTTTGGAAGCTTCAATCAATTGCTCCCAAGAACTAGACTTAGCTACAAGAGTTCATACTAATTAATGCTAAAAAACCAAACATAATACAAGAGAATTCAAAGATGAAAATGGAATAAAATAGGGTTTGGAATAGTACCAAAAACGCAGAAGAAAAAGATATGAATGGGAGGAAAGAGAGTGATATTTATAGTACAAAAAAGATAAGGTTAGATTCTGGCCACCCATTGGTTGCGACTCGCGATGGGTTCATCGCGACTCGCGACGGGTTCATCGCAACTCGCGATGGGTTCATCATGACTCGCAACAAGTGCCAGAATTTCACCCTTTTTTCTTTTCTTCTTCTTGTGGTAAACATTTATCTTCACAGTGATTCCTCTCATTTTTCAAGTCTTCAAGGTCTTCAAAAATGGTCTTTGATGGCCTCCAGTATTCATGTCTTCAAAGAAAGTCTTCGAAAATGTGATCTTTAATGGCCTCCGGTCTTCAAGCCTCCATGTTCTTCCCTTGTCACGAAAAATCCACTTAGAAGAGGTAAAAGAGTGTAAAGTTGCTCTTACCCCTCCTAGGAGAATTTCAAGGTAAAACAAAAGCTCTTGATAATAAAAGAGCACAAAAGTGACCCAAAACAGCACTAAATTATGCACATAAAATGGACATATCCATAGATCTTCCCCCTTTTCTTGTTTCATAATGGTGGGCAGACTTTGTAAGTGCTCTTTCAACTCACGGAAGGCTTTATCATAGTCATCCATCCATTCAAATTTCTTTGCTTTTCGAAGTACCTAAAAGAATAGCAAGTGTTTTCCAACCCCCTTTGAAATGAATCTGCTGAGTGCTGCCAATGAGCCTGTAAGTCTTTAGACATCTTTGACTATTTTGGGGGGATTCATACTCATCAATGCTTCAATTTTCTCAGGATTGACATCGATCCCCCTCTGCGAGACCATAAACCCAGAAATTTACCGGCTCCGACTCCAATTATGCATTTGGCGAGCTTTAGTCTTAAATTAGCTTCTCGAAGCATCTTGAAGGTCTCTTTGAGGTCCAGTAAAAATTGGCCGAAGCCCCTTCTTTTAACCACCATGTCATCAACATATATCTCAATGTTTCTGCCAATTTGTTTTGTGAATACTTTATTGACTAGCCTTTGATTGGTGGCCCCTTCATTTTTCAAGTTGATTGGAATTTTCTTATAGAAACATTTTCCCACATCAGTTATAAAAGATGTTTTCTACTAAATCCTCCTCTTCCATGAGTATCTGGTGATAGCCCTTGTGCATCGAAGAAGGCCAACACCCCATATCCTATTAAGGCTTCAACTAGTACGTCGATGAAGGGTAAATGATAGCTATCATTGGGGTAACATTTGTTGAGATTCGTGAAGTTTATGCACATCCTCCAAGCCTCGTCATACTTGGGGACCATCACTGAATTTTCTATTCACTCGGGGTAGAATACCTCTTCGATTACTTCTGCTCGAAGCATCTTTTGGACTTGTTCCTTTATGGCTTCAGCCATTTTGGGGGCAAAGGATATGTACTTCCGCTTAATTGGCTTTTGGGAAGGGTTCACATTCAATTTGTGGACCATCGGCTATTTAGGTACCTAGTGAGGTCAAAAGTGTCCCACAAAAACACGTCGACAAACTTATCTAGGAGGTTCTTCAGTTGTTTCCTCATTTTACGGGGTGTCATTTTCCCCATGGGCATCATTTCTTTGTCTAAAAAAACCATTAGTTCTGTGTCTGTGGGTTTGATTTCTCTATTGACCTAAGCCACCCTATTATCTTTCTTAGCTTCTTTCATAGCTATGGAAAAACAGCTTCGGGCCGCCGGTTGATCCCCCCTGGTGATTTCTATCCCCCATTTTGTGGGGAACTTCATGGTCAAATGATAGGGGTACCATACCGCACATGCCTGGCACATCCAAGGCCTCCCAAGTATCACATTGTATGGAGATACAACATCAACCACTGCGAAGCTACAATCGATTGTGACTTTCTCATCTCCATCTGCCACTCCGACTGGGAGGGTCAAAATCACTAGGGGCAGCACCATTTTCTCGGTAAAGCCTGATAGGGGAGAGGTTGTTTTCCTTAGGATTTCGTGTTTGAGCCCCAATTAGTCGAAAGAGTTTGCGAACATTTCTTCCACCCCACTGCCATCATCTACGAACACCCTTTTGACATAAAAGTCTCTGATGGTTGCATGGATCACCAGTGAGTCTATGTGAGGGGTTCGCTTGGCACTGGGTCATCCTTTGAGAAGATAATTGCTTCTTCAGGTCGGAAACACTTCTGTTAGGGTTTACCGGGAGACACATACTGGGAGTGGGCCTTAATGATTGTATTCGAAGCTTGGTCACTTAGAACTCCATTGATGAAGTTAATCACTCAATTTACCCCATCACTTTGATTTCTGTCCGGCCAAGCCTCAGCCTCGGGTCAGACCCCTGCTTGGTTTCCGGCGTGGTCTGCATCGTTTGTCTGTTGTTCTCTACCACCTCGATTGGCTTTATTTTTCCTTTCTAATGGTATTTTGACCGTTCCTTTGAGAAGGATTCTCCTCTCGGACCTTCGACATAGTCGAGGAGTAAACCTTCTCTTGCACATCTTTCAACTTCTTGCCTTAGATGGGTGCAATAATTTGTGTCATGGCTCCATTCTTTGTGATGCTCATAAAACTTGGGCAAATCATTCTTTCCATAGTAGTCCCTTCCGGGAGGAAGGCTCTGAAACATCCCTTTGTGGATAGAGTGTATCTCTATCAGGGATTTTGTCAAGGGGATGTAGCCCTCGAACTTTTTCTTTGGAGGATTAGGCCTTTTCAACCATGACTTAGAGTTATTGGGCCCCTTTTTGGCCCATCTATCCCCCTCTCATTTCCTCTTTGTGGATTCTTCAATTTTTGAATACTGTTCCACAAGTTTCTATAACTGCTGCAGCGTCTTCAACTTTTTTGAGACCCACTTTTTGTGCAGGTCGAGGTTGGTCATCCCATTTATATATCTTAGGATCACCCCATCCTCTGTTCGATTGATCACACTAAGGCTCTCGTCTACATATTGATGGTACAACGCCTTCAAGGTTTTCGTAAACCTTTTCTTTTGGAAGATCTGTCCCAAAAGGGCCCTTCCAAAGTCGCTATATGAATGTAGCAACCTCTTGCCCAGCTTGTTAAACCATTATTGCGCTTTTCCTCAAAGGTAGCTTCCGAACGGCTTGCATGTTAGCTTTTCATTGAAATCCCTCAAATTCATCAAACTGAGGAATGTTTATATGAACTCTCTAGGCTCCGAGCTCCAATGTACGTGAGGATCCCTTCGAGTGGCTTTGCATCACTGGGCCATCGAGTGGCCACTATATCGGGACTAAAGAGGGAGAATATGACTAGTCCTTAGGCCTAATTAACCTATCGAGTTCTCTTGTCAAGGAATCACTCGAACTCCCTCTTTATGTGGATCTCAATAAAAACTTGGCCAAAATTGAGTATTGAAACTGGGGGTTGGGTTAGAAGCCATATATCCCAAGCCCGATCCCCCTACTGTTGAGTTGTAATACAACTCCGATCGGTAAGCATCGTAGGAGGGAACCTTCGTTTGGGGTCCTAAGTACATCTGGCTTTGGAAGCCCGAGAAGAATTCCATTGGCCCAGCCGTCGAATAAGGAATGCTATGGCTCGAAGCTAGAGGAATCGACATGGGCACATTGAAAAATGTTCGAGAGTGTTGGTTGGGGCCTTGTGAGAGCTCCAACGTCCTCTTGATATGACATTCCCGGATGGGTGAGCGACTAGAATCTGGGTTGCACCATCAGGGGCATTGGAGGCGGAGGCCCCATGTGCTGTTGGACCACCCTTTGGTAAAGCATTGGGGGCTCCACTTGGTAGCCAGCAGATCTGAGGGCCTGAGCCCACAATGCTAGATCCTGCTGCAATAGGGGGACCTGCTTTGTTCGTACCCCTCGCTGCTCGAGTGGCTCATCGTGTAACTTCTATTTATGAATCCACCGTAGCCTCTGTGAACCATTGTCATTCTCTCTTGGACGTTGTGCCTGGCTTTGCAATGTGGGGCTTCAGCGCATCCTACCCAAGGTTTGACGCTGATCTCCATGGTTCCTAGGGTACGCTAGCTTCTGTATGAGAAGTTTTTAGACCCCTCACCTTTGGGATCTGTTCCTGAACTACTTCCAGAGGCTTGTTACCAGTACTAGTGGGAGTGAGGTCCAATTACATATTGGACTTACGCCCTTTTCCTTTTTAGGTACGGAACTTTACTTCTTTGTTGATGCCTAAAACTTTTCCTTATAGCCGTTCACTCCCACACGAAGCGCTTGCCATAGATGTGGACATAAACAACAATTACAGACGGTCCCACCGGGCGTGCCAACTTGATGCGCCCATCTTTACCGTTGTCGTAGCATTGTCGTAGGTGATTGGAATCTGCAAAGACAAAGCCCCCGGAGGTTTCCAGGGAGAAGAGGCTCTGACAGCCAAGTTAACAAATATATTACAAGAGTGTAATTGGCAATGAATAGTTCTGTGTGTTGGGTTACCTTTAGCATTTATATAGGTAGGCAAGTAGGGAAACTGTTTTGTTTGCTTGTTGAGCAAGTACTCTCACCTTGTACTAGCCCAAAAGGCTTTACCCAAAGGGAAAAGCTATGGACCGGTTGGTCACCTGTACAGGCATTTAGGCTCATACAAATTTACACATTATCAATCCTTAGACTTACATGGCTTACTTGGAACGAACTCCCTTAATTTTTGGTCAAAATTAATAAGGTTTTTACCTCCATTTTTTGACCTTGTGGCCGAGCACCCTCAAACCCTGACTAGGGTTTTGGTCGGCCACTTTCACATTAGTTGCAAACTTCTCTTTGTCGACTTTCATGTGTCTCTGTGCCTCTAAAAGTTCCACTTGAGATAGTGGAACCAAAGTATACCTTGTTCCATCATTGACACAAATTATTGCCTTAGATGGGTGCAATTTACCCCATCACTTTGATTTCTGTCCGGCCGAGCCTCAGCCTCGGGTCAGACCCCTGCTTGGTTTTTGGCGTGGTCTGCATCGTTTGCCTGTTGTTCTCTACCACCTCGATTGCCTTTATTTTTCCTTTCCAACGGTATTTTGATCGTTCCTTTGAGAAGGATTCTCCTCTCGGACCTTCGACGTAGTTGAGGAGTAAACCTTCTCTTGCATGCCTTAGATGGGTGCAATAATTTGTGTCATGGCCCCATTCTTTGTGATGCTCACAAAACTTGGGCAAATATTTTTTTCCATGGTAGTCCCTTCCGGGAGGGAGGCTCCGAAACATCCCTTTGTGGATAGAGTGTATCTCTATCAGGGATTTGGTCAAGGGGATGTAGCCCTCGAACTTTTTCTTTGGAGGGTTAGGCCTTTTCGACCATGACTTAGAATTATTGGGCCTCTTTTTGGCCCATCTATCCCCCCTCTCATTTCCTCTTTGTGGCTTCTTCGATTTTTGAATACTGTTCCACTATTTTCTATAACTCCTGCAGCGTCTTCGACTTTTTCAAGACCCACTTTTTGTACAGGTCGAGGTTGGTCATCCCATTTATATATCTTAGGATCACCCCATCCTCTGTACGATTGATCACACTAAGGCTCTCGTCTACATATTGATGGTACAACGCCTTCAAGGTTTTCGTAAACCTTTTTTTTGGAAGAACTGTCCCAAAAAGGCCCTTCCAAAGTCGCTATATGAATGTAGAAACCTCTTGCCCAGCTTGTTAAACCATTCTTGCGATTTTCCTCAAAGGTAGCTTCTAAACGACTTGCATGTTAGCTGTTCATTGAAATCTCTTGAATTCATCAAACTGAGGAATGTTTATATGAACTCTCTAGGGTCCGAGTCTCCAATGTACGTGAGGATCCCTTCGAGTGGCTTTGCATCGCTGGGCCATCGAGTGGCCACTATAGCGGGACTAAAGGGGGAGATTACGACTAGTCCTTAGGCCCAATTAACCTATCGAGTTCTCTTGTCAAGGCATCGCTCAATCTCCCTCTTTATGTGGATCTCAATACAGACTTGGCCAAAATTGATTTTTGAAACTGGGGGTTGGGTTAGAAGCCATATATCCCAAGCGCGATCCCCCTACTGTCGAGTTGTAATACAAGAAAGAGCTCTCAATAAAAATTCTCTCTCTAGCTCTGGGGCGAAAAAAGGAGAAAAAAGGGGCAACCTTTCTTCCATCTCTTTGGAGGCCGTTTTCTCCAATTTCAATCACTTTCCACCAATGAATTATGGTTTAACGGATTCTCCTTTGAATTCCGCACAAGATCATATGAAATTTGTGGAGGGTTTTTTATCTAATTCGGCCTTGGAGTAGGGTTTGATACGGAAAGTTTGAGTTCTTTTGCGGATCGTGATTTTGGTGTTGATCATTGGTTTCGGATTTAGATTTGACTTGGATCTTGCACGTGGTGTAGGTTGGCCGCATTGAATCCTTGTTCGAATTGGAGATTTGGCATAAAAATCCAATCTTTGTTGGGTTTTGGTTGGGTTTTGGTTGGGGTTTGATTGCGGAAAGGGTTTAAAAGGGTTTGATTAAAATTTTCAGCACACTTTTTAATCAAATCCTTGGCATCATCATTGGAATTGCTTGGAGGAGTTGCGGATTTGAATTGAAGCAATCGGAAGGCTCATAACCTTTCGATCGAACTACTTGGTGGCCACGCTTTCCAGGTTTTCTCGTTTCAATTCATCACTGTTTGATTGTTTTTCTATTCGAAGCACTTTGTTCAAATTGTATTGTTTCCAATCTGATCATTGGAGCAATTCAGTTTTGTTTATGCATTGTGATTTGATTATTACTTGCTTGGTGATCTTCGAATTGGTGTTGGTGCATCCGATTTGATTATCGGGTTTTGTTTAAATTGTTTGGCTGAATCCGATCTGTTTTATCGGAATTCATATTTTGGGGTTTGATTTAGCTTGATTGTAATGGTGGTTAATGGTGAATCTTCTTCGGGCAACATGAAGAAGAACAATCTTCAAAAGCAAGGTACGGCCGAGGGTAATAGCAAGGTGCGGAAAACTCAACAAATTCATCCAAGGGAATGGAATGATCTGAAGCTTGAAAGAAGAAGGCTATGGAATGATCCGGACATTCTCATGAACATGTCGACTATTGAAATTGTTGAAAACAATGGAGATAGTGTTGACTTTGTTCTCATGGAGGAGGAGGTACACAAAGACCTCTATAAACCCTTCTACGGATTCTTGGGTGTTTTTCCGAGCTTCTTTCCTGGTATGTATGCTATTCGAACCCTTTTGGTGGCAAAGTGGAAGGTAGCTTGTACTGTTCAGAGTAAGCTTAATGGCTATGTCATGTTCAAATTCAATTGTGCTAAAGATAGAGATCTGGTGATGAATGGTCCTAACCATTATCTCCATGGGAAGAAATTGTTCATGTTGTTAGTTGATGAATCTGGGAAGTATGGCTCGAACATCCAAGCTACTAAACCAGTTTGGATAAGGATGGAGCACTTGCCAAAGACTTACTGGCATAAGAAAGCATTGGAGAAAATTGCTACTTCGATAGGAGATCCGATCCTTATGGATAATGGTACTCTCGAGCTGAGGGGCTACTATGCACGTCTTTTGGTATGGATTGACACATTGAAAGTGCTCAAGGAGGAGGTGAGCTTTCGTGTTCCAACTGGTGAAGTGCTTAAGCAAAAAATCATCTATGATTACTGCCGTCCTTGGTGTTTGAATTGTGGTGAAAATACTCATCTTATGGAGGTGTTAAATGATTTCTGGAAAGCCAAGGAGGGGGAGCTGAAAAACTCTGCGGATTTGAAGAGTAAAAATGCTACAAAGGAGAAGGGTAAAAACAATTGGAGAACTCTGAATAATGACCAAGTTTGGGTAAAGAAAATGCATACAGGAAATATTGGAGATAGTCCAAGTGATATCTCGGTTGGAGTTGGAGAAAATAAAATCATCGAGCATGCATCCTCGGATAATGAGGAAGTGGAGAGGCTAAGGAAAGGTAAGGGAAAAAATTGTTGAAGGCATAGTTAAAGGCATCGAGAAAGCTGGAGTTGTTAACCGAGGGCCTGGAATAGTTATTGGAGCATCGCAAGTTGAGGTTAATCAACCGGTTGTTGTGCTGCCGGTAAGATCGCCCGCATCGCCAGCGCCTGGAGCTGCAAACAATGGCGCTAGAGACCTTGCTGTGGACTCCGGGAGTGCTCAAGAAGCACGTCGCGGCAGGAGTGTCGAGCGCTCGAAATCCAGCAAGAACCGTGGCGCTAAATCTGTGACTCTAGTGCCTACTGCACCCGATAGGCAGCAGCCAGCTTTTGGAGATGATGACCATCCGATTGCTGGAGCTGGTAAATTACCCCAACAAATGATCCACCCTGAAATTCGTGGTTCAAAAATTCCAAGGCTGCATAGGAGCAAGAGTAAGAGTAGGCCTCCTCCTACTTCAGGGCTTTTGACTAGGTCCCGGAGCAAGAGCAGAACTCGAATGAATGAAAATGGGAAGGCTGTCCAGAGGCCTTTTCAACGCTTGCTATCGGCCGCAAGGATAAATTCAGATAGTTCTGGAAGCAAATCTTTTGAAGGCGGCGGTCCGAAGCCAAAAGGGACCTCGGGTTCCCAATGAATGTCGCATCAATGAATGTTAGGGGTCTTTCGGCCCCTGTAAGGAGGAGGTGGGTTAAAAACATCATCTCCACGAATCAGGTAGGATTATGCGGCTTGTTGGAAACTAAGTTGGAGGATAAGGCTTTTGATTTTTTTTGAAGTGTTTTAAGGGGTGGAAGTTTACACATAACTTTGAGCTGTGGAAGAATTCGAGAATCCTCATCATATGGAATCCAAAGGGTTTCTCAGTTGATGTTCTTGGAAAATCTCCTCAATGTATTCATCTTAAGGTGCGCAATCTTTCCACTGGTGTTGAATTCCTATGTTCATACACGTATGGTCATAGCGAAGGTAGATAAGCTCGTTTGCCTCTTTGGGCTGAGTTGAAGTCTTTTGGTGAAAATACAAACTCTCCTTGGATGGTTCTTGGGGACTTTAATGCTATTCTTAGTGTGGATGATCACTATGGTGCCTTGGTTCCAAGCTTGTATGCAATGAAGGAATTTCAGGATGTTTGTACTAAATGTGGGTTGCATGATGCGCCTTCCATAGGGGACCATTTAACATGGCACAGTGCGGATTGGAAAATATGGAGGAAGTTGGACCGTGTGCTACTAAATCACAGATGGGATTCGGATGCATATCGCACAACTTTTCTACCCATTTCGGCGCAGTCGGATTATACTCATATGGTTGTTTCCATGTCACAGGAAATTGATGGAAAAAGCAAGCCTTTCTGATTTCAAAATATGTTACTTGATCATCCAAACTGTAAGCAGATTGTGGATGATTATTGGAGACCATCGGTGGAGGGTTCAGCTCAATACTTGGTTTGTAGAAAGTTGCTAAGGCTTAAGAAGCCGTTGAAGGAATTGGGTTTTCTGGATCTTAGCCATATCTCGGAAAGGGCAAAAGTGGCGGATAAGGAGTATAGTGCATCATTTGATAGTTTTGACACCATGAGTGCTTTGGACCAGGATATTGAGGCACTGAGAGCGTTGAAAAAGAAGGCAATGCTCTACTATCTTGCGAAGTCATCCTTTCTATCGCAAAAAGGAAGGATTAATCATATCACACTGGCGGATAAGGGATCAAAGTACTTTCATACAATGATCTCAGAGAGGAAAGGTGGTGGCATTCCGGCCATTATTGATGGAGATAATCGAATTGTTACTTCAAATATTCGTAAAGGAGAGCTCTTTGCGGATTTCTACAAAGGCCTATTCGGAACTTCTAGGGATAGGGTCTCCATTGATAGTGATGTGCTCACTTCGGGAAACATTCTTTCGGATTTGGATAGGGCATTCTTGGATCAAGACATTGCTAGTAATGAAGTCAAGTTGGCATTATTTGCAATGACGGATGACAAATCTCCGGGTCCGGATGGATACACTGCTGGCTTCTTCAAGAAACAGTGGGATATTGTAGGGGCGGATCTTACAGGTGCGGTTCTAGAATTCTTTCGAACTGGTGATCTATTAGCCCAATTGAATCATACCTCAGTTGCCCTTATACCGAAGAAGCCGTATAATCTTAAGGTGAGTGATTTTAGACCAATAGCGTGCTGCAATGTGGTTTATAAAATCATTACCAAGATTATCGCCAATAGACTGGAAGGAATTTTGCCCGGAATTATTGATCCTTGCCAGGGGACATTCGTAAAGGGCAAAAGCATTTCGGATAATGTTATGTTAGCACAGGAAATTTTCCGTGGATATGGGAGGGCGAGAAATTCTCCTAGATGCATGATCATGGTGGATTTACAAAAGGCGTTTGATACAGTCTCCTCCTGGGATTTTCTAGAAGAAGTTTTACTTGGACTGGGTTTTCCAGGAAGACTTAAAGATAGAATCATGATGTGCGTCAAAACATCTTCATTCTCGATTGCAGTTAATGGGAAACTGTGCGATCACTTTAAGGGCGAAAGAGGTATTTGGCAAGGTGACCCCATGTCTCCTCTCCTTTTTGTGATCTGCATGGAATATATTTCGAGATTGTTAAAGAGGAGGACTGAATCACGGCACTTTACCTATCACCCGAGGTGTGAAGTGCTTAAGATCACTCATCTAGCTTTTGCGGATGATCTCATGCTTTTCTCCAAGGCAAATACAGGATCGATTCACATTCTAATGAGTGCTCTTAATGAATTTGAGGGTACTTCGGGTTTAGCCATCAATGCGGCAAAATCCAAATTCTTTGGAGTTGGTCTGAAAGAGGATTTAAGTTTCACAGGTATTCCATGGGCTACTTTTCCGGTACGGTATCTAGGGGTGCCACTCGACTCCAGCAAGTTGAAGGTCACTCAGTTTGGTACACTGCTTGGAAAGGTTGATTCGGAGATAGCCAGATGGAAAGGTCACACGCTCTCTTATGCAGGAAAATTAAAACTTATTTGCTCCATTGTAGGAGGTATTGTTGGATTCCGGATTCAGAATTTTTTCATACAGTCTACGGTCATGGATGCTCTTGAACAAAAATGCAAACGCTTCTTGTGGGGAGGCAAGCATAAGGCTAAGGTTGCATGGAAGAAACTTTGCGCACCTAAATCCTTTGGTGGGCTTGGTTTGAGGGACTTCATCATGTGGAATCGTGCATCAATGGCCGAGAGGCTATGGGATATTCACATGAAGAAGGATAGCCTGTGGGTCAAATGGCTTCACTCATTTTATCTTCAAGGAGAAGACTTTTGGAGTATAAATCCAAGGATTTCGAATGGTAGAATGGGGGAGAGATTTTCGAGCTACTTTGGTGATCTTTGTAAGCTCAGGGATGAATTGAGTACCATGTTTCATGGTGATATGCAAGAGTTAATAGATCATCTTGGTTCTTGGTCTAGCTCGGGGAAATTTACTAGTGTGGCTTATTTCTCTATGCATCGACACAAGTACCCGGGTGTGTATGATATTGGCCGATCGGATGAAAAGGTTTTCAATAGTATTTGGCGTGGTTTTGTTCCACCCAAATTCTCATTTATTGCATGGTTGGCGGCTATTCAGAAACTACACACTAAGGACAAGCATCGATTGGAGGAAGGGGATAGCATGGAGAAAGTATGTTCTTTATGTCATCTTGAAGAGGAGACAAATGAACACTTGTTTTTCAAGTGTGAGTTTTCGGAGGTTGTATGGGGGCGTATTCGGACTTAGATTGGGTTAAGGAGACGAACAAACTCAATTGCAAGCTCCATGACTTGGGTTAGGAGGCAAGTAAAGGGTTCAAAAATTCGAAAGAAGTTTGGAATTCTAGCCTTGATTACCACGGTCTATCGCCTTTGGAGGGAAAGGAACAATGTTGTTATGAATGGTGCTCAACCAAGTGCTGATAGAGTGGTAAAAATCATCATGAAGGATTGCTACATGGTGATCAATCGCTTGTTTTCGGATGACCGCATGTTTTAGTCGTATGATCATGGTGCTTGGTTGTATGGTTCGCCGCTAGCACATGGGCGCTGGCCTAGGGGTGCTGGACGCTGCCGCTCGGGTGCTGGGCGTTGGATGCTAGGGATGGTTTTGATAGAAATCTGCTGGGCGATGTGCCTGGCGCTATGCACTGGGCGCCAGATGCAGAACTGGGCGCTGGCTTCCCAGTGATGGAGTTCACGTTATAGGCAATTAAAGAAGTTGAGGTTAATTGACCGGGCGCTGGATCTGGGCATCATGACCAGGCGCTGCTGAGCGCTAGAATCTGTATTTTTCATACCAAATGGTGCCAAATCTCGTACCAAGAGGGAGTTGCTGTAGCTCGATGGAGTCAAGGATTTCTCAAGGTTTTTCCGGCAATTACAACTCAGAATTAAGGTGAGGCAATAGGTTTAAGAGTAAGGTCTTCCCTCCGATGCTCTTTCTCCTAAGCCTAGTTTTTTACTTATGATTTAACGGTTATTTATGTGCTCTATGCCCGCGCTACACTCTGTGTTAAATTGGCATACAGCTGTCCATTTGTTCAAAATAGAGTGGGCGATTACACAATCGCCACGCCTGATGCATGTGGTATAAGTGTATCCATTCTCACATCTTTAGAAGGTTGATTCGGTTGGGATTCACAAAGGTAAGAGGCACGGCCTCATCATATCTTTGCCCAATTAATCACTCTCAGCGCCTTCAAGAGAATGTTTGAAAGCCAATAACATCCCTCTATCTTCACCTTAGGGATGTACATGGTAGAAGCAGATTTTCGCTCGTACCAATATGGTGCAACTAGGATCATCGGCTCCAATATTTTTGCTATATCCAAGACCCGAGGCACTCTCGGCTGCATTAGGAGTTTCAAACTATTTACTTTTGGATCTTTGTACCTTCATTAACATTCCGGCTATGACATTAGTTCAAGACCCGAGACACACAACTCTCGGCTGCATTATGGAATCCAAATGAAGATGGCCCCATTTGTTAGGCGTAGAAGCGGATTATTTGTTTATGGGTAGTGAGTTTGTTCTCACCCCATTTGTCTAGTGTTTCATAGCCTGTGTTTTTCCAGGTTGTTTTGTACTCCCTTTGCTTAATCATTGTGCTTAGGGTTGGTAGTTATTTTACTTAGGTAAAAGGGGAGTGGGGGAGTGTTATCCTTTCGGTTTACACTCCCACATCCCCCCTCACTCTCTCATATTTGCTCCTTGGGTTCACCACGTAACCTAAGGTTGGATTATGTTTTGTATTTGGTAGGGCTCTTTTACGGCTCTACCGTGGGTTCCACCGTCTATACTATTTACCTATTTACTCAAAAGATTAAAGGCACCAGTGCTGTTTTCTCTTACAGCTCATTTGCACCTGAAAAGGGTTGTTTAACTAGGGTAAGCTCCTTGCTTAGTGGGGTTCCATTGCCAGTATTTACCCAGTTGAGTTTTAGTGATCCCAAAAAAACAATATAACAAATAGCCACATAAGTCCTAGCACACAGTAAAAAAGATACGGGTGGTTAATGCCAAGTTGTTGTCAAGTGCCTACATGGAAACTCTGACTAACATACAAGGTATAACCTTTTCAGTGGCGCCCGAAGGCTATCAGTCCAGAATTCATTCTCCCCAATCACTCCAAATTAGATGTTCAGTTACAAGCTCGTATCAGATCATATGGTTATGCTAGCATGCCAGAAACTCCACATGTAGCCGATCTAATCAGACGGTCCGGTCTATACCGTTTCCCACCGACTTGACCGAACTACAATTGCATCGAGGACCCAAAAATCACACATAAGTAATCAGGTAGCAGATAATTCAAGTTTGATACGGCAAGATAAAGTACAAGCCGGTCATCCACAAAAAATATCAGAGCAGTATATGATTCAAGTTTGACACGACAAGATAAAGTACAAGCTGGTCATCCACATAAAATATCA
Source organism: Rubia yunnanensis (assembly GCA_037428765.1). Classification (NCBI taxonomy): domain Eukaryota; kingdom Viridiplantae; phylum Streptophyta; class Magnoliopsida; order Gentianales; family Rubiaceae; genus Rubia; species Rubia yunnanensis. Next base: position 154,083,485 of record CM075061.1, on the reverse strand, counting down.
AAGAAGTATATGATTCGAGTTTGACACGGTAAGATAAAGTACAAGCCGGTCATTCACTAAAAAATATTATAGTAGTTCATAAACTCAGTTTCACGATAATTGAGCATAGTATGATAAAATACACACTTAAATTAATAGTCAGTATATACTATCATTTTAAGTTTAACAGGCATATCCCTCTCTAATGGGGTTTGAGTACTCACGATTCGAGTAAAGGGTAGAGAGGTTCTAGTATAAGGTTCGGTACAGGGTTTTCGAGTAGATGGGTTTGAGTACAGGGTTTGAGTGCATGGTTCGAGTAGTTGGGTTTGAGTACAGGGGGTTCGAGTACAGGATTCAAGTGGAGAAGGTTTAATTGGTACGGGTATCAGGTCGTACTTGTTTGAGTGGTAAGTGGTACTAGTTCGAGTGGTGAGATGCGAGTGGTGAGGTTCGAGAGGTACTGGTTCAGTTGGTGAGGTTCGAGAGGTACTGGTTCAGTTGGTGAGGTTTGAGAGGTACGGGTTCAGTTGGTGAGGTTTTAGAGGTACGGGTACAGTTGGTGAGGTTCTAGAGGTACATGTTCAGTTGGTGAGGTTCAAGAGGTAAGGTTCAGTTGGAGAGGTTTGAGAGGTGATCTCGAGAGGTAAAGGTTTCAGTGGTACTATTTTGAGACCTAAGGTTCAAGAGGTACAGTTCGAGAGGTACGGTTCGGGAGGTACAGTTCGAGACCTAAGGTTCGAGAGGTACAGTTCGAGAGGTACGGTTCAGGAGGTACAGTTCAAGAGGTAAGGTTCGAGAGATGAGCTCAAGATGTAAAGTTTTCAGTAGTACTAGTTCGAGACCTAAGGTTCACGAGGTACAGTTCAAGAGGTACGGTTCGGGAGGTACAGTTCGAGAGGTAAGGTTTGAGAGGTGAGCTCAAGAGGTGAAGGTTTCAGTAGTACTAGTTCGAGGCCTAAGGTTCGAGAGGTAAAGTTCAAGAGGTACGGCTCGAGACATATAGTTCAGGGGGTTCGGTTCGAGAGGTACAATTTGGGAGGTACGGTTCGGGAGGTACAGTTTGAGAGGTACGGTTCGAGAGGTACAGTTCGGGATGAGGGCTCGAAAGGTACAGTTCGGGAGGAGGATTCAACAGGTACAGTTTGGGAGGTACAGTTTGAGAGGTACAGTTCGGGATAAGGGTTCGGAAGGTGGTTCGAGAGGTGAAGGTTTCAGTGAGGGTTCGAGAGGTGAACTCAAGAGGTGAAGGCTTCAGTAGTACTAATTCGAGACCTAAGGTTCGAGAGGTACAGTTCGAGAGGTACGGTTCGGGAGGTACAGTTCGAGAGGTATGGTTTGAGAGATATAGGTTCTGGTGGCATCATATATACATATATGTAAACATATACTCAGTTGAACTCAGTTTGTGCTAAGGCACTCACCTCAGTTAGACTTGGCTTGGGCAACCTCCGTTTCTACATTACCACCGCTCAACCGATGTTCTTATTTTGGTAAGAAAATATCTCAAGGTTGTAAGTTTGGGAAAGCAGTAATTGCTATTTATACTGGATGATGACATAGGGTTCTGACACCTAACACCTAGAATTTTATCCATTTAACCCTCATTTGAATAAGTTTTTATGTCCACTTGCCCGAAGTTCACTTTAGATAAATTTTCATGTCCACTTGCCCGGATTTCACCTTTCGGTATTTTTTTAACTGAAAATAGTCAAGGGAATTAGATAAGAGATTGAAAATTTTGGTTAAAATCTAGCTATTACATGCACACTGACTTCATTACGGTCGGGGTTTTCACACTGGATATGAAATATCCCTCAGATAACATTGAATTAAAGCACAGAACTAAAGACTTTAACTCCTTCAAAGGATTCCTGGTATTGCTTCATTGTTCCCTTCTGGAAAAGCTTATTAAACTCTTCTATTTTATCTCTACCCCCTACTTCAATGAATCTTCTTAGTAAAGCATCACTGAATTCAGTCCGGGTCATATTAGGTTTCACCATTCTTTCCCCTTGAAACCAAATCTCAGCTCTGTCCTCTAAGTATATTTCTACAGCATTTAATCTCCGAGGTTCAGGTATTCCTTAATAGTTGAAGAATTTCATGCATTTCCTAAGCCATTCTCTAGGTTTTTCCCCAGTAAAAGCAGTTAACTCCACTCTAGCATGACTATTACCCCCATTTCTATCCAATTTATCCTTCCAGTCATCAACATTGCAAGCAAACTTAGGATTAAGCAAGATAGGGCTATTTCTAGGAGAGTTGTTTTCAGATATAACCTCAATGTGAATCGGACCACCAGGTGTTCTCTGATAAGAAGGTATGTTCGAGCTCTCAGCTTTGTCCTTGCCTTTAGAGCTGTCAACTCCATTATGCAAGGCTTCTATCAACTTCTCAAATTGAGCTCTCATTTCCTGTTGTTGCCTTAGATTCTCATACTAAAAAGTCCTCAAAGCAGCTTCCACATTTGAATTGAGCTTTGAACTGTTGAGCTGCAACTGTTCCCGCATCTCCTGGATTTGATTCCTCGTGTCCAGAGAAAGCTCCCCCACTCTAGCATCGAGCTCCTTCCAATGAGCTTCCAAGAGTTTGGTTTGAGTATTTTCCGCCATGAATCCAAGGAATATGTAGCTCTGATACCACTTGTTATGATCCTGGGGATCAAATCCTAAATGAACAAGGAAATTAAAGAGAAAAAGAACTTTACTGATTGGAATTGAAGAGCAATCAGCTCAGTTTTCCATAGATGAGAAAAAAGAAAGTTTAGATGAGGAGAGATATAAATTTTCAGTTCTAAAACTGTGATCAACAAACATGATAACTGCCTTCAACTAACTCCTAATATATATATATATATATATATATATATATATATATATATATATATATATATATATATATATATATATATATATATATATATATATATATATATATATATATATATATATATATATATATATATATATATATATATATATATATATATATATATATATATATATATATAAGGGTAAAGCAGCTCAGAAATCAGTTACAAACAACTGAATTCATCCTTTAGGTGTGATATGAGCATACCATGATGCTTCCGATAGCCAAGCTAATTTACTATTTTACCCTTTAATTTATAACACCATCCCAATTCCCAAAACCTAAAACCCCAAGCTATGGGCTAAGTTCCCCAGCCCAAATATATAACAAAAGCAGTAAATCCAAGCAGCCCATCAAACAAAAAAAAAAGGGAAAACAGAATAAGATCATGAAAATCCTAGAATGCTCTAACATGATTAGGACCACATCGTAATTGCCGCCTGAGATCACCAAAATAACAAAACGAAGAAGAAGACAACCCAAAACCCGGAAAACAGACCCAACAACGTGTCCTCCAACAGGGCACCCTCCCCTGCATGCAACCGCTGCATGCCACTCTCTCAACACGTATGCACCTCCTTCCTCTCTATAAATTCGCCCCAAACTCCATTCATTCATACAACAAACACATTATCATCTTAGTATCACCAGATCTGTTCGAAGCTCCATTTCAATGGCGGATACTCGAGTTCAAGCCACCCACAACCAGCCCCCGGCGGCTACCAAGCAGCAGCAGCACCCGACCCAGGACCCGCAGCAGCAGCAGCGACTCTACCAGGTGGTGAAGGCCGCCACGGCGGCCACCGCGGGTGGGTCCCTCCTCGTGCTCTCCAGCCTCACTCTGGTGGCGACCGTGGTGGCGCTCACTCTCGTGACCCCGCTTCTGGTGATCTTCAGCCCGGTGCTGGTGCCGGCGGCGATCACCGTGTTTCTGATCTCCACCGGGTTCCTGGCCTCCGGCGGCTTCGGGGTGGCGTCCGTCGGCGTGCTCGCCTGGATCTACCGCTACGTCACCGGGAAGAATCCGGCCGGCGCCGACCAGATCGACGCGGCGCGCCAGAAGATCACCGGCACGGCGAAGGACTTGAAGGACAGGGCCGAGCAGTACGGGCATGAAGCTACCGGCGCTGGTGGGGCCCGCAACATTCACTAGATGGATGGATGCATGCAGCTTGATTGTGAGAGCGATCTGATCGTTGTTTCTGTGTTTGGAGATGAATTTGATGGGATCATTAATTTAATGTTGGGTTTTGTTTTATGTCGTCGTTTTTGTTTGTGTGTCGGCTACCGTATGTGTTTAGGATTTTGTAAGATAAATTGAAGGAATAAAGATTAGACTGAATTGAAGGCTTGCTTTCAGTTCAGCTGAATCTGTTGGGAATAAATGTGTTGCAGTATTTGGAAAGCTGGTGTCATTGCTATTAAGATTTCATTTTTCCCCACCGTCAAATGTTCAAAATGTGCAGCTTCAGTTACAGGACTGGTCTAAAGCTACGTAAGCTACACAAATTAAGTATGCGACAAATAAATAAATAAACAAATAAAGGCACGTTGATTTATTTTTTAAACATAAAGCAATTTTAAACTTTAGTATATTTAACTCAAATTATTAATAATAAAATAAAACTATGAACTGAATTGTTTTTATAGGTGAATTGTTTTTTTAAAATTTTACTAAATTTGAAAATCATTTTGCTAAATTTATTGAAAACTTTTAATAATTAAATTATACAATTGACTCCATACATTTATTCAAGTATCACTGTTTATTAATATACAATTTATCTATAAAATACTAGAAAAAATATAATAGAAAATATAATTTATAACACATCTGCATTCACTACAAAAAAAAACTAGAAAATGTACCATAATAAAGAAATGTCACAATATTTACTCCACCGTGTCACTAAATGACGCCTTGTGAAGTGCCATATTCAGTGTGTCACTTAAATATTGTGACGCGTTGAAGTATTATTATATTTTTTGTGCCGCTTTAAGATGCAGTTTAATTTAGAAGTATCATTAAATTTTGTGACGTGGATTCAGTTTAGTGACATGTACTCACAAATATTTAGTGACACTAGAAGGTGGAGCAAATATGACAATATTTCCTAACTTGTCAAAAAATATGCGTTACTACTGAATTATTATTTTTGGAGTGAGTGTAACACATACGAAGAGTATCATATTTTCATATTGCTCCCTCTGTTTTGTTATTTATAACACACTTACTATAAATGAATGTTTTCTTTTATTTTGTACACTTTTCATTTTTGGCAAGATTCCTTCCGTTTCATCCACTAATTATACTTTTTTACATTCAATTTTATCCACTAATTATACTTTTTTACATTCAATTTTATCCACTTATTTTTTTCACTTAAATCCAAGCACCTAAACCTAGAATTTGTCCTAGTTACTATATGTTCGATGTGTAAGGACCCGAAAAATGGATCATATATATTTTTAAAAATTTAAAATTAAAAATGGATCATATATACTTTTTAAATTGAAAGATGGATCATAAATAATACTTATGTCGAACTAATTACAGTTAAGAAGAAGGTAAAGTCTTGAAAAATATCATTTTTTTCATGGATTTATGGAAAGATAGGGTTTAATTATGATAATAAAAAAGGTAAAATATTTTAGTTGTAATATTACAAATTTATTATGAAACGTTATGTAGTTATAAACTTTATGATCCGAATAATGTCATCCAAAATTTTTGTGAATAGTAAAATAAAAACCTTGTCAGTTATATTGTCTTTCAAATACGGACTCGAAACCAACTAAACATCAATGTAGTAGAAAATTTATAATTATTGGACTGATAAAAAATATCAAAATAATTTCTCATTTAAACACAGAATGTATTGATCAAAGGCTAATTGTATTTCATTTGCTTGATTCGATCGTGTAAATTGTCTTTCTACTCTAATAATCAAGCTCCAATTCCAACTCCACCGCCGTACCCGAAGCCAGCGCCGAAACCGCTCCCTCCATCGATTCCACCTCCACCGCCTCCCCCCAACCCAAACCCACCGCCGCTAGAGCCCGCGCCTCCGCCATATCCCAGCCCGAAGCCATAACCAGCCCCGATGCCACCGATCCCGCCACCAACTCCTCCGCCTCCGCCTCCGCCACCCGATATTCCACCGAACTGGAATTTCTCTTCTTCGAAGGAACGCTGATCGGCGGCAGGCTCCGGTGCCGCCTCTGGTACGGCGATAGGGATAAGGTTCCTAGAGTGGGCCGGAGCGAAGTTGGTCGAAAGAGCGGCGTAGAATAGGAAAAGAAGGATCATCATCTTCGCCCTCTTCATCGCCATGGGTAGCGTTTGCGTTTGCGTTTGCAGAGAAGTTGCGATGGAATTAGAGAGTATTCTAGTGGTGTTTGGTTTGAATGAATATAATGTGAATCGAGGTTGAATATATACAGTGCCAAAGTTGTAACATCTTTCTTGATGGTTACGCTCCATTAATCCTCACATTTTAATTTGAAGAGTTAACTTAATGCTATCTATCTAAAGCTCCTTTAGTTCGTTATGGAGTTACTTTACATTAAAAGAAAAGTAAAATTTGAAAAGAGAAACATGTTATGAAAAGAGAGAAGAAAAAAAGATTGAAATGACTAAATTATGTTTGTGGAATTGAATTTGGATGTATTGTTACGATCGATGGAACTAATGTTAGGGCTTTACAAGTAAATTTCAGAAAGTTTAGAGCAGTAGAGGAGAACAAAATATTATTAAGGGTTAAAAATATCTTTAACATTGTTAGAATCATTTTTAGTAGAGTCCGTCGTTTGAAAGACGATTTTTTCATAAGTCATGGAAACACCAAGGTTTAAAGTTCAAATTAGAATAAATGAAGATAAAATTTACGGGTTGCATGAATCGAGTTATAAACTTTATAACTACTACACGTTGCATAATAATTTTTTAATATTGCAACTAAAACCATTTACCTTTTATTATTTTAACTATACTCGTCTTTCCATAAGCGTATGGAAAGACGATCTTTCCCAAGACTTTGGCTTTTTAGTATTGGCAAAAACTTAACTATAACCGGTGCAGGAACCTTTTAATATTTTCACTAGTAGAGAAATCTCTAATAAAGGGAGCACTTCCGAGTTCAGAAGTCCCTTTAAAGGCGGTTCGAAATTGATTAAAGGTAGTTCCGCCTCTAATAGCGATCTATTAAAGGCGGTTCCACCTTTAGGACCGCCTTTAATTGGGTCTGAAAGTATTTCCAAGTTCGGAAATGCTTTCCCAGCTCCCCTTTTTATTTTAAAGGATGTTCTACATTTAGAACCCACCTAGGGTGTGTTTGGCAGAGTTGTACTTATAACCAAAGCTGGCTTATTTGGAAAGCAGTGGAGATCAGTTCCTGCTTTTCCCAAAAAAAAATGCTTCTGCTTTGTAAATAAGCACTTTCTTAGTTGTTTACTAAACACAAAACGTGTGCTTAGCTTATAAGCCTTGTCAAATAGAGACTTAATGAACTCATATTTTGGCCCAATATAGGTGAGCCCATACTTGAGGAGTTAGGGCTTAGGCCCTGTCCAATTGAGCTTATTTGGCGCTAAATTTAATTTATTAGTACTGAATTTAGTTGATTGGTGTTAAATTTAGTTTGTTGATGCTAAATTTAATTCATTTGTGTTGAATTGGGTTTGTTGGTGCTGAATTAAATTTTTGATTTTTTTAAATCAAATAGTGAAAAGAATGACTCTCAAAATGATGTTGTACTTGTAACATATTCTATTTTTAGACTTATTACTCGACCGGTGATTGTCAAGAACCCAAATAAATATTTATTTATTAGTTTTTTCTTTCAGTGCTAAGTTTATTGGTGCTAAATTTAATTTATTTGTGCTAAATTTATTTTATTGATGCTGGATATAGTTTATTAGTGCTGAATTTAGTATATCTGTGTTGAAATGTGCTTAAATTAATATCAACTGGACATGGTCCTATTCCTTCCCATATCTCCCTTTGCGTCTTCCGTCTTCACACTCTCTATCCACCCCTCCGTCTTCACACTCAGATCTGTCATTCACCTCTCCTCTACCATTGCCTCGCCCCTTGGTTGCCTTACCCCTCAGCCGCTCCAGACCCACCTCTCTCCTTCACCATTCCATCATTTACCGCTCCTCCACCTTTCGTCGTTTTACGCTCCTCCACTGTTCGTCGTTCACCCCTTCTCCATTGTCCGACATTTGCCATTCCTCCATCGTCTGACGTTTGCCGCTCCAATTCCTTCCGTCGTTCGCCACTTCAGTCCCTCACACCGCTATTCTTAAAGCTCTAGTCCCTCCATCGGCCGCATCCTTTCGCCTGTCGATTAGGTTTATTAATGCTATTTGTTGTTGTTAATTTGTGTGTTACTGTTAATATATGAAAGTGTGTTGTTGTTAATTAGTTGATGTTTTTTTTTCTTCTCCGAGATTAAACGTCGTGTTCTCACTGTCGGAAATCGATTGGTTTCAGATAGCTATTTTTTTGGAAGGTCTGAAATAATTTCTTAGTTGAGAAATTGTTTCTGACCCTATTAAAGGCATTATTTGAACCACCTTAGATTGAAATCGATCAATGGCGAAACTAGAGAAGACTTTTACAAAGTGTCTTCTCTGGATCGATAGAACCACCTTTAAAGGCCCATTCCTCCACTAGTGTTTGTTCGATAGTGTTAATGTGACCCCAATTTTTGTAATTGCAGACAAAATCCTAGTTTTCGTTGAATAAAAAACTCATAACCCTTTCATCGGATATAGGTGTTGATTGATCAATTTTCCTCTTGATCAAACTTGTAAAGATAAAAATGCCCCCATCCAAGTTAAAATTCGTACGTTTTGCCCCACCCAATTTCTTCCCACTCATTGAATCTCCCCACCCTCCAGGCCTTATTCTAATGCACAACCACCACAGCTATACTCCGACCACACATCCTCGGCCACATCGCCCAACCACCACACCCACCTCCTCCAACCGCACCATATAACCACCACAGTACATTCACCACCACACAGCCACCACACATGTTAATCGAAATAAACAGAAACATAGTTAATTGGAATGTGTGAATATGCACACCACAAATTGTTATCATAACGAGAATGGAGAAGGTAACGGAAATGTGATATGTCGAATAGGAAGGCTAAGAAGGAGGTAATCAGGAGAGAAAATAGCACAGGGTAATGCGACGAAACTTCCAATAGAGGCACGCTCTTAATGCGAGCTCCATTTTTCAAAGCGTTCTAGATTCAAACACGTGCATATGGTCTATGATATGTAGGCTAACCAGTGAAGGTAAAACACTAGCATGGCACGCCGCCGACGATGAAGGCGTTTGGGAACCTTGATAGTGGTGGCAGAAGAGGGAGAGCAGATTACTAGAGTAAAGATGTGACGTCGATTCTAATTGACGGTTGGGGAGATCAATACCTTGAGCATTGTCGCGATGATAATAAGAAGCTTAAGTATTGGATTGGAGAGATGTCGCCGATTTGGTCTCCGTGCAAGGCGATTACAAGAAAAACCTTAAGACTAATGTTCACTGCAAGAACAAAATTGGGACAGTGAAAAAGTACAAGTTCAAGAAAGCCAAGATCACTGCCATTGAACCTCAAAGCATGTGGTCATTCTATAATAGCCTTGATTAGTTAGCTGATTAAGATCTGATTAATAGAAAATGAGGGGACAAAAACCGATCCAGTAATTTGGGGTGGACAAAACGGACATTTCACATTTCACTTAATTTTTAAATTTTTTTGTTTATCTTAAAAGGACATTTTATCCTTTTATGTATCCCTCCAATAACTTTCCCTCTCTAACTTTTCCTCTCCCTTCTCTTTTCTAACCCAAACGAGCATGCCGAAAACAACCAAATCCCGGTGGTTCCCAACCCCAATCCCACCCCCAACACCTCTACCCCCTGTACCAAGCTTTCCGCCAGAGACCAACGAAGAAGAAAACTCATTTTACAGCACTCTCAACCCAAAATTTTCCACCGGCGTTAACCCAGAGAGACGAACTTCATCGAAGCCAACCCGGAGTATTCATTGGCGCATGAACACTCACACGGCGACAACGAAGGCGAGGCAAATCTCGAGCACGACAAACCTTGGAAGACATGTTCACAACGGTTGTGACAGCTTGGAGACGGAGAAAGCATTCTCTGACTGACCAAGGCACGACAACCTTTCTCCGTATCTAGCGTTTCTATAACCGAAAATGACATTCTTCGGCGACAGGGATCTCCGTCAAACAACTTTCTCCGGCAACAGCTAAGAGAATTGAAGGCAACGAAGACCAGAAGTTTACCGGTGGCGGCGTGCTCGTTTCCCTTTTTTCTCCACATCACTGCTGAAAAATGATGAGCCCGGAGGGTTTTCGAGTCTACTCGGATCTGAGTCAGTCACTCTGTTTCGACTCAGGCAAGGTAAACTCAACTCAGTAACAAGTCAATGAAGAGTCGACTCAGTCAGAACGAGTCAACTCGGGTCAACCATTTACGAGTATATCTCCGGAAAAATCAAGGTTACATAGGGGTACTTCTCCTGTTTTTATTTTGATTTTTGTACTCATATTTTTATTTTCAGGTGGGAGGCAGTTTTTTAAAAATTATTTTCTTTCCATTTTTTCTTTTCTTTTTTTTAATCATTAATGGGGTAGTGTTTAAAATTAGGTCTTTTGCTGGAATATTTTGTCGCGGCTGTCTATGGCAATTCTAAGTTTTTCAGACGGATCCTTTTGCTTAGTTAAACCTAGCTGGCTTCTGATCTGGTCTATGTGTCAGTATAGGAGAAATCCGAGTCATGGTAGTCACAACAACTTACCTTTGGTATTCCGTTTATAATTTACAGTCAAAATTTGTAGACCGGGTAAGTTAAAAAAATTTTATTGATCATCTTGTGTCGTGTTAGAGACGTCCGTACATTCTCTTGAGTTTACTTACATTTACAAAAGATTTTTATGATGACCAAAATGACCAGGGTCATCTCCTACTTTCTATAAAGGAAGTAATTAAATGGAGACAACCGAATCTTTCACTTTTAGAGCTATTCATTTTTGTTTTAGTTGTTGTAGAGGTTGATTAGAACAGTGTATTGGAAGCTTTGCGAGTTGGTGGATGATATTTGATTTCTGTGATAGGCTTCTGGTGGTTCGAGCCGAACTATTCGGAAGTCTACACAGTTATTAACCATTTATCTTACGATGTACCCCTATCTATGTTTATGCGTAAAGGCTAAAAAATTGTAATTTGATTTCTAGTGCCTCTATGACACTCTTTTCGGGCAACTTGATGTAAGCTTTCGAGCAACTGATGTAAGCCTTCGGACAAATTGATGTAAACCTTCGGGCAACTTGATGTAAGCCTTCGGGCTTTTTAGTCAACTTTTGGTTACATACGAGATTAATGAAAAGATAATGATACCATCCAAACCCGCTCTACGACGATTTGAATTTAAAGAAATACTTTTTGTATAAAAATCAGCCAAAATCACATTAGACCAACATTTCCCGTGAGACATTACCAGTACTATGCATGTTTGAATAAACAAGGCTGAAAATCGAACACCACCAAGGATAGAAGTACACATGAAGAAAAGACATTAGATTCAAAGTCAAGCTACAAGGATAGAAGTACGAGGTACGATGCCGATAAATAAAATAAAGAAAAAAGTACCAAGGCACATTGGTAATGGAAGAAATGGAGTAGGAATCAAATAGATGAATCAATCTTCAAAATGAAGGCCAGAACCCTCAAATTTTGCCCGAGTAGCCTCATTGATCTGTTCTGCCATTTCCGGAGTCAAGAAATTCTTCCAATCTCCGACCACCCCACGCCTGAAGTACAAACTGTTCGGCACCCCGAGGTAACAACTGGAATCCTTCTTGTTCACTTCCAAATCCCTCAGCCTCTCCAAGCTACACCTCCACAGCACCTCATCCACCTCAGAATTACCCGCAAAAGGCTTCCCCAGAAACTCAGCAAGCTTCTTCACCTCCATCTCGGGCCGTTTTTTCAAATCCTCGTACTTCAAGAACAGGATCTTCGTAGGATTCCTCTGGCTCTGCTTCCAGAACTCCAAAACATGGCCGAAAAACGGGCCGTACATGTTGGTTTTGAAAGAAAAAACCAGAGCACAAAGAGAAGGTTTGATGCAGTGAAAACTTACTGCTTTTCTTCATTCATTTAGCTATAAATAGAGCTGAAAAATAAGTTACAAAAAATAGGAATAACTACGGCTCCTAAATGCTCCTAAATGCTTGGAGAACATGGGTGAACTAAATGAAATTAAAAAAAAATGACTAGATTATTAATATAATAAATCACCCCCTAATCTTGTCGTTGCTTATGTTGTGTCGGCAACACCAATCTTGCTCCTTAGCTCCTGGAAACGAACTCGTCCAAGTGACTTCGTCAGTAAGTCGGCAAGCTGCTCTTCGGTGTTGATGTGTTCAAGTTCAAGTTCTCCCAGCTCCACATAGTTCCGAATCAGATGATACCGAGTATCGATATGTTTGCTCCGTTTGTGAAACACAGGATTCCTGCTGAGGCAAATTGCTGACTTGTTGTCCACCAACAGTCTAGGTGCTTGAGGTTGTTCGTTTTTCAATTCACCTAGTAGTCTGCTGAGCCAGATGCCTTGACACGCCGCAGTTGCAGCAGCAATATATTCTGATTCACAAGATGATATTGCCACTATCCGTTGCTTCTGCGACTGCCAGCTGATCGGAGCTTGTCCGAGGAAGAAAATCAATCCGCTTGTGCTCTTCCGATCGTCGATGTCTCCGGCTAAGTCGGCATCGCTGTAGCCTAGCAATCTCAGAGCTCCTTCTCCTCTTCCATACGACACTCCAAACTCCAAAGTTCCCGCCACGTATCGTAACAAATGCTTCATTGCAGCAAAGTGTTCCGTTTTGGGATTTTCCATGAACCGGCTGATGTAGCCGACTGCGAACGTGATGTCGGGCCTCGTGTGCACCAAATACCTGAGGCTCCCCACAATGCTCCGATAAAATGAAGCATCCACCGGCCTTCCGTCACCAGTCTTGCTCAGTCTGAGCCGAGGTTCCATCGGAGTTGCGCAAGGATTGCAACCTTCTAAGCCAGCCTTTTGAATCAGCTTCTTTGCATAGGAAGCTTGGCTTAGTGTGATCAAACCACCCTTCTGCTGTACCTGTATACCCAAATAATAGCTTAGCTCCCCTAAATCACTCATTTGGAAGAGATCCGTCATTTCCCTCTTAAACTTCGACACTTCCTTGACTGAGGATCCAGTGATTATAAGGTCGTCGACGTACACTCCGACAAGCAGCAGATTCTCATTGTTTCCACGGCGATAAACAGCATGCTCCGTCTCGCTTCGCTCGAAACCAAGTTTTCGAAGGCTCGTATCAAGCTTCGCATTCCATGCCCTCGGAGCTTGGCGGAGTCCGTACAGCGCCTTATGAAGTCGGAGCACTTTTCTCTCTTCGTCGTTGACAACAAAACCCGGTGGCTGCTCGACGTAAACTTCCTCGATTAAATCGCCGTTGAGGAATGCGGACTTTACGTCCATGTGATGAACCAGCCAACCATGGTGAGCAGCTAACGCTAACAGAACTCTTACAGTTTCCATCCTTGCGACGGGAGCGAAGACTTCCTCGTAATCCACCCCCTGACGCTGCACATAACCCTTCGCCACCAGCCGCGCCTTTCTTTTCACAACCTCCCCGACTGCATCCTTCTTGAGTTTATAAACCCACTTCAGGCCGATGGCTCGGTGTCCAGGCGGCAAGTCCACGAGCTGCCACGTTTGATTTTCCTCGATGCTGGCAATTCCTCCAACATCGCCGCTCGCCAATCCTCGTCCATCTCCGCTTCAGCCAGGTTCGTCGGCTCCTCGGTGGTGAGAAGACATTTGTCGTCATCTTTCTCGACTTCTACGTTGACAGTTTCATCGTATAAACTGTCCAGCATGCGGTATCGGCGAGGCGTCTCCTTGCCTGGAGATGGCTCCGATGCACCGGTTGGTGGGGACACGAACTCCACCGTCGGCGGTGGTGGTGCAACCGGAGTTTTTGGAGTAGCTGGTGGGGCTCTGGCGTCCCGTGATGGAACATGCTCCGTGCGCGTCGCGCTCCAACTTGTGCCAGCACCTGCAATTGGAGAAATAAAGTTTTCGACGGAAAATTTTTCCATCTCAGCTTGTCGTTCACCTCCTTGTGCACACACTGAGCTCGTCCAGTCCCACGCTGCATCTTCGTCGAAGACAATGTCCTGGGATACTCTGACTCGCTCCGTCGCAGGGTCGTAAACACGGTACGCCGCTGTTCCCGGTTCATAACCAAGCAGTACCATTGGAGTGCTCCTGTCGTCCAGCTTCTTCGGGTTTGGTTGCGCTGCCTTCACATGAGCGACGCACCCAAAAATGCGAAGATGTTGTACACTTGGTCGGCGCCCGTGCCATGCTTCGTATGGGGTCTTTCCGATGACGCTCTTCGTCATTCCCCGGTTCAACAGGTACACCGCCGTAGTCACCGCCTCACCCCAGAATCTGATCGGCATCTCCTTAGATTTTAACAAACACCGCGCCATCCCGACGACGGGTTGGTTGCGACGTTCAACCACTCCATTTTGTTGCGGTGTGTGGGGTGCTGTTAGTTGCCGCTGAACTCCGCACTCGGCAAAGTACTCACCTAGTTCCTGTGAAGTGAACTCGCCGCCACGGTCAGTTCGTAGCAGCTTCAGTTTGCACCCGCTCTCTACCTCGGCTGCTGCCATGATCCTCTTGATTGCACCAGCTGCTTGGTCCTTTGTTGCGAGCAAAAAAACACACATATATCTACTGTAATCATCCACCATTAGAAGGAAATAACGTTTACCTCCGGGCGTGGGTGGATCGATTGGGCCGCAAAGGTCCGCGTGTACTAGTCCGAGACGGTCGTTTGCTCGGTTCCTCGCTTGGTGAGGGAATGGGGCTCTCTTTTGCTTTCCGGCCAAGCATGCATCACACATGCGTTCAGCATCTTCGATCATCGGGAGGCCATGCACCATATTGTCTCGAGCAAGGCGCCGAAGAGCCTCAAAATGTACATGGCCGTACCGTGCATGCCAACGCCATCCATCCTCGCTTCCGTGCACAGCAAGACAAATTGGCCGTGCCAATTTGAGGTTTAGCAAATAGAGGCGTCCTTGACTTCTCGGCACTCTTGCAATAAGACGCCCCGTTTGGTCACGCAATTGAAGCCAGCCACTTCGAATGTGTGTATCATATCCAAGTTCATCCAATTGCCCCAAGGAAATTATGCTACTTTGCAACCTAGGAATGAAGTACACCTCAGAGAGTGTTAAGTGCTCACCATTTTGACACGTGAAAAAAAATGGTGCCGCGACCTTTGATTTCAACGGAGGTATCATCCCCAAGTTTTACGGAGCCTTGCACGTTGGTGTCGAGCTCGGAGAAGACTTCCCGCCGGCCACACATATGAGCGCTTGCACCGGAATCAAGAAACCACGTGGTGTCACATTCACCACCCTTCTTTGCTGCCTTTGCTTGAGAATGTACCTCGTTTAGCAACACGCGTTTCTCGGTTGCTGGACTTCCAACAGTGAGTGAGTGCAACCTCGCCACAAGTAGCGCCTCCTCCTCCTCTTGATCCTTCACAAGGTTAGCCTGTTCCTTGCGTGCGCGCCGCTGTTCGGGACAATCCTTTGAGATATGCCCTGCGAACTTGTTGCAATTATAGCACTTGATCCCCGTCATGTCGCGGTCGCCGCTGGAGGTGCGCTGGCCACCGTCTCGCCCGCCGTTTGTTAGCTTCTTCCCTTTTCGGAAACCCTTGCCTTTCCTGCTGCTCCTGGGGTTGTTGCTCTTACCACGTGCAATCCATTCCTGTTCCGTGAGGAGGACTTGACCACTTGCGTTGCCCGTGGAATTGATGGAGCACCGCTCAGAAGCCGACCGTAGCCTCCCGATTAGCTCCTCAACAGTCATGCCGTCCAGCTCGAGGAGTGTCTCAATCGAGCACGCAATCTGAGCGTACTGGCTCGGAACCTCCCGCAGAAACTTCTGAACCACCTTCACCTCCTCGACGGCGTCACCCAAAGAGCGGAGGTTATTGACAATGTCTGTGATGCGCATGCCAAAAGCATCGAGTGATTCACCTTCCTTGAACGCAATCTGTTCAAATTCTTTGCGCCGTCGCTTCTCGCACGCGATCCACTCCGACTCGCATCATTCTAATTGCCTCCCAAGCTTCATGAGCCGTGTTTTTCACGGCTAGGGCTGGCACCATCTCAGGCGGGACTGCTCGTATCAGCGCCGACAACGCCGCCATGTCCTTGCGCTCGCTTGGTTCGCCTTCGCCGGAAACTGCCTGCCACAACCCTTGGGCGCGTAGATTGATCTTCATCACAAGGGACCATTCAATGTAATTGGTTGCTGTCAGCGTAGGATACACAATGTTGCCGCCAAGATTTGTCCGTTCGTGGATGATCACTTCGTTAGGGTTCCGCCGTGCCATGCTCCGTCTACGCTGCCTTCCACGTTCCCGCGGTGGCGACGGCGAATTCTCGTTCTCGTCGGACATTGTCGCCGTGATCGTGCGTGCTCTGATACCAGATGTTGGTTTTGAAAGAAAAAACCAGAGCACAAAGAGAAGGTTTGGTGCAGTGAAAACTTACTGTTTTTCTTCATTCATTTAGCTATAAATAGAGCTGAAAAATAAGTTACAAAAAATAGGAATAACTACAGCTCCTAAATGCTCCTGAATGCATGGAGAACATGGGTGAATTGCATGCTGGTCCTAAATGCTCCTAAATGCTTGGAGAACATGGGTGAACTAAATGAAATTAAAAAAAAAAAAAACTGACTAGATTATTAATATAACAGTACAGGTGCATGCCGCTGCAGAAGCAGTCAACCGCTTTCTGTAACGGTAACCCGTCCTGATCCGGGTAGTACATGGAGTTATAGAAATGCCACTGCGAAACCACGGTGTCTTTCGGGTTCCGGGCTAAGTACACGATCTTACATTCGGATCCCTTGATTGAATCCGGGAGAACTTGGTACGGCGAATGTGTATGGAAGAGCCTGGGGGAAGGCATGGTGTAAAGATCCAGGTGCGGTTTCGTGGCATAAAACATGGCTTCAACAGTCTGGACGCTGACATGGGGATTGTCTCGGACGAGGATGTCGTCGGAGGACGTGGCCGGAACGGCGGGATCTTTGAGGATGCAGAGACAGAGCGCTTGGAGCCATGTCGTACCCGTTTTTGGTGGGGTGGCGAGGAGAATGTCGTCGTGGTGAGCCTCGAAGGTTGTCTGGAAATCCAAGGCGGCCTTCAGCAGACCCGGTTCGAACCAGAACCCTTCCCATTGGCAGATGTCAATGGCGTCCCAGAAACGAGCCGCCGTATCGTGCGGAGATCCTTCAACTGCGGCCATGGCAACGACTGATTTTTCTGGAAATGAATGCAGCAGTTCGTTTCATATCATGATCATTTATAATGGTCTATCATGGGAGGGGTTGGAGCTTTGGATTCCCTGCTCCAACCGTCCAAGGCAACTTGGCTGTTAGTTTTCGTGAGGAAATAGAGCAGCAACGTGCTCATGCTCCGTTGACTCTTGAGAGTACTTATAATCTTTACAGCTATAAATTTTTCCCCTCCGTTGCCATAAGAGAGAAGTTTTCAAATTGTAATTTGTATATATATAGGTGATAAGAATAAGTGGATGGAGAGATTTTTACACTTCTAACTCTAAATTTAGGGTAAAAGTGTCAATATAATTCTGCAAAACGAGAAAGTGTCAAAATAACCATAACTTTATGACGAATTGTGCAGTTATAACCTTTTGTCACTATCTGACGTTGATTCTAATCGAACATTTTTGGTCTGACTTTGGCATCAGAACTTCTCCCCCGACCGCTCCCGGGGAGTATGTACGTTTTGCAGGTTTTGCACGTTGAAGCAAGGTTCGGCTATCAAATTGTAGTTTGACAAGCATCGATTGGCACGCCACCCAATTTTCAAGAACCAAGCACCTTGTTCAATGGCGCCATCAAAGAGAACTACGAGGAAGGGCAACTCACATGCCGCATCCTGTCTGATCGACGAAGGAAATCTGCTTCAGGAGGTTACTAGTCTGTCATCAAGGACTATCCCGCCTATTTCTACTAACCCGCCAACAAAAGACGCTCGCCCCATCACCTACGAGAAATCCACCAATTGTCCTATGGGTATCACGGCACCACTCGCTAATCCTATCACTGACGGAACAACCGCTGGTAGATATCAGGGATGCACGCATCATCACTGGATACAAGAGAGCAAGCCATCAGACAAGTTAATCCAGTAGCACGGAGCGGGCTCCACCAGATTCATAGAAGAACAACGCGGCTCTGTTGCCGCCACGAGGCAAGTTGAAGGCAACGCCCATTCTCTATTGTTGATTACATCACATACACACCACTAAATTAGATGAAATTTGCAAATGGGAGAATATCAGGCTTTACACACATGCAAGCGGCCATACCTACACAGGCACCGCGGACGATGGACGCAGATGCAGCCACAAGCGCAAGAGACAATAACGCACCAGATGCAGTTAGTTCCAATCGCCACTGCACAAGTTGACCTGGATCTGGGGGTAGCCACTTGTCAAACGCAACAGGCCCATTACTCACAATGTCTCTGCTGATGGACAGGGCCGTCTCTGACAATTTGGAGGCCCTGTTCTAAATGAAAAATGAGGCCCTTCATTACATCAAAAACTATACTTTTCCCTCCTCCTTTTCCGGGCTGGGGACCGGCAGTGTACATAACACAGGCGGAGTTAAAAAGTGTTTTATTTTTTCTACCTGTTATCTAAAATATTTTTCTACATAATCTTACTTAAATCGAATAATCCTCCTAACATTCTTAGATGCAAAATCATCAATTATATCTTCATAATCAATTGTTTCCAAAACATCATTCTCAATTGCCATCAATGCCAAACCGTTAAGTCTTTCTTGTGCCATTGTGGATCGCAAATACGACTTCAACAATTTCAGTTTGGAAAAACTTCTCTCAGCAGATGCAACTGTCACAGGAATAGTCAACAAAATTCTATATGCAACAACAGTGTTAGGCAAATAATCATGACTCTTTAAAAACTTTAAAATATCTAATGGTCCCAAGTTTCCGGGAGGCAAAGATTCTCTAAGTAGTTTTAACTCAATAAAAAATTCATTTCCATCAATATCAGATTGTCCCTTATTCTGAAGTGCAACTTCAAATTGAGTACAAGAATGTTTCAAGCTTGCATCATCAAGTGATTTTAACTTATAAGAAGTAAATAAAAAGCCAAATATTTTTTCATATTCTTTGAATTGCTCAAATCGACTCTTAAGGGAACTAACAGCTTGATCAACAATGTATAAAAAATAATTAACTCTAAAAGATTCCTCTCCAGATTGTTGAACTGCTGCCCTATTTGAATCCTCATCAAAAAAACGCTTTCTTCGAATTTCACGTCTTTGAGGAAAAATGGGGTCAATGTTCATCTCTAAAGCAATTTCTTTTGCTGTTTCTAAAGCATTTTGAAAACCAGTAGCTCTAAATTTCTCAAAAAAAGTAGTTAAATCCTTTATTTTTTTGATAGCTTCATCAATTAGCACATCATTCGATTGCAAATTCTTACTAACCGAGTTAACAGCAAAAAGTACTTCAAACCAAATAACTATAGCCACCAAAAATTCAAAATCACCAAGTTCATTGTTTGCTAAGGAATTAGCTTCACTTCTTATTTTAGAATCAAGATCAGTTTCTCCTACTTGAAGTAAAGCCTCACGTACATCAACCATTTGAAATCGTATGGCTTTAACACTTTCAACACGACTTTCCCAACGAGTAGATGATAATGATTTAAGAGTCAATCCTTTAACATTATCCATCAAAATTTTCCACCTTTTAGTAGAGTGTGAAAATATAGTATAAATTCTCTGGATGACTCCAAAAAAATCCCTAGCTTTACCACACGTATTAGCCATGTCACATAACAACAAATTAAGACTATGACAACCACAAGGAGTATAAAAAGCTCTAGGATTTAGATCTAAAAGTCTCTTTTGTACTCCTTGATGTTTTCCTTTCATATTTGCTCCATTATCATAACCTTGTCCTCGAACATTATCAATGTCAAGATCAAGATCATTCAACTCTTTTTGTAAAACATCAAAAAGCCCTTGACCAGTTGTATCATTCACATTTAAAAATCCTAAAAAAGACTCCTCAACAATCACAGGTTTTGAAGAAAAATCAACATACCTCACTATCAAAGTCATTTGCTCTTGATGGCTAACATCAGGAGTACAATCAAGTATAACTGAAAAATACTTAGCTCGTTTTATTTTCATGAGAATTTCAGATTTGATTGCATTTCCAAGCATCAATATTAACTCATTTTGAATGTTGTGACCAAGATAATGAACATGAATAGCATCATTAGTAATACGTCGAATATGCTCTTGGATAACAGGATCAAACTCGGCACACATTTCAATTAAACCTAAGAAATTTCCATTACCACTTTCATATAATCGCTCATGTGTACCACGGAATGCTAAACTATGTTTTCCAAGAAATTTCACAATGGATAAAATTCTAAGTAAAACTTTCTTCCAATGATCTTTTTCTTTTTCAAATTCTTTTTGTGCAACTTTATCAATGGTCTCATTCTTTTGCAACCTTAAACGCCAATTATACCAAATTTCCATGTTGTTAAAATGTTCCATACTAATTTCATGTTCTTTTAGTCGTCGACTAAAATGTGACCAATCTCCAAAACCCTCATTGGCTAATTGACCTTTTAAAAAACTCTTTTTAAACAATTTACAGCAAAAACAAAAAGCTTTATCAAGCTCTTTAGAATAAACAAGCCAATCTCTATCACACTTTTCTCCATTTGGTAAAATTCTACTATATAAAGTTGCCGAAAAACGTTTAGAATGCCTATCTTTCGGACCTTTAACAAAAGATAAATCACGTTTAGGACCTTTAACGGCTAAAATATCAATCATTTTAGAATCAAGAGCATCCCAATTCCGAGGATCAAAAATATCAACAGTGTAAGACGGTTCAGATTTATTTAATTCTCTCATATTATCATCATCTTCATTACTCTTCCTATCATCATGGCCCTGCTCATCATCACTATTGTCTAAAGACACATCATTAACATCAACAGTAACACTATTTTCATTTAAAATATCATTACCAAGGTTATCATCTAAAGGCACATGTACAGGCACAGTATTCCCATCTAATGGCACATCAATAAGATCAACATTAACAATATTTTCATCACCATTGTTATCATCAACATTGTTATTTTCATTCTCTAATGATAAATCTGGTTTCTTTGAAAGAAATTTATCAAGAGCTCCTTTTTGAGATTGAATTAATTGTTCAATTCTTTGTCTCTTTTTACGCTTATCAGAGCCAGATTCATGCTTTCTAAACATAATTCAATATGAAATTAAGCTAAAATTCAATTGTAAATAACAATTAAAATATGCCACCAAAGATCAAATTATCCAATTATCCAAACAACAAATAGTGATTATACCAATTACCAAGTTACCAACTAGAAATTAAAGTAATCAAGAAGATAGATATAACCTGGTTACTTGAATAAGCAAAAAATAGTAGAAAAAGGGCTAAACAACAGAGCTTCTTGAGTTCCCGTCACCGCCTCCTCGAGCACAAGATCAACCGCACAAGAGCAGCCAAATTTTGTCAACTAGCACGACCGCGTTTGATGATTGAGCAATAACACAATTGAAAGAGAAGAACAAATCAGCAAAGTAAATTGTAACTGAGCGATTGAATTAATCAATTGATACTTCAAGAAACTGAACCTTGCTATAAATAGGGGAAAATTTGACCGTTGAACAAAACCCCAAGTTTCTGTGGCTCCTATTCCGACGAGGTTAGTCGAACGGTTGACAACGTTCTTCATTGGAAAACTGAATCCTAGAGTAATTTTAGGGGGAGATAAGAATTTTAATGGGTTTTGGAAACTGAAAGAAAATAAAAGAAATTGAAAGGAGAAAATTTTGGGGAGTGGAAGAGTTGAAGGCGATAAATTGGGAATCAGGCGAGAGGTTTCTGCCTTTTTGGCTTTTGCGCAGGAAGGAAAACTGATTCTACATTCTGAATTTATTTTTTTCCTAATATATATAATACACATGCATATTATTTTGGGGCCCCAAAAATTTTGGGGCCCGGTTCTGTAGGGCTGTTTGGGCTTGCCCACAACCGGCCCTGCTGATGGACATTATAACAGCAGCCCCTTGTTATTAGGTGCAGAAGCTCTTGGATAATGCCTCTACCAATGATGGAGAGTTTGATCTTTTACAATTTCTCATAATATATCAACTGACGACTGGCTTATACAATTCCTCGTGATAGTGCAGATCTCTATACTCCCTCTGGGTTTTAAAGAAATTTTTACTCTTACTTTTGGACACTCTTTTTAACAAAGAGTGGAATCAACGGTGAGATTGCAACGAAAGTATAAAAATTTAATTGAGTTGATTAAACAATCTATGATTTGACAAATATGAAAAGCGGCCAATATAAAAAAATCTTTCCCAAACGGAAAGGGAGTATGCACTTTTCCTTCTTGTTAAACTGTTTATGGCTTTCACCCGAAACTAGCTAATTTTGCAAGGGAGTTACGAGTAATACAATTTTTGTTGGATCTCCTATAATAAAAAAATCTAGGATTTGCCAATTTTTTATTTGATTTATGTGTAATTTAATTATCCTGTGATAAGATACCCTCTCCGTCTCAACTCACATTTTATGGAATCTTTTTTACGGTTATTAAGAAGCATGTTTGACCGTTAATATGTTTAACTACATATAATAACGGTAAATAAAAAAATTAGTTTTGATAAACTACTTGTTACGACGAATTCAATCTTATAACATATGATAATATTATTATTTATATATCTATTCAAGTATGTGATCAAAGGTAAATACTGAATAGTAATACAAAGTGAAGTCAAACGTTTGATCCAACATGGAGGGAGTACGTAATTAGTGCCACTTCCACTTATTATTATTATATTCATAGTGTGGCATATTTTCAACCACTACACTGGATGTTTAAAAAGACAATGGGCGACACCATTTTTGTTTTATATAAGAACAAAAGAGACTGATTTGAAATCAAAATACTAGGAATCGAAGTACAAGGTAGGTTGCTAATAAAAAAAACAAGAGTACCAGACACACTGGTACTGGAAGAAATGAACAGCCCTGAAATGTAGGAAACTAAAATGATGAATCAATCATCAAAAAGAAGGCCAGAACCCTCAAATTTGGACCAAGAAGTTTGATTGAGGTAGAAAATAAGGGTAATAATTATGTGTCTGTATTCATGAATTTATGATACATTATATAGTAGTACATGATACATTATATAGTAGTACATGATACCTATACAAGCTAGGAAAGGGTAACAGAATACAATTACATCTATAATTATGGTAATCCAATTCCGATTCCTTAACACTCCTCCTCAAGTTGGAGCGTGAATATCGGAAATGCCCAACTTGCCAAGTAAAGAATGGAACTGGTTACGTTCGAGAGATTTAGTGAACAAATCCACTGGTTGGTCTGTCGTACGGATATGTTGAGTAACAATAGCGCCAGATTGGACAAGATCTCGGACAAAATGACAATCAACTTCAATGTGCTCCGTGCGTTCATGAAAAACCGGGTTGGCTGCTATGTGGAGAGAAGATTGACTGTCACAAAACAATTTCATGGGAAAAGAGTGAGAAACCCCTAAGTCCTTCAGTAAGGGCCTAAGCCATAACAACTCACAGCAGGTAACTGTCATAGCACGATACTCTGCTTTAGCAGAAGACCGAGAAACAGTAGGTTGCTTCTTAATCTTCCAGGAAACTGGAGAATCACCCATCATAACAAAATAACCAGATAAAGAATGCCTAGTAATTGGACAGGCGACCCAATCTTAATCACAATAAGCAGTCAATTGTAGAGTATTACGGGAAGAAAGAAATAACCCTTGACCAGGATGACTCTTCAGGTAGTGTAACACACGAACCGTAGCTTGCCAGCGAGGAACACAAGGAGACTTCATGAATTGCGCAAGAGTATGAACTGAATAACTAAGTTCAGGACGAGTAATAGTCAGATATATCAGGCGCCCAACCAAACGGCGATACTGCTCCGGGTCATGGTAGGCTGGACCTTCAACACTTGCCAAATCATGTTGTTGCTCCATCGGAAAATCAATTGGTTTGGAAGCAGATAAACCTGCATCAGATAGGATGTCCAAAACATATTTCCTTTGCGAGAGAAACATCCCCTCCGGTCTTCTAGCAATCTCTATGCCCAAAAAATACTTAAGAAAACCAAGGTCCTTCATGTGAAAATAAGAACCCAAGTATTTCTTGAACTCAGAGATGAGCGAAGAATAACTACCAGCAATAACCAAATCATCCACATAAACCAGAACATGTAAAGAAACTGATCCTCGGAAATAGACAAATAAAGAGTAATCGGCCTTAATCTAAACAAAACCAAAGGTCCGTAAAGCCTGAGACAGTTCAGCAAACCAATTTCGAGGAGCCTGACGAAGACCATGAAGAGATCTCTGAAGGCGACAAACCTGACTAGGAGGTACAGCATAGCTAGGCGGAGGACGCATGAACACTTCCTCATGCAAATCACCATGCAGGAAGGCATTATGAACATCCATCTAATGCTGTTCCCAACCTTTTATAACATCAACAGACAGGAACAATCTAACATAACTCATCTTCGCAACTGGAGCAAAGGTCTCAGTGTAATCAATTCCTTCAACCTGGCGATTTCCAAGAACCACTAGGCGTGCTTTGTGACGTTCAATAGTACCATCTGAACGAAACTTCATCCGGTATACCCATTTGCACCCAATAGCCTTCTTATGCGCAGGCAAAGGAGACAAAGTCCATGTATGATTTCGCTCCAGGGCAGTAAGTTCCTCAACCATAGCATCTCGCCAATGAGAATGACGGGAAGCCTCGGAATAAGTAGTGGGATATGCACTAGATGTTACAGGACCTAAAAATCTAGAATGCATACTGGAAAAATTATCACAATTTACATTATCAGTAAGAGGATAGAGAACACCTGAGGAAAGTGACGACGCATGAGGGAACGTAGGAGTGGGGGGGTCTTCAGTAGTTAGAGCACAAGCATGATCTTCGCAGTCGTAATCTGCCAAGTATGATGGAGGACGACGAGATCGAACACTCTGTCTGGTAGGTGGCAACTCAGTAGTGGAATTGTTCGGTACTAGAGAAGCCGGTAAAGTAGATGCCGAGAATGTAGCATCGGCGGCGACTAGCGGAGAATAACCGACAACGGATGGCGAAGGTTGACCGACAGTGGCCGGTGTGGCAGTACTGGCGTCGGGCGGCAGAGGACTCGCCGGCGTTGACCTATCCGCATTGACCAGCATTGACCGGCCGACATTGACCGGCGTTGACTGCCGGTTTTGATCGGCGTTGAACTGCTATCGGTGACCGGTAAAATAACAGTTGGCAGCACCTGGCCACCGGTGGATAGCGGAAGGCCAAAGGTGACCGACGGCGGTGGATCGGCAGCGGAAGGCTGAACAAAAACTCTGTGCGGTTTCGGTAAGAAGGAGGAGGAATTCGGTGGTGGTGTGATGGTGCCGCCAGGTTCATCGGATAAAGCAGATGCCGGAGTTGCAGAGTATGGAACCGGTCTTCAAAGAAATCAGCATCCCGACTGTTAAAGATCACTCGGGATTCCAAGTCAAAAAGGCAATAGCCTTTCTGTCCGGCACGATAACCAAGAAACAGACACCGCCGACTTTGTGGTGCAAACTGATCACGATATTTGGGAACATGAGCAGCAAAACACAAGCATCCAAAAACCCTTAAGGATGAATAATTTGGAGCTTGCCCATAAAGCAACTCAAAGGGAGTATGGCCGTTGAGATGCTAAGTCGGTGTTCGGTTAATCAGGTAGGCAGTAGTAAGAATATATTCTCCCCAAAATTCAATAGGATGATTGGCTTGGAAGCGTAAAGCACGCGCCACATTGAGTAAATGACGATGCTTTCTTTCAACCCGATCATTTTGTTGTGGTGTGTCAACCATAGATATCTCAAAGATGATCCTAGATGCAGCAAAATAAGATCGCAAAGGCAGAAATTCAGTCTCATTATCAACCCAAACACGTTGTATGGTTTGGCCCCACTGGTTCTTCACTAAGGCACTAAATTCTAAAAATATAGAGGCTACTTCAGACTTAGGGACTAATAAATAAACCCAAACAGCTCGAGAATAATCATCGACTATCGTTAAAAAATAAAATGCACCACTAGAGGATGGAGTTTTATAAGGTCCCCAAACATCACAATGTACTAATTCAAATAATGCAGTAGCATTTGTAGAACTGAATGGAAAACTATGCCTAGTCTGTTTTGCTCTATAACATACAGAGCAAGGTATAGTAGTATTATTGGTGCTAAAATCAAGAGTAGGAATAGAAGACAACGCTGTAGATGATGGATGACCAAAATGTTGATGCCATAAATCAGATGAAGAAACCGAAGCAACTGTCGGAATAGACTGCAGGATATGAGGACGAATGCAAGTATCTAACAGACGAAGCCAATAAACCCCCCATTTCTGTTCACCCACGCCAATCACAATCCCCGTACTGATTTTCTGTAAAATGCAATAATTTTCAGTAAATAGGGCTAGACATTTTAAGGCAGATAACAATCTAGAGCATGATAATAAATTGCATCGCAAAGTAGGTATGTAGAGCACATGAGTAAGGGTGACATCACCAAAACGAATAGACCCATATTGTGTAGCAGATGACACAGATCCATCAGGCAGTATAACATTCACAGTATTGGTAGCAGTAGTAATATCAGTAAGAGAACCTTTGTCACCAGTCATGTGATACGAAGCTCCTGAATCAAGAATCCAAGGTAAAGTAGACTTACCTAACCCATGGTCAGATAACGAATCAAACTGATTAAATAAATGTATGGTACCAGAGCCTAAAATCCTGAAATCTTAAAATACCTTATTATCATGCTCTGCTACCATGTAGAAAATAAGGGTAATAATTGTGTGTCTGTATTCATGAATTCAGGATACATTATATAGTAGTACAGGATACCTATACAAGCTAGGAAAAGGTAACATAATAGAATTACATCTATAATTATGGTAATCCAATTCCAATTCCTTAACAATTGATCTGTTGTTCCATTTCCGGGGTCAAGAAATTCTTCCAATCTCTGACCACCCCACGTCTGAAGTACAAACTATTAGGCACCATGCGGTGATGATCGGTAAACCAGCAGCTGGGCCAAGAGCACTTTGGACCGAGAGCACCTCAGGCCCACGTCAGCACAATAAATCTCTTTAATAGAGAAGTGTACATCAATGTGTATAATCCGGAGATACATTATTCACTGCTACAGTATAAATAGACATGTGCATACTTACTGTTGAGGATTTTTTGAACATTTTTACTAAAACACTTACTAACTTAAGCATCAGAGGGTTTACCCCTGAGACCTCCTAGGTTTTTTGCTTGCAGATTATCACCGAGAGACTCGATGTTACGGCTCAACCGATTTCTAGACGCATCAATTGGCACACCTAGTGGGACCGATTTAGTCACGTTTGAGTTCCTTGGTTTATGTCCACCTCCACGAATACTCGAAGGAGTGAAAGATTAAAGCTAAAAAGAACTGGTGCTACCGAAGAAGTACAATCACCTTATCGAGGAAGAAGAAAGAGAATGGTTAACCCCTCAGTGTCCCAGGAAGTGGAGCGAGAAGCGATGCAAGTCTCAGCTGGAGAGCGGAGAGGAGGACAGATTCCAGTGATACCTGAGAGCCCTCGAGATGTAGCTCGGGCCCACTATGAGTAATGCGGGTTGAGAAAAAAGGCTTGCAAATCCTATGTCAGATGTATATGCCGGGGAATATGATGAGAGAGATGGTTGTTTCACAGAGGCCTCCGACGAGTCACAGATGGAAGCTTACGAACAAGCCTTGCGAGCAAATCAAGCAACAGGTGTAAATACCTTGCAATCTGACTTAACTAGGGCAGTTCAGATGTTAATGGAGGTGGGATATCAGGTCCGATAGCCCCCTCTCGAGGCATGGAAGCCCAAATCATCCCTTCGACAGTCATGGAAGTCCCGGCAAGCAATGCCGCTTAGCCCATGTTAGTGTTTCATTACTTTGGATATCCACGAGAGGGGTACCAAGCATGGCCTCAACCTTCATTCCCTGAACCCCTAGGGTTGGCACATCCCGGACTTCCTCCAGTTCCAACAACCTTGATGGAAGGGTATCCCAGAGCTGATCAGCCTCCATTCCCTAAACCCCCGTGGTTAACACATTTTGGACCCCCTGCAGTTCCGGTAACCTTGATGGGAGGATATCCCAGAGCCGAGATGAGGTATGGGTCTCAGGGATATGAAAGCATAGGGATGTCAAACCCATCAGCTAGTTATGGCTTGTATGATCCTTATGGGTTATATAGTGGAAGTTCTTATGACGGCCTAGGCAAATCCTGGGCAGGTAATTCAACCCCCTTGGCATCAGATGGCTTATGGTGACCCCCATAAAGGATTACTAAACCCTGGAAAGCAAAGAGGAGATACTGGAGATGCCCTCAAGAGAGAGTTAGATAGGTTGATTAGGTCACTGGGCCAGGTGTCAGGATCCCCATTTTCATCACTGATAACCTCATTACGATGGCCCGCAGATACCAAGCCCCTGGAGGGGCTCCCGACATATAGTGGAGAGTCTGATCCCAGGAAGTCATCCAGACATTCCTTAGGTCAATGAATTCGAGGGATTTCAACGAAAAAGCTGACTTACAAACTTGTGGAGAGTTATCTCCAAGGAAAGGCTCAAGAGTGGTACCACAAGTTTCCAAAGGGATCTTTTCACTCTTACAGAGATTTTAGCGTGGTGTTATTGAGTCAATATGTCCAAAAGAATAAGTTTACCAAAACCTTGCTGGAGTTGTACCAGACGAGATAAAACCCTAGAGAATCAACAAAAGCCTTCTACCATCGCTATGTAGATGAAAGCTTAGGGGGTGTGGAAACAACGGAAAATGAAGTGATACAAGGATACTTACTCAGGATGAGAGACATAGAGCTATACAAGAAATTAAGTTGCAATGTTCCTCGAACCCTACAGAAGCTTCAGGAGATAGTTGAGCAGCACTCGAAAGTTCAAGAAGCCACCACGAGGAAGAAAGAGAGTATAATCGATAGGCCAGGAAGAACTAATGATCATCGAGGGACGCCCATACCTAACTTTAAGAGGTATACTCCCGCTAGTAGGCCTTCGGCATAGATCCTAAGTATTTACAGTATTTAGATAACCGCAACCCTTGTCAAACATGCCTGCCGCAGTAGCAGGACAAAGGGATACGAACTTATTCTGAAACTTTCACAAGGATTATGGCATGATACAAATGATTGCATCCATTTGAAAAGGGAGATAGAAAGGAATGACAGAGAGGGTCGGCTTTAGGGCCCTGGACCTAGACGAGGAAGTCAAGGGGAACCCCATCGGCCTCGGGGGGACCATCCACCATACAGGAGGTATCCTTAGAATAACAGGGGTAGAGGAGATAGAAGACATCAGGGACAAGAACGCCGAGGCAGAGATCAGGCGAGAGGAGATAAGGGTCCGCAAAAACAACCCATTGGAAACTAGGATAATAGGAGCGAGAAAAATCCACCTATTTGGAGAGTGATTAACATGATAAGTGGAATAACAGGAGTGAGGTCTTCAAACTCAGCCATGAAGGCTGATTCTAGAAGGGCTCCTGTAGAAGAGCCGAACCACAAGAGACTCTGACCAGAAGAGACAATCACATTCTCAGAAGCGGATGTTATCCCAAACCAAACCCCACATGCGGATCCGATGGTAGTAGCGGCGATAATTGGAACGACCTTAGTGAAAAGGGTCTTTATTGATGATGGAAGTGGGGTCGAGATAATGTTCGCTGAATGTTTTGATCAGTTAGATATTAGAAGGAATAATTTGAAGATGTCAACTACCCCCCTCTCAAGATTTACGAGAAACCCGATATATCCCATAGGAGAAGTCACCTTGCCAGTATGGATATCTGAAGGGGATAAATAGGTAACAACCGAATGCACCTTCACAGAGGTTATGCTTATTCTCCGTACAATGTAACTTTGGGAAGGCCTTGGATGTGTCAGGCTCAAGCAGTGTGGTCCCCGCATTATCTAATGATGAAGTTTCCAACAAGTAGAGGGATAGCTTCCATCCAAGGGGATCATACCGCAGCTAAGATTTGTAACCTCACAGTGGTAAGAGTAGCAAGGAGGGTGAGAGATATAGCTATGGTACATGGAGGAGTCAGCCTTTTTGAAACTGAATAAATGCCAATCTTTGATAAGGGGGTAGTAGTTGTGGGGAAAATTACCCTTGGGGATGTGAAGGAGAAGCTGAGCAAGTTAATGGAGGAATACAAAGATGTGTTTTCATGGGATACCTCAGATATTACAGGGGTTCCCCAGGAATTAGAAGTCCATAGGTTAAACATTGACTCGGGAATCAGGCCCGTCAAGCAAAAACAGAAAATATTCGCGCCAGAAAGTGCAGGAGCCATCAAGGCCAAGGTAGAAAAATTGTTGAAGGTTGATGTAATCGAGGAATTATTTTGCCAGGAATGGCTAGCCAATCCAGTTATGGTCCCAAAGCATGATGGTACTTGGCGAATGTGTATAGATTTTGCAGATTTGAACAAATGCTGCCCAAAGAATAGTTATCCCTTGCCCCCCCCCAATCGATAAGTTGGTGGAGGCGATCGTAGGGTATCAAGTTTTAGCTTTCTTCGATGCCTACAAGGATTATCACTAGTTAATGATGGGTGATGGGGACAAGGAAAATTTTTCATTTATCACGGATGTGGGCATGTACTGTTACAAGAAGATGCCTTTTGGCTTGAAAAATGCCGGGGCAACATACCAGAGACTAGTGGACAAGTTGTTCAGAAAACAAATTGGTAGGAACGTGGAGATATATGTGGATGATATGGTGGAAAAGAACAGGAGTTATGAGGAATTGTTGATGGATTTGAAAGAGATTTTTGAGATACTCAGGAGTGCAATTCTAAAGTTGAACCCTGCTTAATGTGTCATCGAAGTGGGGGCAGGAAAATTCATGAGGGTCATGGTATCAGAGAGGGTAATCGACGTAACCCAGAGAAGGTCAAGGCCCTGATAAGGATGAAGATTCCCCCACAACATGAAGGACATAAAAAATCATAGGATGCCTGGCGGCTTTGAGCAGATTTTTGTCGAAGGGGGCTGAGAAACAGTTGCTTTTCTTCGACGTGCTCCGAAAAGCAAAGAAGTTCGAATGGACCGATATGTGAGAACAAGCTTTTCAATAACTTGAATCATCTTCGAAGGTTACATACGCTCATGAAACCCGAGAAAGAGGAGGTCATGTTTTTGTACATTTCCGCTTCGCTCCTGGCCATTAGTACGTACTTGTAAAAGAAAAAGGTAAAGTGTAGAACCCTATA
The DNA here is from genome assembly GCA_037428765.1 of Rubia yunnanensis. NCBI lineage: Eukaryota > Viridiplantae > Streptophyta > Magnoliopsida > Gentianales > Rubiaceae > Rubia > Rubia yunnanensis. The sequence continues at coordinate 154,051,979 of CM075061.1, read as the reverse complement.
TAATTTGTGAGTCGAGCCCTACAGGGACAAGAGATAAGATACATCGCCCTCGAGAAACTCACACTAGCACTGGTATATGTCGCATGAAGACTGTGACCTTATTTTCAAGGACACGCGATCATCTTACTCACTAATTATCCCCTCAGACAAGTGCTCCTGAAACCTGAGGCATCGGGGAGGATGATGAAGTGGACAGTAGAGTTGGGAGAACCCGACATACAATTTCGACCAAGGGCAACGATAAAAGGTCAAGCCTAGCGGACTTTATAGGTGAAACCACTGAGACTATCGAGCCTATTGAAATGGAGTAGGAGAAGATAGTCGAGAAAGGATCTCGAAGGAAAGAAGTATGGAGATTATACGTTAATGGTTCCTCACATTCAGGAGGAAGCGGGGCAGGAGTCTTACTCACTAGCCATGATGGAAAAGACTACTCGTACGCATTGCACTTTGCCTTCAGGCAACAAATAATGAGGCTGAATATGAAGCTCTAATCACTAGTTTCTGGTTAACTGCGGAACTGAATGTGGAGGACTTGGAGATCTACAGTGACTCCCAGATAGTGGTGCAGTGGGTAAAGGGGGAATACGAGGCCAGGGAGCACAACTTGCAAAAGTATCCAGAGTTTGTGAAGCCTCTACTCAGGAAGTTCAAAAGATATACCTTGGAGAAAGTACCAAGAGAACACAACCATAAGGTTGATTCCTTGAGCAAGTTAGACTCATCAAATTTATGAGGGGAGTCTCAAGGGCAGTTGCTCATGTAGACCCTCCAAAATTGAAGTTTTTAGGAGCACGGGATACTAGCAGTAGAAGAAGAAATTTTCTAGATGACGCACATTGTTAAATATCTTCGAGAGGGGACACTCCCAGAGAATCCTGTTGAAGCCAAAAAATTCAGGCTGAAAGCGCCAAAATATGCAATGCAAGAGGGAATTTTGTATAAAATAGGGCATTTACAACCGCTGCTCCAATGTGTAAGCCCCCTTGAGGCAGATTATTTGATATGGGAGGCCCATGAAGGACTAGGTCACCATCGAGGAAGCTTATCCGAGCTGGGTATTATTGGCCCATGATGTTTGAGGATGCAAACCAGTATATACAAACTTGCCACCAATGCCAAAAACACGAGCCATTGAAGCGCACTCTCCAAGAGGAGATTATGAGTATTCGCGGCTCATGGCCATTTGATAAATGGGGTATCGACCTAGTAGGGCCACTCCCTAAAGCCACGGGAAAATTCAAATATTTGGTCGTGGCGGTGGATTATTTCACAAAGTGGATGGAAGCTGAACCATTGACCAATATCACAGGTAAAACTATTATTTCTTTCCGTTGGAAAATGTATGCAGGTTTGGGATCCCAAAGATGATCATAACGAACAATGGGAAGCAGTTCGCCAATGATCCCTTTAAGAGGTGGTACGAAGAATGTAAGATCCAGCAAAAGTTGACAGCTATTTATCATCCACAGGTGAATAACCAAGTAGAAGTTACCAACCGCACCCTCGTCAACGGTATCAGAGCTATTCTTGAAGGGGCAGCCGGAAACTGGATATGGGAATTTCCCAACGTCTTATGGGTATACAGAACTACGAAATCTTAGGCCACAGGGGAAACACCTTACAGCCTAGTCTATGGTTCTGAGGCAGTGATCCCAGTTGAAATAAGGCTGCCAAGCCCGAGGACGATGGTTGTGGCTGGGGAAGATGTTAACAGTGAAAATTGGCCTCTGGATCTTGATATGGCTGATGGAGCGCATGAGTTAGCCTCGATACATGGGGCTAAAGTGAAAAAAAAGTTGAAACGTTATTACAATCGAACGATTAAGAAAGTGCAGTTTGCACCTGGCAATCTAGTTATGAGAAAGAATGAGAAAAATAGGCAGGAGCCGGAGGGGAAGCTCGCAGTTAACTGGGAAGGACCGTATCGAGTGATAGAAGCGTACCCCGGAGGAAGCTATACCTTCAAGACCATGGGGGGAACTCAGATCCCAAGGAGATGGAACATCGCTAATCTCCGGAGATATCACCATGTATTATAGGGGAAAATAGCGCCGATTAATCCTGTGCCAAGCACTAAGATCTAGCTCAAATGCTTCTGCAAAAATTCCAGCTAAAACTAAAGGCTCGAGCACAAATGCTCCTACAAAAAAATCCTGCTAAGGTTGTAGAATAGAGCCACGGGTTCCTAAATTGTATTCTAGGTATGGTTGTAGAATAAAGCCACGAGCTCCTAAATTGTAGTCCAGCTAAGGCTATAGAATAGAGCCACGAGCTCCTAAATTGTACTCCAATTAAGGCTGAAGAGCAGAGTTATGAGCTCACAAGGGCAAAGAAAGGGGGAGGAGTGTGAAAGTAATATCCTCGATACCCCTGCTGGTTGTAGATGTCGCTTGACGATCTAGTGGAGAAATTGTTGCAGGATGTAGGTGAAAAACACCGAACCTAATAAAATTGTTGTTGTTTCTTTTCAGCCAATTATTAAATGCTTACAATTAGCTTGTCGAATGTGTTGACATATCAAGATCTAAGGTATAAAGGTTCAGAAGACCATGATCATAAAGGCAAATAAAAAATGTATAATAACAATACACGAAGGGCAAGAGTAGTAAAAAGTACTAGCGGTGTATAAAATGCAGTTACATTAAATTCTTTAATTCCTTTTCCACTCTTGCTACTTCTTCTTGTATCATCATTATTTCTTCTGCCTTGATACCGATAGCGCATTAAAATTCCCTTCGTTGTTCCTCCTCGGGGTAGTCATCAACATTTATCGTTGAAGTCGATCGAGAACCACTGGGGTGGGTCCGCTTCCTCGCAGATCTCCCAAAGGGGTGCTTCCAAGAGCTACCGCCCATTGCTACTTCCTCTGCTTCTAAATTTGCGAAGGACCTTTGAGGAGGAATGGGTAACTTCTTTATCCATTCGAGAATAGCAATGTAAGCCTCTTTCTGCTTAAAATTCCCTCGCATTTCCACTTCATTTTTTGTAAGCCAGTTTTAGGAAGCGTGCAGAAGGAATTTGGGTAAAACCCTATCTGAGATAACTTTGGGATTAGCCACACCATGAAATAAGCTATGAGCATGAATGCTTTAATAGCATAGACGGGCTTTCTTTTCCAACTTGACATTCTTCCTCTGCAGTGTCTCGTTCTCTGAGAGCAACCTCGAATTTTCACCTAAAAGAGATTCCACTACTGAAGGTTCATCACCGATAGATGCACCGAAATTGGAGAGCACCTCGTTTAGCCTCAAGATCTCACTTTTTACGACCTTATAACGTTGTGCAATATCACCTAACTAAGCCATAAGCCCATAATCCTGGCCTCGAGTGGCTATAAGACGACTCTCAACCATATGCATTCTTTCAGCATCTGCGAGACACTTTTTAAGGGAACCAAATTTGTGGATAATGCGGTGAACATCATCTTCACAGTTGGCCTCTTGGGGGTCAGTATCATCGACAACCTTGAGAGGGACAGCACCCTTGAATTTTTTTACGGTTGTGGTCCTTCAAGCGCGCTATGAAAATTGGGTGTTTTCCACTTTCCTAAGATTTCAAGTCCGCCTTAGTAAGATCAAACTCCTTTTGGAAAAAATCTCTTAGCTAAATTCAAGTTGGAGATGATGTCTTGAAGGCCAACTGTAAAGGGTGAGTCTTATTAAGCCACAACTCTAGTTCTTCGGAGCTTTTCTCCAAGGCCGTCATAGAATGGCCTAAGTTTCTCCTAGCGGTTTCAAGCTCGGCTTGGGCCTTAAGGGAATCTTTGCGGGTGGATCAAAGTTCCCATTGTAATGCGTTGAACTACAAGAACGAAAATTTTGGAAAAATACACCAATAAGGAAAATAAAATGTTCATATAAAAGACCAAAGTCAATTTCATGGGAGCCTAAAGGGGCAAAATTATGCATTGGCCCCTACTACGGTATCCCTGACTTGGTCCTCTTGAGCTGTTGCGGCCTTCACCTCTGCATCATTGTCTTCTTCATCTGGATCAGGCAAAGCGCGGATATCGTCTAGGGTGACGTACTTCCCCGAACTCCTCAGAAGGCCTATCATGGATAAGCTCATTCGACCCTCGTTCACAACACTTTCCCACTTTTGGCTTATTGTCTCGAGCCCCTCGGACTTAGCCTCTTCCTTAAATGCTTTGACATCGTCCTCGGATAAGGCAATCCCATCTTAGGAAGAATCATTTCATTCACTAAGATGGATCTCCCAACGCCCTGGGCGATACTCAGAAGGTCCGCAAAGAGGTCAAACAGCTCCGAGATTTGAAGAACTTTATCCTTGAATGCCTCCAACATGGACATTGAGCCTCCGGGTCTCGGGCTTGTTTGGCATCCTCGACAACTGATTTCCTTTCAAATATTAAGCGCTCCTAAGCGCTCTGGAGTTCAGCAACTTGTTTTTGGGAAGCCTCGAGTTTCAGTTGTAACGAGTCCATCTCCATATTCTTGTCTTCATAGGTAGAAGATAATTCAGAACCTAAGTTCCAAATGAAGGAAGACATAGAAGAGGTCAGGGAAGCGGTAATGGTGGACCTCACACCATCCAAATTCTTGACAACTTGAAAATAGGTGGCAGCGATGAGTAGATAAAAAACACGCATAATCATTCTCAAATTAATTTTGATAAAATAACTTACCTCGAAGTTTTTCACAAAATGACCAAGTGAAGTGGTCCCTAAGGTCGAGAGGCTCGACGAAGACGCCAAACCATAAGCGGCAGCATTGAGCTCCTCGTTAGCGGCCTCAGAAGCCGACCTCTCAACAAAAATTTTTTGACGACCCTCCCTAACGGAAAGATCATCCTCTGGTTTTCGCTTCAACGACGTGTCTGCGAGGGTAACTGTCTGAAGGGGGGTAGCGGGGGTAACCTTATCCTTGGAGAAGAGGGAGTTGGCTTCTTTCTTGGTCATAGTGCCGCCAGACTCCGGCCCATTGAAGAGAAAGAAGATATTAGACAAGATACAACAAAAAGTATGTGTATAAATATCGTCCAAGGAAAGAAAAATGGGCCGCTTCCAGCGGCCCCTCACCCATGTGCTGTGTCAGTGAACCGATTTCGAGACCAGTTGTTTGTCAAGCAATTATTGAACGGTTTCTTGTTAAGAAATCGCCCTAGAAACCCTTGTGGGTGTTTTCGATTTCTAGAGCGATTTTTTAAACTCAAGATATCACTATTGCACTTGTTCTTAATGAGGTTAAAAAAGGATTCACTCATATTTTGCAGCACTTCATATAGTATTTAGTTTAATTTTGCAATTGGGCCTACCAGGCAAAGCCCGGAATGTAAGAGTTTAGGTTTCCAGAAAATTTCGTACTATGTGGAGATTTGTTGTATGTGGCACGAATCAGATCCTGTCACATGTCCAATAAATTAGTTATATTTTCAAAAATAAAATTAAACATTAGTGAAAAATGAAGTAGTAAGTGAGCTATTAGATACGTGGCAAGATCTGATTTGTCTCACACCCCCCAAATACAACATACATACAAAATTTTCTATTCGGTTTCCTTCTATTATGTTAAATATTCTTCTACTTTCGTCTTAGGTTGGCTGCTGCAATTCAACATCAAGCGACGAAAATACTATTATTGTTGAAAAATGAATAGTATTCCCTCCGTCCCAGCTTTTTCTGCGGAGAGAGAAACTGGAAGTATTTGTAAGGATATATTATTTTATGTCTTTGAAGTGGGGTATCTTGAAATTGAAGTGGGGTATCCTAATATTATTGGGTTAAAAAATCAGAAATTGGGCCCAAATTAAGTAAACAAATAATAAAAGCAATCCATTTATGGCAAAAAATGAGGTAGTGCAAAAACAGCTGGGACGTCCAAAAAGGGAAAGAGTGCAAAAATAGCTGGGACGGAGGGAGTACCAGTTTTGGAAAAAGAACGTAATCATTCATCCTCATAGCCCCGTAATCCTTTCATTAAGGATGGACGATGACGTAAATCACGGCGTTCAATGGTCTACCGTCTGAGGATCAAGTACTGAACCTTAGAAGGAACCCTCCTATATAGAAGGAAATCCCCATACCACCGCTGCCCGAATTTAAACCAATGATTTTTGGAATATTTAACCATGCATTTAAAATCAAAACAAAGTCATTCAAAATCGAACAGAAGGTACAGATGTAGTTGAAGAAATGAACAGCCCTACAAAAACATGGCAAAACACTGATGAATCAATCATCAAAATGAAGGCCAGAACCCTCAAATTTGGCCCGAGAAGTTTCATTGATCTGTTCTTCCATCTCCGGGGTCAAGAAGTTCTTCCAATCTCCGACCACCCCACGTCTGAAGTACGAACTATTAGGCACTCCGCACAAAATCGAACCCTTCTTGTTCACCTCCAGCTCCCTCAGCCTCTCCAAGCTACACCTCCACAGCACCTCACCGACCTCAGAATCACTTGAAAATGGCTTCCCCAGAAACTCAGCAAGCTTCTTCACCTCCATCTCGGGCTCCTTCTTCAAATCCTCGTACTTCAAGAACAGGATCTTGTCGGGATTCCTCTGGCTCTGTTTCCAGAACTCCAAAACATGGTCGAAAAACGGGCCGTACTGATGCACGCCGCTGCAGAAGCAATCCACCGCCTTCTGCATCGGGTACGGGTCCAGACCCGGCCGGAAGATGGAGTTGAAGAAATGCCACAGCGAAACCACCGTGTCTTTCGGGTTCCGGGTCAAGTACACGATCTTGCAGTCGGATCCTTTGACTGAATCCGGGAGAACCTTGTACGGCAAATGCGTGTGGAAGAGTCTCGGAGAAGGCGCGGTGTAGAGATCCGGGTGCGGTTTGGTTGCGTAAATCATGCTTTCGATGGTCTGGATGTTGAAATGGGGATTGTCTTGGACAAGGATATCGTCGGATTTAAGGATGCAGAGACAGAGCGCTTTGAGCCACGTCGTGCCGGTTTTCGGCGGCGTGGCGAGGAGAACGTCGTTGTCACGAGCTTCAAAGGTTGTCTGAAAATCCATGGCGGGCTTCACCAGGCCCAGTTCGAACCAGCCGCCTTCCCATTGGCAGATGTCCATGGCGTCCCAGAAACGAGCCCTGGGCAGCTGGCTGACCGCCGAACCATCTGTTTCTTGTGAAGATCCTTGAGCTGCGGGCATGGCGGAACTGGTTGCAGTAATATTTTAGTATATGGAGTACTAGTTGGTTCCAGGCGTTTCTTCACTATTATAGTGTTTTTTGTAACGGACTGAGAGGCGGTGAAGCTTTGGATCCTCTGGTCCAAGGCATTAGTTTATGTGGAAGTAGTGTCGTAGTTGCTTACGTCTGAAAAGTAACATTGTTCAGGCTCATGTTGATCACCCTCCCTTCTTTTATGGTAGGGGTAACGTGGTGATTTGTAAGGAACTTGTGGAACTCTATATGGAATTATGAGAGTTTCTTTATTTGTTATGGTGGTATAGATATTGAGATGGGATTGCAAGTGTCACATCCGCGATTCCGGGTTAATGTCTGTCATTTGTGTTTGTGTTACATTATTACCCTTAAAATAAGCGTTATGAATACGATATTCTCCACTGCATAGAATCACATGAAATTATACGTTCTTGGTTTTTAAAGAAATTAATAGGTTATAAAAGTCCAGGCATCAAATTTTAAAAAGCGCAAGTGCATTGTCCAAAGTAAATTGAAAATAATTATTATAAGTATACAAGGGTCATTTGTAAGAAACTTGTGGAACTCTCAGTTGGATTATTTGAGTTTCTTTATCAGTTACGGTTGTAAAGAGTTTGAGTTGGGATTTCATTTGTCTCATCCGCGATTCCGGGTTAACGTCAGTCATTTGTGTTTGTGTTCCATTATTACCCTTACAATAAGCGTTATAAACACGATAATCTCCACCGCATAGAATCACATGAAATTATACACTCTAGGTTTTTAAAGAAATTAACAGGTTATAAAAGTCCAGACATCAAATTTTAAAAAGCGCAAGTGCATTGTCTAGATTAAATTGAAGATGATTACTTATAAGTATACAAGGGTCATTTGTAAGAAACTTGTGGAATTCTCAGTTGGATTATTTGAGTTTCTTTATCAGTTACGGTTGTAAAGAGTTTGAGTTGGGATTTCAAGTGTCCCATCCGCGATTCTGGGTTAACGTCTGTCATTAATGTTAGTGTTCCATTATTACCCTTACAATAAACGTTATGAGCACGATAATCTCCACCACATAGAATCACATGGAATTATACGTTCTAGGTTTTTCAGGAAATTAATAGGTTATAAAAGTCCAGGCATCAAATTTTATAAAGAGCAAGTATATTGTCCATTGTAAATTATAGATTATTACTTATAAGTATACAAGGGTAATTTGTAAGGAACTTCTGGAACTCTATGTGGGATTATGAGAGTTTCTTTATCCGTTACGGTGGTTTAGAGATTGAGTTGGGATTGCAAATGTCACATCCGCAATTCCGGGTTAACGTCTGTCATTTGTGTTTGTGTTACATTATTACCCTTAAAATAAGCAATATGAACACGATATTCTTCACTGCATAGAATCACATGAAATTATACGTGAGAGCACATTGTATATTAAAATTTGAAAAAGTTAGGATTGACAATCTTTTCATAAACTTATCATAGTTCATTGTACTTTTGCTGTAAATGATATAATTTTTTATAAATTTAAATATTGTATTTAAATGTAAAAATATAAAAAAAATATAATATAAAATTATTTTTAAATTTGGTACTCCCTTTGTCACAGCTATATCTGCAGAGAGAGAAACTGGAACAAAATTTTTCATTCAAGTGAAATGTCTCTTTTGCCCTTCTACACCTCCAACAACCACCACCTCGTAACCATCTTCGGAAACAAATCAAAACACAATCCCAATCTTTCGTAGGTAAGTCAAACAATCCAGAAAATGACTTAAAAAATCAAGGAGGCGCGTCAACATTCCTTCCGGGCCTTTGCCGGGACGGAGACGTCGGCAAAATCAGGCGGAGAAGGTGGTCGAGGAGGAGAGGAAAAGGAGCCACAAAGCCCAGGGCCTTCGTCGGGACGAAGATGTCGATGAAATCAGGCAGGGGGTGGTGGGGAGGAGAGGGGGAGGAGCCACGAAGCTCAGGGCCTTCACCGGGATAGAGATGTCGGCTAAATTAGGCGGAGATGGTGGCGGGAGAGGAGAGGAGCCACGAAGCCCAGGAGCTTCGCCAGGATGAAGATGTCGGTGAATTTAGATCGATGAGGTGGCGGTTAGACGAAAACAAAGTGTTGTTGTTGGCCGTAGCAGAGGAGGTGCCGGAGTGTTAAGTCGAGAAAGTGAGATGGGAGATTTTTGTGAGATCTGGAAATGACCTTTGAAAATGAGGGAGGAGAATGTGTGGTGATGAATTGGGAAGGTGAACTGGTGAAGGAAATTACTCCGTATATAGTTTACAAAATGATGGGAATTATGTTTTCAGTAAATTATTCATTCAAAAAGGAAATTATGGCTTAAAAAAGGAAGAAAAAATAATGCTGAATGAAGACTGTGTGAATATTGAAATTGTTTGTATTTTAAAATGGGTAGGTTGAGTAGAAAATTTTCACTAAGAGTACAAGTGGAATTTCAGGTGGTAAAATTTGTCAAATAAGGAAAATTTTTAAAGTGTGCACATGTAGTTGGAACAACCTTAAAAGGAAAGTGTGCAGAAATGTCTGGGACAGAGGAAGTATGTAATTTAACAAATGCAGTGTATAAGGTAAAAAAAATACGTGGACTGTCTATAAGCTTATGGACAGACCATGCATAAGGAGACTCACTCTTAAAATTTTATAATGTCTTTTTCTAAGTTAAACACCTTTTAAACCACTGGGAGTAGCCTAGTGGCCAGGGCGTACGCCCGCCCCTTAGGCACCCCAGGTTCGATTCCGGTTTGGGACAGTTTCTGGGGTTTAGTCTCCAATTGTACCATGTTTGTGTAGGAGCCTCACTTTGTGTGAGTTATGTGGGAGTCTCATCCCACATTTGTGTGAGACGCAAGGGGAGACTCACCCCCTTTGTGTGAGACAACTGGGTTGTAGTAATAGTGTATGTGTATTTTAAAAAAACACCTTTTAGATTGGGTCTTTTACTTCCTCAAAATACCTTTTTTTTTACTACATATGTCTCAGCTCTATTTACAAAGTTTGACAACTATTTTTTACCATCAATATCATCAATTGCACATATTTAAATACGATAAAGAAATAATATTATAAAACTATATGTTAACACAATTTCAATGATATCTCACATGATAATATATTATGTTATATATTATTTGATTACTTTTCTAATTAACAAAGTTTTAGTGATCTAACAAATAGAGTTAGGATAGAGGAAGTAACATTAATCTCATACCATATTAACTTGCATAGGTTATTTGAGTTAAAGTAATTCCATCAGTTTAAATAGGATGGAGGAGTGTATTCAGTGTGTACTTTAACAATATTATTTTTGGAGAACGTCTCAGATTGGCTGACGATTAGACCAATAATGACAATCATCATTCATAAAACTCTTAAGGTCAAGTAATAATTATTTAATAATATATTTTTTCATTTTTTTCAATTATAAAAATTTCAATGCAATAAATAGAAACAAACATTAAATCACCATATTAGTTATATTAATTATAAAGGCAAAATACAAATATACCCCTATGTTTTGATCATAAGTGGCAATATGAACCTAGAAGATCAGAAAATACTATTATAATTATGTATTTTACATCAGAAGTGCCGATATAACCTTTGGCACTACTCTAGCGTTGACTTTGTAATTTCCAGCATTGACCTAATATAAAAGGACTAAAATACCCCTAGTCTTAAAACTAAAAAATTAAAGACAAGAATGCCCTTAAAGTTCTTCTTCATCTTCATCTTCCAAACCACCTCCAGCACCACCTTTCGCCACCGGATCTCTGCCGCTCTGCCACCGCATCTTCGTCGCTCTGCCTCTGCTGCCGCCGCCGCATTTTCGCTGCTCCATCACCACATCTCCACCACGCCGCCGCTGCATCACATTCAACATAGAAGAAACTTAACACAGCACAAGGAAGAAGAAACTTAAGAAGAGGTAAAAAGTACCATCGGCTCTTCTTCTTCTTCTTTAAACCTCGCTCCAATCCTCTACCTAGACCCGTCAAATTGGTTAATTGGATAAACCCGTTATCCAAACCCAATAGATCATTATCCAATGGGTCATTATCCAATTAACACATTTATTAAATGGGTCATAATGGGTTGGGTCATAAATGGGTTGGGTCATTAAATGGATAACCCATTGGATAACCCATGAGATATTCATATGACCCAGTGGGTTAAAATATATTATCCAATAAGTCATTATCCAATAAATCATTATATAATAACCCAATAAGTTATCATTAAACATTTTCTATCGATTTGGGTTACAAGTTATCATTATCCAATGGGATCAGGTATTAAATGCTCATTAGTTTTTGGGATTGAGTGGGATGAAAATAATTGTGCTAATGGAAAATTTTGATCTCCATGGGTCCCATATTATGTTAATTCAATAAGAACGTAACAAATACCCAATAAATATCCAAAATTACCCAATTAAATACATGTGTAATATTTAACATAAATATTCACTATAATTCACAAATTATACAAATTATAATTCGCAAATTATTCAAGCTCAATCTCGTACAATATTCGAGTTCGTACAGTATTCGATCTCGTACAGTATTCGAACTCAATCTCGTACAGTATTCGAGTTCGTACAATATTCGAGTTCAATCTCGTACAGTATTCGAGTTCAATCTCGTACAGTATTCGAGTTCGTACAATATTCGAGCTCAATCTCGTACAGTATTCGAGTTCATACAGTATTCGAGCTCAATCTCGTACAGTATTCGAGCTTAATCTCGTACAGTATTCGAGTTCATAGAGTATTCGAGTTCGTACAGTATTCGAGTTCGTACAGTATTCGAGTTCGTACAGTATTCGAGCTCAATCTCGTACAGTATTCGAGCTCATACAGTATTCGAGCTCAATCTCGTACAGTCATCAAGTTCATACAGTATTCAAGCTCAATCTCGTACAGTATTCGAGTTCGTACAGTATTCGAGTTCGTACAGTATTTGAGTTCATACGGTATTCGAGTTCAATCTCGTACAGTATTCGAGTTTGTACAGTATTCGAGCTCAATCTCGTACAGTATTCGAGCTCAATCTCGTACACTATTCGAGTTTGTACAGTATTCGAGTTCAATCTCGTACAGTATTTGAGTTCGTACAATATTCGAGTTCGTACAGTATTTGAGCTCGAGCTCGATCCCAAGTAATATTGTTCGTTAGTTTCGTCGAGTTTACAAAACCAACATATTATATATTTTTTATTTTTATTTAATATAATATAATATAATGTACATAATATTATATTACATAATATAATATTATGAACTCGAATATGAACAAAACGCAGACCGATTGATGAACAAAACGCAGACTGATTGATGAACAAAACGCGGACTGATGAAACAAAACGCAGTCTGGAAAGTGAGAACTGAGAAAGAACGTGGACTTGATGGGTAATTCACGTTTCACCCAAATAAATGACATATACCCAATTGGTCATATAGTTCGACCCAATGGATAATTAGTATAGACCCAATGGATAATTAGTATAGACCCAAAGGATAATTAGTATAGACCCAATGGATAATTAGTATAGACCCAATGAATAATTAGTATATACTCAATGGATAATTCATTATATACTCAATGGATAATTGGTGTTTTCAACCATTTAAACTTTAAATGGATGTCACGTAACATTTTACCTGGAGTGAAAAATTACGATTAACCAAATGTGGCCAAATGTGGGAATTTCATTTATTATTTTCTTATGTTCAATAAAAGAAAATATTTTTAAAAATCTTCATATTTCGAGATTTTTCAAATTTAGTAAAAGTTTCTTAAATACTACTTCTACTTCTTTCGTCAAGATCATTTATCAAATTTTAATTGGTTCAAATTAAAATTGATTAAAACATGAACCGAAATCGACAAATATGATGAATCGAGAATTTGATCGTTTCTAAGTTGATTATATGTGTTAGGGAAAAATTAAAATATTCGTAATCAAATTTGTGAAAATTTTGTTATCTTATGATATGAAATTATCCACGGGTCACCCGTTATCCAACCCAACTCAACCCACCCAAAATTATCCAACGGATAACCAATTATCCAACCCAACTAAACCCAATAACTACAACCCAATTATATCCATTAACCCAATGGGTCATTATCCAATAAGTCTTATCCAATAAGTGAAATTAGTAAATGGATAACGGTTATCCAATGGGTGACCCAACCCGTTTGACAGGCCTACCTCTACCGCCGCCCGGAACCTGCAAACTACCTTGTTCCCAAACTCCCACTTGTCCGAATCCACCTTCCTAAACAGATGTTCACATACCACAGCCTCAATCAGTACACAAAACTCAAATCTTAACTCAATTCATCAGAAAAAGGAAAGAAATCAAGAATAATCTTACATAGGTGTTGAGCTACCTGACGCAAAACCACCATAGCTTACGCACGCCAGGTCTCTGTCGAAACAACCTAAGCCACTCCACTCCTTCGTCGCCGCCCTTAGCCCTGAGCCCTCCCCCCACCTGCCCCCTGCCTAGCCATAAGCCTCGCCACTCCGCCAGCCCAGCCCCGCAGCTCCACTTCTCTGCCACCGCCTTAAGCTCGAAGCCCTGACTCCTGCCCGCGGCCAGCCTTAGCCCTAAGCCCCGCTGCCCCACTCCTCCTCCGCTGCCTTAAGCCCTAATCCCCTCCACCGCCTGCCGCCAGCCCTAGCCCTAATCCCCGCTGCCGCTCCACCGCCCGTCGCATCCCAAACTCTAGCACCTGCCACCACCATCTACCTCCTCCCCACCTAGCCCCGCCGCCTTAATACCCGCCGCACAGACCCACCACCACCACAGCGAATTTGAGGGTTTGCAGGTGCGAAAACATAATCTGACGCCACCTGCCCCCGCCGTCGCCCCACCCCCAAAGCAAACGAAGGGAAAAAGGGGAACATCGACATCGGGAAGAAAGCTGAGGAAGAAAACTACATCCCAAAAATGAGTACTACTGATATTGAGAAATATAACCCGTCGGCGGGAAGAAAGCTGAGGAAGAAGACTCCATCCCGGGAAGAAGGGAAAATGAGTACTACTGGTATTGTTTGGTTAATATACACGAGGGCATAATTCTTCTTTCACATTTTTTGAATATTTCTTTTTTTTTACCAGGAACATAACAGTCAATTGACATATACCATTACGAGCTCAATATATACTAGTGCTATTTCGTGAAATAACTTGAATTTCAAACCATTCACTTGCTTTAATTACTCATGCTAAAAAAAACTTTAGCTAAACCACGCGTGAATCAAATAAAATATTTTGACCTGGGAAACAAAGAGAAGATGTGTACGAACGAGGAATTGTTGAAGCATAATTCGATCTTATCTGGTGGAGGTCGAATTCCAAAAACCAGGGGGAGGTTCCCCACTCTTCTATTCCAACCAAATTGAGGCCTCTGGGGTTAGATTAGCACTTTTGAGCAAAACATAGGATTATATGGGCACTTTCTAATTTTGTAGGGTCATATTGACACTTTTGACCAAAACATGGAATCATATGGGCACTTAACTCTAATTATAAAATAATTACAATATTTATAGAGGGTCACAATTAAATGATAATAATACATAAGGTCATATACATAGTAACATACCCTTACAATTTAAAATAGGCAAAGTCTTGGGAAATGCGGGGTTTAATAAGAGTAATAAGAAGGTAAAATATCTTAGTTGCAATATTAAAAATTTATTTTGCAACATGCAGCAGTTATAAAGTTTATGACCCGATTAATGTAACCCAAAAATTTAATCTTCATTTGTTCTAATTTATAGTTTAAACATTGATCTTTCCGTGGATTATGAAATTACCGTCGTTCACAGAGAGACGACTCTTTAAAATATACAAAACTTCATCATAAATTCAGTAATTATGGTACTCCAATGATACAATATTTTTTGCACTTTCAAGATAATTGTGGCGGTGTGGTATATTATTTTTTGCACTTTCAAGATAAGTGTGGTACTGCGGCACGAGGAAGGTGGAATACGAGATTGAAGAAAATCCGCCGTTGTACTACGCCGGCGAGAAGGCGTCCATTAAGATCATCATTGGCCTCTTCGTAGACGCCAAGGGCAACGCCAGGTCCAGATCTGCGTCGACGACCATGTTACCACACCTCCAGGGACGACAATAGCTAGAGCGAGAGCACCGTGGTGGCGCTGGTGAGAGTCGGCAGGAAAGGAAGCAGACAAAGAAAATATGATGGCGGATGAATTAGAGTTTGGGAATGGATTTGGCCAAAATGTAAATGTTTGATGTTCTGGGGGCATTTATGTCTTATAATGGGTTAGATGTTTACAAAAATGAAAAGTGTGTAAATTTGGATAACAAAGGAAAGCGTGCAGAAATGAATAGGAGCAAGTGAGTACTATAAACATCAACACACATTGAACTGCTCGTATTGACGTTCTTTCAAATAAATTTTGATACCTGGCTGTTTCACATTGTTGAAAAAAGAAAACAAAACAAAAGAGGCAGGTTTATTAGCCAAGTGTTACGTAACAATGAATGAATAATGATTGAAAGAAAAGAAGAAGAAAAAAGTGGTCACAACTAGTGTATACATAAGAAAAAGTGGTCGCAAATAGGCATTTATACAAATAAGGAATAACATTTCATGAGAGCTTTAGTCCGTGTTCTCTCTGGCGTATCTACATTTATGTTCGATTAAATTCAATCCAGTAAAATTTCAAAGTGATGTTGTTTAGCTTAGTTTTGGTATATTTTTCCTATTTTTCACCATGTTTAATTTCAGTTTAGTAGAAAAACAGCTCCGGTGAAGATCACCTTAACCTGTATATTTCCATTTCCATTTCCAATATAGAAGTCTGAAAGTTGGATTCTAATTTATTGTCACATGTAACAACTAACATATATGGCCTGTGATCAGCGCAAGAATCAATACTGTTTCAATTTTCAATTTTCAACCATTGTGCATAAAGAGACTGAGATCCGGATGAACTTACACTATGATGGCTGCAAAATGGCGAAATGAACTCAAGTATACAAGATTGCACATGATCTTCGAGCTGCATTTACCAGAAATCACCACAAGAGCACACGCCATCTTTGAAATGGTGATAGCGGTTGACATCTCTGACGGAGATTTCCCTTAGGGTTATCTTGGAGATGAACTTTATGGCAACATGGCAGTCCTCACACACCCTGAGATTCTTGGTTATCAACAGCTTAGTTCCCGGTGGGGTGCTTATTAGGCCAAATGCAATTGCCAGCCTTTCGCTATGGCCAAGAATCATTCTTCTCTTCTCATCATCATCAACATCATGGAAAACAGGATCGGTGTTGGGAACATAACCAGCCACTTCCATTAGCATCCCTATCATATCCAACTCTGCGTATATCTCTTCACACATAGGATGAGAAGTATCTCCACACAGAAAGGCATGAACTTTACTCTTTACTTCAATCCAACTACAAGCGGTACTTTTCTTTAACCCCTTGTCTGTGATGATTTTTCTTAACTTTGCGACCCCTTCCCACCTTCCGGCTTGTGCATATATGTTTGATAATATCACATAATTCCCAGCATCATCTGGCTCAAGTTCGCTTAGCTTATCTAATGCCAATTCTGCCAGCTCCACGTGTTTGTGTATCTTGCACGAGTTGAGCAAAGAACCCCAGACAGCTGCATCCGGGGTTACTTTCATCTGCTTTATAAGACCATAAGCCTCGTCCAAGCGATTACAGTGGCCAAGGAGATCAATCATGCAGGTATAATGTTGAACAGTTGGCTGTATCTCATAATCTCTAATCATCTCAAAATACCTCCATCCTTCATCCACCATTGCACCATGATTGCAAGCTGATAGAACCCCGACAAAAGTAATATGATCCGGACGTGTTTCTTCAATCATTTTGTTGAACAAATCCAGAGCTTCATGAGCATGACCATGCATTGCATAGCCAGTGATCATAGCATTCCAAGAGACAGCCCTCTTTCCCACGAGCCGATTAAACAACCCCCGGGCGATTTTGACTGAACCACATTTTGCATACATATCAACCAGAGCAGTCTGCACCTTATCATGCGACTCGAACCCCTGTCTCCAACCATAGCCATGAAGCTCCCTTCCTTTTCTAAGCGCCGCGATATCAGCCGAAGCCGATATAGCAGTCACCATCGTCGCGACAGTTGGCCTCACACCATTAAAACCCATTTCACCACTCAATATCAAACACTCCTCTGCGTGCCCGTTCTGGGAGTAAGCAGCCAGCATAGAATTCCAAAGCACAACATCCCTATCCAAAATCCCATCAAACACCAACCTAGACCTTCCAGCAAACCCACATTTCGCGTACATATCAATGAGCGCGGCACCCACAAAAACATCCATTTCGCACCCGGTTTTCACCACGTGCTGGTGAACAGCCATTCCTACACTAGCATCCGAGAGAGAAGAACACGCTTTCAGAATAAACGGGAATGTGAAATTATCCGGCGCGAGCCCGTGATCAAACATCTTTCTGTACATAGAAATCGCAGCTTCATACGGCCCAGACCAAGCATATCCGCGGATCAAGACGTTCCAGAGGAAAACATTCCCCTTGGAGATTCTATCGAACAGGTTGTAGGCGTCCGATAAGCGGCCGCACAAACTGTACAAACTAACCAGATTTGTGGCTAAATTTACACTGTGCGCCAAGCCAATCAAATGAAGACGGGCATGGATTTGTCTTCCGCGCTCGATCGCTCGTTGATCGATTAGAGATTGCAGGAGAGACCCGTAATATTGAGTCGGAGATGTAGACGTAACGTTGTGAGAATGAGAGTGCTGAATGATTGCAGCGGCAGCTCTATAGGTGTTGGAATAAAATCTGAAATGGCAAAGGTTTTTCGGGGACGAAGGCCGAATTTTTCTGATTACCATTTGAAAATTGGAGATGCGCCGTCATTAGCATTGGAGGGATATTTCAAAAAGCGGATGCACACCGCTACGGCTACTCTTGTTGGACTATTGTCGGTACAATTGAGCTTATTTTCAAAATTCAGAAAAAAGCGCAAATATGATCATAATTTCTTAGTAGATAAGTTCGTTCTAACATTTATTTTTTATGATGCAGATGTGATCTTCATTTTACCTGAAATTTTGATCGAGCTAAAAGAATAAGAAGATAAAATTAAAAATAGAAAGGGAAAAAAGTAAAATAGAAATTATGGAAGTTCCGACATCGTTGATAGGATTTGAAGAAAAGGACCATGGCACCACCACCCAACACTTCTTCACCCAGAAAGAATGGTTCTCGGCTGGTTTTTATCATTTGACCGCATTTGGGTGTAAGAAGAAGGTAGATGGAGAGATGTATGATCTTCGAAAATCCATAGGTGACAGGTGAGGTTGGAAACATCTTACTACGTAGAAAGAGGGTATTCAAAGGGCTTGTTGGAGGAGGTGGAAAGGGCTATAAAGTTGCCGAGGAGTTGCAGAAGAAGTCACAGGCAGGAGGTGGTGCATATAGGGGTAGAGAGGCTTGAAGGGCCAGCGTCGGTAGAGGCATAGTTGTCTTCTTTTTTTGAACTTTTTTTCGATTGAGATTTATCTCCAACCCTTTTTCATTGAACATTTTAATTCATTTTCCATGTTAATTTTGTTTGTCTTTGCAGAAGAAGATGGATATGAAGTTGTAGGAGAGTTGTTGAAGAAGGCGGAGGGTGCGAGCTGGAGGCTGTAGATTAGTGGTGGCGGGCAGAGAGACTAGAGTTTAGTATTGAGATTGTTTATGTCATTTACTTGAAATTTACAATTAAAATTCTGGTAGTTAGTGTCGGTCCCCTTGAGCATCTAAACCTGGGCAATCCTCTGCAGGTTCACTCTTATTGCCATTTACGTCTGGGTAAATTTGCCCTTTACTCAGTCATTTTGAAGAACACTTCCCCACCCCCACCCCCACCCCCTTTTCTTACCATGGTTGAATTAGTCAGGTCTTTTTCCGTAAGTCATGTAATGAGGAAAAATCGTTCTTGTCAGAGATGGTGACCATTCTCAAGAGACCGGCGAAAAGGTTATAACTTTTGAACTCAACACCGGTCCTGGGTATATCTCCACTTTCAAAAAATTGGGATCATAATAGCACGTTTAAGGAAACTGTCGATTTGGGGATTATAAAGAAAAATATGTGTTATTATTAAAGGCAAACGACTTCTGTAGCGTTCGAACTATCACCATCTAAAATTTGGTTTTACCTAATTAATTCAATTATTACTACCGTGTTCCAACATAGCCTATCTAACCAATTATGCAATAAAGTAAAGCATGAACACACGAGACTTGTTTACGCAGTTCAGTGAAATCCACCTACATCTCTGGGGCATTCAGAATGAATCCACTAATCAGAAAAATACAGTACAAAGTACACCATACAATATACTTATCTTATCAAATTATAACACGTGAATCTTGCAAGCTCTCCTTGCTACCGATTCCCCTTGATCAGACTCCATCTGACCTCGAAACTCATCAATGCTGGATCTCCTCCTTTCGAGGAATTAAGGTATATGATTCTGAACTTGATCAACGGTTTAAGTTCAAGTTGGAACACAGACGAATGACTCTGTAGTACCTCTCAAAAGATAGAAATCTGGATGCAAAATTTTCTTCAATTAAATCCGTGAGTTGCACAGCCGTGATGTCCATCGATATATATACCATGAGAAGATTGGAATTCTCCACATTTTGTCTACGGATCCGTTTCCAAATATGCTTCTGAAGCATATCCAAATCTCATAAATAAAATGATTTTCTTTATCTCAATTATCCCATAATATTTCATAAATCAAATTCCATAATTATAGGGACGTTCCTTAAATCCAATATGCTTCAATCACATGCACAATCATATATTGTGAAATCTCCAAACTTCTATAATATCCATGCAATATTCTTCATGTGGATAGCACTTCTAAATCCCAGTTTTCCATACATTCTAACATGAAAAGTTTTGTATGCATGAAGTCTTGTGCAAATGTAATTCCTTCTCCATAAAATGTTCTGATAACAATCAAATCTCTTGGAGATGGAAATTATCAAATCTAATCCATTAAAGAAATAAATTAATATATTCCATCTAAATCCTTTCCACAAAGGATATTTATCGAATCAATTCCATAAATCTAATCAAATCCCATAAATATAGGAATTGATATATTATTCAATAAAAACACCATGGATGAAAATACTTCTTCTCGGATTACAACTCAAAATTCCTTATTTCACCGGAATTATCTTCTTTGATGTTTCAACCCAACAATACCATATTTGCATAATTTCCATAAATTGCCAAAGGAACTCGGAAAAATAGCCACGTAACTTCGGGAGAAGGGGTGCCTCCTCACAAAGGAGGTCACAGTGACCAGGCCCGGGCGACTGTTTACCAAAAATACAGGTAAATCAATTTGGACTTTACAATCTCTCCCTTTGGAATTTTTTGGACCCAACCACCTTTTGACATTTCATCACAAGAACTTATGCAAATACAAACATCAATATTTGAAAACCACTCTGGATGTTGGAACATAATATCTCCCCCTGAATTCCAGAACTCACTCAACATCCAAGAATAATAAGCATGTTGACATCAACCCACTAGAGCCAATAAAGTCATCCAAGAAATCCAAAACATCTCCCCCTTGGGATCATAAACATGTCAAACGCAATACACACAGAAACCAAAGAAAAATATCAAGTAAATGCAGCTCCCCCTGAAGCAAATATCTAACCTATGGTGGAACATAGTCATAGCAGAATCTAACCTTTTCAGGAGCAGATATCTGTGCCTCATCTAATCTGGACTTTTCTGCCTCCAAAGCTACCATCTAAATGGCTAGAGCTCTTAACTTCGCATTAATGGCCACAAACTTGGCCTTCTTCTCATTAACATCAAAAGTTGTAGCCTCAGGATTCCATGGAAGATCATGCATATGTCTTAAATCAAATGTCCTCTTGGTTAGCCGTTTCTCAAGTAAGAGTTGTAGTATTTCAAGAAGGAATCCAACATTTTACAACAAATTGGAATAGACAGAAATACCTGGTAGTCAAGCTAGATGCATTAGTGTTCCCTTGAGTAGCCACTGAGACTGAAATCCTCCAGACTTGCAATATCATATCTCTCATGGCAGTCCGCATCAAAGAATAAAGAACTGAGTGCATCCTTGGCTGACAAAGTTGTCCTTGAACGATGTCCTCCTTCTGCTTTAATCCTTCTGCTTTAATCTTCTTCTTGGTGGTTGTACTTCTTCTTTTACTGATTGTGCAATCTAGTCAGTAGTGTCTTCAACAATCTGCTCAACTTGTGTTGGAACATATGTCCCTGATGTTGGAACATAGCAGCTCTCAGGTTCACCCGCTTTCTCTGATGTTGGAACATGGCACCTCTCATCTTCACCCATTTTCTCTAATGTTTGAACATCACATCCTTTCATTGCTTTATAATCAACGCCCTCAATCTGTATCGGTGTTGGAACATCACTTGATCACCATTTAGATCATGATCTTCTCTAGCCACATTTACAGATGTTTTAACATCAGAATCTCTAATCACACCAGGCTCATCTATTTCCACATCCATGTCTCCTCTACCCGTCTTCATACTCTGTGTTGGAACAAGATCATCATCACTACCTTCCAACTCCTTATCATCCCAGAATACGAGAAGTAGTCATCTCTCTGATCTATTCGAACATCATGTTCATCTCATGATCAAACTTGACCATTTCATAATCATCCTCACTGGCATGAAAATCAATCACCATAGAGTTTTCAACACCAATTTCCAGCATGTTCGACCACGCCTCCATTTTTCTCTCCTCTTTTTATTTTTAAAATTTTCTAACGTGTGTACAGAAAAAATAAATCACACAAAGCTTGAGAAAATAGTAAATGTCTCATATTCGACAAACACCTAAGTGTTGCCTGAGGAGCTCAAAAAATGCAGAGCCCAAAGGCTTTGTGAAAATATCTGCAGATAATTCCAACGTTGGAACATCATTAACCACAACTTCTTTCTTCTCAACCCGATCTCAAATAAACTGATGTCTTGTATCAATGAGTATTGTCTGAGAATGCTTTAATGGATTCTCTCAGATGTCAATAGCACTTTTGTTATCACATAACTCTGTTAGAAGCCATTATTTAATCCCATACTCACTCAACATTTGTTTCATCAATAATAATTGTGCACAAAAACTTCCACCAATAAAGAAACATCCACATGTGGTGTTTTTACGATCATCTGTGTTACCACCCCAATCAGAATCACTATAACCAACCAGATGAGAGTCTTGAATCTTAGAATACCATATGTCATACTCAGAAGTCCCACTAACATATCGAATCATCCTTTTGACTGCATTCAAGTGAGATTCCTTAAGATCATCCTGAAATCTTACAAATACTCCCACCATACTCATCACAAATTCATCATGCATCAACGTCACACTATCTTGTACCAAGGATGGTGAAGTAGACCCAAAGATTGTATCATCAACATAGATTTGAGCAATCAGTATATTTGATTATTCTCGAAAAATAAGCAAGGAGCGATCTTTTCCCCCTCGAAGATAACGTTTCTGAATAGGAAAGGTAGCGAGTCATTTATACCATGCCCTTGGTGCTTGTTTTGATCCATACCAAACCTTCTTGAGTCGATGATATACTTCTTCATTAACCATACCATTTAGGAGAGCACGCTTGATAACTATTTGATACAGAGTAAAATTCATTGTGCAGGCCATAGCAAGGAGAATGCAAATAGATTCAAACCTGGAAACTGGTGCGAATATCTCATCAACTCCTTCAACCTGAGTGTAGTCTTGAGCAACTGATCTTGCTTTATTATCATTGCGTTTGAATTTTCCAAGTTCTTCTTGCATTGGTGCAATTCAATACTCATCAAGTAGAGCCTCTTTGTAATTATTGGGTTCAATGATGGAGAGAAAATATTGTAGACTAGCAAGTTCCCTATAATTATACCAAGGGATCGAGTTCTTCATCTACTTGATTCAGTCTGCACTAATGTTGGAACATGGAAGAGTTCTGGGAAGGATGGTGTTTCAAAATTGCTGAAGTTATAAGAGTCATCAGCTTCATCTAATGTTCCAACATCATTACGTCTCTGATCTGAGCAATCATCTGATGTTAGAACATGGTCGCCCGTAAGATCTACCACATCATATTCAACATTCAAGAAGTTCACTTCTTGTTCCAACAAGCAACATTTGTCTGATGACCAAATACCAATAAGCACTTTTTTGTTGCTATGTTTCACTATGCACTTCTCCTTATGGAATTCCACAGTCATGTTATCATCACACAACTGGCTGATACTTAGGAGATTAGCCTTTAGATCTTTCACCAACAGAACACTAGTAAAGGTTGGAAATTCTTTTATCGATAGCTCTCATTTTCCAACTACCCTGATTTTCTTTCCATCGCCAAATGTAACAAATCCCCCATCATAGGATTTGATATTTTTTAGATTCTCTTGAGATCCAGTCATGTGTTAAGAACATCCACTATCAAGGTACCAAGAATATCTAGGGTGTGCAATAAGAGAAGTATGAGCAACAAAGCACAATTTATGGGTTTTAGGGATCCATACATTTCTGACCATCCTTGACCGTTTCACTTTATCCATGTTGAAACATTTTACAGGCTGACATCCATTCATAATATCTATGAGAAGCTTAAAGCATTAATCTTCTATATGACCTTGATATGTACGATAACCACACATTAAAGCTTTTCGTGGGCGTGTTTTGACCTTTTTTCTCCTCATAACTTGAACCTCTATATTGAATACCTCAGTGCTGGTAGATGGTTTTTCGTAGCCTATTCCTTGTCGATTTCTAGAACTCTGACCCATTGTGAGAATGTCATCAAATTTTGCTTTTCTAGAATTCAATCTTTTAATAGTCGTCTCAGCAACTTCATCCCTCTTTGCCATTGAACTCAGATTTAATTCCAACAACTCATTTCCATTCAGAGTCCTTCCACTAAGGATGCCATCTCTTCCTTCTTCAGCTAAAAGGTTTTTCTCCCTCTTTAAGAGTATGTTAGCATCGGCAACTTTCACCCACATTTCATACATCTTTTCATATGCAGTATAGACATCCTCATCACTCACAATCTTGTCTTCGTCATCACTCGAGGAGTATTCTTCACATAACTTCTCTATGTTGGAACATCGGACTTCAGCAACCTAAGCCATGTTGGAACGTCGATCCACTTCTTCTTGTCCGATGTTGGAACATCCAGTAATGATTTCCAAATCTCCATAAATTTTTGCTCCAAAAGCCACATAATTACCAATCAGTTCCTCTTCAGCATCTTCACTCCATGGATTAATGTATGATTTTCCTTACTTCTTCTGAGTGTTGGCACATTCAGCTTGGATATGTCCATGCCCTTTACATTCTTTGCATTGACTTCTTCCTGACTGCCTTGATTTGCCATTTAGATTTCTTAAGGATTGCTGAGTGGTTTGCACCATCCCTGGTTCATGGTTGTTGCCAAAGTCTTGAAACCGTGATGTGTTCCCATCAAACCTTTCTTGAGAATTATTAGTTACCACCTTATTCAGCATCCTTGAGAAATTCTTTGTGATAAAAGCAAGGTCTTCATTTACATCATCACTATCCTCTTCATGATTGTTTCTTAATGTCTAAGTTTTGAATGCCAACTCCTTCGTTGGATGTTCCAACGTCATTTCATAGGTTTGTAGTGATCCCATCAACTCATCCAACGTCTCTTGCTTCTTCTATTGCTTTTAGTTTAATGGAAAATCTTTGGGGGAGTGATCTCAGCGTCTTCTTCACCAGCCTATACTCTTAGTAAATTTTTTCAAGTTGATGCGTCATATTTGTGATGTCTCTGAGTCTTCCATTGATAGTGCAATAGTCTCATCTTCTTCCATTTTCAGTTCTTCGAATGTTGTGGCCAGCATTTGTAGCTTTGACTCACGTACACGACTTGTCCCCTTGTGTACGATTTGTAGGATATCCCATGCTTTATTTGATTGATGGCACGTAGAGATGAGTTTGAGTTTAAACTGATCTTCATCTACTGCAATAAAGATGACATTTAATGCTTTAGAGTTTGCCAAACCACCCATTTTTTCAATTGGTGTCCACGACTCTTTAGACTTAAAGTTTTCCAAACCACTCATTCTGTTTCAACATAGTGTCAAGCTAATTCATCCAGTGAATTTATGAACACCCGCATACGAGCTTTCCAGTAGTTGTAATTCGTTCTTTCCAGCAGTGGTGGCCGAGACACAGAAGCTCCTTCTCCTGTCGCCATTTGTAAAATTGGATCACACTTTCCTTGTCAAAACCAAGGTAAAATAAGTGACTTACTCTGATACCAATAGAAATTTGGTTTTACCTAATTAATTCAATTATCACTAACGTGTTCCAACATAGCATATCTAATCAAGTATGCAATAAAGCAAAGCATGAACACACGAGACTTGGTTACGCAGTTCGGTGAAATCCACTTACATCTGTCGGGTCTGGCCCAGTTCAGAATGAATCCACTAATCAGAAAGATACAGTACAAAGTACACCATACAATATACTTATCTTATCTAATTATAACACGTGAATCATGCAAGCTCCCCTTGCTACCAATCCGCCTTGATCAGACTCCTTCTAACCTCGAAACTCATCGACGTTGGATCTCCTCCTTCCGAGAAATTTAGGTATATGATTCTGAACTTGATCAATGGTTTAAGTTCAAGTTGGAACACAAACGAATTGCTCTGTAGTACCTCTCGAAAGATAAAAATTTGTATGCAAATTTTTCTTCAATTAAATCCGTGAGTTGCATAGTCGTGATGTCCATCGATATATATACCATGAGAAGATTGGGATTCCCCACATTTTGTCTACAAAAGGATCCATTTCCAAATCAAGCATATCCAGATTCCATAAATAAAGGGATTTTCCTTATCTCAATTATCCCATAATATTCCATAAATTCAATTCCATAATTATAGGGATGTTCCATAAATCCAATATGCTTCAATCACACGCACAATCATATATTGTGAAATATCCAAACTTCTATAATATCCATGCAATATTCTCCATGCAAATAGCGCTTCTAAATCCCAGTTTTCCATATGTTCTAACATGAAAAGTTTTGTGTGACTGAAGTCTTGTGCAAATGTAATTCCTTCTCCATAAAATATTCTGATAACAATCAAATCCCTTGGAGATGGGAATTATCAAATCTAATCTCTTAAAGAAAGAAATTAGTATATTCCGTCCAAATCCTTTCCACAAAATATATTTATCAAATCAATTCCATAAATCTAATCCAATCCCATAAATATACGAATTGATATATTTTTCAATAAAAATACCATAGACGAAAATATTTTTTCTTGGATTAAAACTCCAAATTTCTTATTTCACCGAAATTGTCTTCTTTGATGTTTCAACCCAACAATACCATATTTGCATAATTTTTCACAAATTGCCAATTAAATAAATCTGGACTTTACACCATCGTTCACCTTTGGCCCTTCAATTTTTCCTACACTTTTGGCCCCTGAACTTATAAAACTGGTGAATTGTGCTCCTTCTGTCAGGTCACACCGTTAAGGTATGGTCAAAGCATTAATTTTAGGGGTAAAATTGATAGTTTCCATTTTCTTTTATTTTTTTCATTTTCTTTTTCACTTTCTTTTCCTTTCTTTTTCTTATTCTTTTTCCCCTTCCTCAGAACCTGAAACCCTAGTTTCCCCCACCACCACCGCCGTCGTCGATCACCGCCGCCGCCGACCGCCATCACCACCACCGCCAACAACCATCGTTGTCGCTGCCGACCACAAGGCAAGCTCAATATGGTTGGACTCCAAAGTGGGGCCCACTCTGTCGGAGTCGAAGGTGGCGGCAATGATAGCTGAGCTGAGGTACCCATTTGAGGAGAATCAAAGCTCGGCATTGGACGGTTGAGCTTGGACGAGAGCGTGGAGAAGCTCCGGCCAAAGCTCGAGCAGTGGAGGACGAAGTTGCCGCCGTTGTACGACCGAGGATACACTTCCTTCAAAGGCGTATAAATCAGCGGAGGCGACCTAGGATACGCTTCCACAGCTGTAAAAATTGAGGCTCCAGTTTACAGTGCTCCAGTCTCCAGAGACGTCATCTGGTTGCTGGGGGTCGGCGTCGGCTGTGGTGGTTGGGGGCAATTAGGGTTTCAGAAACTGGGGAAGGGAGGGGGGAAGAAAAAGAAAAGGAAAAGAAAGTGAAAAAGAAAGGGAATTAAAAAAAGGAAACGAAAAAAGATTTTTAAAAATAGAAAATATAGATTTTACCCCTAAAATTAACATGTTGACCGTACTTTAACGGTTTGACCTGACGAAAGGGACATAATTTATCAGTTTTGTAAGTTTATGGACCAAAAATGTGGGGAAAAAATTAGATGGCCAAAAGTGAACGATGATAATAGTTCGAGGGTACTTTAATTTTCATTCATTTTCAAATATGATTAGTTCAATTCAATTTGGTTCACACTAATATAGTTCGGCCCAGTTCACGTCTCATTCAAATTTTATCTAATTAAGCTTGTTTAAGATTGAATCGATCTGATTCAGTTCATTTCAGTCGTATTTAATTTATTTCTGTTCAAGATAATTTTTCCCAATTCATTTATTTTCATTCCAGTATAGTTTAATCCAAATCAATCAAGTTTGGTGCAATTCAAATCCATGTCTATCTCAAATTACTTTACCAACTCATTTTTAATTTTTTATTAAAAAAATTAGTTCAACAAAAATTAGTTTATTTCAGTATGAATAAATTCAGTGAATCAAGTTAAATTCAACAAATTATAATCCAACTAGACAGGACTTTACACTCCCAAATGTGGACGGCTAAAAATGTAAGAATATAGGTGCACTGTATTTATCACCAGTCTGTGCACCGGCGCCTAAAGCCTTTTTGACCCCCCGCCTAAACTCACTGCCCAGGCCCTTTTCTTAGACTCAGTACAGTCGAGGCAGCACCGCCCTGCCTAGGGTCGAGGCGCGCCAAAGCCTGATTTTTAGAACACTGGTTACTAGGTAAAAATAAATTCAAATAGTGTGTGCCTCAACTGATACTCGCGGAGCCTCAAAGTCCAAGAAAGGCAGAGTAAAGAAAGAAATGGTGTTCTGACTTCTGGAACTGAATACACAGCTGAATATTTTGCGCTAATGCGGCAGCAATACTGTTACATTACATATTGCAGCCTGTGAAACCTAATATACTCATGCGGTGTAAAGATGGACTGGTGTATTTATGTTAAGTTGTCAAAATCAGCATCACCTATGAATACGGCTTCATTTGACCTGTTGTGTTGCATCTTTCTCATATTCTTTCCACTGGTCAGAAATAAATCATCCCACCAGAGCGGCCTGGCGAATACCTAATCATCAACTTCCCTGATTTTCCTGTTTTTTGCATTGCTCAATAATTATACTACAAGTGTTCATACACCGGGCATCAAGAAGACCATGGTTCCACAACTTAATCATGAATAGTTTCCAGCACCTGCAACCAGCATCACAATCACTATAAAACTAGCATCACAATTTTTATCAAACCACCATTACAATCACTATAAAACCAGAACCAACAACATATTACTTACTTAAACCACCAAGAGATGGAAAGATTTATGAATCTAGAAAGATTTCATATACTTATAGTGATCTAGGACTTGAATAAGGATGTATGACTGCGTATCATATCAAAGAATACATTAACATACAGCCAACATTACCAAAGATTCAGGATGCAATCTTTCATGGTAGCTTAATGTGCATATATCAAATGTTAGATATGAATTTCCCATAAAAGAAGACAGACAATCATGTGGCAGAAAGAATTAAAATGAGAACTGCACAGGAGAATAGTGAACAGAAGAAATAGATTAGCTACCAATAAAGTGCAGAATTTTGGGCAAGATCTCTTGCATGCAACCTCGAAAAAGCCTCACAAGCCCAAGGGGTATGTCCATCAGCAAGCACCCTGCAGTACAAAGATCTTGTGACATGACACAATGCACAAAAATTGCACATGATGGAAATCCAAGACTAAAGCAACACTGACGTTAAAACGGGGCAGAACACATCTGGAACCCCTTGAAGTTTCCTTAAAATGGAATAAATGCAACACTGAACAACTATAAATTCCCTATGGGGTGTATTACTTCCAGGTTACCCCACAATTTCAGGCAGGCGAGGTACTGCTCTCATTTGACCAAACTAAATCTTCTAGAGAGACCACACCCCACAACACGCCCATGTCAGGGATGAAGGTGACACTAAAAGGGCAGGTTGCCACAAAGCAGAAGCAAAATAACATAAGTGCAAATGAAGATTGAAATTTACCTTTGCTTTCTAACAAAAGAGTTCCAAAGATGCATTATTTTCTTTTCATCTTTTGTTACATCTACAAAATCATCTAACATCTGCAATGAAATAAAAATAAACAGCCGCATGAAAACACAAGATCAGAAGAACTGATATCAGAAAGCTATGATAACACATGTATAACAAGGATTCTTCAATAATAGTTCCATGGTGACTCTGTAGGTAACACGATCAATAGGCTAACTAATCCTCAAAATGAACAAAGATGCAAGTACAAATAAACTATATAATAAATGTCATTGTATATACCCTTCTATCTTCAAAATCAGCCACGTCATCATCCACTTCGTCCTCACTATCCCTATCAGACAAGACTTGCTCCAATTCCATTGGCTGAATAGATAGAAAAAGGACCATCAGATATGTTAATGGATCTGTTTTGTACAGTTGACCGATCACTGCAAGCAAAGATGCAGTAACAGTGCACTCCCATTTCCGCGCATCTAGATAAACAAAAATGGTGATTTACCTGAGCTCTGTGTGAATGGAAAAACTGCCTCTTCTGCAACTGCAAACGGCTAGGGAATGGGGGAAAGGAAACAGGCACGCCAAATGAGATTGAGATCAATATCAGAGATGAATCATTTCTTTAGGTGATAGATAAATTCTAACCATGCTAACCCAAATTCTTTCCCCAAAAAGGAAAACAGATATGGTCTAATTCAGAGTGATAAAGATAACAAGATAAACCAAGCTTTTACCACAGGTCGAAACTCCCTACCCAGAAAAATGTATCCAGTGAAAATAACAGCTAGATATCACATAGGGCTAAAAAATTCTTCAAGTAAACAGATGCTAACCAACTTGAACTTAGAAATGCATATCAGCCTCGAGCCTTTCAAGAGCAAATGTGAACAGACTCATCCCACCAGATAAGATCTCAAGCAATTCAGCAACCAGGAAATTTCAAATACAAAGGATTTTATTTCTCCTGACAATTACTTGATGCAAAACATGCTTACGAATACATAGCATACAAGCATACTTTTTCGGATCAGAACGTTCAATTGATAGCTTCCTTGTTTTAGCAAATTGCAGCATGGTAGGAGGAGCAAGGTTGTTTCCAGGCAATGACTGTACAGACTCAGGATCTGCAGGCGAATGACCAGCTGAAGATACTCCTGTGAAATAAGAACCAGTGCATTAGGTTCTATACTCTGTGTGGTAATGTTTTGCAGTAACACATAATCCACAATTCATAAATAAAAGTAATACAGAACTGAAGATAAATGTTTACAACAAAATATTGATCCATGCATGCAATGATCAGTGACAAACACTAGTCATGTGTGATTACTGATTTCTTCTACCATTGCCCGTTTCATAAAGAATAAATCCTTGGCAGCAAGTGTGAAGACAAGCTAATAACAATCAGGCTGTAAAAGAGTTTCTAATAAAATAAAAAAATCATAATATATATTACAGACAAAGTACAGTCTGTAGCCATGCTATTTCCTATAGCATGACTCCTTGATCTCACAACTACAGATATCCACAAGTACATTCAACTGCTCCATGTATATGGAACCCAACAATATTTCCACAATGTGATTGAATCGGACAAATAAAGATGAACTTAGGTAATTAGTCAAAGAACAGAAGCAAGTACTCTATTCATAATCAGTAGTGGAGTATATAACTATTTTAATTTTCTAAAGCTAAACCATTTTAGGATTATCATGAATCATGGTATATTCACCTTTACATTCATCTCACAAGCTAACGTCCACAATGTCACCTTAGGCCTTCTAGAACCTCTCAAATCTCTATCTAAGAGTGTTATTGTTTGGCGATCTGTCAATTATTGATTTTGACCGGAGATCAGTCTATAACTGATTATCACCGGATTACTCTACATCATAATTGCAACCGATTTATTGGAGAGTTGGTTTCTTGTTGGAGTTAGTAATTGTGCTAAGATTATTTCCAAACCAGCATTTCATAGTTGCAAGAGCACCTCATTGGTCTAGTGGGTCACCTTATTGGTCCGAAGTAAACCTTGAACCATTAAAAGGTAGTGTTTACAAATATGTTCAGCACCAGCTTGAATCCCACAAATTTTGAAACTTTCCAATAATGACAGAATATGCCAAATACAAGAGAAAACTTAGTGCTTGTCACATCATACCATCAGTCTTCTCCAGAAGTTCATTAGATGAAGCTGGCAAATTTGAATCCAATGCAAGCGGATGTACATGATTTGCATTCTGAGCAAGGTTCTTTGGTCTTCTGCGTTTCATTGGCCTTGAACTGCACATAAATAATTCAGATACCCCTTGTCGTTACTTTGATAGAGATCACCACATGGGCATTATACGGCATACCAAGTACGAGCTTAGTGGATTGCATACCAAAAGAAAAACGTTTGTTTCTTAGGATCAACTCCATCTGCAATGATCTGTACAGACCATGGAAGAAAACTGAGTTACATTCACAATTAATTATCACTGGCATCACAAACAGAAAGACTAGAAACTCAATTCCATCAAGGACCAAAATGTACTTGGTCCAAAAGCGAAAGAAAGATAGTATATGAAGATGACGCAAATATCCCTGTTTTTCATTTACTTAAATATGATATCCTGCATGTAGTTGGAAGGTTTTGCATAAGTAGCTCTTATATTTATAACATAAGAGAACTTCAAGTTCCTTCTCATGACCTCAGAGATGTAGCATGCTGATTTTACAGAAGTCAAAAACAAAATCCCTGACAAAAACTGAGATAACTTCGAGAACAATCAGAATTTCATAATTGCCATTTAATAATACAAGCATCATTAACAGAAAAATCCCTACCACTATATCATTGTAATTCCCAAATTTTAGCATATTTTATGCATACTCAGCAGCAGGTTCCCACCTAGTTATGACATGTACTACACATAGATGATCATAAGTGGAAAGATAACACTCTAAACCAAAATTAAAGAGTTTTACACCGTAATTTTCAACAAGCAAACAGAGCGAGGCTAAAATGAAACAGGCCATGCATAGTTCAAGGTACATATATAGAGATGTTTAGACCACAGATAATGACATTTATTTCCTCTATAGCATGGTTAACATCTGGGTTTTAAAAAGCGCGCTTAAAGCACTAAGAAGCGCTGGGGGCTAAGAAGCGCTGGGTGCTCAGTGGAGCGCTTTGTATGAAGAAGCGCCAACGCCGACAGACAACAAAAAGTGCGCGCTTTCGGCATAGCGCGAAGAAAAGCGCACTTTTCGTCTACTGACTGAAATGGGGGGTTTTTTTATTTTCATTTTTTGGGCTGAAATGGAGTAGTATTAGGGTTAGAATAATTTAGGAAACTAAACAGATAAAAAGAAACGGCTCCAGTTTCTCTTCTCTTTACCGACCGCGGCCTCATCTTCATCGTCTCTGCTCCCGTTTTCTCAAAAACCGACGGCAACAGCAACACATGAGGTACATCAACTTCTTTCTTCTTCTCATCTCATCCGCAAGATACATTTTTTCAAAAAAAAAAATTGGATTCAGACAGTATGTTTCAGCTTTTATGTAGGGCTGTTTTTTTTCTCAAAATATAGTGTGTGTAACTTAAAACTATGATGTTAACATGGGTTTTAAAAAGGGCATACATAAAAAGCTCAAACATAGAGCAAACACAGGGAAAAAAAAAAGCCCATACATAAAAAGCTGAAACATACGAAAAAAAATTTTTAAATATATATATATATATATGTGTGTGTGAATATATATATATATGTGTGTGTGCGTGTGTGTGTGTGTATATATATATATTGCGGATGAGATGAGAAGAAGAAAGAAGTTATTGTACCTCATGTGTTGCCGTTGCCATCGCTTTTTGAGAAGACGGGAGCAGAGACAATGAAGATGAGGCCGTAGGAGGTGAAGATGAGAGAAACTGGAGTCGTTTCTTTTCTTTTTTTTGTTTAATTTCCTAAATTATCCTAACCCTAATACTACTCCATTTCAGCCCAAACTCATTTCAGCCCAAGAAAAGAAAATTTTAAAAAAACCCCATTTCAGCCCGTACACGAAAATGCGCATTTCTTCGCGCTTAGCGCTTCGCCGAAAGCTCTCAAAAGCACGAGCTTTTCGTCGGCATCGGCGCTTCTTCATACAAAGAGCTCCACTGAGCGCCCATCGCTTTTCAGCGCTTAAGTGCGCTTTTTAAAACCCAGGTTTTAACAGCATGAAGGATGATATAAAAAATGAAGCATCTAGTTCTAAACCACGTGATTCAAAGTATAAAAAACATAAACCCACGGAAGCACTTGCAATGTCTCAATTAGATGGATAGTGCTAATAGGTCATTATCTGGACCTCTTTGCAGTAATTTCCATTAATATAAACTTAACATATAATTCGGTGAATAGTTCTCAAAAACTTCCAACTGAGACTATAAAAACTCAAGGATGAAAAGAATCCCAACAAACCAGATAAACAAGATTTTTATCTAATTAATCAGAAGTCTAACCTCAGTCCTCCATATATCTGTTTTCAGAGATACATTCACAGCTTGGTATTCTTCAGTCACCTGCAGATTAATGGAAATGACTTATATGATTCTGAAACAATTATCGCCAAGTATCAGATAGATCTAGTCAGCATACCCAGAATTCAAAGTTGAAGAGATCATGAGATGCTGGCAAGTGATGTCTAACGCCCTGGATGAAAAATGATACATTATTAAAAACCGTTCCAAGAACTTCACCAATCACAAGCTTTTATAACTGGAAGACATATTAAAATAGCCATTACCTTGAAGCTTGCACATCTCACCAAGCAGAAAGGACAAGCAAAGTCTTCAGTGACTGCAAATATAAAAATCGGAAGTAAACAACTTGCACTACTCTTAGAACAACCTGCTGTGGGAAGAAAGATTGTACATGGACCTCAAACAGTACACTCAGTTTCTTGAAAGGAAATACATTGGCAATCTTCCATCTTACTTAAAAGGTAAGATAAAATACCACTCTCGAAGTAATCACTCAGCAGATGAAAGAATCCAAATTATCACAATTGGCATAGGCATGGCCATGGAAGAGTTACTTTCAGCTCATGTTTCTACTACTAGTACTCCCTCTGTCCCAGGGGTTTCTGCAGAAAGAGAAAGAAGTGCTTTTAATTTTAAAATTGTGAAATGTCAAAAATGTCCCCATCTTCTTCCCATTCCCCTTCTTCGTTCAGCCCCTACAGTGTTCTTCTTTCCAGATCCTTCCACTGCCGCCGTCAGCTCCTCTGTGGTCCGCTTGAGAGCTCGACACGGGCTTCAAGTCTGCCGGTGTTCTGGTTTGCATCGGTAGAACTGACGCTCGGAATGGAAGTAGAGAGAGGCTTGGTAGCCTTTAAAGCCACGGCGGTGGTATACTAGGTCGGAACCTGATCGGAGGGCGACGGCTTGGTGGTTTTGTGGGCTAGCGGTGTTGCGGAAGGTGATTCCCAGCGCCACCAACAATATTAGTCCACTCACATGAAATCATCACGCCAGATCTGGTTTAATTAGTACCAAACTCAGATTTGGGCAATGATGGTTTATAAGAAAGAAGAAGAATAATTTTAGAAGAGAGGGAAAAGAAGTGGGCGGCAGGGTTTGGGGGATGGGAAAGAAGGGTTTGGAAGAAAGAGGGGTTGGGTGGGTGTAGGTTTTAATGTAAAATATTGATTATTTAAGGGTAAATATGTCTTTTGATAGGTTAGAATTTTCCTAAAGTGGAAAGTGTGCAGAATTGCCTGGGACGGGGGTAGTACTATGTTAGCACTACTGTCTACAAGTTTATAATACTAAGGCCCTCTCTAGTTGGATTTAATTTCAGCATTTCAGCACCAATAAACTAAATTCAGCACTAATAAACTAAACTTAACACCAATAAACTCAACTCCCCACCAGTGAACTAAATTCAGCACTAATAAACTAAATTCAACACCAATAAACTCAGCATCAATAAGTTTAGCACTGAAAAATACATAAATCTACAAGTATTTATTTTGGCTTATTGGCAGTCATTGTTTGAATGATAAGTCCAAAATTAAAATATGTTGCAATTACAACATCATTTTAGGAGTCATTCTTTTCGTTTTCTGAAAAAATAAACTACCAATAAACTAAATTCGGCATCTATAAACTAAACTCAGCACCAATAAACTAAACTCGGCACCCAATAAGTACAACTGGACAGGACCTTACTCTGTCCCATACTAAGGTTTCTACATTGACTCTGTCCCATACTAAGGTTTCTACATTGACTGTGGAAGTTAAAATCTGGTTAACTTTAACAGTAAATTCTACTGATCAATAGGTACTGACATTAAAAAAACTATTAAAAAAAAGATATTTTGAACAGCTCTTAGGACGGATCTAACAAGATCAAAGTAGAAACCTTAATTCAAGAGGGAGGAAGTATAACATAAATGCAGTGTCTCTGATTTAAGATTGAGCGGTTCACGAGAATAGGGTAAGAAAAAACAGTCATACAAAATATAGAAAGCAAGCTCAATTATATATCAGAAAGCTACTGACAAATGTTTTTAATCACAATGCTGATGCATATTAGAATAAGAAGTCCAACTGTTATACATTTCTAGAATTCAGAATCGAGATGCAACTTTGAGATATTAAATTTGACCTTGTAACATTTTAAAAGACAACAGCAACTCATCCAGCCCGTCACACTATTGAAAGGATCCAGGGTATGTACGAAAAGAGAATAATAATACCTTCAGTCTTCTGCAGCTTATTGTTGAAGTACTTGTAGTTGAAAATTACATTGCCAGTCCTCAACCTAGATGGTACAACAATAAAAGCCAGATATTTATGTTTGACTCGGATGATATAAGATATATAATATAGAACGTTAGAGCTACGGTCCAGAAGAAGCATATCAGCTTAAGTAAGAAGCTCTAACTCGATGAGTAGATGTGAAGCAAAAGTTATGAGAGCAAATTAGAAGAGAATATGTCATGTTCTACCATTTGAATATGTCATGTTCTCAAAGTGCGGACATAAGCTCATAGAACAAGCATTCCCAAAAGATCTTACTCATCCAATGAACAAAAGCAAATGTCCTCATGTTCTACCATTTGAACACCACTCGAAATAATCAAGATCTTTGCATAGCTATAATTATACTCATGTCATTTACAGAAGAAGGGAAACTTCACCTCATAACATTAGGCAATGACGAGGATGGGATGTCACTATATGTGTATGTATCATATGTCGTTCTATCCTTGCTCCCGACTACTACAGCGGAAAGTGAGACTTGCAATTGCTGCAATGAAGTCTTCATCAACCCAAGCAAATAACTCAAAAGAAAGTAACAATAAATCATAAAATTTACAAGTTTTTAGGGCCAAATAATTGCCAGAAAGCAGGACTACCTGAGCTCCAGAGGCAGTGTCTGTTAGAAAAGAAACACATCTATCTTCTTCTAAACGAGTTGCCTATCCAGAAAAACCAAAAGCCAGGTGAGTGGGTGGGTGAGTGAGTGAGTGAGTGAGTGAGTGAGTGATGAGTGAGTGAGTGAGTGAGTGATGAGTGAGTGAGTGATGAGTGAGTGAGTGATGAGTGAGTGGGTGATGAATGAGTAAGTGAGCTGAGTGAGTGAGAGAGAGAGAGAGAGACAGAGATGAAGAACAAGAGTTCCTTAACAGCAATGATTAAACATAATGTAAGAAACTAACAACACCCGGTGTCGTTTACTAAAAAGAGTGTTGCCTATCCAGAAAACCAATATCCAAGTGAGTGTGTGTGTCTGTGTGTATTAGAGAGAGAGAGAGAGAGCAATAGTTCCTTAGCAGCAAAGATAAAACATAAACTAAGAGACTAACAACACCCCTTCTCTTTTACTAAAAGAGACCATTGAAGCAAGTGGAGTAACTAAAAACAAGAGATCAACAACTACAGCAACAGCAACATAGGCGAATTTTCCTTCATCCTGAATGTGTTACAAATGATGAACCAAAAGACTCTTCCTAACCTAGTTCCGCCTAAAAATTGTACTCCATCAATTACAACGCATCATGAAATATTCTTCAACAATCAAATTTAATAATGTAGAACATAATATCTGTCATAATTATTCTACGACTTAACAAAAATAGAACAGAAAGAGCATATGTATGTATAAAGATATGCTACTCCTCCCAATCTGGGATGGATTCTTCTTTTCCTAGCAAATAAAAAAATCAAGTTTTTTTTTCATTGAAATGAATGAGCAAGAAAATTACTCAACACGAAATTGAAAGGGGAAGTTAAAAATAAATAGAAATTTCCATGTTGCAGAAATGCAATGATATGTCTACGGTAATGAAAACAACAAATGGAGCAGTGAGCAGCTAACACTGAACATCCTCTCAAGATAAACAAAATTTACTTATTAATCTGCTTACAGACACAAAAAATTGATTTCCTAGCATGGTAACTGAGCCAATCAACTTTGCCACCACAAATGCCCTGGTCGGCAGTGCCTCACATGACATTAAATCACATTTTTGAAAACTTCTTTTACACATTATGACCTTGATATTACTAACCAACTGCAAATTATGGGATCAACATACCTTCATTAAACAAGGGCGCATGTCAACAGTAGACAGCATCTCAGCCCTCTCACCTAAGCTCAGGTTTGGAGACTTCTCCCAATATAAATGCAGTACCTCCATTGGTATCTGGCCCAGCATGCACTGTTCTCCAACATTTGCTATCACATAACAAAACCAAAATTAAAATGAGTTCACGCATGTGGGACTCAGGAACTTCTGTCATTATCAAGCCCTTAGAAGCACCATGTAGCACAAAGAGTCGGAAATAAGAGCTTTGACCAGTGTAGGTCACAGTAATAAATAAACTATAACCAAAAATTACTCTTCAAGTTCATTCTCACTTATTAATCAGTACATAACTGATTGTTCAAACAGTATGAAAACAGCAAACTAAAACTAAAAGATGCATCTAACTCATTCCAGTTAAATTACCAGCATCGGCATAAAATTAAAAATAAAACAAAACTCTATTTATGCCAGCATCGGCATAATAATTAAAAATTAAACAAAACTCTATTTATACATGGGTGGAAGAAAAGGTGTAACAACTTACACTGAAATGGAGATATTTCCATTGGATCCCTGGCTGCCTCCACTGCAACAAACAGCATAGCAACAGTGAGTACGAAGTAACAGTTTCACATACCAAAATCAAATTTGATTAAAAAAATAATAGCTTACCACAACTAATAAACAATATCACAAGAGATTCATGTTTTATCTCTGTTGATAATTTATTCATCTCAGGAAGAATAAAGTTTGCCTGAGTCCCACTAATCGATTCATCCCCAGCACAGGAGGTTAATGTGCAGCAGCGACCAAAATTATAACAAGAATAATTCTGCATGGTATCAAATTATTGGAGTCAGGAATCTTGAGTGAACTTAAAATACTGGTATCAAATGAATGCTTTTTTACCTCAGCTATTCCATCACTAGAAGCTCGTCTTGCTACCATTATGCGCAAGGGGAGCAGATTTTGTGTCTGCAAACCATAATTGACAGTTGCTGGTAGAGAAACTGTCATTTCAATCCTAAAAGTTGAAAACCAAAACAAATAAATAGAAAGATTAATGGCTAGCATACTTACTAGAAACAGTGAACCAGAAAGGTTAGTACAAACTTATAAAACGTAGAAGTGGTCACATATACATCAACAGGAGTCAGATGCAGTGACAGAAACTTGCAGCAAATTATAATCAGAGAGCAAATAAAACTTCAGATGCATCAAAAGATGAGCCACGGAAACTGGTACCTTTCACAAATTGCACACTGTTTCAACTATCATAAACAAGTTTTTCCAGGTTTGGATTCAGATTTGGTTAGGTAATCAACCAAACTATGGTCCAACCCATGTTACGTGAATTCATTAGGCTAGGAAATTAGGAATATTATTGCAACTCACATAACTAGATATACAGCAGAAGAAACCACCAGGGTCTCGTCCATTTTCACAAAGAGGAATACTTAATTTATGCCCTCAGGTATTATATTGCAATAATATGAGTTTGGCTCACACACAGACCCAAAATGAACTAAATAGCTGGGAATTGCTGCAAGAAAATAAAACACTGATCGATGACAGAATATTTTCCATAAGAAAGCAGCAACAAAACCATTTCGATTTTGTTAGAAAAGAACCAAAGATATTCCAGGAAAAATTGGGTACAAGCTGAATTAACTAGATAGTTAAAAGATACAGCAGTTCAGTCATGAACCCATAGCAATCCCCTGGTCACCAATAGACAATGGGCATTCATCTACCCCCATAGCCTAAGCAGCAACGCGGTCGTGAAGAAAATAAACTTTAAAAAATTAAAAGATATAGATCAGAGAAATTGCACATAAGTCAAAGACTAATACCTCTTTTTGTTCTTTTCCTGTATTTTGTATTGTAAACATCTTTGAAGAAATGATGGCTGCACAAGTCCAGCAAGTAATATGATTAAAAATAAAGCTTTTCAGAGAATGACAATAGATAACATGCACATAGTTCACAGTACTTACTAACCATAGTACTGGTACAAGCACCAGGCTATTCATATACAATTGGCATGTTTTAAAATAATTATAAGTCATCCAATACCATTATTTTATTATTCAGCATATCAACATGTGCTTACTAGGGAAGAAACACCCTTTCAAAATGATTAGACATCCATTATAAAATAACTGACAGCAAAGAAAAACAGGTAAGCAAAAAGAAATTCTCAGAGGTGCTTTACATTGGCAATCGCTCGACGCTGAAGAATGTTATAAAGTTCTACAGGTTTGCAATAAATAGATAGGCTTTCTTCTGCTGCAATAGCTTCTTCAGCAGACAAATGTGCACGAGAATCTTGACGGCACATCTGCTCTATCCCCCTTGAGTAACTGCAGTTGCAAAGAAAAATCCTGTTCCACGAATTAGAATACAGCATTGATGTCTATCCTTACTCAGTCATTCCAACATTGATGCCCAGAACATTTTGCAATCAAATATAAATAGGGTTTTACAAAAGAAACGTTATAATAATTCAGCAACCAATTACTAGGAGATGAATGTTTGTCCACGAGATTAGTACCACTTATGCCACTTAAAAAGATAATTAATTTTTTTTTAACTGCCTCTAAAAGTCAACCAAAACAGATCAATGCCCAGTACCCACACACCCAGTGATTGGTAGGTATTAAAATAATATCGCTAGGAAATCAGACTTAAACATAAAGATCAATAAACAAAGCTTACGTGGTTTGACGAGCCACTAGAGGTATGCCAGGCATCCTTGTTACAAAATATCAGGATAGACAAGCATAGCTCCTCAAACCTCAATAATGTAAGTTAGTCGGCTTTAAACCAGCTGTAAATGGACCAAGTCAAAACGCATTGATACACGATCAAATAAAAGGAATCAAATATTCCTTCAAGCAAAACTAAGAACAACACACAGCATATACTTTACTATATGCAGATCAATAAATGGCAGGAAGGAAATTACTTAATTAAAAACAAACAACTGAAAAAGCATCTACGAACTACAACATATCAAAAACTCTATCCCCATGGAGATTCAAATATGATACCACATGCATTTCAAAAAAGCAGCAACTGGACACATCCATCAAGCAAGTAAACCACAGACATAACAATAAGTATAAAATAGGAAACTGTATTCATGATGCTCGGTCATCCTACTTAGTTTAAGAGTTCAATTTAACTCATAAGGCCAGTCATTAATTCTGCCCCACGGGGTCCGCGGTGTGTAAATGTCAACCACTAGCATTCATTTAATGCGCCACCACGGGCCCCGCGGCCTCGCAGATTAACTACCAAACATGCCATCGCTCACCTCGTGGCCCGAACATTGCAGATTAACTATCAAGCACGCCCATGTATAATTAAAACATCAGCTCAATTTAAAATTGGCACAAAACATGAGATCATATGACCTCATCCGTGAAAAATAAACGTCAGTAGCGATCCATTAGCGCTTAAATAATCTAAAACATATAACAATGGTGGTGAAATCCAAACGCAATCAACAATTCATCAAATTCAATTGACCTAAAATCAGGCATCAGAGCTCGCAACAAAACAACACACACCACACGAAAAATAAAACAATTCGAAAGCATAAACTACCGTACAATTGTAAGAAGCCCTAATTCCTCGCGAAGATTGCTCCCTCGATCGAAACGGTAACGGCAGAGGCAGCAGAAGAGAATAGCCAGAATGCTGAGCCGGAGTGGAGGGGGGGTTTATGTATGAGCGGAGCGGCCCTTGAAACGGCGGCGTTTCGAGGAGTGGCTGTTGACTCAGGGGCGGCGTGCGTGAACCGATGAATTGCCGCTTGTTTATACTACCTGTCAAGTGTCAAATGCATGCGCGAAACGCCTCAAATTTGCGTCTATCTTTGTTCTTTCTTTTTCTAGTATGTTACAAAATTCTCCTCCAAATTAAAATTCGACTTGTAAATTGGAAAAAGAGATGGCAAAGTCTTGGGAATTTATGGAAAGACGGGGTTTAACTCGAATAATAAAAGGTAAAATGTCTTAGTTGCAACATTAAAAATTTAGTGTGCAACATGCAGTAGTTATAAAATTTATAATCCGGTTCATGCAACCCAAAAATTTTATCTTCATTTCTTCTAATTTATACTTTAAACCTTGGTCTTTCCATGACTTATGGAAAGACCGCCGTCTTTCAAGAAACGCACTCAAAAGAGATTTATAAAAACAATCTTTATTATATATTTAGAAGTATCCTCAAGGAGAAAGTCTTATGCTATACTGACTTAGACTGAAAAACCTCATTACAATCATTTTTAAGGTCAAAATATAATTATTTGTACATTACATCATATTTTTTATTAAAAAAATAAAATTATAAAATTTTAGTTGAAATAAATAAAAATAGACATAAAATTATTCCATTAATTACATCAGTTATAAAATAATATCGTTAATCATTGTAAAACAAAACTTTATGGTTGATAAAAGTAGAAAGTTTATTTTCAAAGTATAAAGAAAACTAACTTCTACTATCTATCTACATTTGGAGTGGAGAGTACAAAACAAGAACTATTTGCTAAATTTATTATTTTTTAAAATGGTCTGTCATACCATTAAAAATATGGAGACTTTTCAACCATTTTCTCGTAAAAGTAGGGTTCATATGTATTCTAAGAATAAAATGTTATTGTTTTTCACAGAAAACTATCACGTGTTATATGTGCGAGCGTTTCACGCTTAATTCATTGATGATAAAAGATTATTCGAATTGTTCTGACCTAGATTTCAACGACTCATTTATAGTATATAATTATAAATTCGTTGGATTCTGAGCATACTCACAGTATCGGAAAAAAATACTAACATTCAATATTTTATCTAGTCAGACATGAAAATAACCGACATATTCAATATAAATAACAATTTATTAGATCATAACATGCTATTTTTTTCCAGTATAAATTTATAATGTATTTTTGCATCCATTTCAAATGTCATATTAATTAGCATATGATCATGTTTATGTGGGTATAAGTGGTTTACTACTAATTTGATAAGCTAGCATGCAAGAACTCAAAACATATTATTCATTGTTTTCTTTAAAAGATGGACGAAAACACATCCTTTGTTATTGTACCAAAATCATCACTTTTCCTTCGCATCTCTAATTAAGATGCCTGTTATTATTCATTCAGAACTATAATAATACACGCGTACAAGTGTGTTTTTAAAATTATGATAACAAAAAGACTGGCCCTGCGTTAATTAGGTAGAAAACTATAAAATTGCAAATAAGGACCTGGTCATGTGTTCTTCGGCTCCAAGTAATTGTCTGCGTAATTTTCGCGGTAAGATATAAAGGAGCGGAGAATATTAATTAGTGGAGGGGATATGGCTAAAGAGGTTTCATTGAGAAACAACTCAAGGGCATGCAACAAAGAAATCAAATTATTTGGGGTTAAAATTAATGTCCCAGTAGATGGTGAAAAACATGCAAATGCAAAATTACCAGATATTGAATCCCTTCGGAAATGCAAGAGTTTGGGGAGTTTAAGGGCATGCAATTTGGATAATGATGAAAACACCAGTGACTTTATTGCCGATGCCGGAGGCTACCTTTCCGACGGCCTCCTTCACGAGCTTTCCCAATCTAAAACTCACCCCCTTAAAGATAAAAGAAAAGGTTTGTTTGAGTTCTGTAATTTCCTCATGATCCCAGAATTACGTTTCATGCACATGCATTTTATTGTTGAATAAAAAGGCGTGTTTCATAAGCTAAGCAGTTTTAAGCGGTTGGTAAACTCGTGTAATGAATTATCTAGGAGAAAGCGACTTCATATTCTCTTACTTTTCAGAATGAGTATGTTTTACTTTTAAGTACAGTTTTAGCAAAGACAGCTGTTTATGCAAAATCACAGTTCTCTAATCTCTATGTAAAACCACAGTTGCTTACGTGAATTGGCAATATTTACAGGTAATCCCTGGTCAGAGGAAGAACACAGATGTTTCTTGTTTGGTCTGGAAAAGTTGGGGAAAGGTGACTGGAAAGGTATATCTAAGAACTTTGTACTTAGCAGGACTCCAACTCAGGTAGCCAGCCATGCTCAGAAGTACTTTCAGAGAATGTCTGCAACTGAGAGGAGAAAACGAAGACCAAGTGTTTTCGACATGCCCATGAAACAAATGGTATAAACAAACCTTATTTCTATGACTGTGTTTTATTTTATAATTACTCCGTTGATCTGTGTCCTATTAAAGTGGCACATAATCAACGTTATTATATTTAGTTACCAGTATTAACAATTAAACACATCGACTGGAATCCATGAAAAATATTGTGTACAGTTTTAACTAGGACCTATGGAGCATACTTTTTTCCTCTTTAGTACACATGCTTCATGTTTTCTTGTTGCTATGGGTGGTACAGCAGAACTCAAATGCTCAAGTGTCTCCTGATCCGATAACCTCTACTTCGACAAAAGTAATTCTCTCTTGTTCAATATTGTATGTATACCATAGCATTTTCGTATTAATTTGTAATTTGATGCAGGGCAGTATAACGATGTTAGCTAATGCCTACGAAAGGCCTCCGCTTTCACCAACGGCTACAAATTCTGACATGATTCATCGGCGACTAATGGTAAAGGG
Source organism: Rubia yunnanensis (assembly GCA_037428765.1). Taxonomy (NCBI): domain Eukaryota; kingdom Viridiplantae; phylum Streptophyta; class Magnoliopsida; order Gentianales; family Rubiaceae; genus Rubia; species Rubia yunnanensis. Next base: position 154,007,212 of record CM075061.1, on the reverse strand, counting down.
GATTTTACATACTTCCTCCATCCTGCCGTTTTATTCCTAACATTAGTGTACATAAGAATCAAGGCAGTGATTGTATGGGAAAAAGAGAGGAGGAAGGTAGAAGGAAATACTTAAATTATAATAATTTAATAAATGAATTAATAAGAACAAGTGCATTTTTTCTAAGATGGAAAGAAAGCAAATATAATCGTCGGAAATTGATTTCAGAACTATACTTTTCAATTTTTATTCATTGCGAAGAGTTTACACATTCATGCATCGATCTTTTCAATTGTAGATATATTAGTTCACGTCCATTAAGTTGATGCTAATATGATCATATATAATAGAGTGTTATCCATTTGGCAAACATGTATAAAGCAAGCAGCTAATGCAATCGGTTAATCCCCAAACAGAGCAGTATTTTTCCTTATTTTTATAGCTTCCGCTTATTTCATTGTAGTTTGGAGCTCGCAATGTTGGCCGAGGTACTCCGACGAGCTCGAACATCCCAGGTGTTCCGATGTGGAGCTTCTCGAGTCAGAAATTTGGTGGTGGCCACCCACCCGTAGCTGCATTTTATAACCGCTTCTCCCCGGCAATGGAGGTTCAACATTCAGCCGTATTCTCATTGATTCCCTCGTACTTTCCAACAACAAGAGTGGCCGCTGCAAGAGAATCATCGGGGGCTAGCAAGGGTGGCATTGATCTGGGCGTTGAGGCTCTTACGTTGTGAATCTTATATCTTGTATGAAATAAAATGAAATCATGCCGTTCCCCTTAACATCACACTTCCCGCCCGTAACACTCACAATCGGTTGGCATTTACTATTCAAATAAAGAATTAAAAACTCAGGAAGTGTTTGGGCTTGATCCAAGAGCTGAAAATTGAAGTGCTGGGCTCATTATATTGGGCTCTTCAACTATTTTACTATTACTAAACAAATGAAGTGTTTGGGCTTGATCCAAGAACTGAAAATTGAAGTACTGGGCTCGTTATATTAGGCTCTACAACTATTTATCATTAATCGATCAATAATTCATTTGTTTTTGTTGAATCACACTCTTCAACGTTGAAATGTTTGTGAAGAAAATGAAATTGAACGTAGAAAGTAAAAAGTATAATAAGTGGATGAAATTAAAGAAATCTTTTACCAAAAATGGAAAGTGTGACAATATAAAACAAACAACCCAAAAAGAAAAGTGTGTCAATAATAGAGAAACAAAGGGAGTAGTGAAATGAGTCAGCCTGTTAAATCTGTTACAAAACAATTATTATGACTGGTCGCTACATAGAGTATATATTATAAATATTATCAAAGAATCATCATTCAACTTATATTACTAACCCGATGAGCTTGAAAGAATAGAACATGCAGAAGCATACATTAAGTTTTAAAGAATGCAAACAAATATATAATGGAAATTAAAGATAATGTGACTACTCAATCAGTAAATTTGAAAGAATAAAAACAGAAAACTGTTGGTGGCCTGGTTCCTAATGGTGGTAAAACTGCCTCCACTCATCGGGCCTCGGGCAGTATCTACTTGACATAGTTGCTAGTTGCTGCACTAGGAAGAGCAGCAACCACCCTTTTGGCTGACCGGATGCCCCTCCAACTGCACTGAAGGGGGGCTTGTAGTGTTGGCAGAAGGCTGATTAGCCATCTTGCAGCAACGGGCATTGATAAGTCTATATATGCCGACTAATTTAACACTCAAATGACAGACAACCCAGATTTTAAAGTAGCGCGGGCTAGTGCCATGTGCATGAAAAGTCATCTAGGAGCGAATAGCACAATGACAATCCAATGAGCAGATACTGCAAGCCAGATTACAGGATTATTGAGAAATTGATGTAATCAAAAGGAGGGATGTCGGATGATATCAACAGAAAGCATATATAGTAAACATTGATAATGCCAGAGCGATCAGTGCTAAGTTTACAGAGTCACAAACCAAGAAAGAAATAAAAATTGAGGGATCAGAAATACCTTGTCTTGATGTCAACTGCCATGGCCATGAAAGTTTGCTCAACATTAGTTGCACTCTTTGCACTAGCCTCCATGATGGAAATGCCAATCTCATCGGCAAAAACCTTATGAAAATAACAGAAAAAAGAGGCACTGCAGTGCGCCTTCAGGAAAGAACCTATAAAAAAGCAAACGAGATGTTCATAGGTTGCATCATAGATCATGACTCTATTATCAGTCACCTCATACTGTTTTCCAACCAAAGCTTGTTTACACTTTCACCAGCATAACTATCAATTTCTGCCAACCATTGCTTGACACGTTGAAGCTTTCTTGGTCAGTGATATCATAAACTATTTGTCATGATTGCCAACGTCAATTTGTCAAATGAGGAATCAAGTGCACGAAGCATCCAATGCTAAACAAGTGACTTGAAGCAATCAAGACCTAATACAATGATGCCATGCGCCCCATGGAGTAGCTACTTGTTATTGTTCTAAAATGCTCTCGCCTAGCCGTATCCCCCTGCATATCACAGACATAACAGGAATAGAAGCATATGTTGTTTATCAAAGTCTGATATATGTATTTAGAAAACCAAAAACAGGATTCTAACATGTGTCTGTCTGGAACTAGCAGATATAAAATTAAAATCGATTTGTACGTTCCAAAATACTGAAGACATGAGTATTTAAAATTTTATGTTTTCCTTTGTGGTTTCTACATGCATGGTTAAAACATTTTACCTCCGAACCAAAAGATAGGGTCTACAAAATGTGCCAACCTAGAGACCTCCAACTTGCAGCATAACTACTGTGACAGGATCAACAAAATGTCTCTAATCTAATTATTCTAATGAAGGCTACGAAGATAACAGCTATAAAGGTTGTACACTGAACAATCAAAACAAACGCTTAAATAGACTACATAGCCACAGATATGACAACAAGATATAGCATAGAATCTCACAATTTGATGTTTGATGACTTCCCATCTTGCTCAATAGTCCGTATTTTCTGTCAAGTTCAAAAACTACATCAATGAACACTGTTCAGCAAGCTAAAAGCATTTTTAGCAATGTGTTATAAAAGCTTACAAAATCAACACCAATTGTGAAGATGAGCCTCAGAACTCCTCTGTAGAAAACGTCTACAAGGTCAACATCATCACTTAAAGGAGTATCTTCAAAGCCTGAAGTTGGAATCTTACAGGAGATTCCTACTAGTTCATGTAGTGGTTTAAACCTTAAGAAAATACTCCAAATAAGCCAGTGAAGATAAGCATACGGGATAACACATTTGAAATATTAATTTTAACCACCAAGAATTTGGTCCTTGTAAGGTCTCAAGTTGTACCGTCTCAAGTGGTGCAACCGTTGGACTAAATAATTATTTAATGGGAAAGAAGTATGGGGTAGACACGTGTAAAGCACACATTACTGGGCACATTGGTCAACGTCTCGTTATAACGACAAACAAATCATAAGAGGCTTCAGCACGCACACATACAAGTGGTGTATTAAAATTAAAAATGTATGTCTACGTACAAATATCCAGTAAAACATGTATCGTGTCTAGATGCAAAAGGTAGAATTTGGACATTAAGTTATTGCTTATGGTAGGTGGCACACCACCAACTTTGGAGTTCTAAAATAAGCGTAGCGCCAAATTGGTACTTTTCGAAATACATGGCATGATCACTTGCGCTAATCGCGTACTTATAAGATGCACCTGATATGAACCATTACCGAAGTAAAATTAAATCTTATTTTGGCAAGTAGGTCTTGTCATCTGATCGAGAGTGATGAGATCATTCACCAAAATCATTCTCGAATACAAAATTTTGCAAATGGACACGTCACATTTAAAGGATAGTCTAAAACTCACAATTAGGAGGTGACAATATACAAGATCATGCTATTATATACTTAAGAAACCGAGGCTACAAGATACACTATTAAGACATTGTTAAACAAATACACAACACCAAAACCAAAGGATTTCAAACAGCAGGGTGGACCAGTCACCAGTGTCAAACATGAGTGAGGCCATGAACTAGCAGAAGTGGTAGAATTTAAATGGCAGGATCCTACAAGGTATCTAATATACTTAATCCTTCGGAAGAAGGTTTTGTGGAGTAATAAATCCAAACATTAATTTTGAAATTCGAAGAGGAAATTTCATCCCCCAGAGAACATTAAAATGTTACAACTCAAACGTAAACAAGTAACTATCTCAGTGACATTTAGTAAGTGATATTAACTCTAAAGCCAGCTTCAGCTACAACTTAAAAGCATTTCAGAATAGTACATCCACCACATTACAATTGGCGATTTCTTCGATAAAACAACAATAACAACCACCAAACCTTTATCCTACCACGCAAGATCGACTACAGCAATGGTTACGATAATAATTAAAATGCTAGTAAAATGAATTCAACAAATTATGAACAGAATTAGCAACGAAAACGAGAGCATTACCGCAAATCTCAAGCGAATCCATGACTTGCCAGCGCCTGAATCTTCACTCAGCAGATGCTTGAACAAATAGTCACTGTAATTAAATTAAAAAATCATGATTACAAGTAGCTATCTATTTTCATACGCTAACAATCCCTTCCTACATACTTAGCAACAAAGGCATGAGAAATGACCAAATTACAGTAAAACTCAACATAGGAATTCAAATCATAGCCATAAAATAACAGTATAACACGCATCTAGCAGGAAATCGAAACAATGAAATTCAGATTATTTCTTTCCGCGCAAAAATTGACGGGCGATTCAAAATGTGCAAAGAGCGAAATGCGAAGTGAAATGAAGATTGATTTCGGCTACATGGAGCCGGAATTTGTGTTTCCGGTTAGCATAATCTTGCGACGGACCTTCAGGTAAATGGGTGGAGGATCTCCAGGCGAAGTTAGTAATTGGGAAATCGTGAAATCACAATCGAATGAATTATGTGGCTAGGGTTACTTTATTTTTCACTCATCCTTTTTATTTATTTATTTAACAAAATATTTACCCATTTTCCCCTAAACAATGGATAAATACTTCTTCTTAGCTAACATTAGTGAAGAGAACTGACATCTGAACTAGCATATGATAGTGTGGGATCATTTTCTTAACCATTAATTGATCACAAATATGAACCATGTTTACATTAAAGGTGATATAAATACACTATCATCGTTTTACTGTAATACTGTATTACATCACAATCTCAAAATTTATTTGAAGATACACCATATCACGCGATACAAGTACTTTTTATGAAATAATTTGTACTCCTGCCAGTGAGTTAATGCAGTGTTAAACCATCGTGATTGACTCCTACAGCTAAAACATCAGTTTCATCTTGCTCGATTGATTTCAAATCTCCTGACTGAACGGGTAAAATTGTTGTTTGATCAGTACCACTACTATCAACATCTCCTTCGATAGACAACCCTTCGATATTTGCCATTGCGTCGGAATTTCTTTTGCCTTGCATGTCAATAGCTGTTTCACGAATTTAATCAACCCACATTAGTTAATTTAGATAATTTTTAATGATGTTGTGATTAAGTAAAACATGCTTATTTTAAAAGTTGGAAAAACTAATTTATACTTTCCTATCATAAACAGTTTGAACGTTTAAATAAAATAATTTATCAATTTACAAAACCTTAATTAATAGTTGATTATATTATAGTTATAGCAACATTGTCACACCAAGCAAAAGCCTATATACTAGAATGCACGTAAATATGCGGATTGATAAAATATCACTATAATGATTAGTTTGCACTTCACCTAAATCATTCGATTAAATTTATCAACAGTTATATGTAAAACGAAATGCACATTCTTTCAGGAACCATTCCTTAAAATGTAGTGAGTTTTTTTAAAAATTTTAAAATTAATCCCAAATAATTAAGGGAGTATTTTGGGCAAAACGAAAACTGATCTTCCCAACATAAAAAGTAATTTTTTTATTTATAAGTATAACACCATCTCCACCTCCACCAAACACACCCTAAATTAGACGTATTTAATACGTAGGACACTATAGACTAATTGTATCTCAATAATGCCCACTTTCACAAAATCGACTTTTGGGACACCATATACTAATTGGATCTCAATCATTGTCACTTTCACAAAACCGACTCACTGAGACACCATATACTAATTAATTGGATCTCAATCATGGCCACTTTCACAAAATTGACTCACTAAGACATCATATACTAATTGGATCTTAATCATGGTCACCTTCACATAACCGACTAGTAATAGAAAGGTTGTCAAAACCCACAAGTAGCCAGAAATTAACAAACAATTAAGGGCGTATTATGGGGCAAAACGGAAAACCAATCTCCCCAACAAAAAAAAGTTTATTTATAAATACAGTTCCACTTCCACCAAATACACCCTAAATGAGACGTATTTGATAAACTTAGGACACTATATACTAATTGGATGTTAGTAATGCTCACTTTCACAAAACCAACTCACTAGGACAACATATACTAATTGAATCTCAATCATGACCACTTTCACATAATCGACCGGTAATGAAAATTCTATCAAAACCTACACATAGCCATGAATCAAAAAACAATTAAGGGTGTATTTTGGGTAAAACAGAAACAAATCACTTGAAGGTTTTAACAATATTATCATTATCAGTCGGTTAGATCCAATTATTATATGTTGTTCAAATGTGTTGATTTTGTTAAAGTGAGCATTATTGAAATTCAATTAGTATATAGTGTCCTAAGTATATTAAATATGTCCCATTTAGGGTGTGCTTTACAAAAGTAAAGTGCTTATAAGTACAATTTTTTTTAGGCTCGGAATTTTTGGAACCAAAAAGGCCTTATTTTTCCTACATACATGTTTTCCATTAGTAACATTTCCTAGAGATGTTACTAAGTATTTTGCTAAAACAAAATAAAGCCAATTGACACAATTAAAAAATAATTGTACTTATAAGCACTTCACATTTGTAAAGCACACCCTAAATGGGATGTATTCAATATACTTAGGACATTATCTACTAATTGAATTTCAATAATGCTCACTTTAACAAAATCGACACATTTGAACAGCATATAATAATTGGATCTAACAGACCGATAATGATAATACTGTTAAAACCTTCCAGTAGTTATGATAATATACTTAGGACGTTATCTACTAATTGAATTTCAATAATGCTGACTTTAACAAAATCGACACATTTGAACAGCATATAATAATTGGATCTAACAGGTTGATAATGATAATACTGTTAAAACCTTCCAGTAGTTATGATAATATACTTAGGACATTATCTACTAATTCTCAACAATGCTCACTTTAACAAAATCGACACATTTGAACAACATATAATAATTGGATCTAACAGACTGATAATGATAATACTGTTAAAACCTTCCAGTAGTTATGATAATATACTTAGGACATTATCTACTAATTGAATTTCAATAATGCTCACTTTAACAAAATCGACACATTTGAACAGCATATAATAATTGGACCTAACAGACTGATAATGATAATACTGTTAAAACCTTCCAGTAGTTATGATAATATACTTAGGACATTATCTACTAATTGAATTTTAATAATGCTCACTTTAACAAAATCGACACATTTGAACAGCATATAATAATTGGATCTAACAGACTGATAATGATAATACTGTTAAAACCTTCCAGTAGTTATGATATTATACTTAGGACATCATCTACTTTAACAAAATCGACACATTTAAACATCATATAATAATTGAATTTAACAATAATGATAATATTGTTAAAACCTTCGGGTAGTTATGAATCAACAATGGCTGATGAACCACATGATGAATCTTCACTCAGCCATTATTACTACTGATTTCCAAATCCCAAATGTCTAATTTAGGATGATTTCTTGCATCACAAAATTTGACCAAAGGGCTCCTTGATCCCTCCCCTCGTCATCTCACACACTATATTTAGTTCATGCAACATTAATGCCGATACATACCCCTCAATTTAAGGGAACTTGCCCTTCTTATAACCGTTTGTTATGGACAATAAAATATTTCCCATCATACCATCTTTAGCAACATTTGTCTCCTCAACAGTGGAAAGTTTCCTACAGCACAATACTGTAGCACTAACTATAGGACCGATACTCTCATGGATTGGCTCATTAAAAAATCACCTAAAATTTGAGGACACAAACTAGAGCAAAACAACTGCTACTTTACTTGCTCTTCGTATTTATCTTTCTTCCTAAAAGTGCAAGGTAAACTTTAAATTGGAATATCAACAAATTAAGATGGAGTGCCAGACAATGATATAGCTAGGTCTCTAATTTTGAGCATCAAGCCCTTTTTGATACCAATTTTAAGACCCCCGCCATTTTCTAAATACCATTTTTTTGTGCGAATTAGTATTGTTGTCTTTCTTAAGTACCTGATTTGTGCTAATTAAGGTTCTCGAATTCATCCTAGTAGCCAGCGATCGAGAATGATGCACCGAAAAATCGCACATAGAAAAATCAAATTCATACATAATTGATAATACAAAAGCTGTAAAGCGATAAGATAGAAAATTAATTACCTGGACTAGAATACAACCAAAGAATTAGGGCACAGATAATAAGCACCACAGGGATAAGATGAACGGCGCTTTCAGCGACTTTAGCCCGATTCTTTTCTTTCTTGAACGTATCCGAATTAATCGATTGGTAAATCGGTAACTCGTTATTTGTCTCCAACGACAATGCTCGGAGCGACGGCGGAAATTTCGACGTCGAAGCTGACGCCGAGTTATAGTAACTGCTGTACGGATCGTCGCCGATTACTCGGTTCGTGCTCGCCGATCTATACATTATTTGTGCGATTAATTAATCGCAACGAAGAGCAGGGAGCCAAATTAATTACCAGCTGAATGATGTGAATTTGGAGTTTGAGTTGAAATCTGGTCCATTGGTTTTGTTGTTCGGAATATATAGATGTGAATTAATCTGTCGCCGGATGTTTAGGATTTTGGGAAGTTTACTTAATTCATGTCTGAAGATGTCCGGTTTTTCTGCTGTTACGGATATATGTGGTATATGTGCAGGTATGGAATAAAAATTAGTTTCCAAATTAATTGATCGTATTAGGATCGGAAACGTATGTTTAAATTCCTTTTTAAACTGATAAATGGTCAAATTAGCAGTTTTGTATGTGATTTTCCTTTTTCAGAAATTTGTCAATTTTCATGCAGTTGGGATGAAAGTAAAATTGGGAATTCTGGGCTCTTTCTAATTTTCTGTTATATAGACGAAGAAAAGAGGAACTAATTAAGCATGCAAAAATATTTTATACACACCCCTTTCTCTATTAAGGGCACACTTTCATTCTTTGGCTGTTTCATTTATATTGACACACTTTTCATTTTTGGTGGTAAGATTATTTTAATTTCATCCACTCATCTCCTTTTTATTTCTACATTCAATGTCATCCCCACTCAATTTTTTCACTTAAATCCAAATAATTAAAGGTCGTAGAAACTTTGTACACTATTTGAAAAGGCATAAGCATATACTAATTTAAAATAGTTTACAAATTAAACATTCTAAAATATGCATTCTCACAAGTTCTTACTAATGAATTAAGTTGTTAAAAAAATGAACTAAGGATTTTTGTTATAGTGAAAATTAATGATTTTAACCACAAAAATAGTAAATGTGAACTTGACTTTGACACATACTCCTATATTGCAGTAATTAATTTTCAGTCTACACCGGACAATAATTTAGTGAAGTTTATAATACTGTATGTATTAGTGAAGTGCATAACTAGGGTAGGTCGTTTTCAGCTGAATTTGTGAAAGCTAGGCTTAAAACAAACTCTCCATACAAAAATTAAATTCAATGGATCCCTAACAGTAACATAAAACAAGCAATTTAAACGTAAAATTACATATCTTTATAATTTAAAATGCATATAATATTCTTAGAAATACAACGCTCACAGGATCTCAAGCAAATCTCATGATTTGCCATATTAAGAAAGCATAAACGATAGTGCAAACTTCAAAATACGGTTACATTGACTGCTCCACACGATAACTTAAAAAAACCAAGAATTGAAACTAATCAAAACCTGATTCAGACACAACCGAAAGCACACGAAGAACAAACACACAAGCCAAATTCCTCTTGTTGCAGAAAGCAACGATTATTGCTCCATAGCTCACAGATCAGAGCCTGATGGCACCCATGTAGTTCTTGCCATCGGAAAGGTTATTTTTGGAAATGAAATCCAGAAACTCCTTGAAGCTGCTCTCCTTGTAGCCCTTAGGGCGCTGCTCACTCACCAGCTCCGGCGCCACCTCCATCTTCTCCTCCATCTCCACGCTATGGAGGCTGGCGATCGAAATCCTCGTACAGTCGCTGTTAACCTTAACCCTGTGAATCACGCTTTTGCACAGCCCGTTGCTAAGCACCTCCAAGCAATCCCCCACGTTCACCTGTAGGGCGCCCTCGATGTGTGGGACATCCCTCCATTTAAGGTCCCCGGGGCCCTGAATCTGGAGCCCCGGCGAGCTTTCCAGGACCACGGTGAGGAAAGAGTAGTCGGAGTGAGGAGGGAGCCCGAGCAGGTCGGGCTCCGGGCACGGCGGGTAGCAGTTGACCACCACGGTTTGCATTCCGGTGCCAATTCTTTTGGTCATGTAATCGGGGCCGAGACCTAGCCCCTCGGTTATGGCTTCCGTAAGTAACAAAGTTATATCGAGCGATGCCTTTGTGTATTCTCCCATTTTCTCCCTGTCATACAGACTGTACTCAGCGGCGGATCTATATTAAAACAAGTATTGAATATTTTCACAGACAGGCCGGAGTTTCATGAAACGGTATTGATCGTTTCATGAACCTCGGGTCAGTCTTCAGACTATTTGCTGGCATGCATAGTATTGCACATACACTTGCGTACGCAGAGTTTGGATAATCATTGCTGCCTCGGGACCTAGGGATTCTTGAAGTTATTAATTATCATCAGTTGTATTTTGCATCCATTTTTACTCGATCTGAACTACTTAGCATTCAATTTGAGGGTTTTAAGGATTGAAAAAATACAGCATTACCTGTAATCAGCGGGGTTTTCCGGCCAGAGAAGCTGGTACTTATCAAGCGGGTTTGCATAGTGTTTGAGAAAAGCCCTCCACACTTGAGTCCGGTCTATTCCGTCCTTTATGCTGCTGCAGTATCTGATTGGAGTATCAACAGCAGTGGACATTAACTTCATCTTCTCCAACGTCGGCAGCTCGAAAAACTCCATGGCTGTGGAAACAGCTCCTTCCATAACAGACTGAGGAATCCCATGGTTCACAATCTCCCAAAGAATCAAAACATACAAATAGAGAAAGGCCAGACATTAATACTTATATTCCAACAATTAATATAGATTCATGCATGCATCCTTCTCCATCTTTCTTTTCTTTAATTAGCTGTATGCCAAACTCAACCCATAAACTGGTTGGATTTACAGGTGCGTCAGTGATCTAGATGTGAACTTACACAAAATTAATCAAGAAACTTCAAGATTAGGGTTAGAAAAGTAGGGCAAAAAGTGAGTGACTAATTAATCATGCGCCATACCTGAAAGAAGCCACTGGTTTTGCAAGCTCTTGAGATTTCCTCAATGATGGCAGCTCTCCGAGGGCCATCGCGCATCCCGGCCATGTCTATGACCGGAATGTTGCCATCATCGGCCTTCTTCAGTTCCGATGCAGACCGATTGGAGTCTTCAACTATGTAACACTTAGGAACATGCTCGAAACCCCCGATCTCCTTAGTAGTTTCCCCCACTGGGAATGAGTCCGAAACCTCAAAGCTCTTAGCCTCCATTGCTACGACCTTAAACAGATAGGTAGATAGATATGTTGTGAAGGAAATGTGTTTGAGCTATTGTGATCAATGTAGGTACTTATAGGAGCTAAGAAGCCCTCAAGTGGGCGACTTGGTAGGATGAAAATCAATGATTTTCCACGAAAACTCGATAATTTTCATGGTCATCTGGGAAAAAACCCATTAAGAATTGAGAGGTATGTACATTAACCTTAGTTTAATCCAGTATTGTTGTGTACTAGGCTAACAGCGGACACGTTCGGCGTATGGGTTCACAAACTGACAAAATGTGCTTTTGAGTAAACAGAATCGCTCAAGCTGTGATGAAATTGAGTTGAATTTCGTTGCTTTTGAACGTTTGAGAAGCTTTGCTTAGTGGTTTTTTTGCGAGATCTCGGTTCGGAGATAAGAAAAGCAATTGCAGAACCCATGCACACTTGCTTCATCTCGAACCTTGTATGAGTATTAAAAGTTTGATGCTGTAACGTCAGAGAGATTTGTATTGAATATTTAATTGGCAGTTTTTGTGAATATATTTGGAAACGAAAAACTTTCTATCTTGGAACACTCGAAAGGAGCAAATTCACGCCGAAACATGTTTTATGAAAAAGGATATAAAAGATTATGGTATTTGTGATTTATGGAATTATGAATATTCTTCTATACGAGAGGCGTGTGAAGCATACTTGTTTTATGGAAAATCCCTACATATATGGCGTTGATATTGGAGAATATATGGGATAGATTGTAATAAGGAAAATTCCTTTATTTGTGGGATTTGGATATGCTTAAGAAGCAGATTTAGAATAGGAATATTGTGGAGATAATCAAGGAGTATTCCGATCTGATTCATGGATATAAAAGGGGACAAACACGGCTGCATATTCACGGATTTTTAGAGCAAAAATCTGCATACAGATTTTGAGACTTTCGAGAATTGCTAAGAGTCAGATTCCTATGTTCCAACATGCCTGACCTGCTGTACAAAGTTCAGAATCGTAAACCTTAATTCCTCGGGAGGAGGAGATCCAGCGTCGATGAGTTTCGAGGTCAGAGGGAGTCGACGAGTTTCGAGGTCAGAGGGAGTCTGATCAAGGCAGATCGGTAGCAAGGAGAGCTTGCAGAGTTCACACGCTATAGTTAGTAAAGATAAGTATTTTGTAACATTGTATTGTATCTTTCTAATTAGTGAATTCATTCTGAATTATGCCAGGCCCCGCAGATGTAGGTGGATTTCACCGAATTGCGTAACCAAGTCGTGTGTCGTTTATGTTTTTAACTATTACGTACTTGGTTAAATAGGTCATGTTGAAACATACTAACTAGGATTATAAAAATTGGTAGGACCAAAATTACAGAGGCTAATTTGGATGTTAAAACTAGAGAAATCAACTAAAAGTTTGATGCTAATTTGGATGTTAAAACTAGAGAAAATAAAGCCCAAGACATGAAGAAAGCCTAAGACATGATGAGCTGGCACTGTTACAAAATATGGCTAATGTAACACATTGAAAGTGTTGTTTTAAGTGCTGATAATGTTTAGTTGGACCTATTGAAACACTTTTACAAGTATTTGTTTAGGTGATATTGCATTAGATTTAACGCTGCATTTTTTAATGTTTAGATAACACTTTTCATGATTTAATTAACATTTTTCAAAGGTTTAGGTAATAATTTATAGGTTGTTGTAATAATTTAGTAAGTATTGTTAGGAAAGTATTACTATGAGCATAATTTGTAGTAGTGCGATGAAAAAGCAAAGGCCGATGGAGGATAAAGTTGAAAGTGTTCAACAAATCGGATTCGTAGGTGTTTTTATAGGTGTTTAAGCATTTTTACTAAGCATTTTTATCTTGGTGTTTTTCAATTAGTCGTCAACCTATGCGGTCTAATTTGTTCAGGAAGGTTTTAGCATTTTTATCCATTTTTACAAGACATAATAATAGAATAGATATATTTTAGTTTAAGTTATATCAAGAGGTATGGTTTTTTTTTTAATGGGGTGATTTATTATTGTTGGAAAATGATGGTTAAAGGTTGAAATTCGCCAACTTTTGGGCTTCGTTTGAGTGGGACCCAAATGGATTTAGGGTCGGTGGATGTCATTTTTGGGTTCTCCTTCGCGAGTACTATAAAATTGACTATTTAAACTCTCAAAACGGATCAAGGGTGAATGGAATATGAATGTTTTAAATATCACTCTTGAAAGAGGAAAAAATAGGCGAAAATTGGCCTGGGTAATTTTCTCTGGACTGTCCAAAATGCGTATGGACAGCATGGAAGTCTCTCGAAGGCCCAACCGCATAGTATATATGGAATTGCTTGTGTGTAATTCTTAAGAGATAAGAACAAAATACTTCCATATTTTGTGAGATATCTTGTCTTAAATAAATATGCGGTTTACCATATTTAATACGATGAAGAATATTTGTGCCAATATTTCTTCCATTTCCAGCAGATTTTATTCGAGTATTCATGGAATGTCTCGGATTTGGTGAGTTAGTGATTGAAGAATATTCTTCTCTAATTACAGAAAATCAGAATATCATGTTTCCATTATTAGGGTCTCTTAGAGCAGTATAAATAGAGCCTCTAAGTCATTCAGAAAAACACACCATTTCTCAAGTTCCTCCATATCTAAACTTGAGTCTTCTGTCTTTCTCGAAGTTTCCATTTGGTGCTCTGTCAAGGTGATAGTCCTCCAGGCCTTGCGTGAATCCGAGGTAACTCTTACGTGTTAATTGTTACCTTCGATGGTTTTATCCTAGGGAACGATGTCCACGACGGGACTCATTCGTTTCAAGGGCAGCGAGTGTTACTCGTGACTCCATCACTTTGTGATTACTTGAAACATGATTTATGCTTTGATTATTTGTAATTTAAGGTTTTCGATTATATGCTTGAATAATTAATAAAAATTATTATTCTTACATATATTAATTGCTCGTTCAATTTTGTTATTTGATTTTTCGTATGATATAATCAATATATGTCCAACAATTATGATTCTCATTAGCGAATGAAATTATTCATCCGCAAGCATGAGTAGATACATGAGGAATGGAAAAGAACTCAATATGTAAAGAGTTTGGCAGATAGTGTTAATGAACTCCAGTACTACATATTTTTCTAAAGGTTATATTAAATTTGAAGAAAAAGTTTTCTAAAATACACAAGGTCCATTAACTTGATGATTTTTTGTTCATTATAAATGATATATGCTCCGAAGTTGAAGAATATGAAGGAGTAATGACCCGTTTGTGAAGTGTTAATAAGTTGGTGCTAATATGGATTTTAAAACTAGAAAAATCAAAATCCAAGATACGAGTGCCTGAAGAAAAAAATAACAAGGCTAAGGACATAATAATCTTGGGGAAAAACTGAAGCCCGAGAAGTAAATCTTTTACATGTGCTGGATATGAAATCAAAGTGTTCTACAAATCGGTCTGGGCAACTGTTAAGACGGAATATAAACATGCATATTATATTCTAGGCACATTTTTTATGTGTTACTACAAGTAGTCGATAGCCTACATGGTTGGCTGGCTTAGGCAGATTAATTGAAGAAAGTAATCTAAAATATACAGCATCCCTTAACTAGATGAATTTAAGTTAATTCATGATAAATGATATAGGCCCTACATTTTAAAAACACAAAGAAATAGCGACTAATATTTTTTAGAAGTATTAATAATTTGATACTAATTTGGATGTTTAGACGGGGAAGACTAAGGTTAACATATGATTGTGTAAAAATTAAAATAGAGTCCAAGATGATTGCATGGTGGGGAAAAGATGAATTAAGCCCAAGGCATGATTTCCTTGAGGAAAAAGGCCCAAGAGACGATAACCTAGAGAAAAGACAAATCTTACGATAAGTAAACCCATTATCGAGGGAGGATATGAAGTTAATGTGTTCTACAAATCGGTCCAGATAGTTGTCTCTATATTGAGCCATTCACCTATGTATGGTCTAGCTTGGCTTAGGTGGATTAACTTACATCTCGGCGGACCAAAACTATATTTTATAAACCCCGACTCCCTCCTTTTTTTACAAAGCATAATGTTAAAATAGACACATTCTTAGTTTAACTTTTTTCAAAAGGTATGAGAAAGAACTCAATATTTAAACAAAACAAAGAGTTTAACACATATTATTAATGAAGTATCCTATATTTTAAAGTAATTCATATTTTTTTCTAATTTTTATATAAAAATTGAAGAAAGTAATGTAAAATATACCAGGTCCCTTCACTTGATGAAATTCAGTTAAGACATGATAAATTAACGATATAGGAACTAAACTTTAAAAACATGAACGAGTAGTGATTATTATATGCTAGACCTTTTCTGAAGTGTTCATAATTTAATGATAATATGGATTTTAAAACTAGAAAAAACAAAGTCGAAGACATGATTGCCTAGGAAAAAACAAAGGCCCGAGATATTATAATTAGGGGAAAAAGCCCACGATAGGTAAGTCCATTACTAATGGAGGATATGAAGTCAAACGTTTTCTACAAATCGGTCTAGGTAGCCGTCTAAGCGAGCTTTGGAGGCTTATATTATATCCTAGGCATTTTGTCTAGGCCTTTCTACAATTAGTCGTCCTCACGCGGTCTAGTTGGCTTAGGCAAATTAACTGACTTCTTGGAGACCAAAAGTATAGGCAGATTTTAGCATTTTTATCCTTTTCTGCAAAGCATGATGTTAATATTAAGCCCAAGATGATTGCATGGTGGGGAAAAGATAAATTAAACACAAGACATTATTTCCTCGGGAAAAAAAGCCCAAGATGATTGCATGGCGGGGAAAAGATAAATTAAGCCCAAGACATTATTTCCTCGAAAAAAAAGACCCAAAACATGGTAATCTAGAGAAAAGACAAATCCTAAGAAAAGTAAACCCACTACTGGTGGAGATTATGAAGTCAATGTGATCTACATATCGGTCTAGGTAGTCGTCTTTACATTAAGCCATTCACTTATATATGGTCTGGCTTGGCTTAGGCGGATTAGATGACATCTAGGCGAACCAAAAATTATATTTTGTCCCCCTCCCTCTTTTTACAGAGTATAGTGTTAAAATAAACACATTCTTAGATTAACTTTTATAAAAAATTATGAGAAAGAACTCAATATGTAAAAACAAAAGAGTTTAACCTATATTATTAATGAAGTATAATCTATATTTTAAAGTAATGCATATTTTTCTAATGTTTACTTAAAAATTGAAGAAAGTAATGTACAATTTACAAGGTCCCATAACTTGATGAAATTATGTTAATTTATGATAAATAATATAGGCATTAAACTTTTAAAAAATGAAGGAGTAGTGGCTATTGTATGCTAGAACCTTCCTAAAGTGTTAATAATTAAATGATAATATGGATTTTAAAACTAGAAAAAACAAAGTCCAAGACACGATGGCCTAGGGAAAAAACCAAGGCCCAAGGCATTATAACCAGGGAAAAAATGCTCGCGATAGATAAGTCCATTACCGATGGAGGATATGAAGTCGAATGTGTTCAACAAATCGGTCTTGGTAGCCATCTTAGCGTGTTTTACTATTACGTCTAGCATAAATGAATGCAACAATCCATGGAAAAGATAGTGAACCATGCTTAATTTCAGTCAAAACAAATTGATCGTGGACTGAAATAATGGAAACATTAATATCATCAGTCCAGAATATCCATATTTTATCCCTTGAATCACTGTAAAAATTGTTAAAACCTAACTTAAAAGTAATAGATTGCAATTGGTCAGATTTTAACATAGGCTCAAGTAAAAAAAAAAGGATGTTGTTTTCTCTTCTTATGTTCTTAACTTTGATCTGAGCTCTCTCATTCTTAATCCCTCTTACATTCCAAACACATATGTTGAAAGATCCCATATTAAATTAGTGTTTTAGAGTCAGCCTGAGATCTTGTAAGTACAGTTTTAGGAAAAACATGTGTAATATTGCTTTTTATTCCTCTTCTGATTTTTACTTCGCATTAAAGATTCAACATATTCCTCTTTCATACACTCACTAGCCTCTGAAATTAATCTGTCAAATCTATTTGAGCTAGCAAGGTAGGTTCTAAAATTATATCCCCCTCTCCTGTTTAGATGTTCTATATTTAGACCAATGCATCTTAGGACTTAAAAGCATGTTATCAATCAACTGCTTATCCTCGTTGTTTATTTATGATTCTAGTCCCAACAATGTTGCAGAATTGGAAAAGTTCATACATGAGCTTACCTATGCAGTCTGAATGTTTTCTGAAGTTTTCTCCTCCTCAGGTTTTTGTATATCTTGACTCAGATCATCCTGTTGCTAAGATGTAAAACCTTTAGATAAAACATGTGTCCCTGCATTCTCATGGGAAACATTAGCAGACATCACACCAGGGGAATTAGTCTCACTGGTGTGATTATCAATTATATCAAATTGCTTTCCTTTGTTCACTTTCTCAGCAGTGACATCAACATTTGAATTCACCTTTATATGTTGTCGCTTCCATCATCTTTCTTATCCTCCCCCATATCAGATATACCCATTATCACCTTTTGTTTACCCTCTTCTTCTTGCACATTCTTAATATTAACATTTAGATCTTTACTGACATCCCTGTATATCTAAGTAACATTTTTGGAAACAAATTGAGATGTTGATGCACTACCTAAATTGGGTGAGATTGTTTGCTAATCTGATGGTCTCAAGGCCTCAGTTTTCTTTTGAATGTCTTGACTCTTACAAGAGGCTTAGTGGTGATCGATCTTGAAGCACTTTAGACAATAATCGGGGGCATTCTCATATTCAACAACTTGCCAAAAACCCAATCCTCTATACTTTAACCATACTCTCGAAGGTTTTGGTTTGGTGATGTCAAGTTCTACACAGACCTTTCCAACGTGTGGACGGTTCTATTGAGAGTGCCCTGGTCTACTTTTACTGGAATACCAACCGAATTATCAATGTTCATCATTACGTCGTAATAAAAGAACTGTCGTGGAAGGCCATAACAGGCTACCCAGATTGGCACGACCGGAGAGTCCGGGTCAGGATTGAAATTTGGTTCCCATTTGACCATGTGAATGGAATAGGAACCAAAGTTCTAGACCTTGTGTAGCCAACACTTGTAGTAGTCTTCTGGCAGAGCAAAAGTGATCAAACCTGTCTCCAATCCAAAAGATGAATCTCCGCAGATCCTTTGAAACCCGCTGTGTGAAAATATTTGCGTAATTTATCCATCGTTGGCCGAGCTCTTGAAAACTTTCCAATTAGAGTCCATTTGAGGGAAGTATCTAGTTTATCACATTCTTCATCAGAGAATTCAAGCCTAGGTTCTCCAAGATGCTCGACAATGGGTTTTGGATTGAAGGAATATCTATCAGTGATTGAATTGAGTGAATTAAATCGGGTGGAGTTGTTGGAGACTATGTTAGCATGGGTTAGGGGTGGTGGTGGTGGCATCAACCCCACCATGGTCGTGACGACGGCGAAGCCAAGACGGTGAAGAGCGTATGAGAGATGGGGATTTCCACGTTTTTCGGAGCATCCCAGTGATTCATTCGTACTCTATGATTCGGCTTGGATGGATCAATCCTCGTACGCCAGTACGTTGTTTTCTAAATTGTTTGTAGATTATCTGGACATCATTTTAATACTCCCTCCGTCCCAGCTATTTCTGCACTTGTCACTATTCATTTAGTCAAACTTTGTTACTTAAAAAAGTATTTTTCAAGTAATTCATAAAATAATAAATTATCACATGTGATATTATTATAATCATGTTAACCTCTATTTTTATAATATTATTTTTTCATCATTTTTAAATATGCATAATTAAAAATATTAATAATCGAAATTAATTTTGACCAATTTAAAAAGGCTAAAATTTGCAAAAATAGCTGGGACAGTAGAACAGAGGGAGGAGAGAGTAAGTAAATATCATCACACAACAACCAATTGACTGGTACACTTATTTCCACGTATGTTGCTAGTTTTACACATGAATGAACGATAGTGGCCTTCATGAAGATTGTTCATGTTATTTTTACATTTTTTTTAGTTGCGTGGTTATCAAAAGTGTTGGTTTGATAAAGTAAAGATTGTTATTCTGTCTTTCTTTTGTTTCTTTTTTTTTTTCGTTTAGCTTTCTATTTTCGATTATTTGGATATGTGGGAAATGGTGATTTTAAAAATGGTTGTTTTTGTTATTAGCTTTAGACCCAAAAATTTCTGTCAATTTCCATTTTTTCGACGATTTTTTATTCGGTAAAATTGTGTTGACTTTCGATCTATTTTCGTTGGTTAGGAGAAATTCGAGTCATAAGTCGTTTCAGTACTGACTTTTGGCGATTCCTTCTGAGAGGTTGTAGTACATTTATAGATTCCGACTAATTTGGATGGTTTAGGTTACTTTGATCGATTTGATTTGGTTAAACGTCCTCTAGACCAATTTCTTTGGGAAATGGATGTCCAATTTGGTACGGATTAGAGATTTTCGTACGGACAAAAGTTGATTTATGAATAATAGATCAAATTTTGTGTGGTTGACATATCTTTTGAACAAGAATGTCACTTGTAGAAAAAGAAATGTCAAATCTATTGCTTGCTATTGTGACTGTTTTGAGTTGGGACACCGACTTGATTTAGTATCCCATTAGGACGGTTTAGATTGAGTTTGGTACGGTTTCACAGTAGAGGAGGGCCACTCCATCGTACAATACACCTTTTATTTAATTTTAGGGTAATATACAGATATAACCCTATATGTTGAGAAAAGTGCAGATATAACCCTCAATTATTTTTTAGTGCAAATATAATCATAACTATTGAATGAAAGTGCAAAAATAACCCTCCGACCATGATTCCGGTGTTAACTAACAAATTTTGGCCACTTACCCACTTGAAAAGACTAAAATACCCTTTTGCCCCAAGCCTTAAATGAGAAAGACAATTCTAAATTTACTATTTTAACCCCAAAACTCCTAACCCTAACTGACTTCTCCATCTTGGTCCGCCTTTCCCCTTCATCTCTAGCCTTCAATCCATCTTCTCCACCTTCTCCACCTTCTAACTTCAATCCTTCTATTCCATATCATATGCTGGTATTCGAGGAAAAACGAACTAGACGACCCACCATTCCAGAGGCGACGCTGGAGCTCGTCGACGCTCAAACCTTAGTCGTGTCGCTTTACTCGGCGAGAAGAATCCCAACCGAGTTCAACGACGGCGACGGCTCCACGTGCCACCTCTCACCACCATAGCCAACGTTGCTCCATTCCCTGGGGGTTCCAATGTAGGTAACAATGGCAATCAGCTCATCTGCAATTGTTCATATATTATCAGAAAGACAGAGCTTCTAAATCACTTCATAAAAAACAAGCATACATCTAATTCACCATACACCGAAAGCAGATTCATCCTTAAACTAACCTACTAGTTTCAAAAGTGCTTACTTCATTTCAGTAATCACAAGTCAAAGCTTCGACATACCCTGGCTTGTCATTTAATCATGCAACAATAATCAATCGCTCGGAGGAATAATCTAATTCATAAATAGCATCATCTGATAATAATCAAAACACAGTCGATTTATAATTAAAGTAGATTTAGATTCAATTCCAAACAGTTCCAAATTACATTGAAGTAATATCAGCAAAGAGAAATCGCCAAGATCGAGCGTACAGTAGTATTACTGAATCAATAAAACCAAAGGCTAAAGAACAGATTTGTAACCAACTCTATCGAACATATCGGACGAATAAAATCAAACAAAAATACCAGATCTGCACATAAATAGATCACAGAGCAACGATAACAATAAACGGAAATGTAGGCAAAGCAGTAAACATATCAAATCTAAGCAACACAATAAACGAATGGGGAAGGGAGAAGAAATTAACCAGCATACTTTCCCTTATAGCAAGACATTATTGAAGAAGATGAAGAACAAAATGAAATTGATTAATGGATCAAAACGGTGAATAGGAGCGGGGAAAACAATAAGAGGAACTTTCGGTGGTTAGGGGTTTGAAGAGGACGAAGGGCAATATGGTCATTACCTCATTTAAAATTTTCAATATTTTTAAAACATAAACCAACCAGGGTAAATTTGTCTTTTCACCTAATTCCGCATCAAATTTCCGGAAAAGGTTATATTTGCACATAATCTGAATAGATATGGTTATATTTGCACTTTCAATTAGTCTAGGGTTATATCTGCACTTTCAATTAGCGCAGGGTTATATCTGCACTTTCAATTAGCACAAGATTATATCTGTACTTTCAATTGGCGCAAGATTATATCTGCACTTTCATCAATTATATAGGGTTATATCTGCATTTTTCTCTTAATTTTATGTTTGTTGCTTCTTTGTAATTGGGATTATCCTATATCAATTATCCAATTAAGCTGTAATTGTAAGCCTTTGCCACAAGTGCGATTATAACTCAATCTTTTACATCAGAAGTGCTGATATAACCGTTTGACAATATTCATGCATTGACTTTGTAATTTTCGGCGTTGACCAAACCTAAGTGAAAAATATCCCTAGTCTTAAACCTAAAATCTAATGACAAAATTATCCTTAGATTCTTCTTTATCATCTTTGCAGCTGCTCCACCACCACCGTCGCCACCACCGAAATCCGGAGTTCTGCCGGAACCTCACCGATCAAAAAAGAATCACAAATCAAAACTCAAACAAACATAGAAAAATCAAACGAAACATCAAAACTCTCACCATACCCTTCCGTCATTCCTTCGACATCGCAACTCATTCGACACGCACCATGGATGCTTTGTTCTCGGTGGAAACCATGGATGCCGACGCACGATAACAGTCATGGAGGACACCACCAGCCTCATAGTTCGTCGCTACATTTTCTTCTAATCCAACAAAGTGAAAGAAAACCAAATCACTAAGTTTCTCGAAACCATCAAACACAATTAAGACACCATAACCAATACAAATCCGCGAGATAGAAGATTAGAACACCACTCAGTAAATTTTGTTGCACAACATCAACCAAAACATCTAGATCCAAACAAACCTGCCAATCAACTACGCTAAAAAGGGATGGAGGCTAGCCTGTATCCAGTTACTCAAAATTCAAAACAAAAACCATTAAATTTGCATCTATTGTAGCTAGGGAAGACCCAATAAATTCTTCCTTACCAAAGCGTCGCCGCCCTACCCGTTGAACCCTAATAGAGCTCCGTCGCGGAACCTAGCTCCACCGCTGCTACGCTACTAGCGGACGAAGACGAAGACTCCTCTGCCATCATCGTCATCGTCCCACTGCCGTACCCTCTATCGCCGTCCCGCAACGTCATCGTCGTCGTTGCCCACTGTCGCCCTCGTCGTTGCCCAATGTCGCCCTCGCCCTCCTCATCTTCCTCAAGCACCACCGCCCATCGCCGAAAACCCTAGTCCCACCGCTCTTCCCCAACCTCCGATTAAACCATAGCCCCATTGGTGTGGAAACTTAGCCGCTCACCCCCTAACCCTTCGCCCCGCACCTGCTCTGTCCTGCCGCTGTGCCCCGCACCCGTCGCTCGCCTTTTTCCGTTGCCTACTCGCCGTTTGCCCATTTTTTACGTTGCCCACTCGCCGTTCGCCCATTTTTTCGTCGCATACCCACCGTTCGCTTGTTTGCCTTTTACCGTCGCCTACTCGCCATTCACCTGTTTTTCCGTCGCCCAACTCGCCATTTGCCCTTTTTCCGTCGAAGAAGAAAGTGATAATTCGGTGTTGAAGGAGCAGCGGTGGCATATTGCCAAAGGAAGGGTGAATCGAAACAAGGTAAAGGGTAAATTAGGTTTTCTGATGGTAATATAGTATTTTCATTTTTAAAAAATTTTTAATTCAGAAGTATAATAGTCAATTCACAAAAATCTGGCCAATTTTATGTTTTGGGGGTTATATTGGCACTTTCAAGTAAATAATAGGGTTATATGGACACTTTCTGGCTTTACATGGTCATATTGACATTTTCAACCAAATCATAAGGTTAGATGATCACTTAACTCAAATGTAAAATGTTTTAGTTGCAATATTAAAAATGCACTATGCAACATGTAGTATTTATAAAGTTTATGACCTGATTAATGCAAACCAAAAATTTTATCTTTACTCTTCTAGTTTGACATTTAAACTTTGATCTTTTCATAGTTTATACAAATTATGTTTTTCAAGAGAAGAATTTGAGGGATGACGCATTAATTTATTTAATGCCTACACTACTACAACAAAAGTAATATATTATTGCCAGGAAAAAGGGTCACAAGTTGCGGAAATTTTTGTATATGCTGATTTTGTATGTGGGATGGCAAGATTCCAATCAAAATTTGATAAGTGTTAAATAAAAATTACAATTATATATATCTTTCTTTTTCTCATTTTAATTGTAATTTAAATTTAACATTTGTCAAAATTTGATTGGACTCGCACGTCCCCACATCCAAAATAACCGCATATAAAATTTTCTTACGTGTACATATTGAGCTGAATCGGACCTCAAGTCCATTCAAATAACTTGTTTGTTGTTAGGAGCCAATTAAGTTAAGATCAATTGATCAAGAAAATCCATTTAAATAAGGCAAAGTCTTGGGAAAGATGGTCTTTCCATAGGCTTATGGAAAGACGGGGTTTGATTAGAATAATAAAAGGTAAAAGGTCTTAGTTGCAATATTAAAGTTTTAGTATGAAACATGTAGTAGTTATAAAATTTATAACCCGGTTCATGCAACCCGAAAATTTTATCTTAATTTCTTCTAATTTACACTTTAAACCTTGGTCTTTCCATAACTTATGGAAAGACCGTCTTTCAAGAGACGGACTCTTTAAATAATGTAGACTTATTCCTGCAAATTACAATTTATAAATAGATAACAAATTTAAAGTTAGAACTACGTATTCTATTACAATCAAAACCTCCGTCCCAGCCGAATCTGCACACTTTTTGGTCAACTTTCTCAAGGCATGTTTGACCATAATTTTCAACTAGTATATAGACACCAATATCATCATGTGAGACATTGCTGGATACCCTGCATGATGTATTTTCTAAATATCAAATTTTAACATACCGTTAATAAACTTAACTAAAGTTATCGTTGGTCAAACATGATCTGACAAACTTGATCAAAAAGTGTGCACATTCGGGTGGGACAGAGTAATACAAGAGATTCATAAAAATATTATAAAATCATTGCATAATTTTATTTTTATAAAGAAAACCAAACACTATTAATCAAAATAATTTCGCTTTATAGTCGCATTCTTTAAGAAGTTATGATGGGTTGTTTAAGAAGTTATGAAGAGTTGTCACTCGTAAGCTGTAGATTGTAAATTGTAAAAATCTTAAATAATGAAAATGAGAAAAGAGAAAAAAAAATCAGGAAAAGAAAATTCTAGAGGTGCACAGATAAAGCTTTCCTGCATAACTCCCACGCCAGCTAACGAAAATTATCCATTCTTTCCATTTTTTTTTGGACGCTTTAAATTGACCCGTTAAATAACGCACCAAAATGTTCCTCCTCAAGCCGCCCTCCGCCACCGCTAACACAATCCCCACCGTCGTCTCCTCTCTCCACCCCGCCGCCGCCCTCCGCTGCCCCAAAACCGCCACCAATTTCCGCCGCCCCAAAACCGCCACCAATTTCCGCCGCCCCAAAACCGCCACCAATTTCCGCCGGAGCACCACCTTCGGGTCCAAGTCCATCTACTCGTCCCCGAGAATGAGCTGGCTCAGCAAGCTGGGCTTCGGTACACGCGCCACCACCGAATCCTCCATGGACTCGTCGATTGCGAAGGGCCCGGATGAAGACGTGCCAGCCCCGGGTCAGAAGTTCGCCCAATTCGGGGCGGGTTGCTTCTGGGGCGTGGAATTGGCGTTCCAGAGAGTTCCCGGAGTTACTAAGACGGAGGTGGGGTACACGCAGGGGTTAATGCATAATCCGACGTACGAGGATATTTGCACCGGGACTACTAATCACTCCGAGGTTGTCAGAGTTCAGTATGATCCCGAGGAGTGTACTTATGATTCTCTGCTCGATACTTTCTGGGCTCGCCACGATCCCACCACTCCCAATCGCTCGGTACGGCATTTCTTTCCTTCTGCACGTGTTGTTTTATGTAGTTTATGAAGGGTTTGGGTAGCATATTGTTTATCTTGGTTTTTAAATTTATTGATTGGGTTCTTATTTTTGTGGATAAGTTTTTTTTTTGGGTGGGTATTTGATATATGTTTAATTTGATGATCTACAGCATGTTTTGCACTAAAAAAGAGGGAAAAACATGTTTGTGTTGCATTCTGTTATTTCAGTGACCTATCACGGCACTTGGACATCCTGTTATGTTGTTCCTCGCCCTCAAATGGACCGAGGTTCAGACATGAGTAAATGTGTGCAGGAGATTTGAGAGAATGTAAAGAAATGATGAAGAGATTAAAAGAAAGTAATTTAAATGAGAGAATGCAATGAGTCGTATTTTTACAAAATAGATCAAGGTGTGTTTTTTATCCTCAAAGATAAGGAACCTGAGATTTTTCAGAAAGCCTTAGTTCCGAGTAGGATCACAGGTATGTTTGGTAGATTCATTCTGAAGAATAAGGTGGGAAAATGAGGAAACTCTGTGTAGGTGAAATGTCCTGACTTCATAAATAAAAATTTCAAGACTTAGCTGTAAAAATTGTTTGGATGAGACACCACAGTTCTTGAGTTGGTCTGCAACTTCAGTTGTAAAAGCAAAATAGTGGTATTGTTGAGGTGAAGAAACTGCACCACCAAAGGCTGTAGAAAATCATTTGGTGTTTTTAATGGGTCAGAAATCTCTTGTGTTGCAGTACATATAAAGCTTCAT
This sequence comes from Rubia yunnanensis, assembly GCA_037428765.1. Taxonomy (NCBI): domain Eukaryota; kingdom Viridiplantae; phylum Streptophyta; class Magnoliopsida; order Gentianales; family Rubiaceae; genus Rubia; species Rubia yunnanensis. The sequence continues at coordinate 153,980,523 of CM075061.1, read as the reverse complement.
GAACATCACTTGAAAAGTAAAGAATGTTTTCCCAGTGTCTGGCTTTAAATACTGTGGCTTTCAGAAATCAGAAGTACTGGAATGGAATGATATTAAAATAACTGGTTATGCACTTTTAGCTGATGAATTCAGTACAGTCACTGTCGGGTACCAAAGTAATTCCAACAGCAACTCAATGTTAAGAAGTTAAAACATTGATTTACAGTCTACTGGTTGTTTTTGTTTGTGTTTATGTTAGATCGATACTGTAATACGTATTTTGGTGGGCCATCTGTTGGTGATCATTACCCTCTTTGTGTTAACTTGTCTGCTAAATTAGATGCGAGTTTGCTAACCGAAGTATTCGTCTTGTAATATCAGTGTATCTATCCAGTCCATCCTTTGAAACATCATTGTATCTAGAATTAAGTATCCCCTCTGTGGTGCAGGGGAATGATGTTGGAACTCAATACCGATCTGGAATCTACTTTTACACGCCAGAACAAGAGCAAGCCGCTCTTGAATCAATGGAACGCCAGCAGAAACTTCTGAACAGGAAGATTGTTACTGAAATCTTGCCCGCCAAGAAGTTCTACAGAGCGGAAGAGTATCACCAGCAGTACCTCGAGAAAGGCGGTCGCTTCGGTATCAGGCAGTCTACTGCTAAACGGTGCAACGATCCAATCAGGTGCTATGGTTGAAATAACTTGATCTAAAAGCATCTTAATGTCCTTCCTATCCTGGATTATGGTTGTGTATATAGGTTTCTGTTTCGCATATTTGGATGTCTTAATCGTGCACCAGGTAGCTACTGGATATGACTGATTTTCGCTCTATTATTAAAATCTCGTGGAAGAAGATACTAGTTTGTAGAGCATTGTGCTGCTGCTAGTTTGTACATCTATCTGGTTGCTTGTTTTGCTGAAATTGGACCAAATGCTGGTTCAATACGTTATATTGTTGGATTACCTACACATCAGAGTTGTATATCTAAGTTTCGGGTCTGCGTTGGTCAGATTTTGGATTTAGGTCAGATTTTGAATTTTGGGCTTTACTCAGTCGGGTTTTGGATCCGGTAAGATCAGTTTTACTGAATTTGGACCAAAAATTGATTGAATACTACGAAATCTGAATGATAATTTCGACCTACTTCTGGTTAGACGATCCTGTTACCTATACTGGAAAATATCAGACCAGTCTTTACATCAGCATGTATATTTCTAAATTTCTAACCAAAGCTCGCTTAGGAAGTCGTTTTGTCGTCTCTCGGGAAGGCAGTCGCATAGGAAGTCCACTCGAGCAGACAGTCGCTTGGGAAGTCCTCTCGAGCAGACAGTCGCTTGGGAAGTCCTCTCGCGTGTTATCCTCGAGCATCATAGAAACCAACAATAAAAGCATTATGCTTAGTACGCCCTCTTGATAGTTAATCGGGATCATCATAGTAACCAATAAAAGCATGGCGCCGAGCGTCAGGACCGCTTCTTCACCAAGAAGGCCTGTCTTGGCAGTTGGACGGCAGTTGGACAGTGTGTTTGCAGATTGTGTTGGATATTGCTGACCATAACCATGGCTAAGCATGACACGCTTAGAGCAATGTCGACAAAATCATTGAAGAAAGTGCTCTGGAAGAAGGCTTCTAGTCGATCAGAAACCTTGGAGCATTCAAAAACCTTAAGAGCGTGGGCAGTGGTGGTCTCTTAAAATTAAAAGATCGCTTAAGAGATCGAAAACCACAACAGTGGTGGACTCTTGAGTGGTCTCTTGTTAACAGACCACTCAAGAGTCTCTTAGCAATAACCCAACTAAGAGACCACTTGGACTGTACATGCACATGGCCATTTTCAGCGTGTGATTTTTTTGACCAACTGGGACATGTGTTGCCCCCTGAGTAGGCCACGTGTCCCACTCAGCAGCAACATTTTTTTAAAAAATTTTTTGTTGCGGACACGTGTCACCCAGGGATTGGGCCACGTGTCTGCAACTGTTTTTATATAATGTGGACGCTGAAATTTTTCTGAATGAGACACGTGTCTTATTCTGGTGGCGACATGTGTCCCAAACGTATTTTTTGGAAATTTTTTTTCGATTTTTTTTATTTTTTAAAAATTCCAATTTTAATATAATTTTGATTTTTAAATTGTAATAATTGGTCGGACTAGATCAATATTTTATTTAGTATTTTCTGTAATTTTTATAGTTGTTATAATTATTTTTTACAATTTTAATGGTTTTTATATAATTTTAAAAATATGGAATTCTCTTATTATTTATTTTTTAATTTCATTTTAATAATTATATTAAATTTTACATTCAACTTATTTTTTTGTGGATAAATTTATTTAAAATAATATTTAATGGTCAAATTAATGAGTAGGATAGAGAAAATCAAGTGGGTTCCATGAATAGTATATAGTGGTCTCTTAACCATTGTGAAAAAAAAAGGGTTGTCTCTTAAGTGATCTCTTAAGCTGAGATGAAAGAGAGAGAAAAAAAATATTTAATTGGTAAAAGACCGCTAGCAATCTCTATCACTGGCCATGGCCTAATGATGATGACAAATGCAGCAGTGCTCGAGGCAATTTGAAAGGAAACGGACAATATCCCTAGTGTGACATACGAGTTCTTTTGACATAGGTAAATGTCCGCATCTTTTTCTGTAACAGGAGTTCCAACCGGGGGCTGTAAAGCCAAACAGATACAGTCAAGATAACATTAGATGTGTTCCGAATGATTTGATTGCATTCCAAACTATTCAGTTAGCTTAACAAATCCACATATTATGGACCTTTGAAATTAGACATTCAATTAAAACAAGATAGAATAGTAAATGATACAGAACATTTTGTATTAATATATAGAGTATATTTTAAACTTATGCAATCTATGATTCCAACAGCTTTAAAATTAAATCCAACAAAAAAGGATGAGTCAGTTTATGTTACAACAGATTCTAATAATATTTCGATAGAAACACCTAAACTATTAAAATGGAACGAAATAACTATTCCAATAGAAATATTAGCAGAAAGACCTTTACAAATTCAAAGAAATATAAGAATAACTGAGCCCTCTGAAATAGAAGAGCAAAATGATGGAAAAATATTAATAAAATTTAATAAATCTATGTCTGGAAGATTTAATTTAGGACAAACATCTAGGTATTCAGATATGGACAATAATTTAATTCATAGACATAGGCATTCAACATCAGATATTCCAAACCAATTTAGTGATGCAAGGGTCAGATATTCTACCCCATTACCAGAAATAATTCCAGATTCTAGTTCATCGATAGGATCTCCAACATTTAGTCAAATGAAGCAATCAGAAATTAATATGATAAATATTGATAATGACTTTACAATAAATAAAGAATTTTTAAATAATGATTATTATAGTCAGGAAAATGTAAAAAATAAATTATGGTTTGAAAAATTAAGTCTAGAAACCAGAGAATATATTAAGAAAGAATTTTATAATGAACTAACAACTAAGAAAATTAGGCAAATGAAGTTTTTTATGTGGTTACGATATTATTTGAAAAAAGAACAATTAATTAAGAAAGATAATTTCACAGAAATTCCAGTCATAAATGTACAGTCCAATCTATATAAAAAATGGAAATTACCAAATAATACAGTAGTTAGTTCTATTCATCCACCACTTCAAGAAGTACACATTACTACAGAAGAAACTACAATAATTGCCTCTCCATTTAAGTCAGGTAGGCCAGGAAATGATTCAGACTCAGTCAATTTAGCAGATATTAAAAAGGTTTATCAACAGAATAATTATTCTAATCAATTATTACATACTATGGCTAATCAAGTTGATTTAATTTCTACTAAATTAGATACTAAGTCAAACGGTAAAACAGAACTATTTCAAAACCCATTTTCAAAACCTCATTTTCAAGCATCCCCATTTTCAAAGAAAATGGAGGAATCATTATCACTAAGACCAAATGATAAAGCAAGTAGTTCAAAACAGATAGGAGTTATATCAGAGATAAATCCAATAGATACAAATGATACAACTAGTTCTTATTCTGAGGATACAGAAGTAGAATCAGAAAATGATTTTGAAGAAGTAGAAAATGATTTTGAAAAACAAATAAATGCAATAGAACAACATTTTCAAGAACCAATAGAAGAAAAACCTGATATGAGAATTAATAAATTAAAGTATAATTGGAAAAATAGTAATACAAAACCTTATTACCCAAAACCAACTCCACCAGATCTTCAATATGAAGAAAATTTACATTCGTTCAAAAGTTATGATGGTTCATCAATATATCAATGGAATATAGATGGATTATCAGAATATCAAATTTTAAATTTATTACAAGAAATGGGAATGGCTAGGGTAGCCTACAAAGCAACTCTGAATTCAACAGAACAACAAATAGTAATGTTATTAGTTACAGGTTTTACAGGACAATTAAAAGGATGGTGGGATGAATATCTCCCACTAGAAGATAAACAAGCAATTTTAAATCATGAAACAGAAGAAGCACAAGGTGAATAACCTAATATTCAATTTGTTATGGTCCCAGATGGATCAACATTTTCATTATATACTATTTCAATGTATTTTGTAGGAAATCCAGCAGAAGCATTAGAAAGCTCAAAATTTTGTCTAACTAATTTAAGATGTCCAACTTTAACAGATTTTAAATGGTATAAAGATGTATTTTTAACACAAGTGTTTAGAAGAACAGATTCAAGTGCACCATTTTGGAAAGAAAAATTCATAACAGGATTACCAAATTTATTTTCACAAAGGATATTAACGAATTTAAGCAAAGCATTAGGAACAGAAAAGATAAATTATAATGACTTAACTTTTGGTCAAATATTTGCTTTTGTAAAAAAGGAAGCTTTAGCTTTATGTCAAGATTTGAAAATTCAAAATAAATATGGATCAGAAAGGAAGGAAATGGGATCCTTTTGCCAACAATTTGGCATCACAGGACTCAAACCACCTTCTTCTCAACTCAAAGCATATAAAAAACACAGAACACATAAATTTGGACACAGGAAAAAGAAAAGAAATTATTACCAAAATAAGTCATATGATTATAAAGAAAAATATAAAAAACCTTCTTATCAAAAAGAACATAAGAAACATAGGTCTAAAAAGAAAAAAGAATTCCAAAATATTCAATGTTATAAGTGTAAAAAGTTTGGTCATACAGCTAATGTTTGTAAAACAGAAAAGAAAATAAATGCATTAGAAAATATAGAATTAAGAAATAAACTATTAGCAATATTAATTGACAATTCCGATAATGATCAAAATTATGAGACAGATTCAGATTCGGATTATTCTAGTAATTATGATAGTGAATGTCAATGTAAAATTCCAACTATTAATATGTTAAATAGTACACATGAAAAGAAAAAAGAATTATTAGATATAATAGATAAAATAGGACACTCTGAGGATAAAACAGAATATATTCAAAGATTAAAAGGTTTAGTTTTGGAAGAAAACAAACCTAGAATAACAGAAGCATTTAGTCTAGGAAAAACAATTAAAAAATATTCAGAATTAGTTAAGAAAAAGTCAATAATTACTTCAACAGATAGTCAAGATTTAAGAAAAGAAATTTCCTTATTAAAAACTGAAATTAGTAATATTAAAACATAATTAAATGATTTAAAAGAAAAAGATTTAGAACTAGAATTAAAATTAACATCATTAGATACACCCAATAGTTCTGGTATTCTTATTTCAAAAGACACCCCTAATGATCAACAATTTTTTAATGTTATTAATAAAATTAATATGGAAAAATGGTATTCCTTAGTTACAATAGGAGTTCAAGACTTTAGTATTACTGTAGTAGCATTGATTGACAGTGGAGCAGATCAATCATGCATAAGGTCATGATTAATTCCAAGTAAATATTTAGTAAAAATTAATGAACAGCTAGCAGCAGCAAATGGTACTCCCATGATTATTAGGAAAAAATTATCAAATGGTTATATTAGTAATAATGATTATTGTATTAAACATTCATTTTTAATATTAGAAAATGTATCATATGATGCAGTATTAGGTAACCCATTTTTATACCAAATAACCCCTTTCAAAAAGACTCAAAAAGGAATTAGTACAAAGATATTAGGTAAAAAACTATTATTTTCTTTTATTAGTCCACCTAGTCAAGTTGAATTAAATTTGTTACAAACTAATTCAATATATAAAAGGATATGTATGTTAAATAGAAAATAGAAAGATATTTAATTTTTAAAAGAAGAATTAAGCTATTCTAAGGTAGAAAAACAATTAGAACAAAAGGATATCAAAGAAAGAATAAAAAGCTTAGAACAAGGATTCCAAAGACAAATTTGTTCAAATCATCCCAATGCATTTTGGGATAGAAAGAAACACATAGTATCATTACCATATGAGAAAGATTTTAATGAACAAAATATTCCTACTAAGGCAAGACCTATTCAAATGAATGCAGAATTATTAGAATTATGTAAACAAGAAATTCAAGATCATTTAGATAACAAATTAATAAGAAAGAGCAAATCTCCATGGAGCTGCTCAGCATTTTACGTTAACAAAAATGCAGAAAAGGAAAGAGGTGTTCCAAGATTAGTAATAAATTACAAACCCTTAAATAGGGTATTACAATGGATTAGATATCCTATTCCGAATAAAAGAGATTTAATTAATAGACTAGCTAGTGCAAGAGTATTTTCAAAATTCGATTTAAAATCAGGATATTGGCAAATTCAAATAGATGAGAAAGATAAGTACAAAACAGCATTTGTTGTTCCATTTGGTCAATATGAATGGAATGTTATGCCATTTGGATTAAAAAATGCTCCATCGGAATTTCAAAAAATTATGAATGACATTTTTAATCCTTATTCAACATTCGTAATAGTATACATTGATGATGTGTTAGTTATTCTAATACAATTGATAGTCATTTTAAACATTTATATATTTTGTTAAAAGTAATGAAAACAAATGGTTTTGTAATATCTGAACCAAAAATGAAATTATTTCAAACAAAAATTAGATTTCTTGGATTCAATATACATTTACGAACAATTAGACCCATTCAAAGGTCTATAGAATTTGCAGACAAATTTCCAGATGAAATTAAAGACAAAAATCAACTACAAAGATTTCTAGGATGTGTAAATTACATCTCAGATTTCTTTCCTAACATTAAGATTATATGTAAAAAATTATATGAAAGATAAAAATCAAATCCTCCCATATGGACAGATGAGCACACTAAACTAGTCAAAGATATTAAATTAAAGGCTAAATCATTACCATGCCTAGGTATTCCACATCCAGATGCATTCATGATAATAGAAACTGATGCATCAGACATAGGATTTGGAGGAATATTAAAACAAAAACATTCAGAGAAAATATCAATAGTAAGATATCATTCAGGATTTTGGAACAAGACACAAAAGAATTACTCAACAGTTAAAAAAGAAGTTTTGAGCATTGTTTTATGCATTTCAAAATTTCAAGATGATTTATACAACAAAAAGTTTTTGTTAAACATTGATTGCAAATCTGCAAAGGATATTTTACAAAAAGATGTTAAAATTTTAGTTTCAAAACAGATTTTTGCCAGATGGCAAGCAATTTTATCAGTTTTTGATTTTGATATTCAATTTATTAAAGGAAAAGAAAATTCAATTCCAGACTTTCTGACCCGTGAATTTCTTACAGGTCACCATGAGTAATTCAGCATCCAGTTCATCCACTTCTAGGAAAAGTACTGATTATGCAAACCCTAGACCTCTTACTCCAACAGTCACTCCACAACTTCAAGCCCAAGATTTCCCTACTCTCACATATTCCAATGTTGCACAAACACCACATTCAAGATTAGTTCAAGAACCAACTACTCCTTTAACTTCAAACTTCACACCATTAAAAAGAGCTCATACTCCATTGCCTACTATACAGCCATCCAAACATGTGACTACCTATTTTGATAAGCCTAACCCAGAGCATATTTTGATTACTCATTTTAGTTCCAAACCTGATATTCCCCAATTAAAAATTTTTGTGTCAAACCTATTCTTGCCAACATCTTTATGGATGACATCAGATATTCATAAAACCCAACAATTCTATGAATTAATATTAGTAGATACTCAGTCTATTGATATCCATCATATTTCCAATAAACAGTACTCTGATAGGATTGAATATTCTAAAGTTTACATTAAACAGATTTTAGGACCCCAGCAGTTTTCCAATAGACATTCCATTACCCCTTTTTTAGTTGAATACTTTCCTAATGGATTCAACTATATTGATTACATTGAAGCATGGTATAGGACTTTTTATTACAGATCATTTGACCACTCTTGGTTTATTAATTTCCAGAGCAATTTCAATAGCCATATTCCAGAATGGTTCTTTGATTGGTGGTTCAAATTTGGGCCATCCACAGAGATCTATCCAACACCCATTTTAGATGCATTTCAAACCTTTCAAACTCTTAGCCAACAAACATTACTCAGCCAGTCCAAACCTTATGAAAGAATGATTTTATTTCACTCTATATTCAGAGTCCCCTGGATATTTGCTTGGAGTTTTCAAGTAACCCCAGTCTACTCTTCCATTCCACTTCTTTCATTAGTCAGACAGTACAAAGTTAAATGGTGGGTTAATTATAATCCAGAATTTTGTTCCAATAAAGCCATAACTCATTTCTTCCAAACCGGCCAGAAATTAAAAATAGCATTCAAACCAGCTACTCCTCAAACCATTATTTCACCGATTGCTCGACCAATACCTAGTAAACAAATATTTAGCCCAGTCGATCCATTATTATGTCCTTCAACTTCTACTCCAAAACCTATTGCCCAAACTCCTGAGAACCAAATTCCAAAACCAGAAAAAGATGAAGAACTGCAAAAGGCACTTGAATTCTATAGAGCCTTTACCAGTCAACAACAGGCTATTAAGAAGGAAACAGATGAACATTTCTACCTCTAAGACAGCCAAGATCCATTTGACATGTAGAAGATTCATTCCAGTAATATTTGGTGGATCCCAGCTTCCACCAAGACGTAAGCAATGACGATTCCAGTACTTAGCCAAATAATCAGAAACCATAAGTCAAGAAAGCAGAAGATAATGGTGGATCCTAGCTTCCACTAAATTCAACAAAGCAGCAGACAGCAGATCATGGTGGGGTCCATATCCCATTAATTCAATCAGCATCCAGACAGAAGAAAGTGGAGGGTCCCACTCCCCACTCAACAAAGAAACGAAGGCCCAGATTCAACAAAGAAGATCCAACCGTCCAGATCATTGGATTTCAAAATCCGGATTCCAAATATGTAATAGACTAGAATTCAGAGCTTTCCTATAAATAGCTCATTCCATTTCATTTGTAAGGGCACGCTGAAATCAGCCCCTTCTCTAGTACTCTCTCTTGTACAATCTCTCCAATCTCTTCTGATCGTACATACATCAGAAGTTTCCCTTTGTAAGCCTTTTAATAATCTATTCAAGTAAAAAGAATTCTATTGAAAACACTCTTTTCTGTTATTCTCTCTATTATTTGTTCATAATTAATGTTCACTAAATTTATTGTTCATAATTATTGTTCACTAATTTTACTATTCACAATTACTGCTCATCACTAATCGTGATTACTGTTCACTAATTCTGTTCATTATCACTATTCACAGTTACTATTCATTTTTTACTGTTCACATTTACTATTCACAGTTGCTATTCATTTTTACTACTGTTCACACTATTTCAGTAAAATTAATATTCATTTACTATGTTATTTCATATATCAACGAAGAGAACGATCCTTAAGAAATGGTATCAGAGCCATGTGCATTAATTTTTTAATTCCTATTGAGTGTTAGAGATATTATAAATTGATTTGTTGAACTATACTTGCAGACTTGTAAGTCTATTCAATACCACTGGTTTTCTAGTTCATACCTGTAATTCGTTTTGGTTTAGCCCGTCAAGAGAGGGAGTCTCGTTAGGGTGGTCCACGTATGGTATGACTGTGGTATTTGTTTAGACAAACGTGATTTGCGTGATATAGAACACTAATCAATTAATAATAAATTTAACATGGGAAAAAGGATTAAAAGATTTTTATTCGGAAGCTCCAGTACTATGAGTACATGATCTACATATTCTTCAAATGTTTTACAAAGTCATGAAATTCAACAAATTTTACCAAATAAAACATTAAAATCGATATACCAACAAGGAATATTAGAATTTAATAAGTCATATTCAATTAAAATACATGAAGAAATATTACCAATGAATAGACATATATATATATACATATATATATATGTATATATATATATGTATATATGTATATATATATATGTATATATATATATATATATATATATATATATATATATATATATTCAAGTTTCCATATTTGTACTTGAAAGATACTGTAGTTTTAAAAAGATATAATCATAATTTAGGAGAAACATAAATGTGGCGAGTACATGAAGAAGATCTTTAGAACCCTAACCTTCATTCTTTCCACAATAACTCCCAGCATATAGGAGATCAAACCTAGCCACCACTAAATACTTCTTCCACGATGCCATGGTGCATGCAGTTCAACCAAACTGTAGCACAAAAATTGCAAAAATAAATAATCCTTTTCCCGCAAGTTTGCAAACCCTTTTGTACGAATAACAGTAGTACTCTTTTTTTTTCAAAAGTACTATTACAGCTATCGTAACATTAGCGACCTTCAAAATAGAATTTATAGGTTATTAGATTATGAGTCTTTATTAACCCGTCGAACCACAGAGTTCTTCTCCAACTCAAGGACTACTTTTTTTTTTGTGAAGGTTACTCAAGGACTACTTAATCAAAGCTTTTTCTTTCTTTCTTCTTCTCCTCCTAATTGAAGACTACTACTTTATCCAGGAAATTTTCCATGCAGTTTGAAACATATTAATGTGTATAAATATGTAGTTTTAAACTACAAAAATTTCTAATAAAACGCACTGTATAAATAATTTTTATAATGTATTTTTATAAATTAATGACGTATTTTTTCTTTTAGTTGGAAATAATTGCCCAGATTATACTCGCTTACTAATTTGTTTTATTCGTATCGGCCCGGGTAAAAAATAATCGTGCTTTACCAAAGGACGGGAAGCTTCATGTTAGTTGTACATAAGGGCCTTCCTTAACACTGGAAGCTTCCAACTACCAGAAAAACAGGGTAGAGATCTTGTTTTAGACTCTCGTCTTCGTATCCTTCTTCTTCTTTTTTATCTTAGGTAACTTATTAAAAGAAATCCTCCCAAACCAAATGGTTGACACAACCGTTGTAGAGGCATGATGGTCATTTCGCAGGCCAACCGAACATGTGGCCCTAAAGGTGCTCTCAAGTGGCTACCCAAAACGACGTCGTTTTGGGCATCATTTTTGTCGTTTTGTGCAACCCCCTTTCAAAACATTGTGGCGCCGCCATGTGCGTCTACAAGAGTTGCCAAGTGGCTGCCCAAAACGACGTCGTTTTGGGTACCGATTGGAGGGGTACCCATTCGAGAGGTACCCATTCGAGGTTCGAGAGGTGAAGGTTCCAGTGGAGATTCGAGAGGTGAAAGTTCGAAGGGGGGGTTTGAGACGTAATGGTTCGAGAGTTACCGATTCGATAGGTGAAGGTTCAGGTGGAGAGATTCAAGAGGTAACCATTCGAGGTGAAGGTTCAGTTGAAGAGGTTCAAATGAAGGGGTTCCATTGGAAGCTTCGTAAGAATGTAAATCAATGTTTTAACTTCTTAACATCGAGTTGAAGTTGGAATTACTTTGGTACCCGACAGTGACTGTACTGAATTCATCAGCTAAAACTGCATAACCAATCATTTTAAGATCATTCCATTCCAGTACTTCTAATTTCTGAAAGCCACAGTATTTAAAGCCAGTTACTGGGAAAACATTTCTTACTTTTCAAGTGAAGTTCATGAACATTCTTTACCCATTCGAGAAGCAGACGACGAAGCAACACTGGCTAGAAAAAGGGGATAGAAACACAATTTTTTTCCCATTCTTTTGCTAAAAAACGTAAAAGCAGAAACATTATTCATGGCTTACTTGATAACCATGGCCAATGGAGTACAGATGAAAAAGATATGAAAAATATTATCTCGAGACACTTCCAAAATCTATTTGAGAGCTCAAATCCATCCCCTCTAATCATCAACCACATTACTAATAAGGTCCCCTCCAAGGTTTCCTCGTCAATGAATATTAGTTTAATAAGATCATACACCCAGAGTGGCATATATGTCGCCTTAAAGAACATGGCTCCAAATAAGTCCCCTGGTCCAGATGGAATGCCGACATCCTTCTTTCAACGATACTGGAAAATCATATGCCCTAAAGTTACTCATAAAGCTTTGTAATATTTGAATGAAGGAAAGCATATGCATGATCTCAATGATACTGCCATTGTATTAATCCCAAAGGTGTAGAAGCCAAAGGAAATCACGCAATTCTCGCCTATTAGTCTATGCGATGTGGTATATCGTATACTATCCAAATGCACAACTAACAGGTTAAAGGTTGTCAAGAATCGACTGATCACAGATAATATCATCATCACTCATGAAGCTCACCATTATATTAAAAGGAAAAACACTGGGGCGAAGGATCAAATGTTGATTAAACTTAACATGAGTAAAGCTTTCGATAGGATTTAGTGGCCTTTCCTATTTAAAACTCTTGAAAAGATAGGTTTTTAACAAGTCTTCATCGACCTAATTTAAAGATGTATAGCGACAGTTCGCTCCTCTTTCACATTGAATGGTAAATCTTTTGGACGAGTCACACCCTTGCAGGGCTTAAGATAAGGAAACCCATTGTCACCATAAATTTTTCATTATATTTAGTGAGGTCTTCCCCCATCTGGTACAGGAAGAGATTAGACTCAGGAGACTACATGGATTGAAGATTGCAAGGAAGGGACCAATACTATCACATATACTGCTCGCGGATGACGCGTTGATTCTAGGGGAAACAACTTGTCAAGAGGCTAATGTTCTAAAAAGGGTCCAACAACAATACGAGGAAGCTTCAAGGCAAAGAGTAAACTACAACAAGTCATCTATTATGTTTAGTCCAAGCACGTCTAATCAAGAAAAAAAAATCAGATACTGGGCACTGTGCAGATGTTAGAGGTTGTCTCTCATGAGAAGTATTTAGGTCTACCAACTATTTTTGGATGATCAAAAGTTATTGAACTTGAAGGGCTAAAAGACAGAATCTGGACTAAAATTGAGAGTTAGGAACACAAGCAATTGTCCAGGGGGAAAAGAAGTTCTGATTAAATCAGTACCGTAAGCTATCCCAACTTACACTATGTCATGCTTCATGTTGCCTGACAGTTTTATAGAGGATATTTTATAAGTTGTATAACCATTAATGGTGGGGGAGTTCTTCTAAAAACAAGAAAATTCATTAGGCTAAATGGATTGATATGTGTTTTCCAAAAGGAATGGGTAGATTAGGTTTTATAGACTTAATGGTCTTCAATATAGCAATGCTAGGAAAACAAGCTTGGTGACTACTTATTTACCCAAATTCCACCATATTACGGCTTCTGAAAGCTAAATAATTCTCATCCACATCCTTTTTAGAGGAAAAACTATGATGGAACCCTTCATACACATGGAGATCTATTTTAGAAGGAAGATATTTGTTATCAAAGGGTATTAGGAAAAGAGTTGGCTCAGGGGTTAGCACAAAAATAAAAAATGGTCTCTTGCTCCCAAGACTGGCGAACCAAAATCCCACCTCACTATCAGAGGATTTTCCAAATAACCTGAGTGTTGCCCATATAATGATAGAAAATGGCAAGAAGTTGAATGATGACTTGATTCAAAACACTTTCATTCAAGAAGCATCAGTGGATATGGCAGCCAAGGAGCACCATATCCTTGAACCCTGACAAATGGATATGGCACCATATGTCATTACCAAGAAGCACCATATCCTTGAACCCTGACAAATGGATATGACACCATATGTCATTACCAAGAAGCACCATATCCTTGAACCCTGACAAATGGATATGGCAGCCAACGGTGGATGGTAAATACACAGTTAAATCTAGATGTAACACTGGTCTTACTTTTTCAAACTTGTCATATGCAGGGAATATGGTGTTGAGTAGCACAGGACCTTCTCCACACTGGAAGACGATTTGGAACTTGACAGTGCATGCAAAGATAAAACATTTCCTATAGAGATTATGCAAGAACAAATTGCTAACTGCACCCAATTTGAGAATTGAGCGAGCAAATGCCGAAGTTATTTGCTTGAGTTGTTCTTCAGATGATAATTCAATGGAATATCTGTTCTTTCATGGCCCCTCAGCACATCAATTATGGTTTGTTGTGGACTTGCATGAAAGAATATATCGTTTTGAACAACCTAATGCTAACACATGGGTTCAAGACCTTCTCACGGAAATGAAAGCATTAGATATGGACATTATAGCTATCATGTTATCCCAACTGTGGTTCCACCGGAACAAATTGCTATACGAAGAACAACATGACATTCACCCACAACAATGTGTGCTATATGCTACAAAAATCCTGTCAGATTTGATAAAAAAAATAGTGTTGGTGTTGCATATCAACCACCATGTCAATATATAGCTCCTCCTCCATCTGAGCATGGAAACTTACTCTTCTTTGATGCAACCACATCTCCTACTTGTACATGCGTGAGTTGGTATGTCTGTTCTTCAAATGGAAGCTGACTGTATGGAGAATCCCAACACATCCCTTTTGTCTATTCGGTAAAGCAAGCAGAAGCCATTACTTTTTGCACCGCTCTGATAACAGCTATACATAAGGGCAAACAAGTTAACTCTATAAAAGGAGATGTGCAATTAGTTATTAATGTTGTGGGAAACATACGGGATGCTCTATCTAATTTTGGCATCATCATTGAGGTTATGTGTAGACTAGTTGAAAATTATCCATCCCTAAACTTGATTTGGGTTAGAAGGAAAGATAACTTCGTTGCCCATTTATTAGCGCAATATGCAAAAACCAGTAGAAATGAAATCTCTCTATGGGATACTGTCCCACATTTTGTAACACACTTTTTTAATTAATGAAAAAAATTTTATTTAAAAAAATATATAGACTTACGTGCATTAGTGGAGGAAGAGGTGATTAAAAGTGAATCTAATGAACCAGAGAAGGCACTTTAGAACCGCATTCTCTGGCTCCATCGAAATCGACCAAAGGCGGTTAAAAAACTGCCTTTAAAAGGGTTTGAAATAGGTTTCGAACTCGGAACCTATTTTGCCCTTCCAAAAAAAGAGCTACTGGAAACCTAGCAACAGATATGTATTAGCGGAGCAACATACAACACATGAGAAATAACAAAACAAAACAAACTTGATTACTGCAAACAAAAGAAACTTAAGAAATCTTAAACAAATGAAACCCAATAGCAAAGGCAGAGGCAGGAACGAGCGGCAGAAGAGAGCGAAGGAGCAGCAGAGACTAGAGCAGCGGATAATGGGAGCAAGTGGAGAGCATCCAACAAGCTTCAGCGAGTAGAGAAACAACATCGACGAGGGGTCTTTAGCGGCGGAGGAGTAACACCAGCGATGCACTGGAAGCGGGATCTTCAGCGGCACCGGTGGAGCATTCGACGGTCGCAGTGAGGTTAGAGGCATCGAGGAGGTGGAGGCGATGGAGGGTAAGGTGGCGGTGGGGTGAGAGGCGACAGAGGGGTGACTGGTGAGGCGGCGGTGGAGGGAGGCGCTGGTGGGAGAGCTGATTGGAGGCGGAAAGCCTAAGTAACTTTTTCATTTTATCCCAAGTAAAATGAACCTAGATAACACTAAGTAAGGAGATTTGGGTAGAGTGGTTCTTGGGCCAAACCATTAAAGGCGTTTATATATAGAACCGCCTTTAAAATAAAAAAACGTGACTTGGGAAAATACTTCCGAACTCATAAGTGTTTTTGGCCCTTAAAAAAGCAATTTTAAATGCGGGACCGCCTTTAATTAATTTGAACTGCTTTTTAAATGGCCTTGGAGGGACTTTCGAACTTAGAACCCCTCCTGGGCCTCAAATAAAGGCGGTTATGCATTTTTTTTAAACTCGCCTTCTATCGCCGCCTGTAATGAGCTGGTCTCTACTAGTGGTGGAACGACCAGTCTCATTACATCTAGTCCAGTCAATGTCGCAATAAGCAGTGACAATGAGTGGACTCAAAGTAGGGAGAAAATAGAAACATCAAGAATCAGTGACAATGAGTGGACTCAAGGTAGGGAGAAAGGAGAGACAGTAATCCTAAAGATTGTCGTAGAGTCGACATTTTTGTTGTAGAGTCGATTAGCAAAGATTGTCATTTAGTCAACAAAATAATTCTGCAATCCTAAAGATGGAATCAGAACATTAGAAAATATAGATCCCACGAGAAACAGAGTAATACAATGTAGCCACCAGGCCCACCCCACCTTAGATATCAAGAGTTGGTGCGAGAAATTAAACTAATAATGAAAATAGGAAAACATAAATGAGAATGCAATCGACTCATAATAATTCACATTAGTTCAAACATTAATCCTAGGCGCAAATATGAATCAATTTTATGAATCAATTTGTTATAGTGCAATAAATATTTGTTGAACCAACCACAATCCCTTTTTACCTTTTCGATAGTTGGTGAGTATGAACAAATTATTTTTCTTACTAAGATGCCCTTATAAAATACTCGATGAACTAGATACACACCTCAATAGCATTAAGATTGAGCAATTACCCAAATTTTTGTGAGTAGTACTAGTTGTATAATTGTTCCCTATTTTGCTACTAAAATCGGTATTAATTATTCACTTGTCGCAAGAATTTGCTATTTGGAATTAGTAGTACTATCATAATAATATTCAAGTTAATCAGGGTTAACCACATCATCATTAAATTCAATCAAAAACAATCAAGGAGACATGAGAATCTTATACAGTAATTAGGTCTCACAATTTATGAACTAGTGTTTTTTATTCAAGTTGATTAGCCACTCATAATATGTGAGAAGAAATAGTAATTCGGATGATGAAAGAAGCAAATATTTCCATAATTATGGGTTGATTGGTCAAACAGAACGGACTTCCCAGAATTCTAGAGAACAAATTTATTATCTACGAAGCTCTTCAAAGGTTTCTCAAAATATAAAGCTCCAGCTCAACGTGCGTCCTCAACATAATTGTATGTTGTAAACCTACTAAAATGATAAATTATAAATTTTTACACATTTACAAATATATGGAAAAGGGCAATAAATATACATTTTAACAATTTGGAGAAGATCAACACAGAACATAGTAGACTAAGCGTAACACGCGTTAATTAATCACCTTGCATTTGCATAATAATGTAACACAATGTCATAATTTGAAAAGACCAAATGTAACACAATAAGCATAAAATGGGTCAAACAATCACCTATCACATATAGTGTAACATGCATCGTGTTTTGAAAAGATTATATGTAACACACATCAATCAATCCCGTCGCATTACATAAACACGCTATAATTTATAAAAATATATATTTTATCACACGCTGCATATGGTGCAATGCGTGTCATAATTTATAGAGACCATGGGATTAATCATTGATAAAGATGATTATAGGCTGGGTCTAAAATGAATCCCATTAAACCCATATCCATATCCAATTTTTTACCATTAATCTCGATCCATATTCACATCAACTGAATTCGTATGATGAGAACCGTATCCACATTCAATAAATCAACGGGTCGGATATGGATCATTTAGTAAATTATGCATGATAAACTATATAATGAGGCATGGGGGAAATCAACCTTGAATTTTTATTTTTATTTTTGAAACAATCAATCATTCCAAGATGATGGGAAAAATGCCCAACAACGATTACAATAAGTGAAATTGACATCCAACCAAACTAGTTTCTAACAATAACTAATATATTGCAAGGATATCTAAATTACATGTCAGCCAAAATGATCGTTTGTACTATTACAGATCAGAGATCCAATAAAAACTGCAACAGGGATATTAACTTGTTTACCGCGAAAATCATGACCACTTGGTAGAGAGGAGCGTATCGCGCATCAATATCACTGTACCAAATAGGGATCTTCTACACCTATAACACCACTTGATCCAACCATGATCTATGTTATCTAAACTGTAAACACCTTGAAAAATACAGATCTGACGAATCCAAATTAATGGAAACCAAAAAATAAAATCACAAACAAAATTACGAACACACGATCTGAACAAACAGATCAAGAAAAATACATTAATATAAACAAATCGAGTTATCATCGTGAACACAACGATCTAATCAATCAGGTCGAAGAACAAAACTAATTTATGGAGACAGATCTCACACTTATTGAATAACAAAAATATAAATTAAAATAAACTATTGTTTCATATCTCTCTTATTGAAAACATTGGGAAGATGAGGAAAAATATTGAAGAAGAAGAGTGCGACGACTTGATTTAGAGGAGAGAGCGTGCTTGTGGCGGAAAGATTTTTTAAAATCAAACCTTGAATTAAATGAGAAGTAATCACAGTTGACATCAGATATCACAATGAATTTTTGATCCATCCAGATCCATATATTTAGGATTCGGATCATAAACTATTAGATCCGGGTTATGAAACATGCATTGAAATAATTGATGAACACACTATCAACTGAAATTTGATGAAACATCATATTCAGTTACTTATTGAAATGAGAAAGTGT
Organism: Rubia yunnanensis; assembly: GCA_037428765.1. Taxonomy (NCBI): domain Eukaryota; kingdom Viridiplantae; phylum Streptophyta; class Magnoliopsida; order Gentianales; family Rubiaceae; genus Rubia; species Rubia yunnanensis. Next base: position 153,961,734 of record CM075061.1, on the reverse strand, counting down.
CAGGAAAAACAACCCTTCCATAAGTTTATAAACAGTGTACAATAATTTTTATATTAAATATTATAATTTTTTATAAATTTTAAATATTATAATTTAAAGGTTAAAACAAATAATAATAAATACAGTATATAGGGTAAAAAAATACTAAGGGACATATTCATAAATTTATGGATAAGCAACATGTTACGAGATATATTTATTAGTCTGTCCAAATAAGGGTGAAGTTAATTACTCCCCGTCTCAGTCGAATCTGCACACTTTTTTGTCAACTTCCTGAAGAGATGTTTGACCATAAATTCCAACTAGTATATATAGACACCAATATCATCACGTGAGATATTGTTGGATTCCCTTAATGATGTATTTTCTAAATATCAAATTTTTGCACACCGTTAATATACGTAACTAAAATTTTTGTTGGTCAAACATGGTGTGAGAAAGTTGATCAAAAAGTGTGCACATTCGGATGGGACAGAGGGAGTACATTAGTCAGTAAATCAATCTATCAGTAAAAAAAGGAAGGAGTAGAGATTAAAAAAAACAAAAAACAAAATTTAGTCATAAAACCAAAAAACAAAGTATCAATAACCAGCTCATCAGGCACACATCAACACCCGCGTGAATCCATAAACAATCGCCGCACCCGCACAATACCCTTACCAAATATACTCAGACGTGCATATAACAATCTTTTCTTTCCCCTTTACATTCGCTTCCAGAGATTTCCCGGCGCCGGGGACCAGGTAGCCGGGCATCTCAATCAATGGCAGAACTGGAGAATCCCGAGGTGATGAGCAAAATGATAGGTTTGATTTCTCTGATGCTGGAGAGAATTTCGGAGGAGAATGAGATCGGAGAAAAATCTCTTCATTTCCGGGAAATTGTGTCGGTTTTCCATAGCCGGACGAGAGCGTCGATTTCTGTTCAGAGCTATCTGGAGAGGATTTTTAAGTACGCAGGGTGCAGCCCTTGCTGCTTGATCGTGGCGTACATCTATCTGGATCGGTTTTCGGTGAAGCAGCCGCGGTTGCCCATCACGCCTTTGAATGTGCACCGATTGGTCATCTCCAGCGTCATGGTTTCTGCCAAGTTCATGGATGACATGTGAGTTTTTTTCTCTCTCTCTCTCTGCTTCTTCGAATTATGACTGTTTTTCCTGTGATTTTCGGTGATTTCTATGATAGTGAATGAGTAATTTAAAAACTAAGGAATTGTGATTTTAATTTGCACCATTTTTGAAAAGTACGTCTGATCTTGGTCGCATTGTTTCACGAGGAACTGAGGAAGTACGTACGATGTATTATTCAATGCCAGCTTGCTCGTTGGGACAGTACTCAATCTCTGAAGAAAAATATTTGGATTAAATGTTTTATTTTAAGTTGGAAGCTTCAATATAAGGCTGTAAAATTAAAATGTGCAAACTAATCCCATTTTTATGATGAATTGTGCCAATATAACCTTCAAGCCACATTTTAGCATTGAACCGCGAAATTAGGTGTTGACCGGACCCTAAATGACGAATATGCCCTCAGTCATTTCAACTTAATTTTTCTACCCAATTTACCCCTCTTGCTGCCGCTAGCCACTACCATCTGGAGAAAATTCTGGAACTGTGACTACAGTAGCACACAGTAGATGCTGTTGTGGAGAACGCATTTGGCAAATGCGTTCTCCCAGATTTTTAATTTTTTGTATTCTCAATTTCTGAGGACGCATTTGCCAAATGCGTCCTCTTTATTTTTATTTTTTTGTCTTTGATTGAAGAGGACGCATTCCCCAAATGCGTCCTCAGTATTCCCATTTTTTAAAATTTCTGTGTTAATGAGGACGCATTGCGTCCTCCAATCCGCCGCTGATATCCGTGCCGGCACATCGACGAGGAAGCATTCGTTAAATACAAATTCGAGAGGTGATGGTTCAGGTGAAGAGGGTTCGAGAGGTACTGATTCGAGAGGTGAAGGTTCATGTGGAGAGGGTTCAAGTGGAGGGGTTCGAGAGGTACCAGTTAAAGGTGAGTACCAGTAATTCTTCACCTCTCGAACCAGTACCATTCTCACCTCTCGAACCTCCACTGGAACCTTCACCTCTTGAACAATACAATGATGACGCATTCAGCGAATGCGTCCTCTAGATGCTACGTAACAAAAAATATATTTTCCAAGAGGACGCATTCACTGAATGCGTCATCTAAATGCATGTGTCCTCCACAAAGGTCACCGATTTTCAAAACAACCGCATTTGCATCCAAATTATTGAGTTCATGCACAGTAAAATGAAGCACTCCCACCATCTGTCGCCATCCACCGCCAACCTCTTCGCCGCCACCACCTGCCACCTTCTCTCCGCCACTTCTCCCGCCACCAGCGACCACTCCACCACCCCACTACAATCGACCACCACTCCAGCACCACCCCGCTGATAGAGATCGTTCCTTCGACCACCACCGGCTACCACCCCGCCTCTCCAAATCGAACGCCAACCCCAGCCTAGATCTACTTTCTCCTTCAGCTTCCACCACGGTGAACCATAACGCTCTGATCACGGCAACGGGGAAGTCACTGTCGTTGCTTTCCCTAGAAAAGGCGGCGCTGTCGACTCAGGGAGAGATCATTCCTTCGATTCCCAACCTAGCGCACAACTGGAAGTAACCCTAACCGGCGGATATCGTTCCTTCGATTCCCAATCCAACGCACAAACAGAGAAGGGTCCATGAGAATTAACCCTAACCGTTGCCCTGCTGGAAGTGGCTCCCAGCGTTGGTGGCATAGCGGTGAGGCCATACACCAAGGCGACGATGGTGACTAAGGAGATGAGTGCGTAGAGGATGGAAGCCTTGCAGCTGTAACTCAACATAAACAAGTCTATTGCCGACATTGCGAGGACAGAGGTGGTGGTGGGAAGGTAGCGAGCGGCGGAGAGACGCGTGATGAGAAGGAAAGAGAGCAAGGGGGGAGGTTAGCTTCTGACTGAGGATGAGAGTGGTGATATTTGCGGTGGATTTTTAAAGATTGCGGTGGACTCCCTAACTCGAAGGGAATCGAAGGCAACAACAGCGTGAAGAAAGGTGTAATATCTTCTTTTTCCCTTTCTTTTTTTATCATGGGTGCAATTGTCATTTCATTAGAATCCGGCCAATTCCGGTCTTGACTATTGGAGTCAACGGTTCCCAAGGTTATATTGGCACATAGGTAATAAAGTTAGGGTTATTTTGCCACTTTCTCATTTTACAGGATTATTTTGGCACTTTTAACATAAAATTGGGGTTATTTTGACACTTTATTTACTTAGTTAAATCCATTTTTTCTTTATATTGTATTTCCTATTTTACTCATCATTCACCCATTCAATTATATCACTCGTAGGTTTTTTTTATTTAAAAAATAGATGTTACTAAGTTAGGACCACCATTTCACGACAATCAATAAAAATCACGCTGTAACTATGTTGTCCATAATGCAAGTTTAGAAAATCTCTTAGAGATTTGAAGTCAATTTTTATAACTTGTTTGAAAACTTTTACTTAAACCGGGTTGACAATCATGCGTCTTGTAGCAGAGTTTCTTTTCATAAATCCTCACCACTATAACTGTAGCCCCATCATTACCAATTTACCACCACCAGTTTTCAAATATAAAAATTACCATCTTCGAGGCTAAATAATCTGGCCTTAGATTTGACTGGGATTGGAAAATATAAGGAGAAGTTATTTCAATTAGACATGGATTAGTTGGTCACATGGGAATTCGATGATAATGAGAAAATTAAAATGTGCAATCCTAAGCTGATTAAGGGTTGTTTTACTAAGCAAGACGAAGAGGAGTATATGACAGTCTACCGTACTGCTACTAGCCCTTGTAATGTTAGGATTTAGGTGATAGAAACCCATGTGGTGGAGAAGCCTAAAGAGGAGATGAAGCAATTGAAGGGCTATGCAAGTGAGCCTTCGTTAAAGCCCTATAATCATAGATCTGGGAAGAGGAATGTTGTGCTAAGAGCATCCTCTGTAATTGAGATTGCTGGCAGTGATGATGAGAGGAGTGTTGGATATATTCCAACATATGAAGGAGAGGGAGAGTATGTTGTGGCTATGGATGTAGATGAACCTAAGCAAGGGTTCACAGACTTTGACATGGGTGGTCAAGATTATCAGGTTGATGATGACGGAGCTAACACCTCTGGTCATGTGGAGGAATCAGAGGTAAGAGAGACAGGGGGAGATAACCATGGCCGAGCAAGAAGAGTTTGTTGTAACATAGGATGCAATAGCAAAACTGAGCAGACAGAGCATGTTCCACCATAGGAGACTTATTTTTAGTCCATAGATCAAAATACCCCCTTGAATTAAAATAACAGAAAATGTGCATGTGTCGTAAATAACTGTGTTCGGGAGAAAATGTAATTCAAGATTCTGGAACAATTTACGGTTTCACCACCACTGTAATGTTCCCTAAATTCTTCTTCTTTCCTCTAAAACCCTTATGTATATTTTGTAACGCCTTATATGTCGTCCTCCACAGTGGCTGTCTTAGATGCTGCTTCACAACCCTATCTCAACCCTTTTGAGATTCGAAAATCTGAAAGCCCGATCGGTGGTCGGAGGTGGGTTTGGGGAGCAAAAGGCAATGACGGGAAAGCGGCATGACTTTGAAATCAATGGTTAAGAGAGACATAAACCGAGACTTGAAATTTTAACATCTAATTGGAATAAAATCAAAGAATAATTAGTAAGGAAAATCCGTCAAAGGTTGTTTCTGATATTTATACACTAACCCTCACTTGGTGATAAAACACTCGAATGAATGGGCATGATTAATAGGTTTCATTCTCTTTGCTTTGTTCTTTTTGGCAGATTTTTCAACAACGCTTTCTATGCAAAACTTGGAGGAGTGAGCACTATGGAAATGAACATGCTGGAAGTGGACTTCTTATTTGGGTTGAAGTTCCAGTTAAATGTAACGCCTTCCGTGTTCTCCACCTATTGCTCGTGTCTACAAAGAGAAATGCTGCTCCAATTTCCTCCTTTGCAGCCGTCAGTTTCCGACAGTGAAGAATCAACTCATCAACAAGATCTAGCAGTTGCCTGAATGCAAATCTTGGTTTTCCGATTTTGTGTAAGATATATGAACTTCCATTCCCTAATTGCATGTAATTTTGTCATTTTGAGACTGAAAATGATTTTTCGTGATCTCCAGGCCAATTCCAATGAGTAACTTATATTAAACCAAAATGAAATGATTCAAATATTGTTCAAATGCCAAGTTATTATTTCCGTGACTACATAATGTACGAAAAAGGCGTATTCTTTGAAAAATCTTTTTTTTTTAAATTTCAATTGTTGTTCATTGATTAAATGTATATTCTCCTAATTTTTAGAATATTAGGACATGCCTTTTTTCTTGATTTAAACTAAATTAGATTGAATCGAGTTGAACTGAATCAAGCAAATTAGTTTATAAGTAATATTATTGCGAAATATTATTGTATTTTGTGTAATGTTTATTTTCTAAATATTAGAATTTTAGGCAAAATCTTGGGAAAGATCGATAAGCATATGGAAAGACGTGGTTGAATTTGAATTATAAAAATGTAAAATATTTTAATTGTAATATTAAAATTTTATTGTGCAATATGCCGTAGTTATAACTTATAAGTTTATGACCTGATTAATCCAATCAGAAATTTTTATCTTAATTTCTTTTAATTTACCGTTTAACCATTAAACTCCCATAACCGTCTTTTAAGAGTGGACTCAAATTTTTCTCCGTCATATGTTTATAAATAAAATGATTTATGGTGAAAAAATTGTCAAAAAAAATGTGCAAATAAGATATGCTGGAGCGTAGGAAGTATATCAAATGGTGCACCAGCAGATCTACCATGAATGGAATGGATGAAGTACTGCGTTCGCATACCAACTATGTACACTGTATATATTTTTTTTTTGAAAAATCAAGCATTCCAATGTGCTAAAAAATGCCCAACAGCAATTAATATAAGTGAAATTAACATTTAATTTAACTAGTTTTTAGCAGTAACTAACATATTGCACGGATATCTAAATTACATGTCAACCAGAATGATCGTTGCCCTCGCAAATATTAACTTGCTTCTCGCTAAAATCACGACCACTTGGTGGAGAGAAGCGTATCACGCATCAATATTATTGCGTCAAACATGGATCTTCTACCACTGTAACACCACTTGATCCATCAATGTCATTGCGTGAAACATGGATATTCTACAACTATAACACCACTTGATCCAATCACGATCTTTGTTGTCCAAATTGTAAACACATTGAAAAACACAAATTCGGCAAAGCCAAACTAACAAAAATCCAAAATAAAACCACAAACAAAATTGCAAACACACGATCGGTACAACAGATCGAGAACAAAACATCAACGTGAACAATAAAATCGAGTTAGCATCATGAACACAGCGATCTAATTGATCAGGTCGAAAAGCAAAATTAATCTGTAGATTTAAATTTCACACTTATTCAACAACAAAAATATTAATTAAAATAAACTATTATTCCGCGGCGCCAAAGTGGAGAGAAAAAGCTGGGGCGGTAGGGTTTTTTGTACGTGTACTGCATACTATATAAAAAAGGCATTCCGTGGATATAAACCGATACACGGTCCATTACTCCATCCATACCTGATCAGAGCTTTTGATCTCTAAACAGCCTTACATAATACAGTCTAAACCAACTCGATTAATAATGCTTAAACTTAATGAGCACTTTACTGAATCATATATGTATACAGCCATACAGGCCAAGTGAAGCACGGCTAGCCAACTCAGTTGTGACCGTCGCCATTAGAATCACTTCCGCCGCCGCCATGTCCAGAACCAGCAACAGAGCCGCCGTTACCGGAACCCGAACCGTATCCGGAGCCGGAGCCGGAGCCGGATCCGGAACCCGAACCGTATCCCGAACCACTGCCCCAACCGGAACCGAAAGCACTACCATCCGGCGAGCGGCCGGAGCCGGAGCCATAGCCCCATCCACGTCCAGGACCGGCGCCCCAGCCCCAGCGAGCCTCCCAGTTTGAGCCGTGAGCTGAGCCGGTATTCCCGGTTGAACCACCCGGGCCGGCAACCACGGGTGGCGTCTCTCCCGCTACTTCACCATCTGCACGAACCACCGGGGAGTGGGTTAAGATTGAGAACACGAGCGCGAGAGCAATCAGCTGGAAAGTGTTGGGTTTCATTTTTTCTGCAAGCGAAATTATTTGCGTTTTGTTTAATATGGTGCAAGTTGTAGTTAGTGCAATTAACTCGGACTTGCCTTTTTATAGGAGTGCATTTCATGCTGTTTTACCGACTTGTGAATCTTACCGAAATGTGTGAATTTTAGGATAATTTAATTTAAATAGCGAATCTCTTGACGGACGGTCTTTTTATAAGCCATGGAATGACTAAGGCTCGTTCAATTTAATATAGTTTAGCAGACAATTAATTCGTGAGAACATGATTAAATTTTACTTGATGCTTTTTTGGATCATTCTTGACACTGAGAGGTGTCGCTAAAATTATTAGTGACACATTGTAAAGTGTTTATATTCAATGTACCACTAAAATATTGTGACACATCTGTTTAGTGATATGTGCGCATCTCACAAATATTTAGTGATACCTGAAGGTGGAGCACATAGTCTATTGATCTTTTAATAAATGATTATTAGGGTGTAAAATGTCTCCATAATTCGCAATTAAAACTGGTTGCAAGTTAAGTGACTAATTTAAAATGTGGATTGAACGAGTTTGGTAAGTGATTGGGCACATATTATATAAAATGAATAAATTCGGCGATCAAGCCTCCATTTTTACCTACTTTCTCCTCCTTCAACTTGTGAGTTGAGATTTTAAAAATTAGAGTTAGAAAATGTTTTATAAAATACGAATACTTTTCAATTCATATATTTGAATTTTAAAAAACATACTTCATATTTATAGTTTACCTGACCTAAATTTTATTCTGACTCATCCGCTTATATGCCACTTCTGATTGTAACTTGGCAAAGTCTTGGGAAAGACGGTCTTTCCATAGGCTTATGGAAAGACGGGGTTTAATTCGAATAATAAAAGGTAAAAGGTCTTAGTTGCAACATTAAAAATTTAGTATGCAACATGTAGTAGTTATAAAACTTATAACCCGGTTCATGCAACCCGAAAATTTTATCTTAATTTCTTATAATTTACACTTTAAACCTTGGTCTTTCCATGACTTATGGAAAGACCGTCTTTCAAGAGACGCACTCTTGTAACTTTCGGTGTGTTTGTTTTGAATGAAATAGTGACCATACCCGTGAACCTTGATATCAAAAGCAAGGACACTTGTCAAAAACAGGAAGGGCTGTCCAAAATATCATCTGATTTTGCCATAGTTATTTTGTGAGTCCGTCGCTTCATTTCAAAGGGGCGATCATTCATAAGTTAGGAAAAATAAAAGTTTAAATGATAAATTAAAAGAAATTGACGTAAAATTTTTGGGTTGCATTAATCAAATCATAAATTTATAATTATTGCACATTAAATAATAAAATTTTAATATTATAATTAAAACATCTTACGTCATTATAATTCTAATTCAAGCACATTTTTTTCTTATATCTTTAGATACAATAAAATATAAAGAACTTTATTATGGTCCACTAATATTAATCAATGGCACATCTCATCAATCATGAGGGTTACAATATATAGGGGTACAACAAACCGAAGTATAACGAGAATAGATTCTAAGTCTATAAGGAACTACGGTATATAACTAATTTCATAAGGAAACTAATTCCATAAATTAAATATTATCTATAGGTTTCTATTTCCTTAATCTCATATTTTCCAAAACTTTATTATTTTATTTCAGCGGAGAAAATATCTTGATTTTGGTACTCTACAATGACTACCATTTATGCAGAGAAGAGGAGACTAATTGCAATGGGCGGCAGAAGGCGTGCTGACTTTTGAGGATTAAGGCCCAGCCTAAATTTTTGTCGCGTAGCATCAGTAAAAACGATTAACATCAAACTCCAATAGAATTATTTTTGGCGTGCTAACTTTTGAGGATTAAGGCCCAGCCTAAATTTTTGTCGCGTAGCATCAGTAAAAACGATTAGCATCAAACTCCAATAGAATTATTTTTAAAAAATTGAAAAGAAAATGAAAAGAGAAGATTATGTGGTAAGGAAAAAAAATATTGGATAAAGAAACTCTAAATTTGATTTAAAATGAAATATGTGATTGTCAAGTAATCAAATGGAAAAACGGATGTCAATTTTAATCGAATCAAAGGAACTATAATGATGTGAGACTCTTACTGATTGTGATTGTAACGAAATTTAAAGAAAAGTGAACTTATTGTTTATCGCTTATTTTACTCCCTCCGTTTTTTTTTCATTGGCACCTCTCTTTTGGTGTTAGAATTGAGGAGATGCAAAATGAGTGGATGAAATTGAATTAAAAGAAGAGAAAGTAAAATGAGTGGATGTAAAAACCTTAAACTTGCCCAAAATAGCAAGTGCCAATTAAAAAAATACCACTTTTTGTAAGTATGCCAATGAAAAAAAACGGAGGGAGTACTACCTACATCCATAATACTAAATTGTTCCAAAGTACTTCCTTAGCTGGCTGAACTATTTTAAAAATATTAGAATGATCTAAATTGAATCAATAATAATAAAATAAATAAATAAAGGTAATTTTAGTAAATCAAGTTAGAAAAAAACTAGAACAAATAAATTAAATTATAATTAAGTTCAAAGTAAGATGTCTTTAAGGGTAGTTGTTTTCAAGCAAAGGAACTAGTAAAAACGACAATTTCACCCAAATTAGTCAAACACTCACTTCTTCCTATCTGTTTAACTGGATGAAAATTCAAACAAGTCAATCATGAATCGAGCAATAAATGAATTATTGGCTAAAAGGCGAAGATCCGCTCGCCCTCAACCGCCCATACCAAGATTAATGGGTTTGGTTTGGACTTGGTGTGCATAAGGAAGCCTTGCAAAGCAAGAGTTTTCCACACTGCCGCTGTCAAGTATCGAACCTGGGATCATTGATTTACCCACCCATCTTCCAACCACTGGGGTACACCCATGGGTATGGCAATAAATGAATTATGAATTGATGAATGGTGTATTTTCTACCCGACACATTGATCCATCGCCTATTTCTTTATAATCACCAGGCACCACCCAATGGTCTATTCATATATTATACCCCTACATGCCATGAGTTTGGCCTAATTATTCTTTTTAAATCAAATTTAGTAAACTTTGACTATAAATATAAAATTAATATATTTTTAATAACAATATTACTCCCTTTGTTCCGCTATAAATTGGTTAATTATTTTTTGGGTGGATCGTAATTATAGATTAATCTATATATAATATTATAAAGATTAAATTATTTTTTAGTCTCTTACACAGTATCTTATACCATGTTATGGTTTCCATTTGCAAATCAATCCTTAGACGGTACCTAGCACATTCAAAATAATTTGTTTGTCCCTAAAGGTGGTTTTCAGGGAAAGTCAACGGTAAACTTGGTCAAAATATATTAAATGACCATTTTACCCCTAAGTTTTAAAAAATAAAATAAAAATCTTCGACTTCTGATCTTATCAGCCGCTTCGATTTCTTTGTCTTCTCCGCCGCTTCCAATTTGAATTCACTAGGGCAATCAACATTCTCCGCTGCTTGGTGATCAACATTCTCCCCTAAACCCTAACATTCAAATCAGCAGTATCTCAACTTTTCCAGCTATAAGAAGACTCGTGCTATAAATTTTGCTATCGGGAATGTCAATGGAATTCGAAAATGCTCGGAATAGAGGAAGGCCTTGAGGTCTAAGCCACCAAAAATAATGTCGGTGAATCCACAATTCCTCATCAACTTCATAATAATAAAAGTATACAATTGACGGTAACATTGAAGGAGGCGGTGGAAATTGAAGTGGCTTGCCGGTGGAAATTGAAAGCGGCGGCGGAAGAAGGCGGCGGGGGCGAAAAAACGAGCTCTCATCGATGAGAACTGAGTTCTCATCGACTTGTTCCTTTTGTTGTGGTTCTCCGAATAATGAGCTCTCAGCCGGAAAAATGAGCTCTCATCGGTGGAAGCCTGCGGCGGCGGCGGAAGGAGATTTTTAATTAGGAATTTTAAAGAATTTTTTTTTAATTAGGAATTTTTAATTGAAAATGTTTTTAAATTAGTAAAATTGCAATTATACCTCTGACTATATCGGAAAACCATTTAGTCTTACCGGAAAACCACCTTTGGGGACCAAACAATTTGTCATCAATTTGTCATCTATCATGTGAGATTTTGTTAGATTCATTTTAACATCTATTTTCTAAATATCAATATTTTATGCGACACTACTATAGGTAACTAGAGATATTTATGGTCAAACATGCTTATTGAAGATCGTGAAAAAGTAATTAAGCAATTTATAGTGGAGAGGATGGAGTACGTGAAATATTGTTAGATTCATCTTAACATTTATTTTTTAAATATTAGTTTTTGACGCAGAATTGATACACGAAGTTAGAGATATTGACGGTTAGAAATAATCACTAAATGGCGTGAAAAAGTAGATAGGGCGAGATTGATGGAAATAAGGGAGTATATAGATTAATAGGCTTTGAAATTATTTATTGATACCTAATAGAGACATGTCTTGTAAATCTGATTTTATCCACTTCTAATCCATTAAAATTCTTACACTAACTTTAGTTTTTAAAAACATTTACGTTTTAAAATTGGTTTATTTTCTTTATATATATATATATATATATATATATATATATATATATATATATATATAAAGAAATTGGTTTATTTTCTTACACTAATCACTCGGACCATTTGTTTTGCTCGTTGATGATAGCTGAATGGATATTATGGGCGATGAATTTCGTAAGTGATGATGAACGGATGACAAAAGCAAATCGCGTAGAATTGACTTCTCCACCGAGCATGGTCATCTCCCAGCACTATATAAAATAAATAATCCCAACCTCATTGTTGACACAGTTGGTTGTCATTTGTCAAGGACATTTTTGTATTTTTACGTATGCTCAGAGTCCCCAGCCATGTGCTTCTGCATGTTCTTCATCCATGTCCTTCTACGGATGCAGATAGGTGGCGATTTTCACCTTCCTGTTAGAGTTTGTCTCTTTCCTCCTTTCCCTTGCTTTTCTATTCCGATTTTACATTCTCAGTCTTAGCCACGTCAGAAATCCCTCCAAACCCGGCAATCGAATCTACACTATTACCATACCCAAGCAGCTGGCTGTGCCAACTTATTCGTGTTGGCGTGATGCTCACTACGGCGGCCGGAGCCAAACGAACTCCGTGGATGTATGGCATCACTCATTTGACCCACAATGATATGCCCGGTTGGGGAAGGGCGCCTGTTAAGGAAATAGAAACCCTTTCCTTAACAGTTATGCATAAAGAATCTCATATAAAGATTTGAGCTCTCTAAATCTTCCGAAGTGGAGAGGGTGGTTTTCAAGACCAAGAACACCGACATGTGAAGATCTTACAGCCTTGTTGTGTTTGAAGTGAATTTGGATGATCAAAGATTTCAAGTACACTAGCTTTAGTTATCAAAATTTGGATGAATGATTTGAGCCGCAATTAAGGATTATCTGCACTGTTATATTTGCACGGGCCTTATGTATCAACAAGCATTCACGCCAGATTATACGACATTCACAACAAATGGGGCAAAATGGCTGGTGGAAAATACCAAAATCGAGTTTGTTGGCAAGCATGATTTGTTAACTTCAAGTTTTTAGTTTAGAAAGTTTAGTTTACTTTAGCTCTAAATGCTTGAAAAAGCTGAAGAATGTCCAAAAGATGAATAACAGCTCCAAAACTGCGCCTGGCCGGTCCCCAGTGTTGTTCAAACCTGCCGGAGCTAAGCACTGGCGCAGGAGAAGGCCATGAGAAAGAAATCGGAGGTCTCAAAAGCTACATCACCGGCTCTGCTGATTCCAAGTCTGTCATTCTGCTCGTCTCCGATGTCTTTGGTATGGTTTTTAAAACACACACAAACACACAATATATTGAAATCCTCTTTTACTTATGCAACCGTTGATTTGACTTTCAGGGTATGAAGCTCCAAAGTTGAGGTATGATATTGTTTTTGGTGTTTTCTGTGATATTGTCATATCACATATTTTTATGCATGGTACTATGATAGTGACTAGATATCATCTTGACCGTATCGTGTTATTGGAGTTGTATTGGTTTTGTATGATGGTGATAAGTAACGAATAACGATATCATCTTGATTGTGTCATGTTATTAGAGTTGTCTTGGTTATGTATGGTAGTGATTAGTAAAGATATCATCTTAATCTTGTCTTGTTATTGGACTTGTTTTTATGAATCAATTTTTCGTGTTAGGAGTTGTCACCCTTAGTTTACTGCTGAGGTGTTCTAACCAAATGTCTTTAACTTTGAACCTTGAAGAAAGCTCGCAGACAAAGTTGCAGCCTATGGATTCTATGTAGACAGCGGAACTAGGGGGCCAATGGGTGCTAGCGCCTCCCCGAGGATCCGGCGGCCCGAAATTTAGGCCTAGAGCCACCGGAAGCCACCGGATTCCGCCCCCCTTGAGTCATCGGTGCCGGAGCGAGCGGAAGAGGCCGACGACGCGCAGCGGCGCTGATTGAAGAAGAAGATGAGGGTGGTGTAAGTGCAACCGAAGGATATGTTTGGAGATGTAACAATAGAAGCATATAAACAGTCATAGAATATGAATAGTCATATAGTTATACATAGTTATTTCACATAGTTATACATAGTAAAGCACATAGTTATTGCACATAGTTATTTCACATAGTTCTTGTAATTATAAATACTCTACCTAATTCTAATGAAGAGATATCTTGGAAATCACCTTAAACATGGTATCAGAGCTCTTCTAAGATCCTCTCTCTCTTTCTTTTTCTTAGTGTATTACAAACCTTTCCCCTCCTCTCTTCTTCTCTTTGCCGCCCCCCCCCCTTCTTCTTTTTCACAAAATTTTTTTTCTTTTTGTGATTTTCTTGTTAATTGATCATGGCCGATGATAAGAGTTCGGATAAATTGTCCCTCACCACGTTGATTCATCTTCTCAATACCAAGCTTGAAGCTGCTACGTATCTGCAATGGAAGCAACAGGTTCAGTTTGTGCTTCATTCACAGGGTTTGTTTGGCCATCTAGATGCCTCCTCTCCTCTCCCCAGTTTTCCAGTGATGGCGACGTTGGGTTCCTCCTCCTCCACGCCGCCAGATGACGCCACTGTTAAGGCCGCCCAGGATGCCTACTCCGCTGCCCGGAGCACCTATGATGCATGGGTTCTTGATGATCAGCGTCTCTGCAGTCTTCTTTATTCCTCTCTCTCCGCTGAGGTAAAGAATGAGATCTCGATGTGTGAAACCGCGAAGGATATGTGGGATACCTTCGCCACCGTCTATCAACCTGCAAGTTTGGTCAATGCTTTCAGCCTTCGTCAACAGGCTACTCTCCTTCGAAAAATGGGTACGGTTCACGATCTTCACCTTGCTTTACTGCTATTATTGATAAGTTGTCTGCTATGGGTGATCCCGCAAAGAATGAGGAAAAATTATTATGGTTTCTTACTGCCCTAGGCCATGATTATAAGGATTTTAGTGCCCCTATCGCTAATCGTCAACCCCTTCCTGCTTATCTGAATGTGGTTGACGAAGCAAAGGGATATGAATAGTTTTTGCTTAGTTTGGAGAAAACTAGGGGTATTTCTGCACAGGGTTCGAGTACAGGTCCTGTAGCTTTCATGGCGGCCGAGCAGCAACCTCCTTCTGACGACGCGTGGGCTCACGCGCCTGGTGGAGCCGCGCGTGATGGCGGCGTGTGGCGTCCACGCGCGGCCTTTTCTGGCCGTTCTGGGGGCCGGCGTGGTGGTCGTCGTCCCTGGGGGTCTTCTGGTCGTCAGCCCTGGTCCAGATCAGCCGCTAATGGTGGTCAAGTTCAGTGCTTTACCTGTGCGGGCTTCGGTCACATATCGAGTCAGTGTCCCTCGTCTGTTCCTCGTCCTCCGGCTCCGATTTTTCAGCCCTATGCTGCTCCAAAATATTTGTCACCTGCTGCTCCGTATGCTCCACCTCCACAGGCTCCAGTTGCTCAGCACTTTCTTCCGTATGCTCCTCCACAGCTTCCGGCTCCTCAGGCTCCTCATGCTTATCTTGCACAGCAGTTCCTGTCTCCGCCTCCTCCGTCCGCTGCCCATTTACTGCCTTATCATGCTCAGCTAGTTCAGTCATCTGCTGCTTCAGACTCTTCGTCTATTCCTGACTGGTATGTGGACTCCGGAGCTACCAACCATATGAGCTCTTCCGCATTGAATATGTCCAGTGTCACTCCATATCAGGGTAACACTCTTGTCTCTATTGGTAATGGTGCTTCCCTCTCTATTGCTGCTGTGGGTGATGCTCGTCTTAGTTCTACATTACACTTATCTGATGTTTTACTTGTGCCTGCTATTACTAAAAATTTGTTATCCATAAGCAAGCTTACTCGGGATCTTGGTGCTGTTATTTCCTTTGATGATCAGTCGTTTGTGATTCAGCACAAGGTCACCAAGGCGGTGCTGGGGCGGGGGCACAGTGAGAATGGTCTTTAGTGCTAGATCGTGGTGAGGAGGTGCTTGTTTCCTTTGTTCGTGAGAAGAATAATAGAGCATCTTTCGAGACCTGGCATGCTCGTTTGGGGCATGTGTCCCCTAGTATTATTTCTTTGTTGCATAAGACTGGTTCTGTTTCTCTTACTTCAGTACTTCCTAAGCCTACTGTTTGTGAGCCTTGTGCTATGGCGAAAGGGCAGAAATTGTCATTTGTTGAGAACTCTAAACGTGCTAGTCATGTTCTTGACTTAGTACATTGTGATTTATGGGGACCCTCTCCAGTACCTTCTGGAAATGGATCTTCTTATTATGCTGTCTTTGCGGACGATTACTCGCGGTTTTCATGGTTTTATCCTTTACGACGGAAATCTAACTTTGTTGATGTTTACTTCCGATTTGAGGCACTTGTTGAGAATCAATTTTCTTCGCGCATCAAAATCTTCCAGAGCGATGGTGGTACCGAGTTTCTCAATACCAGACTCCAATCCCACTTTGGCACTCGCAGCATCCATCATCAGGTTTCCTGTCCCTACACTCCGGAGCAAAATGGTAGGGCTGAACGCAAGCACCGCCACATCGCAGAAATGGCTCTCTCCATGATGTTTCATTCTCACGTGCCCCTCTCGTACTGGGATGATGCTTTTGCTACTGCGGTCTTTACCATTAACCGCTTACCTACTCCGGTTCTCGACAATGTGTCTCCCTTTGAGGTTCTTTTTTGCCGTTCACCTGAGTACTCCAACTTTCATCCTTTCGGGTGCAGGGTGTTTCCCTATGTTCGTCCCACTGCGGCTCACAAGCTTGCCCCTCGTAGTCTTCCATGTGTTTTTCTTGGATACTGTGCGCACTACAAAGGGTTTAGGTGTTTGGATCCAGCCTCAGGACGTACTTACATGACTCGTCATGCTCGTTTTGATGAGTCACTTTTTCCCTTTTCCACGGCATCTTCGGCAGCCCAGTTTACATCCTTGGATGTCTCCTCCTTTTTGGACTCCACTGACCCCGACCCATCCTCCACTGTTCTTTTTGATGCTCCTGCTGTGAATGATTCCGCTTGCTCGCTGTGTCCTGACTTGTTGACGGAGACTGCACCGTCAACACTTGTTGATGAAGATCCTATTATCCCTCCTGCACGTTCTCCTGTGTCTTCGAGTTCCTCGTTGGATTCTTCTGATGTTGTCTTATCGGTCTCGAGCTCCTCGTCTGCTGTCTCTTCAGCACCCGACTCTTCTTCGTCTCCTGCGCCTCGCACTCATCGGATGGTTACTCGTCTTTAGGATGGGACACGTGTGGCTCGAGATCTTGGTCCTGACTTTGTGGCCACCGAATTAGTTGTTGAACTCCTTCATCAGCAGGAGCCTCGTACTTACCGCGCTGCTGTCAAGGATTCCAGATGGGTCGTTGCCATGGATGAGGAAATGGCTGCTCTTCGTCTTCAGCACACCTGGGATTTAGTGCCTTGTCCGCCAGATGTCAATGTGGTTGGTTCCAAGTGGGTCTACCGGCTTAAGTATCGGCAGGATGGGTCTATTGATCGCTTTAAGGTTCGTCTGGTTGCTCAGGGGTATTCTCAAATCCCAGGCTTTGATTTCGATCACACCTTCAGTCCAGTGATCAAGTCTGTAACTGTTCGCACTGTTCTCGCCATTGCCACTATGAGGAGGTGGCCGCTTCATCAGCTGGATGTCAAGAATGCCTTCCTTAATGGTATTCTTGACACTCCTGTTTACATGGCTCAGCCTGCTGGCTATCAGGATCCTGCTTGCCCTACTCATGTTTGTCGCTTGCGGAAGGCTATCTATGGTCTTAAGTAGGCACCCAGGGCATGGTTTGATCGATTCAGTGTCTTTGTTCAGCTGCTCGGTTTTGTTGGCAGTTTGTCGGATCCTTCTCTCTTTGTGTTTTCCAGGGGGACCATTACTCTTTATCTTCTGGTCTATGTTGATGATATTATTCTTACCGGGAATAACACTGTAGCCATCTGCCAGTTCATTGCTCGGGCTGATCGTGAGTTCTCGGTCAAGGATCTTGGTACTCTTAGCTACTTTCTTGGGTTGGAGGTTACCCCTACCTCTACTGGTCTATTTTTAGGACAGGCTAAGTATGCCAGAGATATTCTTCAGCGTGCTGGGATGTTGGAAGCTTCCCCTGTATCTACACCATTTTTGCCGTTGTCGCAGCTTCACAGCAGTACGAGTGGACCGTTTCACAATCCCAAGCTGTACCGTTCACTCGTTGGTGCCCTTCAGTATCTCACTATTACTCGTCCCGATTTGTCCTTTGCGGTCAATTCGGTGAGTCAGTTTCTTCAGGACCCACGGGATGATCATTTTGCAGCTGTCACTCGGATTCTCCGCTATGTTCGTGGAACGCAGCATTGTGGTTTGACCTTTTCCTATGAGGGCGTCCCAAAGGTCCTTGCCTATTCTGATGCTGATTGGGCCCGTTGCTTGGAGACACGGCGTTCTACTTATGGGTATGCGGTCTTCCTTGGTGGGAATTTAGTTTCTTGGAGTGCGAAGAAGCAGCCTACGGTCTCTCGCTCGAGCTCGGAGTCTGAATATTGTGCCCTTGCCAACACTGCTTCGGAAGTTGTTTGGCTCTCGCATCTTCTTCGTGATCTACAGTTTCCGCTGCAGGGTTCCCCGTTGCTCTTATGTGACAATCACAGTGCTATCTTTCTTGCTGAGAACCCCGTTGCTCACAAGCGAGCTAAGAACATCGACATTGACTATCACTTTGTGCGAGAACTGGTGGCTGCTGGCAAGCTTCGTGTTGGTCATGTCTCCACGTCGTTACAGGTAGCGGATATTTTCATCAAGGGGCTAAATCGGGCCTTGTTTGGGTTTTTCCGATCCAAGCTTCGCGTTTCGACCAACCCGACGCTTCGCTTGAGGGAGGGTGTAATAATATAAGCATATAAATAGTCATAGAATATGAATAGTCATATAGTTATACATAGTTATTTCACATAGTTATACATAGTAAAGCACATAGTTATTGCACATAGTTGTTTCACATAGTTCTTGTAATTATAAATACTCTACCTAATTCTAATGAAGAGATATCTTGGAAATCACCTTAAACAGGAGAGTTCGGTGGTGGTGGAAGGTGGTTGACGACGGTGGACGGGTGGAAGAAGTTTGTGGTGAAGAAGGTGGGGAAGCAGGGATGGCCAACTGGGTGAGGAAGCTACAGTTTCAATTTTTTCAAAACTGCGTTCAAGCCCTTGTGCTCTTTTAAGGATTTCAAATCAGCCCCCAAGGTTTAATTTTCCATGTAAACCCTCGTGAGTTGGGCCATAAATCAGCCCAAAGTTACCCTAAAACATTCTCCAACCATTCTTTAATTCAGCCCATGACCCACACTTGCCTTCTTCCTACGAAAAAAAAGGGGAAAATGAAAAATTAGACAAAATACACAACTAATTTTTTTTTTCATGCTTTTCTAAATATTTTTTTGTGCTTTTCATTTTTCTATTTTTTCTTTTTTTTAAAAGAAAATCAAAACGTGGAAGAGGCCTAACCTAATAATATACTTTTGAGACTTGAGAGGCAGCAATATCTCACAACGTTTGGCAAATTGGCTCCAACTCCAAGCCCCAGCCATATGCGCAGATCCACCTAAGCACCACCGGCCAGCCACCGCCTTCCGCCGCCTGCTGCAAAAAAAAAATTAACCTCTTTTTCGCCCCACCACACCCACCCAACATATACTCCTGGTTCCGCCACTGTATGTAGTAGTTCCAGATTTTCTCCAGGGAGATTATATGGCATGGGGGTGACAAATATTGAGGAGCGGTAAAGAAACACGGACCTGTAAGTTCTCTTCTTTGTAAATGGTCATCCTAAATTCGAAAATCTTCCGCACTTGACATAATTGATCTCAGCTGTTACGAGTGAATCACAATTAAGCATTTGAGAAAAAAGTCTTAGTCTTGGCATTATATGATGTTATTATCTTCTGAATAACATGTAATTCATCTATAGTTTGCTTGCTTCATTTTATTGAGACATCTTGTAGTTTGGCTGCAAAAAGTATTTCCAGGAAGAAGTCAAAGTTTTCTAAAGTTGTTTCTGTCCTGATAGCTTGGACATTCCTAGACTCAGTGTCTCTCATTTGTCTCTTTTCTTTTGAGCTGAATTATATGATGTTATTCTCCAAATGCTTGTGGGAAATGGCCCTTCCTCCTATTCATCAACAAAACTCATCTCACCAGTATTCCGGGACAATTCAGAACAATTTCTTTTTCTTACTTTGATTTTCAACCTTTTTTGTTCTAATCACATACCCTTTAACTCACTCTAGCCACACCCTGCAAATTCTTAATCAATTTAAAGGTCAGCTAGCTGTAATTCTTAAATTTTAGGCCTTTTTTGTGTGTTTGGTGGTGACATTTGATCTGGTCTTCTTTTTTTTTTTTGGCAGAAGGATTCGCTCTTGTGGATTATTTCCCTTCCCAAAAAGATGTGGAGGGACCCTGTAGTTCCCACAGATAATTAATATCAAGTTTAGCCTCAATGTACAGATGTTCCCAAAATAAAGTTTCGGATCAAGTTATATGTATTTTTGCCTTTTTTTTTTGAAAAATGATGACATTTTGGATGAATATTAATCTCTTATTAGCAACTTCTTTGTTAAATGTTCTTTATGTTCATTTCATATACTTGCACCGAATGTTTTTTATTTTATTTTTTACCTTAAACATTTCATTGATATGGTACTGAGTAAGAAAGATTATTATCTTGTGAGATGTTGTATGTTTTTATAATATCAACTTTTTATAATTTTTAGTAAAACATATAATAGTTAGACGCTTTTTGAGTCAACTGTGTGGTCAAAGTGTGAACCTTATGTTTGAACGGAGGCAGTATGGCAGCCTTTAGATTAGGGCTGCTTAGTTTGGTTGTAGGATCAATTTTCTAATTATAGGACAGTTGATATTTTTCTTTCACATTTTGTATCTTTTTGCGTGTTCTAGTAAGTATCTAAAAAGAAGAAGGGTTAATTGTTCATTAGGTATTGCTGACTAAGGGAAGTTCTTTAGCATGCTTTGAGCTTAAGAAATAATAATATGACATGCCAGTATGATCTGGAGTGCTGAGTGGAGCTGTTACTTTGGTGATATAAGTTACTCGGTGCTGAGTTGAATTTGTGTATTTTAGAATCAAGAATTCACAATAATTGTTTTTGCCTGTTTAATTTTGGGTTTTTGAGTTTTCCCTTTTATTAGCTCATCCAGGTTGGGAGGGCTTTAAGTTTGCGGAAATGAGCAACCTTTTTTAATGGAACCTGGTGATCAATCAGATAAAAATGCAAAGATAAGGAAGACTTGTGCCAAGTAATCATCAGAATAAAAAAAAAATTGCAGCGGAGGATAGAGCGGGGTACTTTAAAGCGTTCCTTTAAGTCAGTTGAATTTTTACTGGAAAATGCCACTGGTATTTCTTTTTTCTTCTCTCAATTGTGTTTTCATTCCAAGTGCTTGATTGTGAAATTGTAATGTGGAACCGAGGGAATTACTCCTTATTGGTCTGAGTGTTTTGTTGATTTTTGTTCCTCCACTACAGAATGTATTATCTATCTTATCTTTAGAATAGTTGTTTCATCTTTTTGCTTCTTGGTGGTGAAATGTTTCAGCAATTTTTTTGCATAAAAATGTAGCTTTGGTTATGATGCTACATGAAACCCGATTACGCAACACCGCCAATCCCTTTACCGTGACCTGCAAAACAAAGCCTCTGGGGGTTACCCAGGGGGTGTCTCCAATGGTAAAGTTAGCCTCAATATGTGTAAAGTCAGCATAATAATGATAATATGAGACATACCTGAGTATATCTAGTTTCTCAACCCTAGGGTTTTTATGGGATTATCCTTCAACCCTATTGGGCCAAGTAGGCTCAATTGTTAATATTATATGACTATTCATTATCTTAGTTTGTGGTCAAATATTATTGGACCACTGAGGATTTATGCACTATCAAGAAGCCCCCAGAATATCAAAGGTCCTTTTGAGGTCTGAGAGGCTTTCGAAATAGCTTGATACCTTAGGAGCCTTTAGGGGGGAGCCGTTCAAGGGATTTGAGAATTTAATCCTCGATATAGCGTTTAGTTTTCTAAATAGGTGCTACATATATGATGTTGTCATATACTATTCTCTCATTTGAGCGTTTCTTGAGATAGGAGGACCACCAGGCCGAAACTCGAGAGTGAAAGACTGATCAAAGCCAATTTTAAGTTGTGCTGAATCTCGTGATAGAAGGACTAGCGGGCCAAAACTTGAGAATGAAAGGCTGATTGAAGCCAATTTTGAGCATAAACTCAAGAATGAAAGGCTGACTAAAGCCGATTTCGAGCTGAAGCTCGAGTTTGAAAAGTTGATCAAAGCCAATTTTGGATTGTGTCAAATCTCGAGATAGAAGGACCACGGGCCAAAACTCGAGAGTGAAAAGCTGGTCGAAGCCCATTTCGAGTTGAGACTAAAAAATGAAAGGCTGATCGAAGTCAATTTTGGGAAGTGCTGAATCTCGGGATAGAAAGACCAGCGGCCGAAACTTGAGAATGAAATGCTGATCGAAGCCCATTTTAAGCTTCAGCTCCTAAGGCTCGAGAGTGGAAGACTAAAATACTAAAAAATGAAAGGCTGATCGAAGTCCATTTCGAGGTGAAGCTCGAGAGTGAAAGTCTGATCAAAGCCCATTTTGAGCTGAGACTAAAAAATGAAAGGTTGATCGAAGCCAATTTTGGGTTGTGCCGAATCTCGGGATAGAAGGACTGGCAGTTCAAAACTTGAGAATGAAAGGCTGATCGGAGCCCATTTTCAATTTGAGACTCAAAGATAAAAGGCTTATCAAAGATAATTTTGAGTAGAAGCTTGAGAGTGAAAGGCTGATTGAAACCCATTTTGAGCTGAGACTCGAAAATGAATGGCTGGTCGAAGCCAATTTTGAGCTGTGCCAAATCTCAAGATAGAAGGACCAGCAGTCCGAAACTCGAGAATGAAAGGCTGATCGAAGGCCGTTTCGAGTTGAGACTCAAAGATAAAAGGCTGATCGAAGCCAATTTCGAGCAGAAGCTTGAGAGTGAAAGGCTGATCAAAGCTTATTTCGAGCTGAAACTCGAAAATGAAACGCTGATCGAAGCCAATTTCAATTATTTTGAGGAGTTTAATCCCTTGGCGCTCATATATGTAGGGAATCTCAGCCACGAGTGCTTGATAGTTCGCGGAGGCCTTTCAAGTGTTTTCAATTATTCAATTCCTGAGCACTCATATATGTAGGGGATTTTGGCCCGAGTGCTTGACGGGCCCTAGATGCCCTTCGATTATTTGCCAGGTTTTTTTCCCTAGTACTTATACATGTAAAAGGGGGTTTCAACCCAGGCACTTTTTTTTATATAGAAGGAGATTTCGACCCCAAGCGCTTATTTTCATGAAAGGGGATTTTGACCCGCAAGCACTTAATGCATTAAGGGCTCATTCCAGGTTATCTTTGAATATGTTGTTCGAGCGGTATAATGTGTCGGGGGTCCAACCCTTGACTTTCTAGTCTATTTTAGAGCCCAAGGGTCAGGATCCCGTCTCATTTATTTCCCGGGGAGCTCCGGGCCTAGATGTTATGAGTAAGGGGTTTAGTCCTCAAGCTTCTAACCTGTGTTGGAAACCGAGGGCCTTTGAGCTCCAATAGACAGAAGTAGGGGATTCGACTCTCAGCCTTCCAATCTGTGTTAGAATCCAAGGGCGTTCGAATCTTGGTATTTAGAAAACAAAAGATTCAAACTTTAGGCTTATAATCTGTGTTAGAGTCGAAGGATGTTTGAATCCTAATATTTAGGAATATGGGATTCAAACTTCGGGCTTCTAATCTGTGTTAGAATCCGATAATGTTTGAATCCTAATATTTAGGAATAGGGGATTCGAACTGTGGGCTTCTAATCTATGTTAGAAGTCAAGGATGTTTGAATCCTAACATTTAGGAATAGGGGATTCAAACTTCGGGCTTCTAATATGTGTTATAGTCTGGGGATGTTCGAATCCTAATATTTAGGAATAGAGGATTCGAACTTTGGGCTTCTAATCTCTGTTAGAGTTCAAGGATGTTCGAATCCTAATATTTAGGAATAGGGGATTCAAACTTCGGCTTTTAATCTGTGTTAAAGTCCGAGGATGTTCAAATCCTAGTATTTAAGAATAGGGGATTCAAACTTCGAGTTTCTAATCTGTGTTAGAGTCTGAGGATGTTTAAATCCTAATATTAGGAATAGGGGATTCGAACTTTGGGTTTCTAATCTGTGTTAGAGTCCGAGGATGCTCGAATCCTAATATTTAGGAATAGGGGATACCGATGAGTTCAACCTTTTTTGTTTACAATTCCCTGTGGTATTTTTATATGAATGTAAGGGATTCGACCCTTTTATTTATAAGTCATCACGACATTCTTCAAAGGTAGCTTTGAGCCCATTAAATCCATCATGACATTTGACAAAGGCGGCTTTGGCTTCCTTAAAAGTAGGGAGGCGCTCTACGACCTAAAATAGCGTTTGTGTTGGGCACGCTACACCCTGGTCAAGGATTTGCACGTCGAGTTTGCATAAGGATTTTGATCCTTTAGCGCCTAAGTATGCGAGGGGTTTGACCCATAGCACTTATGTATATGCAAGGATACGATCCTTGAGCACTTATATGTGGGTTTGACCCAAAGTGCTTGGCAGGCCATTGAGACCCTTCAAGTGTATGCAAGGATATGATCCTTGAGTGCTTATATGTATGGGGAGGTTCAACCCCACACGCTTGACAAGCCACAGGGGCCGCTCAAGTGTATGAAAGGATTTTATCCTTAAGCGCTTATGCATATGGGGGGTTCGACCCCAAGCACTTGTGTATTGGTTCTTTTACACATGTAAAGAGGGGGCTTCAACCCCAAAGCGCAAGACATGCTATGAATGCCTTGGTGCTCATATCATGAAAGAGGCGTTCGACCCCGAGCACTAGACAGGCTATGAATGCCTTGGAGCTCATATCAAAAGAGGGTATTTTTGGCCCTGAGCACCTATTTATAAGGGTTTGAACATTTACCATCCCGTGGAGGCCTTTCAAGGAGAATCCTTTACCTATAGCGGCATTCGTATTAGGGGCGCTATACCGCGGTCGAGAATCTCATTAATTTGGTACTGATGAGGGTGTCCTTGAATTTACAACGGTGTTTTCCCTCGGATGTGCTGCCCACAATCGAAGGGTACCACTCATCGGTAATAAAGGGTTCCACATCAATTAATCACAACATTTTTATCCCCGTCGCTTATTCATGTAAAAGGGGATTTTAACCCCTAACTCCCAACGGGCTGCGGAGGTCTTATAAGTTTTGTATGCTCCTTGTTGAAGAAAGTGAAAATATAGAGTGAAAGGTCTTTGCAACCGAATCCCAAGGTAGAAGGACCACCGGGTTGAAACTCGAAAGTGAAAAGCTTATCGAAACCAATTTCGAGCTGAGACTAAAAAATGAAAGGCTGATCGAAGCCAATTTCAATTGCTTTCGAGGATTCGATTCTTGAGCGCTTATTCATGTAAAAGGGGATTTTGACCCTTGACGAGTCCTGGAGGCCCTTTAATTCTTCACCAGGTTTATTTACGTAAAGGGGAATTTCGACCCCCAGAGCTAAACATGCCATGAAGGCACTGACGCTCATATCATGACAGGGGCTTTTGGCCCCGTGAACGTTAGATGGGCCATGTTGGTCCTTCAAACATTTACAAGGCTTGTAGCTCTTTGAATGTTTACAAGGTATGTGCCTTGGGCGCTTGATGCGCGTTAAGGCAATTTTATCCCTGAAATGTTTGATGGCTTTGTTGGCCCTATGAATATGTACTGCTCTGATTTGAGGAGGGTGGCACTTGATGCACATTGAGGCAATTTTATCCCCTAAATGTTCGATTGGCTTTGTTGGCCTACGAATATGTACTGCTCTGATTTGAGGAAAGTAACGCTTGATACGTGTTCGATGGGTTGTGTTGGCCCTTCGAATATGTATAGCTCCGATTTGAGGAGAGTGACGCTCAATGCGTGTTCGATGAGCTGTGTTAGCCCTTCGAATATGTACCTATGAGAGTGTTCTTGGATTTACAATGGTGTTTTCCCTCACCAGGGTGTGCTACCCCCAATCTAAGAGCACAGTCATTGGTAGATTTTTAATTACTTCGCAAAAATCACAGTACGAGCAGACATATTGCACATTTAAAGGTTTAGGTGTGACCTGAGGGCTTTCCTGAAGAAAGTGTTGAGCGCAAATAATCCAGTGCACACTTAGCACCCATTGTGGCGTGGCTAGACAAAAAGACCCGTTACACAGTCACATGATTTTCACCAACAAGAAATCAAAGTAATTATTAATCGTCATTATTGCAAAAGGCTAAATTATCGTCATTATTTAGAAGAATCAAAATAATTTTAATTCAATGTTCAAACTTATTTGTATGCATTTTTTGGGAACTTGCTAAGTTTCCCGGATCAGCTTGCTGGGCCTGTCCAACTCGAGGAGGTTGGCTTGAATAGAATCGTAAAAAAATGCATTCAAGCTTTTATTTTGGGCCTTGTTTCAGCCCATTGCCATTTCTCCCCACTACTACTGTACTGTGCCTATTAATATTAATAAAAGAGATTCATATTGTTTCTTGGTGCGTAGGTCAACTTAATGAGATTAACATCAAGTTTTAAAACTTTACGTCGGCCAGTATTTTACTAACAAAATATCAGGGCCAAGGAGGACGGTGTTAAGGACCACCGCAGTAACGGGTGTAAAGTCATCCGGAGTTGGACTTATGTATGGCATATTGTGAATACTGGTAATCTGGTGTTTGAACACCACCGAGTGATTTCTGGTGATATGGTGTTTTAACACCACTGCTGTCCAGATGTTTTACAGCAGCTAATTGTTGATGTCCACGACTTATGGAGTATATTATGGGATATAATTGTGCGATCTGATCAGAATATTGTGAAGATAATTGATTGATTTCGTGGTCATCTAATTCTGGTAAAAGAATATTCCTGTAATAGTTAGGAATTGATTAAGTAGTTAATTATGGAACAAGTCCTATTGTTAACAGGATTGTTCATTTAAATACCAGATTAGAATCAGAGTTTTCCTTAGTCTAGAAGTCTATTTATGGTAGAGTTAGACAAGGAAGGAAGTTGATTCAAGGCAGGATTGCGATGGAATAAATAGAAGATCAATACAACGCAATCGTTTGAGCGTCCAGTGCTATTCTCTACGTTGAGAACTTTGGAGCGATCTGCCGTGTCTGTTTTGGAGGTTCGTAAATCAACCGACCAAGTTCTTAAAGATCAGAAACAAGGAAGTCTTAATTCCTCGGGAGGAGGAGATCCAGGGAGACGTGTTGATCGTGAGGGTTCAACGGCGTAGGATCGACAGTGAGGGGAGCTCACAACATTCACTCTATAGGTTAGCAATGGATTAGTATTTAAGTTAAGCTTCTTGTACTAAAGACTGCTTTCTAGTGAATGGTTTCTGATCTGGGCAAGGCCCCGCAGACGTAGGTGTATTTGCACCGAACTGCGTAAACAAGTTGTGTGTGCACTGCGTGTTTAGTTTTGCGTTTAACACCAAACTAATCTTGGTGTTCCAACACCAAACTGTTAAACAACTTGGCATAAAGGTTCAGAATTTAGGTGAAACTGAAATTCAATTGGTATCAGAGCAAGGCACTTGCTGACCCCTATACAGGGAGAGTGAGATCAGGTTTCACCATGGCACCAAAGGAGGGGGCATCAGTCACGCGACCACCATTGCTGGAACAAGGAAATTATGCTTACTGGAAGGCCCGTATGAAAGTATTCATTGGAGCTCTAGATGATCAAGCTTGGAACTATGTCATAAATCAATACACTCCACCTGCTAGTGACACAACTGAAGGATCAAGCTCCACTGCCACTAAACCATTCTCTAGGTATTCCACCGAGGAGCATAAAGCGCACGTGTCCAACTCAAAAGCATTGAATGCCATCTTTACGGCTGTGGACGAAGATCAGTTTAAAATGATTTCGAACTGTGAGACTGCAAAGGAAGCATGGGATGTGTTACAAATTTACCATGAGGGAACAAGCTCTGTAAGAGAATCAAAGCTGCAGTATTACACGACCAAATTTGAAGAATTGAAGATGCGTGAAGATGAAACTATCTCCGAGTTTAATGGACGAGTCCGAGATATTGCAAACAAGGCTTTTCAGTTTGGCAAAAAGTACAAAGATCAAAAACTTGTAAGGAAAGTGTTGAGGGCATTACCTCCACGGTTCAACATGAAGGTCACGGCAATAAATGAAAATGGAAGGATAGGAACAATGACACTTGATGAACTTATGGGATCTCTGGAATCGTATGAAATGGAGATGTTGCAAACTAAAACGGGGAAGAAAGAAATGGCGTTTTCAAGCACAAACACTGGAAAGGTTGATTATTCTACAGATAATGAAGAGACGGATGAAATTGTAAACATAACCAGGAATTTCTCCAGATTTATGAAGAAGATGAGCAGGAAACCACAAGAAAAGTCAAGTGGGAGCAAAAATCCGAATGCAAACTCCACTCCACGATTTGGTCAATCTACTGGTGTTGAAACACCAAAATTCAAATCGGTAAATCCGAACCTGAATAGGAGAATCCAGTGCAGAGAGTGTGAAGGTTTTGGACACATACAAGCTGAGTGTGCCAATACACTCAAAAGACAAGGAAAGTCATATGCCACAACCTGGAGTGATGATGATGGAGGAGATGATGTTAAGTATGAAGATGAGTATACAAATCATGTTGCGTTCGGCGTGTCAATGGTGGAGGTAGACGACTTCTGTAAGGAAAGTCTCAGTGTGCTGAACGAAGAAGAGATCTGTAGCTCAGATGAAGAAAGTAGAAGTGTTAGTGATGAAGACATTCGCAAAGAAAGCATGGAGATGTACAAAATGTGGTTAAAAGTGGCAGATGAAAACAAAGAACTCAAGGCTGAAAACAAGAAGCTAAGTGAGAATGCTAAAGTATATGCATGCGAAAAGGAAGAGGCGACTCGAGATCTGGAAAAACTCAAGAAGGAATTTGCTGTAGTGGTGCAACGAGCAGAGGAGGCAGAACAATCCATTAGACGCCTCAATACTGGGAAAGCTAAACTCGAAGAATGTCTAAGGATGGGACAGACGAGCAAATTTGGCATTGGCTATGAAAGGACAGTGAAAGAAGGAAATCATCAGACAGATCAAAATGCATCAGCTCCGAGAATAATTGAGAAGCATGGTTCCACAAAAAGAGTCAGACGATGCGGATACTGTGGAGTTCAAGGTCATGTGACAAACAGATGTTTTAGACTGATGAGAACCCTGTCTGCCAACACAGAATATCGAGGCATGCACACCAACCCATATCGATGTTTCAACACCAGTCCAGTTCGAGGTTTCAACACCAACTTTGAACATAAAACGCACAAATTCAACACTGGAGGATACAAAACTGGATCTCTCAACGCACGGGTTAATCTGAATCCGCAACAAGTCATTCGACCAGTACGCCAGGTATGGGTTCCAAAATCTCGAAATGTTTGTTTTTCTAGTTTTGTATGTTTTGGAGCACATACAGGAACCTCGTGGTATTTTGATAGTGCGTGCTCAAGGCACATGACTGGAGTTCCTGAATTCTTGCAAAAATTCAAACCTGGATTTGGTGGACATGTTAAATTTGGTGATGGAAAACGGAGCAGAATAATTGGCAAGGGTGAGTTGGCGATTAAAGGACTCCCTGTGTTTCAAGATGTATTGCTTGTGGAAGGTCTGAAGGCTAATCTATTGAGCATCAGCCATCTATGTGACGATGATATGACAGTTAACTTTGACAAAGGAAAATGTATTGTTAACCATGGGACTGGAGTATTCACTGGAACAAGGTCAATAGATAATTGTTATTTGCTCGATCAAGATGTCACATGCTTGAGCTCGAAGAAGGAAGTCAGCACTCTATGGCACAGAAAATTGGGACATATAAATTACAAATCTCTGGCACGTATTTCCAGACTGAATGCAGTCAGAGGTATTCCTGAAATCGGTGAAAGCAAGGAGGTTGTGTGTGGCTCATGTAAAGAAGGAAAGCAAATTCGGATCCCACATCACGCTGTTCATGATGTTTCAACGTCAAGACTTCTGGAGCTTCTACATATGGACTTAATGGGGCCGATCAATACACCCAGTGTTGCAGGGAAGAAGTACATTTTTGTGTGTGTGGACGACTTCTCGAGATATACTTGGGTATCTTTTCTCAAAGAGAAGTCAGAGGCAGCTGAAGTTTTCGAGACCTTGGTGTACAAATTACACGTAGAAAAGGGATCTACTCAGGCAAGAATTGCCCGTATCAGAAGTGATCATGGAAAGGAGTTTGAAAACTCTAGGTTTAATGACATCTGTAAGACACTCGGTATACACCACGAGTTCTCTGCCCCCATCACACCGCAACAAAATGGTATAGTTGAAAGGAAGAATCGAACACTGCAGGAAATGGCCAGAGCAATGTTAGCCGAAAAGAAAATTCATTCTAAATACTGGGCTGAGGCGCTTCATACAGCATGCTACACCATCAACAGAGTATATTTGCGTCCATTTACTGAGAAGACACCGTATGAGATTTGGAAAGGGAAGAAACCTGATGTGTCGTATTTTCATGTTTTTGGCAGTAAGTGTTATATTCTAAAAGATCGTGAGCCGTTAGCTAAGTTTGAATCTAGAAGTGATGTCGGGATATTCTTGGGATATTCTCCCACCAGTCGAGCATACCGAGTGCTTAATCAACGTACTGGAACGGTCATGGAATCTATTAATGTGGTGGTAGATGATTCTGAGGATGACAGAGTTGGAGAAGGTGAAGTGCTGGAACCAGTGTTCCCTACCGGTGTTGAAACACCAACAGCGTCAACTGGTGTTGAAACACCAGAAACCGAGACACCTGAATCTGAACAGCGTCCGTCCAGACAAATGCAACTTCGGGATCAACCTCGTGTAAATTACAGGGAATTGGCAGGATTATCTTGTTTCATATCACTCACGGAGCCGAAGAATTATAAAGAGGCTTTGCTCGATGAATATTGGATTTCTGCTATGCAAGAAGAATTACAGCAATTCGAAAGAAACAATGTTTGGGTTCTTACCCAACGACCTGCAAATGTCAATGTGATCGGTACCAAGTGGATTTTCAAGAATAAATCTGATGCAGATGGTAATATCACAAGGAATAAAGCACGCCTAGTTGCTCAAGGATACACGCAAGTCAAAGGAATAGATTTTGATGAGACTTTTGCACCTGTAGCCAGATTGGAGTCAATCAGACTATTGTTGGCTGTGTCGTGCATTCTGGACTTTACTCTTTTCCAGATGGATGTCAAGAGTGCATTCTTGAATGGGGTCGTGAAGGAGGAGGTGTATGTGGAGCAACCTAAAGGGTTTGAAGATCCACAGTTTCCTGATTTTGTCTATCGGTTGAATAAGGCACTGTATGGCCTCAAGCAGGCCCCCCGAGCATGGTATGAGCGACTGACAACCTTTCTGATTAAAAAGGGCTATCGTCGAGGGGGAGTAGATCGGACTCTGTTCGTACTACACAGAGGTTCAAATATTCTGATTGCACAGATTTATGTAGATGATATTGTGTTTGGATCCACCTCTTCAGTCTTGTTAAAGGAGTTTGTTGACTTAATGACTAATGAATTCGAAATGAGCATGGTAGGGAAACTGTCATATTTTCTGGGATTGCAAGTTATTCAGGAGAAGAATGGTCTCTTCATCAATCAACAGAAGTATGCTGAAAACTTGATCAAGAGATTTGGACTTACAAGCGCAAAAGCAATACGCACTCCAATGGCTACTACTGATAAACTGACAAAAGATGAGCATGGACAAAGTGTTGATCAGAAAATGTACAGGAGTATGATTGGGAGCCTGTTGTACTTAACAGCAAGTAGACCAGACATCTGTTTGAGTGTTGGTATTTGTGCTCGCTATCAAGCAGATCCAAAGGAATCACATATGTCGGCAGTGAAGAGGATTATTCGGTATATAAGTGGAACAGTGGAGTATGGAGTATGGTTTTCTCGAAACAAGGATTCACAGTTAGTAGGATTCAGTGATTCAGACTGGGCTGGGAATGCTGATGATCGTAAGAGTACTACAGGTGGATGTTTCTTTGCTGGATCGAATCTAGTCAGCTGGTATAGCAAAAAGCAGAACTCCATATCTTTGTCTACGGCTGAAGCAGAGTATTTAGCTGCTGGGAGTTGTTGTGCACAACTATTGTGGATGAAGCAGATGATGAGAGATTATGGGTTTGATGATGTGAGTCTGACAGTGCTGTGTGATAATAAAAGCGCTATTGATATTTCCAGGAATCCTGTGCAACATTCGAGGACGAAGCACATTGATATTCGTCATCATTTTATTAGGGACTTGGTTGAAAAAGAAGAAGTTACAGTCTAGTATGTGCCAACAGCTGAACAACTGGCCGATATCTTTACAAAACCTCTGGATGGTGAGACGTTTGAAGTACTCAGACAACACTTGGGTGTCTGTCGAATGTGAGGTACTCTGATCTGTACTTTCTATTGTATTATTTACTGTTGCTTTGTTTCTTAGTTAATATGGTGAAAAAGAAAAAAAATATATGAAAAACCGAAAATACCAAAAATTTGTGAAGTGGTGTTTAAACACCGAGGACTTCAGAGGGAGAAAAATCAGCTGGGCCGAAAGAAAAACTTATTGGGCCTAGGCTTGGATTCAGAAGGAAAGGAAAAGAGAAGGTCTTTTGGGTTTCGGAAAAAAGGGGGGAAAAAGGAGAAAGTGACAAATTGATTCCCACACAAACTCAAACACTCGACTGTTCATCTTCCTCATAGCTCACAGCTCCCTGTTCATCAGAAACAGTTGCCAAACCCTCAATTTTTGTAACCCACTCAAAACCCTGTAACAATGGCGAGCTCCAAGTTCAAGAAGATGGTCCGAGAATTTGTCAAGGTGCGGGTGCCGGAGAATCCGCGATTTTAAGAGCTCGATTTGGATGCGAATGTGGACGAGCTGTGTGGAGATCGAGTGCAGACACTAGCCAAGTGGGGTGGAAAAGTTCAGAGACGGAAAGCTAGGTTTGATCATTCTTTCGTCTATGATGGAATGTATTTTAGCTCTGTTCTTGATTTCATAGAGTGGATGGTGCAGAACAGAGGTTATGTAGACCTTAGAAAGTATGAAAATTTGCGTGGCAAGATTAACAAATTTAAACTTGAGGAATTGTTGACTGGTGGCATAGGAGAAATTAAGGAGATTAGTGACTATAATGCCAAACTAGTTGGAGTAGATTTCGGTGAACATTATAAAGTTGGAGATGAATTAGGCCAATATTTTACTATCTATACACGGATAGGGTCCCTGCACAGGCCTATTCTCAGACAATTGGGTGATGATGCTGTAATTCAGCCCTGGATAAAAGTGGTGAAATCCACTGATGTTGCTATGGAGATGGTTTGTGTTGATGAGTCCCTGAATCAGACTCAAGAGTCACTCAGAAATTTGCCTGTTCCAGTTTTGGAGATTAGTGACAGTGAAGAAGAAGAAGGGTGTGCTGAGAGAGTTGATACAGAGGAAACTCCGATGAATGAACCAGGAGATGCTTCTTCGCTGGATGAGGCTCTGGCAACATTTATGAGATCCGAGGAGGCTCTGGCAGCATTTCTTGGATCAGGTTCTGAGAAAGAAGTTGATGAAGATGTGGCTGAGGACAAAAGAGAAGATGCAGATATGCCAGAAAGTGAAAAATTAAACTCTGCAACTGACAATGCAGAGTGTCTGGCTGTGGAAGAAGATACTGTAATGCAGGATACTGGTATACCAACACCAGGAGAGGATCTGACTGAGGAGCAGAAAATTGCTGAGATGTTTGGGAGTGATGTTGAAACACCACTGAAGAAAAGTCCAGCTCAGGGACTTAAGAGGAGAAGGCAGCAAGATGGTGTTGAAACACCGTTTGCATCTGAAGACAGATCTTTGCCTCAGATGCCTGAGGTTGTTGAAGAGAGTGTGGTCTCGGCAAGTAAGAAAATTCGGAGATCAAAACGATGCAGAGACAGGGGTACAGCTGAAAGTTATGATAGTGACGAACCTATTGGACAGAAGCTGAAGAGATTGAGGGCAGAACGGAAGAAGAACTCTGCGGAGAAAATAAAGCCCAAAGTATTACCTGCACCTGAGGTCAGTAAGGCCATCAGCAATGAACTATACGATAATGAGAGCCAAGAAAAGTTGGACTTCATCAGTGGGAGACGAATTCTAGCAGAGAGACCGGCTGATACTGAGAAGTATGAAGAGTGTGGATTTACTAATTTTCTCAGATACCTCAAGGTGATTAAAGCTGCTACATGCTTTGCTGAATATAATAAACAAATGGTGGTGGAATTTTATTCGAACCTGAAAGAAGACTGTGAAGATGAAGACTCTCAGTGGTTTCACAGAGTCTATGTGAGAGGGAAAGTAGTTGTATTCTCCCCTGAGGTAGTGAATAGATGCTTGCAGCATGGCAATCTCAAGAATACTCAATCGGTGTTCCAACACCAAATCCCAGAAAATTTTGATGAGGTGGCAATTGAGTTAACAGGAGGAGTGGAAAGCACTTGGCCACTGGCTGGGAGACAACAAATACCAGCATCCAATCTGACTTCCAGGTATTACTGTCTGTATACAGTAGCTGTTCATAATTGGATCCCTTCGGTAAACAACACGATTGTTACCAAGGAAATGGCAACTCTGCTTTATAGTCTGGGTGCGAGGCATCGAGTCAATCTGGGTAAGTTGATATTCAATGACATTATGGACTGTGCTCGTAAGACCCGGAAGGAAGCTTTGGTTCATCCTTGTATCATATCGATGGTACTGCTGAAAGGGGGAGTGGTTGCAAGGGAGAATGATGAAGTTATAACTACCCAAGCTTTAAGGCCAACCCTCAGGACTTTGAGTGGCCGTATAGTGAAGGATCTTCCCTGGACACCTCCAGCAATGGGTTGCTCGAATGAAGGTGAAGCTCGGTTGAAAGCCATTGAGGCGAGAGCTATAGTTTGTCAAGAAATCCTTGGGCGTCATCAGGCAGCGATAGTCAAGATTCAGGGGGAGCTTGCAGATTTGGAGGCTGAGAGAGAAGCACTGCTGGCAGAAATTCCGAATGAAAATGGATCAGATGATGAAGATTCGGACAGTGATGAATCCGGGAGCACTGATAGTTTGGCCTGATTGAATTTTTTCTTGGTGTTCTTGTCATATTAATGAATTCAGGGGGAGAATATTTTGGATTTTTTGGATTTTTGAATGGCTCTGGTTTTATATTATTCGGTCTGGATTTTGGATATTTGTGCTAGCTGATTTTATGGTAATTTATGCTGTTTGTGCTAGCTGGTATTCTGGTATTCTACATTTATTATGCTGCTTGGTTTTCTGGTGTTCTATGGTGTTTGTGCTAATGTGGTATGAATTCACCAATATGCCAAGGGGGAGATTGTAAAGTCATCCGGAGTTGGACTTATGTATGGCATATTGTGAATACTGGTAATCTGGTGTTTGAACACCACCGAGTGATTTCTGGTGATATGGTGTTTTAACACCACTGCTGTCCAGATGTTTTACAGCAGCTAATTGTTGATGTCCACGACTTATGGAGTATATTATGGGATATAATTGTGCGATCTGATCAGAATATTGTGAAGATAATTGATTGATTTCGTGGTCATCTAATTCTGGTAAAAGAATATTCCTGTAATAGTTAGGAATTGATTAAATAGTTAATTATGGAACAAGTCCTATTGTTAACAGGATTGTTCATTTAAATACCAGATTAGAATCAGAGTTTTCCTTAGTCTAGAAGTCTATTTATGGTAGAGTTAGACAAGGAAGGAAGTTGATTCAAGGCAGGATTGCGATGGAATAAATAGAAGATCAATACAACGCAATCGTTTGAGCGTCCAGTGCTATTCTCTACGTTGAGAACTTTGGAGCGATCTGCCGTGTCTGTTTTGGAGGTTCGTAAATCAACCGACCAAGTTCTTAAAGATCAGAAACAAGGAAGTCTTAATTCCTCGGGAGGAGGAGATCCAGGGAGACGTGTTGATCGTGAGGGTTCAACGGCGTAGGATCGACAGTGAGGGGAGCTCACAACATTCACTCTATAGGTTAGCAATGGATTAGTATTTAAGTTAAGCTTCTTGTACTAAAGACTGCTTTCTAGTGAATGGTTTCTGATCTGGGCAAGGCCCCGCAGACGTAGGTGTATTTGCACCGAATTGCGTAAACAAGTTGTGTGTGCACTGCGTGTTTAGTTTTGCGTTTAACACCAAACTAATCTTGGTGTTCCAACACCAAACTGTTAAACAACTTGGCATAAAGGTTCAGAATTTAGGTGAAACTGAAATTCAACGGGGACCACCGCATCATCGGGCTCAAAGAGGGCGGCATCGAACACTTTGGGCTCGAAGGCCAAACCACCAGTAGCGGTTTTGAAGGGAGCGGTAGATTTTGGAGCCACCACCCCCGGCAAAGTTGGAGGCCCCACTACCACCGGCGGATATCGAGGCCATGTTCAAAGGCTATAACCGGCGGCATCAAAGCCACCACCAGCATGTTCGGTGGTCACCACCGGCGCAATTTCAAAGGCCACCACCAATATTCATCGAAGGCACCACATCCGGTGTGTTTGAAGGCACCACTGGTATTTCGAAGGCACTACTGGCATTTCAAAGATTGGGGGCTGGGATTCAATTTTGAGAGTCGCCAGTGCAGCTAGAGTTCAAGGGATGATGCCGGCGAGAGGAGAATGCTACGGCGAGATTTCGAGAGGCCAACGGCGGAGCTAAAGCTCGAGGGATGAGCTGGGCGCCCCGACAGCTAACTGGTGATTGAAGGGAGCAATGACAGCGGTGGCTTCGCTCCCTACAGCCGATGTCGAGAGCTTCGAGCTTCTCGACGAGGGGCGAGCTGTCGAGGGAATATCTGCGGACGATGGCCACTAACAGGAGGTCGCCGCGGCGAGGTTGAAAGAGGCTCTGTCGGTGCTCGAACTTGAGGGGCCGGCGTAGCTTCGAGGCAGACCCTTTGAGTAGCAGTGGAAAATGGTAGAGTTTGAGCTTGAAGGTGGATCTCGAGGTTGAATGAGGAGCTTCGAACTCCATGGAAACCGAGAGAGCTTTCTTGCATGGTGCAGGATCCACCAAGATGCAAATGTGGTGATTTTTAAAAATTGTCATCTTAGTGGAGGATGCATCCTCCGAATGCGTCCTCTCCAGTTTCCTTTTTTTTTGCGATCAATTTTGAGGACACATTCGCTGAATGCGTCTTCAGTATATTAATTTTTTTTCTTCGGCTTTTAGAGGACGCATTATTACCAGTATTTTTTGGTACTAATTTTAAGGACGCATTCAGCTCAGTATATTATTTTTTGGTACTAATTTTGAGGACGCATTCAGCTCAGTATATTATTTTTTTTAGTACTTGAATCTTCCAACATGTACGTTAGTACCCGTGTTATTTAGTACTCGAATCTTCTAACATGTACGTTAGGATAATTTCGGATCCTCTACGCTATTCTACCTATGCTACTTTCGCACCACAAATATTACGACATCGTTTTATTGTATATTGGAATATAATTTTTTTTAAGTGTATGCAATATTTTGATTTTTAGTTTGAATTTTAGTTTGTTTCAATTTTGTTTATCGAATTTATCGCACAAAAAATATGGTTTTAGTCCTAATATTTATACAAATATCATTTTTAAAAAGTAAAATTTTCACCTTAGGTTTTACTAATACAGTAATACTAGTATACATTTATATTAAATTATTAATAAATGTCAAAAATATTATATTTTATATATAATTTTTAAATTTTATGTAATATTTTATACACAAAAATAATTTCACTCGACAATAAAATTGTTTGATAACCCAATAATAAAATTGTTCGATAGCCATATTTTATAAGTTTAACAAAAAAATTGTTTTTACTCTTAAATCTATAATTTTATTGGAAGATTTTACTAATACTAATAAAAAATTATATATTAAAGTACTGATAAGCATTGAAAATGTCATATTTTACATATAATTTTTTAAATGTTTTGTAATTATTTTATGGACAAATAATTTCACTCGACAATAAAATTGTTCGATAACTATATCTTATAAATTTAATGAAAATTTTTATGTTTACTCTTAAACAAATTATATGCATTGTTATGTAATTTAACGGCTTCAATCATTTTTTTGTCAAGAACTTGACCGAATGCGTCCTCTACAAAATTTGATTTAAAAAATCCTGCCATATTGGAGGATGCATTAGCCAAATGCGTCCTCAGCAATTACGTTAAAAAAATTGAAAATTCGTGAGGACGCATTTGGTAAATGCGTCCTCAATAATTCTGTAAAAAAAAGGGAAATTAAAGAGGACGCATATGGTAAATGCGTCCTCGTACACACATGCAAAAAAAAGAGGAAATTGATAAGAACACATTTGTCAAATGGGTTCTCCACCCATGCATCCAGCATGCTCTACTATAGCAACAACAGTAGAATTTTCTCTGGAAACCGATGGATAGTTCGAAGGTGGGGTTTGAGTTCAAATGCAGAGCTTTGAACTCCATGGAAATCGACTCGATCGACGAATTGGAAGTGATGGCGCCAGAGGTGGCAAAGTCGAAGGGAGCGTCGAACTCCAGAGGTGGCGTCAAACTTGAGGGATTCATACTCCAGGGAAACCGATGGTTTGTTTGTAAGCATCGGCCTTTGTCCTTATAAACAATTGTGGAATGCAACTCTTAACATTTATTGGATTCAGTCACTCGGGTTCTGTCGCCAGTTTCATTTTTGTAGAAATATGCATAAAGACGATGTTACTTTTAGGATATGACAGTTTTAGGTCATGTTAGGTTAAGTTAAGCAATAATTAATTTGCTCAGCGACTTTTTTGAAAAAATCAATAGTGAACTTGTAAATCACCTCTCCATGTACGTTTATAGTTTGAAATGATCTCTTTATGTATTCGAATGGCATGTAAACTTTACATTCTTGTGTACATAAATATTTATCTCATATTTTTGTGTAAGATTTCAATTTGCATTACGAGTGGCAATTATTACTTCAATTTGCTATCCAGTTCACTACGCAATGCGCGATGTTAACTAACTAGTTCATCACAAGTTCACAACTGATAACAATAATACTCCAAGACTCCACTAAGAGATTAGATTGTGTCATATAACCACTTGGGCTTGTTCAATGTGTAACCCGAGATCAAAATTCCCCCCCATTCATCGTTGCATTATTATGGTTTTAAAGTCTCAAACTATAAACCATGTTAGGTGTGGGAGCCTCCACAAGTATGGGGAGTGGGAGACTCACCCCATTTTGTTGTGTGATCCACATGAGTGTCTCATCTCTTTGTCGAACCTCCACAGGTTTAGAGAGTGGGAGGCTCGCCCCACTTTGTCATATAATCCACAAGGGAGTCTCGTCCTTTTGTGTGAGACAAAAATGAATGAAAGTTATTGTAAAAAATAATAAGATATTGTGTCATATATTGAGTACAAGAGGGAAAGAGGGAGAGAGGGAGTCTGTCGTTGCCAAAAACCTACATCGTCACACCTCTCTTATCAAGAGCCTTTTTTTCTTCAATTTTTAATTGATATTCTTTATAGTTTGTGCTATTGAGTAAGTATGCATTTATCTCCATTCACAAGTTCATGTCGATGTATTTTGTCAATACGATTTAACAGATAATGTGTTTCTCTAGGAGGGGTCTTGTTCTTAATATGTTTTTTTAAGGTGTTTCTAGTTTGGACACCATAGATCGTGTTTTAAATCAAGTGTTGTTACAGTTATTGAACCCTAAACCCTAACCACATGAAAATTGATATGTGATACAATCCTCTCCTTCAAGTGGTTATGATTTTCATTGTAAGCGAGTTAATATCTCTGATGGCGATGTTACAGTTTAATTAGATCTCCACTTTGTAATAGTACAGAAAGTTAGTTTGGTTGACATGTGATTTAAACATCATTGCAATAAATTAGTTATAGCTAGATGATGACTCTAATCGCTGCTAGACGTTTTCTCAATGATTGGTTTAAAAGAAAAACAATAAAAAGAGAAAAAAATACACTCCAACCCAACAAGCACATGGGCTTTAGTTGCCCAGGCTAAACCCTGATTCAGCTTATCCTGGCCCATCAGTAGGGAATTGTAGCGGCGGTAGCCCGCAGAAACCAACTATTTCTCCGCTCGCAAACCCTAGTCAATCCATCTATAAATACAAACGGCTGCTTCTGTTTACCCCATCTCTCACATCTGAGCCGCCAGCTTCAAATCAAATGCTCTGAATTTCCATTAGGTGTGTGGACCAAGTCTGTGTTTTATCTTAATTTGATTCTGTTTTCCAAGATTCAGAAGTTCATATATAGATCGCTGTGACGACTCACAAATTTTCAAGCTCAACAGACCGGATTGCGGGCTTCTCCGTTAACACGGGGATTCTCGCGTGTCGATAATCCCGCTGAACTGAGCGATCTTTCTCTTATGATTTTTCTTTGGATTTTGTTTTTAATTTCTTTTGGATTTGGTGCTATGATGATATCAAGCTCCCTCTTCTGATTTAAATCTGAAGACACGGCTGGCAGAATCGAACCTAATTATATTGCCGGCTCTGAGCACTCTCTTTTTCCTCAATGAACTGTTTTTCCTATTTTCCTATTTTTAACCTGTTTTAGGCATAAATGTATTTTCTAATTCATTGTTTATTTTCAGATTTTTGCGATGAGGTTACCAAAGCTCCCTCTTCTGATTGAAAGCTGAGGACAATGCTGGCAGAATCGAACCTAATTTAATTGCCGTCACTGAGCAAAACTGTTTTCTTTTTTTTTTGTTTTAGTTTTGTTTCATTAAAGTTTTTGATGAGGATGAAGCTATATCTCAAATTCCAACACTTGGACTGAGAATTTTACATTCAAGTGATGCACTAAAGATTATGCGGCTGAATCACATCACTCTGCACTTTTAAGTCATTTCATTTATTTTTTCAGAAGCTTTCGATCATCAAATGATGATATTATCAATCAATCTTAGGACACCTTTGGACGCAGTTTGCTGCGGATGAAAATAAACTTTTTTCTGATGATGGTCTGATTTTCAATTTTGTTTGTTAAGCACTTTGGTTTCTAACTTTAAAAAAAATTTGCTTCGTGTCTGAAATTGCATATATACACTATGGCCACTGAATTTACTGAATTTCATGAGACATCATTTTCTCATAATTACGATGAAGAGAGTTTTTGGAAACCAGCAAACGCATCCTTGTTTTTTTGTCAAGTTGCACCGGAAATATTTTATAAGCTCTTATCGAATGTTCAATTTATAAAAGCTTTTTTAGAAGGTGCAAAGAGCAAATGCTGAGTTAACTCTGCGGCGGCCAGACAACCGTTGAGATGGATCCACAGATTTCTGCTCTGTAATGGCAGTCGTCTACTAAATCCATCTCAAATTTCATTATTTTCTCATGGATAATGTAAAACACAGTCTTGAAATGAAATGCATTTAAGGTTTTGCCCCTCATGTAGAGGTTTAAGAATAACTACACCCAAGGTCTCAAAGATGATTTGCTTCATAAAAACCATCTGCACAAAAGAATGGAGTCTCAGGCCTTTCCATAAGCTTTATGGAAAGTCCTCAAGGTATTTGCTTTAAATGTTATAATTTTTTATAAAATTTAAATATTGTATTTTATAAGTTAAAATAAGTAATAATATATATTGGAAGGTGAAAATATAAAAATATATGATATAAAAAAATATTTTTAAAAATTTTAAATTTTGTATGTAATTAAAAAAAGGTAAAGTCTTAGGAAAGAATGTCTTTCCATAGGCTTATGGAAAGATGATGTTTGATTAGAATAATAAAAGGTAAAAGGTCTTAGTTGCAATATTAAAGTTTTAGTATGAAACATATAATAGTTATAAAATTTATAACCCGGTTCATGCAACATGAAAATTTTATCTTAATTTCTTTTAATTTACACTTTAAACCTTGGTCTTTCTATAATTTATGGAAAGACCGTCTTTCAAGAGACGGACTCTTAAAAAAATGTAATATATAAGGTAAGAAATAAGTGGCATGTCCATGAATTTATGGACAGGCCGCTTGTCAGGAGATCCACTCCAAAAGAATTAAAAAACATTTGGGATATAACGGATAAAACGATACGTAAAAACACAAATCATTCGACAATAATAATTTTTGTTCGAAGCAAAAGTTTCTTTGGGCATTGCTATATCACGCCCTGTATTTTACTAGTTACGCCCTAATACGTATGTATATGTATAATACTAATATTAAGATTTTAAAATAAAACAAAAATCAACAACAAAAATTTAAAATCAAAATCAAAATAAAAATAAAAAACAAAATAAAAAACAAAACAAAAACCGCAGCCGCTCTGTGCGCCACCACCGCGCCGCCGTGCTCCACCGCCGCGCCGCCGAGGGCCACCGCGCGCCGTCGTGTCCCGCGCCGCCACCGCGCGCCACGCCGCCGTGCGCCATCGATCTCCGCCGCTACGTGCTCCAGCGCCGCCGCCACCACCACCTATTTCTCTTCTTCTTCGTCTTCTCCGGCGGTCCTAGCCCCGCCGCCGTCCTACCTTCTCCTTCGCCTCGTCC
The DNA here is from genome assembly GCA_037428765.1 of Rubia yunnanensis. Taxonomy (NCBI): domain Eukaryota; kingdom Viridiplantae; phylum Streptophyta; class Magnoliopsida; order Gentianales; family Rubiaceae; genus Rubia; species Rubia yunnanensis. The sequence continues at coordinate 153,919,302 of CM075061.1, read as the reverse complement.
CCGCCGCTCCTCCTCCTTCGTCCTCCGTCTCTCCTCCTTCGTCGCCGTCGATCGAAGCTAGCCCCGTCGATCGAAACCCTAGCCCCTCCGTCTCTCCTCCTTCGTCGCCGTCGAGCTCCGCCATCCTAAACCCGTCGAGCGAAGCTAGCCCGCCATCCTCCATCGTCCTCGAGGGAAACCCTAGCACCGCCGGCGGAGAAAGGGAGAAGTGGCGGAGAACGGGAGCCCCGGTCGCGCTGAGGGCGAGGAGAACGGAAGGCGCGCTCGCGCCCGGACCGTGGCGAATGGAACCGGCGCCCGTCGCGCCCAGGCCGTGGCGATTGGGAGAGCCTCCGGCTCGCGCTTGGATCGTGGCGAACGGAACCGGCGCCCGTCGCGCGAAGGCCGTGGCGAACGGATCCGGCGCCCGTCGCGCCCAGGCCGTGGCGACCGGGAGAGCCTTCGGCTCGCGCTCGGACCGTGGCGAACGGAACCGGCGCCAGTCGCGCGAAGGCCCTGGCGAACGGGAGAGCCTCCGGCTCGTGCCCAGGCCATGGCGAATGGGACACCTCCGGCTCGGCGGCGGTTTGACTCGGCCGCGCGCTCGGCGGCGACGTCCGGAAGCGGCGGCGACGTCCGGAAGCGGCGGCGGCCGGCGGCGGCGCGGTGGCACCGGAGCAAGGCGGAGCCGGAGCAGCAATTAAATTACTAATAAATTAAATTAATATTAATTAAATTTAAATTGAATTAATTAAATTAAATTAAAAATACATATTGTATATAAAACAGTATAAATACAGGGCGTAACTAGTAAAATACAGGGCGTGATATAGCAATCCACTTTCTTTGGGTTAAAAGCATTTCGACACAAACGGTATCCCAATCTCAGCAACAGCGAGTGTTTGAAAATATTCAGAGTAAAGTGCACAGAAAACTCTATGTAATTGACAAAGATGCATATAAAACTTTGTAATAATTGAAAGTCTAATATAACCTTAGAAGTTGAGGTTATGTGTAAATATAAGGGTACAATACTGATATGACTCTATGTTTGAAGGTATATGCTAATATGACCGTGTGAAGTTGAAAAGTGTTATTGTAGCCCTATGTTTTGTATTAGAAGTGCTATTGTAGTCCTGTGTTTTGCATCAGAAGTGTTGATGTAACCTTTTGGCACTATTCTGGAGTTGACTTAGTAGTTTCCAGCATTGACCTAAATTTAAAAGACTAAACTACCCCTCGTATTAAAATTACAAAGAGAAAAATACCCTAGGATTCTTCTTCCTTTTCACCACCACCGCTATCACCACTGAGCTACCACCACCACCATCACCATTGCCACCACCATCACCACTGTCGCTCCACAACCACTATCACTGCTGCTCCACCACTACCACTGCTAGAAACACAAAAAATTAGAAATCATCGATCATCAACATCGCCCACCGATCAACAAAGAATCACAAATCAAAACTCAAACAAACACAGAAAATCAGACAAAGAAACACAAATTGAAAAACTCATAAATACAAATTGAAAAACTAAGGGCACATCGGACGAAGACTCCATCATCACTCCATCATCACTCCACCACCACCGCCGCTCCACCACCACCATTACCAATCAACGGAAACACTAGCCCACAGCTCTTCCCTAACCACCGATTAAACCCTAGCCCCGCCGGGCAACGAGCCCATCCTGCCGTCGCATATCACTCGTCCTCACCGGGCCGGCGCCCAGCCCAACCCAAACCTCATCGTGAAAATATTCATGCCAGTCCTAAGCCTCGCCAAAGGAATCGAGGACGGAGAAGAAAAGAGAAGAAGAAAATGGAATCGGGGAAAGAGAAGATCGAGGAAGGAGAAAAAATGGAGGAAGAGGAAGGAGAGGAGAAGAAAATGGAATTGGGGAAGGAGAAAGAAGAAAATCGAGGAAGGAGAAGAAAATCGAGGAAGGAGAAGAAAATCGAGGAAAGAGAAGAAAATCGAGGGCATAATTGTCCTTTTAATTTTTTTAATTTTTATTTTTAAAACAGGTGTATAATAGTCATTTTATGTATTTCCGGCCAAATTCAGGCCTTCAGGGTTATATTAGCACATTCTAGCAAAACACAGGGTTACAATAACACTTTCCAACTTCATAGGTCATATTAGTACAAACCCTCAAAACATAGGGCTATATGAACACTTTACTCTAAATACAAACTTCTCCGGCAGATTTCGATCGGAATTGGGTGAAAGACTAGTTGGCCCCTTTGTGAATTCTGTATAATCGCCAAACTTCAATCACGCTTTGCACTTTCGTCGATTTTTCAGTGCTTGGCTGAGCGGTGCCGGAAATGGTGACCGATGGTGGTAGAGGTGGGTTTAGGTGGTGGAGGAGGGAAGAATTGGCGTAGATGGAAAGGGGTTCATCATCTTGATTTCTTCAATATTGGGTTTTCAGGTGGCGGGGGAACTGAACATGGGTGTGGTGGTGGTGGTGGCGGGGCTCGAGTTCATAATGATGAGCGGAAGGGGCTTGTCTGAGAGTGGTGGCGCATTTTTCCCTCGCTCGTGTCTGGCTGCTCGAAGATGGGGCAGTGCTGGGCCTCCGGTTTTGATGGTTGTGCACGGGTTGAGTGGGTTTGGTGTTTCAGACCTCCGATGGGGTGCACGGCTGAGCGAGCGATGCTGCTCAGTTGCATGACGTCTGGACTCGTCGGATCTATTGCGGACGGTGGCAAGCTTTGGGCGGAGACGAGTGGAACTCCAACAGCTTGTGGCATGCGCTGCCGTGAAGACCTAGTGGGGCTTGGGTTCTATAGTGGCGGGGCTCATGCTCTATGGTGGGGGACGAGGATGTATGGTGGTGGGTTTGGTAGCGGCAAGGAAAGAACGGTGTTGGCGAGGCTTTGGTGGTGGTGGCTTTTTTTGGCATTAATGAATGCATAATTGTCCTCATATAAGGCTTGGGACATAAGGGTATTTTAGTCTTTTCAAGTGGTTCAATGTCCAAAATTTGTTAGTCAATGCTGAAGTCATGGCCAGAGGGTTATATTTGCACTTTCTTTCAATAGTCAGAATTATATTTGCACTAAGAACAATTGAGGGTTATATCTGACTTTCCTCAACATATAGGGTTATATTTGCATATTAGCCAATTATATAATTGAAATTTGAGCAAAGTGCACATATAAATGCTGGGGCATCTGAATTTTTTTAATGATATTCAAGAAAGGGGAATTCTAGAAAAAATCATAAAATTAGAAGAACTCCTCGTCTTGGAGGAAATAATTGAAGAATACTCGAAAACACATCAGATATATCCTCGTGATAATTGAAAGTGCAAATATAATTCTACATATTTAGGTTATGTTCAAATATAATCTTTTCCAGTGGTTTGAGGTCGGATTTAATTGAAAATACTATTTTATATTTTTAAAATAAAATAAAAAAAACAAAAAATAAAATTGGTGAGTTTTAACCTCCATCCAATTTACTTTAATGCTGCCCCGCCGCTCCATTACCAGGCCATTAAACCATATGGTAGGGTACAAGAAGAGCAGCAGTGAGCCCATTTGAGAATTCGTTTCAAAGACCCAATCTTTGGTAATATTATCCCAATCCCAATACTGAAGAGTGAGGCATCCTAACCTTAAACCATGCAAAATTTGTTCATGAGAATGTGTTTTTTCTTCTGGGTTTTTGTTTTTGTTGGATTCTCGGCGAATCCCTCGGCGAATCCCTCTCAAGTTGCATTATTATGGCTTTAAGTCTCTGTATACCCCGTGTTAGTGTGGAGTCACACTTTGTGTGAGCCATGTGAGAGTCTCACCTCACCTCACCTTACCTTTATGTGAAATACAAGAGAGTCTCACCCCCTTTGCGCGAAGCACCATAAATAAACCGTGGTGGTGGAAAAAAAACCTACCCACTCACTAAATTTCCATACCCGCAAAAGATAAATTCCTTGCACTAACTAGAACTTAAATGATACTTCTATAAGAAAAAGGTAAGTACTCCCTCCGTTCCAGGGAAATTTGCACATAATATTTTTCATGGTCTCCAAAAAATATTTTTCACTGTAAATATATGCAATTACGTATAATAATGGTACATAAAAAAATATTTTTTGAAACTACATGTTACGACAAATCTAACAATATCACTTACGATAATATTATTGTTCATATATCTATTCAAATATGTGATCGTTTGACAACTTTGACTGCCAGACAGTAAATGTGCATATTCGATTGGGACGGAGGGAGTAATAAATAACTATTAATTTATTATGGATTGAAATCGATGGGTATATAATAGGCGAGTGAGTGAAGCAGTTGATATATCCATACTTTTTTTGTTAAAAAAAAATCAATCATTCCAATATGCTGGAAAAAAATGCCCAACGATAATTACAATGAGTGGAAATGATATATCACACTTATTTGACAACAAATCTCACACTTATTCAATAACAAAAAAATGAATTAAAATAAACTATTATTCCCATCTCCCCTAATAGAAAGATGGAAAAAAAAACTTCAAGAAGAAGGGCTGCGGCTTGAAGAGGGCTGCGGCTTGGAGAAGGTTGATGTATCCATACTTTATCTATTAAGTACGGCGATTCAAATATTAATTTTATCCATATTTATGTTCCATTCCAACTAAAACTTTATCAATTTTCTTCCTATTAGAATGAATGTATTAAAATTCGGCCGACTATTATCTCAGTTAACCACTAGTGTAAGATTTGAACTAGGAGGAGAGTGGCTGTACAAAGAGGAGTGATGCTTGAAATTGTGACAACTATTAGCCTAAAACATCATATACTCCGTAAAAGAATTTTTCTGGAAAATTTAATCTCTGAATAGTGACATCTGCTAGCCTGCATTCTGGACAATGTTAGTAAATGAGGATAATGGGCATACACATAGATGATGTTGGCTGGACAATGATGCAAGCTGAACTGGTATTGGAAAACATGTCAAGGTTGAGTATGTATCATCTGTCACAAAGGAAACGCCGTCTCACAATCAAGTTTATCCTTTCATTCCGCACAAACCAAAACCCGCATTAACTCTATTTGGAGACCTGGTTCTGAAAATAGCCGACTCAAAATATTCCATCCACTCAAAGTTTCCCTCCTTTCCACATTAACGCTTTTCTCCCATGTCACAAAATAACAAAACCGAGATTAATCCCCAAAAATGGATATAAGCCACAGCCAATCACGTCTACACACGTAGCAAGCCAGTCAATTTTCCCACCATTTCACTATTTCAGCAATCATGAATTCACACATCCTCACTCTCCTCTCTGTCTCGTCTCACTCAACCGCTTCTGATTTCTCCCCGTTTAATGTGAGAGCGATTCCCCGCACCGGCGATGCTTTGTACGGGGAGGATACTGGCGGCGTCGCACTGTCGGACGCCGTTTCCACCGCCGCACGGTTCAACCGTCGATTGCTCTCGGAGATACAGTCTAACAACTCTCAGATCAGGTCATAAATGGCGGTGCGCGGCCTCGGATGCAGCCGAATCCTCTCCGCTCGCGCCTTCGGTTGACACCGAATCGTCAAGCGCCGTGGGGTGAGTGCGTGCGTGTTTTTGACTTTTAGCGATCGTTTAATTTTACGCCGTCGCGAATTGACTAGTGATCTTCGGATTCTTTCCGAATGCAGGTTTTGTATAATTGAAGGACCGGAGACGGTTCTGGACTTTGCGAAAATGGAGTTGCAGGAGATTCGAGAAAATATTCGCAGTCGCCGCAACAAAATATTTTTACAGATGGAGGAGGTTAGTCATATATATTGTAAGAGTTCATTTTCATGCTAGCGTTTTATTCGATGATTGATCAGAGATGTTTAACTTCTTCGATTTGTCTAGGGCGAAGCACTGTTAGTTTATATGCTTTTGATTTTTGAGAGCTTCTAATAATAGTGAAATATTTCTAAGTAGTACCGCTGTTCTTGCTGTATGATTCTCTATGCTATACGATGGATAGGATGCGTGGTGCTAAGATCGACCTTGTACGTTTACTTAGGGGGAGTTGAGTTTTCTATGCCTGACCTGTTTTAAATAGCGAGTTGATTTTCCCATTTGAGATTGGAGCATCTGAATGGCGTTGTTTCAGTGTTTCATGATATCGAGTTGGTTTGACATAAATTTTGATTATAGTGTTATTTTGTTAAGGTTTTGCATGTTTATGCTCTTACCTTCAAAGTTGTGTAGGTTCGCCGGCTAAGAATACAGCAGCGGCTCAAACGTGCTGAGCTTGGGATTGCAAAGGAAGAGCAGGAAGCTGAACTTCCTAATTTCCCGTCTTTCATTCCGTTCTTGCCTCCTCTGGTAAGCTTTATTTTGGTGGCATTTTATTCTTTTTTCAGTTGGTTATGTGGTCAGATCAGTGTTTTATTGATGAACAAAATGATAAAATGTGGTTTTATTCTCTTATATTGTTCTAGCTCTTTTAAAGAACTAGGTTAAAATATTGATTTTCGCTTCCATGAAGTAACCAAGATTTGTCTTCTTGTGGTTTATACAGAACTCATCTAATCTGCGGGTATACTACGCTACATGTTTCTCTCTGATTGCTGGATTCATGCTTTTTGGAGGACTTCTCGCTCCAACTGTAAGTTATCTTATGCTGTCCCCGCTAATTTGAAAGTTGTAGCAAGTAAGGCACTTGGATTACTGCTTCTTGTATGATATTTTTATGTCTATCATGATATAAGCAATCTTTGTAGGTATATCAATATTTGTAATGGTACCTAGGCTTCATGTCTACTCCAGATTACGGATTGGCATTTCGTTTCTTTTCATATGTTTATGAAATTTTGGCGTGGATACAAGGAAAGAGGAGTCCCAGGCTTGCATATAAAAGTAGATTCCGTATAATGTTAAGACATTGAATAACATAGATTTTTGGTAAAATCTCAACATCGTCCTTTCAGCTATGCATTGCATATTTTCAGATTTATGACAAGTTGGTCATACCAAGAGTGAATTTGTACATGCAGTTTCAGATTTTTAGGCTGCAAAATTGATTTTGTTGCGTAATGCTTATATGTTTGATCCCTAATGTTGGATTAGGTATTTAAGCAGAACCCTCGATCCTATGACGTTGTTTTTCACCAAATTCTGCGAACTACTGGTTCTTGTTATCTCACTAGATTGCAATCTTATTTCCATTTTATTCAGTTGGAGCTGAAGCTGGGAATAGGAGGAACATCATATGCTGATTTTATTACTAGTCTCCATCTACCCATGCAATTGAGGTACGTCCAGTGGCTTATGATTTTGATTATTTTCTTGTTACTGAATCACTGATAATGTACTGCAACCTTTAAATATTGTCGAATTTGTCCTAAATTCTTGTGCTCATTCATTATTCCTGAACAAATCCTTGCTGCAATTTTTTGTAATGGATTATAACTTAAATTTTTTATTCAAATTCAGTCAGGTTGATCCTATTGTAGCTTCCTTTTCTGGAGGAGCAGTTGGAGTAATTTCAGCCTTGATGGTTGTTGAAATAAACAATGTTAAACAACAGGAGCAGAAGAGGTGCAAGTACTGCCTTGGAACAGGTGATGTCTTGAATATTCATTGGCATGCTTGAGTGATCAATAATTTTGGTTGACTGTTCTTTGTTTTTGAGCCACACTGACATTGTTGTATATTTAGGGTGTCTCACTTGAATGGTTTACTCTAATTGAACTGATTTTATGATCCTCTGTGTGGTGAATCTCGTTTCTAAGAAATTCTCTCTATCGCTCTCCTTTTAATTTCCGTGACATCAACTCTTTCTGAGACAGAGCCAGACAGTTTGATTTGTTTTTTTAACACTCCATGCTGCAGGGTATCTTGCTTGTGCTCGCTGTTCCAGCAGTGGTTCTCTAGTCCTTATTGAACCAGTTTCAGCCCATAACATTGGGGATATGCCTCTCTCTCCTCCTAAAACGGAGAGATGTTCCAATTGCTCTGGATCTGGAAAGGTACAACACATTGACTCTCATAAATTATTTAGCATGTGCCTACCACTTTCATATGGATATATCACTGAAATTATATGTCAAGGAAGATGATTAGGCCTGGTTTGATAGGATAGATGAATATGAAATTCACAATTTGTGCTTCCCATTCTGTCCAACGATCAGCATAAAATATAATTTTTTCTCGTTTAAGTGAGTGTTTTAGGGGTTTTATTCTTCTCCATATGATTGATATCTCAACCCAAAGAATGCCTTTCAGACTCATCATGGAGTTGGATAAGGGATCTGCTAGTAAGAAAAATGTTATTACGGACCATATTGTAGGAATTAAATGAGCTTCCGCAATAAGAATCTTGTCAAAATTTGGTGATAGGAGCTATATTTTCTCTGTGATGTCCCCTGTAAAATTCAGTACTTAATGAATCTAATTATATGGATAAAAACTTCTTATTTTAGGGAGAAGAAATTTGACTAACCGGCTAAAACTCAAAAGATATTTGATGCTTTTAACTGATCTGTGATCAAAGTGATTCATATGTTCAGGTTTCTGAAATTGCATCCGACACTTCTGTTTTCCTAAACTCTTCCCACTAAGCAAAATTAAGTTGCTTTAGTTCAGAACAAATGGTCCTGGTGCAATGATTATATTTTTTCTGAAATATATTTTTGTGTGAATTTACTTTTAGCAGGAGGTTTTGTTAAGCTTTTATTTCAGCCGGGTGCCATTTTACTATGCAGGTCATGTGCCCCACATGTCTATGTACAGGAATGGCAATGGCGAGTGAACATGATCCAAGAATTGATCCTTTTGATTGATGCTGGCTTTTCTGTGCAGTTATACACGAAGGGTTAGTTTCTCTTCTAACTGCTAGTGATCTATTTATTTGTTGGTCGGTGATTTTATATCGTTCTGTCTCATATTTATGTTAAAAGGACTTCGTTGTCAACTTTGTCTTGGCACATTATCTGAAATCCACCTATTGGAAATTTGTGGAGAGATATCCTGTAGAAATAAATTTATACGAAGAAGAAAACCACAGAGTGCGGCAGTGAGCTGCAAAGCTTTGACACCTTTGTTGTTACTCTTTCTTGTTCGGTCACGATTTCTTTTTCCATGCTAAGAGCTCTTGCTCTTTCTTCAGTCTTTATTAATTTACTGAAAAAAGGGCTTCCCCAAACTTAAAATCCCCGGGTTCCATGAATTTTCTGTTTGAATAACCAAGGCAGAGTCTGGCAGACTCCAAAACGGTTAAAACTACGTCAAGCTTCCCTCCGTCAAAATCAACAAGGAATGCTCCCTCCACCCCATGTAAAGAGTTCACTTGGTAGAAGGGACAACTTTTCATGGAAAATTACAATGTGAAACTGATCCCTTCCGCAAGGTTCATATTTTCCATTTTCATTTGTCCCAACCAAAACTTCCTATTTATTTTGAGATGAAATTTATTCCTGAAATTTAATCATCTTATTTCAAATTTTTATTTTTCCTGTCTCATTGACATGCATAAATGTCCGTGCAAAAAGAAAATAAAACTGAAAGGATGGAGTATATGATTATAGTAGCGATGGCTTTTATTTTTGAAAACCATCTAACCATCTAACCACCTTACTTTAAAAATCGTATTTTTTATCCCTATACCACGAAATCTTTTTATTTTTTATTACTACGTAATCCTTCTATGTTAACTGATGAACTGAATGCTATTGATAAATCCTTATCAATAAATACTATCGAGTTCATTTTTATTTTCAATCAGATAACACATTTATTATACAATTTCTTCTTTTATCGTTTCTCAGTATTATTATTGCACTGTTTTATTTTACACCGAATAATCGTTAGACGTGATTATTTAATAATTGATGTAATTGAAGGTGTGATATGATGTTTGTTATTATTTATTGTAACGAGATTCTATAACTTTAAAAAACTTTTAATAATATATAAATAATTATAATTTGAGTCTAAAATAAGGTATAACCGACTATTATTATTATCATTATATATTATTTCTCCTTCCTTTCTACCAACTTAGCAAAGCACAAGCGAGAATATGTTGGAAAATATAAAGATGAAAGGAGATTTCATGTTTTGTCTTGTCTCATTTACATACCAAACTTTTAAAGGAAAAGTGTGTATATATGTATTTCACATAACTAATATACCATTTTGATAATTCAAAGTGTCAATATTCCTAGATTTTAAGTGAAAGTACAAACATACTCATTTCAACAAATTCAGGCCAGAATTTGAAAAAAAAAGCTATTTTATCCCTATGAGAAAAAAAGAAAAAAGAAAAGGAAATATGATGAATTTACTATTATATTCTTAATAACCCTAATCTTCTTTCTCCTCTTCCCTTCTTCTCCTTTCTTCTCTCCCCCATAGCTTATTTTCTTCTTCTTCAGCAATTTTTCCAGCAAACTTACTTCACGGCGTACCCTAATCGCCTCGCATAGCTGTTCGTTACTCGTTAACACCGTTCACTTGCCGATGTCGTTCAGATCTATGATGTGAAGTCGTTCCTTCCTCTCTGACACCGTTTGCTCGTCGACGCTGTTCAGATCTATGATGTGATGCCGTTTGTTCCTCGCCCAAGCTGTTTGTTTGTTCACGAGCAGTTCAATCGCCTTGTTCGCGTCGCCTTGTTCGTGACGTCGGTCAATCATGCGACCTTGTGAGGGTAGTGGTGGGGGTTGGCTGGTGTGGTGGTGGTGGGGGCTGGATGGACTGGGTGGTGGTGGTTGTCGAGTTGGAAAGCTTATTAAAAAGAAAAATTGGGTGAGGCAGGAGGGGGTGGTGGTGGCTGGCTGGAGAGGGTGGCCTGGCGGTGGAGGTGGTGGTTGAGGGTAAAATTGTTCCAACACTTATAGGTTTTAAGTTGGAGGATATTTTAGTTATTTTGATATACAGTTAATGTTGGTCAATGCTAGAAATAGTATTTTGGACTATATTGGCACTTTATTACTTACTCGGTTGGGCATGATCCCAACTTTTAAAGACGAATTCAACGACCAAACCATTATTAGACTACAAACACGTTCAGTTTGTTTTGAGGATCAGATTTGAATTGAATTTAAATTGTTTTCTTTGCTCGAAGTCCTAAATCAACTCGTGATTGTTTTCATCTATGGAGTCGGTTGTGATTTGGGATTTGTTCAACTCGTTCTCATTAAAGCTTTTCGCAAGTTTAAGTCAAGTTCCACACATTCAACTGAAAGCCTACAAAAAAAACTTAGAGCAAAATGCATATATAACCTTACATAATTGATGAAGGTGCAAATATAACCGTGCGATAATTGAAAGTGAAAATATAGCCTTAGACATTTAGGTTATGTGCAAATATAATATTTTTTGGCAATTTGATTTCGAAATTAAGTGAAAAGACAAATTTTCCCTGCCAAAAATAAAATAAAAATAAAAAAGAAATCGATTATCATTTCCCCATTTTTTAGCCCTTAAATTCTTCAGAATCCCTCCCTGCTTCTTCTTTTACTCCTTCCGGCACCTCTCCTTCTCATTGTTTCTTTTTTCTTCAACCACTTCCTTTTCTCCTTCCGACACCTCTCCCCTCCGCCAGTAGCTCACTTCTTTCCTCTCCAGATCCGGATTCTCCTCGCCATTGGTTTCAGATGACGGTGTACGGTCTCTTCCCCATGGAGAAAGAAGGCACTGATCAACACTGCCTCTTCCCCACCCAAGCTACCGTCACAGGGCTGAGCTTCCCGATGCCGGTGTGTACGTCGCCAGCGGAAGCTTACGAGTGCGCGGCGAAAGCGGCTCTGGAGTTCTTCATCACCGGTGTCGGCTGTGTCTCTGCTTCAGGCCTCACACTGCCACCTCCACCTTCACCTCTATCTCTACCGCCGACGGCGAGTTCTACTCCCAAGAGGAAGATTTTTTGTTTTTTCCCCAAAAGTTGAAATCAATGTGGTTCTTCGTTTTCAAAAGATTTTGTTTTTTTCTGGGTGTGGTGAGTTCTGATGGTGTGGCGGTGAACGGCGATGGTAGTGGTGGTGGTGCGGGTGGTAGTAGTGGGGCGGGGTTGACGGGTTTGATGTTGTGACGAGTGTGACGAGTGTGACGAGTGTGGTGGTGAGCGGCGGTGGCCGTGGTGGCAGTGAGGGGTGGGCTGATGGTGTGGTGGTGAACGGCGGTACCCGGGAATTGCCATTGGAGCATGCTGAGCAGGGACCAAGAAGATAAGGCTATTTTTGTCTTTGTCTTTTGTTTTTTGCCAACAGAGGATTTTGGTCATTTCCGGTCGATCAATGGCCGAAAATGGCCAGTCAATGTCGGAATAATGGCTTTTAGGGTTATATTTGTACTTATCTGTAATAGTTAGGGTTATATGTGCATCGCATGCGCCCATTTTCTTCATCCCAAGCTGCTCTTCTTTCGCCGCCGCAGTTTTTCGCCACGAGCTCGTCGATTGTAGCGCTCCTCCGCCACGAGCTCGTCGTCGTTGTCTCTATCGCAGCGTCGCCGGGAACGTCGCCGTGTAAAGGACCAAAGAACAGAGCATTGTCATCGCATCACCTCCACCAAATTCTCTGCCAGATTCGATGCGCCTCAACTATGTCGGATTCGATGCGCCTCACCTATGTCGGATTCGATGCGCCTCGCTTCCGTCAAATTCTCCGTCTGCTGCTCGTCGTCAGAATCAGCTGATCGAACAGTGGTGGACGAAGAATTGCCTAAGAAAGCTTTGCACAACAGCGCCCTTGCAGTGGAGGAAGAAACGTCGGCGATGAAACCCTAGCTCCGCCGGTGAGGTTTAGTTGCGATGCAAATGTGAGATTCCGGCATTATCCGGCTGTTTAAGTGGTGTTTTCGCTAGAGCGGCGTAAAATCGGCGAAAACCGGCAGTCAGAGGTGATTTTCGGTGGAAGGAGGTAGTTTCCAATCGGGATCTGAAAAAATGAAAATGAAAATTCTGGATATTTTGGTGATATATGTAGTATTTTGATAATTGCACAGAAGGTTCCTAGATTTATCAGCAATTTTTTTTAAATCTCATCCCAAATAAAACTTCTTATAATTGCACAATTATCCCCAACCAAAACTTTAGGCTACTTAAAGTAAGAGTTTGTGAACTAACACTCCTTCAATCCCAACTCTTTCTGCAGAAAGAGAAATTGGAACAAATTTTTTTATTCAAGTGAAATGTCTCTTTTGCCCTTCACACCTCCTGCAACCACCATCTCCAGCAACCTTCTCCTTCAACCATAACCAAAAACCACCACCTTCTCTTGCAATCTTCTTCTTCCACCGTAAGCAAATACCATCGAAACCATGTTCGAAAACAAATCAAAACACAACTTGACGGAAACCCAGAAACAAAACTCCGACGAAAACCCAGAAACGAAAGGAAATTCTGACGCCGCTGCAATCTCTGTCGTGGAGGCTTGGAGTCAGGCTGAATCAGGCCAACCTTTAGCTCCATAACCCACCACCACCATCTCTACCACCACCAAATTCCCCGTCTTAATTCCTCCAAGGCGGAGGGAAGAGGAGGGCGGAGGTTGAGCGGAGGCAGGGCGGAGAGAGGATCGAGTAAGGTGGGTGAGAGATGAGGATGAAGGTGGAGATAGGGCGGAGGAAGGGTAGAAGGTGGAAAGATGGCGGAAGGGAAGAGGATGGAGGTAGGAAGAGTACAAAGGGCAAAGGTAGAGCGAAGGGAAGAGAAGGAGGTCGAAGGTCGGGCGGAGGCAGGACAGAGTAAGGTGGGTGAGAGAGGAGGATGAAGGTGGGTAGAAGGTGGAGAGATGGCGGAAGGGAAGAGGAGGGAGGCAAGAAGAGTACGAAGGGCAGAGGTAGGGCGGAGGAGGGCGAAGCAAGGCGGAAGGAGGGCAGAGTAAGGCGAAGGAGGAAGCAAGGTAGGAGTAGAAATTTTTAGGGATTATAAATGTGTGGTTGAGTGAATAATTGGGTTTTGAAAAACTTTGTAAATACTCCCTCCGGTCCACTAATAATGGCTCACTTTCCTTTTTTGGATGATTTTTTTATATTGGCTCCTTCCCCTTTTAGTAAATCCTAGATTTTTTTTATCCACACATTTTACTTTTTATACTTTCAATACAATCTCTATCATTCATTTGTTTTTTTGAAAAAATTTGTGCTCAAAAGTTGGGGCCATAATAAAAGAACCAGAGGGAGTACATAACTTTATTAAGGGCATATTTGGTAATTTAGATGACAAAATTTGCCAAATAGGGAAAGTTTTCAACTTGTGCAAAAATGATTGGGACAACCAAAAAAAGAAAATGTGCAGAAAAGGCTGGGACAGAGGGAGTATGGTAATATTGTCTATATAATTTTATTATATAAATGTTATTGAGTAGCTCCAGTCGAGCAACTCGCGTTCAAACAAGTCGATCTCGAGAAAGTAGTTTTTGTAGTTTTTCTAAACAACTATTTTCCCAGTTAGGCGCTTACGAATATCTCATTTTGTACAACCAGTTGCCATTTCCTCACAGCCTTAAATAAGTTCCACAGCTTTTCCAATCCCTCAATGTCAGCCTGCAGAGTTAACTATAATTTCTTGTATTGCTCTATCAACTGAGAAGCATGTAGGCGAGATGTAGGGGTCACCGTGCATCCTAAACTCTGTAAATATGCCACCTGCAACCAAAAATAACATTTGTGTAGTTGGGAATGTAGGGGTGGGAGGCCAAATTGTATTGGTAATGATATGCCTCTGCAGTTTACATATCTAAGCAGTTTTGTTTTAATGGTTGCCCAAATTAGAGGGCGGACAGTTTTGAAGGAAGAAACCTTTCATAATAAGGATCACTCCCGCCCAAGAGACATTTAAAAACAATCTGCTAGTGAGATTATACAAAATGGGAATGTTTATCGTCTATACAAGATATCTTGTAATTGGGTCTTTGCATACAGTTTTATTCTGAAATATTCGACAGACTTTATACTAACTCCTGCCTTTTGTATTTCAGGTATGTAAGTAGATCTATGCTAATTACATGAAGTATCAGGCACAAGATCAAACTGAGATGATGTGGTATAATGATTGCAGTTATACTACACTAAATTATGCTCGCAATTTAACTGTGCTGGGTTTCAATGGAAAAATATACTAGCACAGGTCTTACTTTGATTTTTTTTTCTTATGTTCACTAGTTTGTAGATAGCTGGCAATATCTTATTTATCAGCTCTTGCTTCATGCATTTCTTAGAAAATATATAAAACAAAAATTTGTCGAGGTCCTGCTTTGAACATTTTGAGCTTCATATACACGCTGTAGATTATAACTCCATCGCCGTGCTAAAGTTTTATTTGAAGTATGTCGACGTTTAAATGGTATTGAAATCTTTAAATGGGTATAGTCATGTTCTCTTCCGAGGTTATGATAGTAGAAATTGACTAGATTCTCGTCCAACTGATTGCAATTTTTTAGAGCATTGCACTATGTTTCAATCTTTTTAAATTTTCACCAACAGGCTACCCAAAATAACCATGTACTGAGTATAAATTATAACGACACTCTTCTGTGTTATTAATTGAAAATCAATACATAGTCCAAAGACTTTATATTTACTTATTATAAAAATGATTCAACCACGAGAGCAAAGCAGATGGATAACTTTTGGATTCAATCTAAAGGGAAGGGGCAAACAACATTCCACAGGTAAATTTATGTTGTAGCGAAAAGATCAGTTACCTGCTTATCTGTAGGCATTGAAGAGCCCATCGAACTTTCAATCCGTTGTTTCTGAAAATGTTCCTGAAAAGGAAATGGAACAAGATTATGTGCAACACAGTTCCTCCATGAGTAACATGCGCCATTGAACTAAAAGCTCATGTACATTTAAAAAATAGCAGAATGAGCACATAACTTCAAGCAATTATCATTGTGCCCGACTCAATTCGGACTGAGCAAATCTCAAGAATGCGCCCATATAGTACTTCATACACGTTGAATTCCAAATGACAGCGTCTAAATTTCAGCTGAGTGCATGTAGTAGATATTGCTTATTAACATACTCAAACATGCTACGGCATGCTTGTCCCTGATATGCAGTCTGGAGGAAATTGAAATGGAAATCATACCTGTTTTTCTCTCATCAAGTAAGCACGCTGGTCTGCAGGAACTTGCTCCCACTTCAGAATCTAGTTGAGCAGAGAGATCTTTAATTAGCACAGATAGAAAGTAACGTGATCAGCGTAATCATGAAACATAGACTTACGGACATGGCATACTCGAGAGCTTCCTCACACTGTAAGCTGGACTTAAGGTTGCGCAAAACATCCTGAAGTTTTATTAAAAGTCAATTTTCTAAGCATTGAGAGTACGATAAAAGTTAATCACACTAACATTATTAATGTATACGTCCTTTGTAGAAAGACCAAGAAGAATGGCTGCATGGTTCAGCATCCATACTTTGAAAAGATAATTTCCAGAGATTATGAATTAATTTGTGTCAGACCATGACTACGGATGTTTCCGTTCTATGAAACAATACTCAGCCAAATGCAGACAGAAACAGGATGAAGGGCTCAAATCAGTACCATGATATCCATCAGAGGCACCTTTAGTCAAAATGGGACAATACACTACCACAAAAGAGTTGATAAGTATAGCTGTAGGTAACTTCGGTGGCTAGAAACTGAGAAGAACAATGTTTCCAATGTTCTATCAACTCCTTTTCTAGGGATACCTGTGATCAGGTTGAGTGAAACACCATTCTAGGAGGAACACTTAAAGTTATATGGGGAGCAGTACAACATTTACTTTGTTTGAGCGAACAGAAGCATCATGTAATAAAAAGAAGGAGAAAACATTTTAGTACCTTGCGATTGCACTTCTTGGCTCTCAGGCGTTCATCAATGACGAAGGAAACCTGTAATAAAATTAAATTAATGTTACACATATCGTTACAATGCATTGGACTATCGCTCACTATACTGCAACAAGGTACTGCAACAGCTCTTCTTTAGGATATCAGACATGGTGAAAAGGCAGCAAAAAGACAGAAATTTATGAATAATGAATCAATTGTCATTTCTTTTTATGTGGAATACAACACATTCATGGACCCAAATCATCTAAGAGAGGAAAGTACACAACCATACATGCACTTAGTTTTAAGTTTTTACTGCAGACAGAGAAACAAGACAATATCACCAGTAAAACCAAGATTTGACAATGTAGAGAGGGAGGGAGAAAGAGAGAGAGAGAGAGAGAGAGAGAGAGATTTTGCCTACGATACTAAGGAGATATCCAGTTTGATTGCAGAAGTAAGCTTTTTTTATTGCAAGTATTCTTCTTTAGACAAGTACTTTTAATGTTTACATCTTCCTATTGATCTTCACTCTACTTGGATTTAAGGAAACATACTAGCTAACAGAACTATAGAAGGTCAAGGCGTACTGAGATACCAAAAGAAAAATAGCAAGCTCTCAGTAAAAATAGCAACGTCAAGTACTTGAAAACAAATCGAAGAGAGAGCAAACAATATGCTAAAAATACCTTGTTCAGTAATCTCTTTGGATCTTGGAATGCAGCCTTTTTAGCCCACTGATGGAATATCTGAGATACAGTACTTCGGTCCTCCACATTGAATCTGAAAATATATTACACAGATCAATAAAAATAATAAGTTCTCAACACCACTTAGACTCCACTGTAGTCTTTCTCGCATATCTAGAGTATGGCAAGAATTGTCCAGAGAGAACCTTCTTAAAAAGACATTATTGTTACAAGACCCCATGAGCTCATTTAAGTCTTTGAATACTTCAGTGCACTGGTCATCATTGGGCATGACATTGGCTTCATCTGCTTCTGTTGTGGTGGTTGTGGCTGGCACCTCGGAAAATTGATGATTTTCTCTTTGAGGTTGCTGGTTATCTACTCGCAAACTTTGCAGACTTGGCTTTTCCTAAAAAGAAAAAAAGAAAACCGGCCTAAGAAAGTATGTAGTAAAAATTGATTCAGTTTTTGGGCTGAGCTCGTCGATAAAAATGAATCATTCTAAAGAGATTTGACATGGCGCAGTGTTCAAAAAGATCAGATTTTAAGATATCAAAGAACATGAGCTGTGGAACTTCACAGATATCAAACAACATTGAAATTTCAATTGAAGCATACTTGGGTATCTTGGAGATGACGTGGAATTTCTCTTATAAATCGAGAAGGTTGGAGAACCTGAAAACGAGCATGAAATAGCTAGGAGCACTGATCAGCTGAATAAAGGCCAAGACATTTAAGAAAAAATCTAACCTGCCAACTTGAATCCGTAAGCATATACAGAATGAAAAGTTTTTTCCGAGCTCTTGTCATAGCCACATAAAATAGTCGTCGTTCCTCCTGCAAAGCAATATATGTAAGGAATTTGAATCTTGTGAATAAATTAGAACTCTTCCAAACTGCTGCTACCATTTTCAAGCTTTTTATTCAAAAGCAACACCTACCTCAATCGATGAACTATTTTCAGTTGTACCATTTGAATCATGCAATAAGGGGATCTCTGATTCATTAACCTGGACCAATGATCAAAAGATGAGTGTGGTCGATGAAATTAGCACATTTAAAATTTAGGCTGGAAACCTTTCCATTCCTTATAAAATTACCAAGTGCTAACCCTGCAATCTTTCATTTATCAAATTACTTTTACAGATACATATCCCATTTCTTTAGACTGAATATTTTCCGTAACATCGTTTATTGATATGAACTAGGTGTCCACAGTCTTTAGGGAACATCACATATGCACGTAAGATATCTAATGTTCCATTGAGCCATCACTTGTAGGTATGTATTTACCATGCAAAGTAGAATACTGAATCATTATGCTTAGAAAGCCAAGGTTTCATGTGGTACCTTTACGATGAAAACAACATCCCATTCCAAGCCTTTTGACTGCGAAGGAACAAAATGTCAAATCTACACTCAAATGTATAGGAGCAACGACACAGAAACAATAAAAAGCAGAAAACATGACATCATAAGTGAAAAAACCTGATGAATAGTGGTCAGGGTAATAGAGTTATCATTATCATGTCTTCTAGAGCGAAAATTCTCACTCTCCCTTTCAGAAATATAATCAATGAAAGCTTTAAGTACGCCAAGGCAACCTTTCCCTTCCATTTTGTCGTCACTCTTTTCTTGAGTAAAAGATTGACTTGTTAAAAAATCAGAGACGTCATCCAACAAATACTGGAGCACCTGCGAATTTGAAGTCACTAATTCAACATTTCAAATTTACTTTATGTACCACTGCAGAGAGCAAGATAATATCATTACTCCTATTAGTTCACTCATAGCCACAAATTAAAAGCATACTCACAGATCTAGAGTCACTGTCTTCATTAAGCAATTTCCCTCCATCATTGTCCAGAACTGCCCTCTGTTCAAGAAGGTATTTCTAGAGAGGAGGGGGAAAAAAGAAAAGTATAGTTAGCTATGTTTATCATCTAACAAACATGCATATATAATAAACAATCGACTATAATAGGAGAATCATAATTTCTGAACAATCACTCTTCTTTCTGAGCAAGACATTTCCTGCATCCACTCTGTAAAATCTCACATACAAAGAACTCTAGCAAAAGGATCCTTGAAAAGTTGCTATTCTGTAAGCTTCCAGCTCAAGGTGGGACTGTGGGACTTTAAAAAAGACAATACTATGTATATTTGGAATGCAAAACAGTATCAGTGTTGTATAAAAGTTGGGACTGAGTTTGTTACACAGGAGTTAATACAAAAGTAAGAGTAATGTATTTTTTCTAAAAAAATGGGAGTTCTTTTACAGCCCCCACGAAAATCAGTGACAGCAGAGCTGATGATGCATGTGACGACAAGCCAAAAATGGGTACAGATGTGGGTTGTACTAGTATAATAATAAATATATGAATTCTACTTTGTGGATTAAACAGTTCAATCCACAAATTGCCAAGATTAGCGGGAAACTGAACCTGCGGTATCATGTTTGCGACAGATGTTATAACAGCTGTGATTGACTGCTCCTGTAAGCATCAGCACAATAAAAATTAAATTAGTATGTATTCAGACACCCGCTACAGAAAACGTCATCAATAAAGTTCACAACAAGATATACAACATTTTTGCGGCATAGGTCATCATAGATTTGTTCTTCACGAAATACAAACAAAGGATATGTTGTGGAGAGATTTTAGCATTCTCTTGTTCACTCACCCTAAGAACAAGTTTGGATATCATCTCTAAAGTCTTTAACACCTTTCGACCTGGAGTAATCTGATTCCTGCAGCCAATTATAAAGCCAACGCAGTTTAAAGACGATAAGAGATATTAAGTGATACATGACAAATATTAGGAAAGCTCAGTGTTTTAAGTTTAAAGTACTGTGGTTTTCTCCCAAGCATGTGTACAATTCCACTAATACTCCCTCCCAGTTAGGTTCTAAATGTGACTTTTAGGGAGTCCAACTTGAATAACATTCTCTCAAATTTCATTGATATAGAAGTTAGAATAATATCATGTGGATCGTGCCCACATTAGCTGCATCGTATTACATGTTTTATTAATATCAAAATTTTAAAATATTTTGATAAATGCAAGCAAAGATATTACTCCCTCCGTCCCAACTTAAATTACAGCCTAATCATTGCACATCGTTCGAGAAACATGTTTGCCCGTTAATATGTTTAGCTACATATAATAACGGCAAACAAAAAGTTACTTTCTAGAAGCTACTTGTTACGATGAATTAAACAATATCACATACGATGATATTATGTTTCATATATCTATTCAAATATGCGGTCAAATTTTGATAGAGAATAGTGTCATAAAGTAAATGAGTAATTTAAGCTAGGACAAAGGGAGTATTGATAAAAGCTGTGCGTTAAAAACTGTGAAAGGTTATATGAAACCTAATAGGGGGAAAGAGAGCAGGAAAGTAGAGAATGGAGCCATCCTTCGGATAGAGTACAAACTACACAGAGTGAACACTAAAAGATTCAAAACTGCTGAAAGAAGAGTCAACTTTGAGCTTGTTCAGCTCTAGCTTAGCATGCTTCCAACAGCATCATTAAATTACTAGAGTAGATGAAAAGGTTGCAATCTAGAAGACAATAAAAGGATGTTTAAGTTATCAAAAACTTGCGCAGAAATCACCAAATATTGCATCATTCAAAAAAGTTTTGGATCTCATCGAGCATAAGTGCCCTCCTGGAATGTCCAGTAATTTACAAGCTTCTTGGACCATTAATGAAACTCTCTTAAAGTTTGTCATTATGACTTTGGGGTTTAGGGTTCAGTAATGATAGAAACTATTATGGAAGTACAATAAGACAGATCTACAGAAATACTTCCATGCAGATACCATAAGTAGAAGAAATAATTGTTAATTAGACCCCAAAAACGAATTCCCCAAAAAAGAACGATACGTTTCCGACAATTTAAAGCATATAAAGCTAAACAAGCATTATTTAATATTTACAACTGAGGTTTTTACGATACCTAATTATGTTTTGAAGGATATAAATTTTTGTGATTCAAAAGAGATAGGTCACAGAATGAGGTAAAATGCAATAACTTGGCATCAATTCTTTACAACACACACCAGGAAATGAAAAGATACACAGTGGCAGGAGTAACTGATTTTGACCTATGTAAGGAAAGAATAGAACAAACCTCTTTAATGAGCCAGATACCTTTGCACTGAATATGTCAGTCGCTGCAGATATAAAGCTACATTTTCTCACCGTCAAAACTTTATCTATATGCTCAATCACCTGAAAAGATTAAAAGCAGAGGATAAGGTGCAGAAAACAAAACAACGATCAAACGAGAACACAAATTACTGTTGCGCCAGCAAGAGATACCTTCTTCCTATCCACCTTGTCGAAAGGTAGCAAAGCTTTAAATACTTTACGGTATGAGTCGTCCCCACAAGCCGGAAATGCTGTTCTAAGCATAGCCATGATAGCCAGCGTTACCTGTTGACAAATTTGCACACCCTTAATAACAAAGTGCAGGGGCTTACTAGGCTATTAGCCGATTACACTAAGCCTTGGGGTAATGCTAGATGAACAAGATGAAAAATAGGAGTGCCAAAAAGTAGCTCATCAAGCAACTCCATCACATTTTAAACCAAAGTGACTATAATCAAATTCAGCTGGTTATTAAGCAACACTAAGATGAATTTAAAAAGATACTAAGAACAAGGTTGCAACAAAAGAAACTAGTCATAAGTTTAAGCAAATGAAGAGGGACTTCCATCAAGTGTTCACCATTCTCTAGAGTCCAGCATTGCTTTATTTGAAATCAGATGTACAGAAGTGCAATACTAGTAATCGATAGCAATGAAAAGTACCTATACCAATTAACGACAAAATAAAGGACGTGCAGTTAGCAGATAGTAACCTTTTTCCGATAGAAGGCCACGCCATGTACGTTGAATGGTATTTTTCTGTCACGAAAAGTTGTTTGAAATATCTTCCCTGACACCTGGCAAGAATCCATACAAATTTATTAGGTGAAGCTTCTTATTTTCAAGAAAAAGGAAAAATAGTAAAGGAGAAAAACCCCACCTGCTTCCTGTAAAGCACTGCAATATTTCCAAAATTGCACTTTGTAGATGAAACTTCAGAAGTGATTTCTAAAATTTTATCAACAACATATGAACATTGGGAATTCTCATTGCTGCATTCTTTGATGGTTATCTGTAACAAGATTCAAGAGAAAATTGGTCACTAGCGACAAAGCCAAAGCTACAACTTCAAGCTAGAGTTGTTACCTTGGACCCCTCGGAATTATCAGTGAGAACATCTTTTGACTGACATCGCTTTAAGTTATTTTGAATAAGCGATGCTGCAGCATTGACAATGCAACGAGTAGATCGGTAGTTTTTGTTCAGTCTAATCTGGATCGGTAGACACATTTAGAATATTTTGATTAGCAATATCTCCAAATTGACTCAAGCTATGTAGCAATTGAGTACAAAACACATATGAACTGAGAAAGGGGTTGCACTTCTAGAGATATTAACACAGAGATCTGAGATAAACCTCTTTGTGAGTCAGAAAATCTTTGCGAAACGAATCAAATCCAGAAGCATCAGCTCCGTTAAAACTAAAAATAGACTGCACATTGCAGATCATGGAATTATAAGTTAACCATGCATAATCAGAGTGTAGAATTAAGAAAAAAAAATCCACAAAAGCACCGAACTAATATAAAAAACAAAGAGTTTAATGAAACAGAAACCTGGTCTTCATCACCGACAATGGTTATGTGGTTATGCAATGCAAGAATTCGTAACAAACTGTATTGCATTGGGCTCGTGTCCTGAAATTCATCAACTATGATTGCCTTCCGTGACTCCTGGCATTCATTGAGTACTTCAAGCAGCATAGCAGATTAGAATGAGTACAAGGTTAATCTTCTCACACCAAAATATCACTAACAAGACACAAACCTGTAGGAAAGTCTGTGAGTAACTTCAGAGAACAGCTGATTAAGTCATGGTAGTCCAAGGCATTACATGATTTTAATATATCGTCATAGTTATGGAGAATCTCAGCCTACTCCATTCAACAATAGGATTTTCAGAGAATAGGTAAAGGCTACTAGATCGATATTATTAGCCCGTCCAAAAAAGAAAAGGAATTTTGTTAGCTTACCCCTATCTCATCACCTATTCTGCGACAATCTTCAGTAGTCCTTCCAGATGCTTTAGCCTGAAAATTTGATGAGGAAATAATCGCCACTACCATTTAGTTGCAACAATATTAAGATCCATAACTCTAGCCAACTAAAATAAAGAGCACAGCTAGATAGCATAACATAATTTCAGGGCTACTCTGGTTTAGGTACGCTCAGAATTATGGCCATAGCAGAACTGCCGTAGCAATATTAGCTTCCAACCTGATAGCCAAATTCTGTAAAACAGAGTGAAAATGTCCACCCCCTTTGAGAAACAGGAAACAATTTCTAACTAACTGCATTTACTTTCATGCCTACTATTACTAATGTAAATTACTGAAGATAAAACAGTTAAGCTTAAACTATGTTGCAAGTTTGCAAATCATACAAGAGTCATGAAAAGTACAATATATGTTCGGCAATAATTAACTAGAGATAAAACAACCTAACCAATTACCTTGGTTACATATTTCAGCCACTTCTTTGATCTATCTTTAAAATGTTGCGGAGAACTCACACCAGAAACATCATCTACCACGTCTGGCTCAAGGCTTAAAATTTTCTTCCTATCCGTTAATACACGAACAGCTTCTATGACAGCTCTCCTCTGTTGTCCATGCCCATATATCAAAAATTCCGATGTCCTACCTAACCTATATCACAGGCTAAGGCCTCAGAAACTTGACTTAGATTGCCATATATCTGTTAGTATCAAAAAGAAAATAAACTTCCCCAACCGAGATCCACTACAATGATCAAGGTACAGCATTTTGCATAATTAGCATTAAAATGTGCTTTCCGTTTCGTTACTGAATGAAATATCTATAGCGATCATAGAAATAGTAGATGGTCCGCATCAGCAAGCATTTTCATACACTTGAGTAACGACACTGTTGACACAAGAAGCTTTAGCAGTTCTCAAGATAATTGCAACATATCTAACCCAAAATGTACTCTGGACAGAACTTATGGCAAAACAAGTAAACAAAAAAACATTCAATCTGAAACATATTGCATATAAATATCTGCCGTAGCATGAGGTTGAAAAATGTAACTGTTACATGTTAAAAGAGTAAGTAAGCCTCTTGTCTTTTGCAAAAACCGCAACCAAAGTATGCTTAAAATACTCCACCAACTTAATAAGAGTAGGAAAGTTAGGAGAGTTCAATGATCAACCTATCAACCTAGGGAATCCTCATCAAAAGCAAAATATAACACATATATTGAGAAAAAATTGGATGATTAGAAAACATAGGCAGCAAATAAACTTTACTATCAATCAAACATCAGACTTGAATCTGGGACTAAATGTATCAAGATTATAATTTAACGTCCTCCTCAATCTAACCCTGTGTTCTGGCAATGCATCAGTAATTTAAAGAAATTACCCATGGATGTGGGGAAAAAAGTG
Source organism: Rubia yunnanensis (assembly GCA_037428765.1). NCBI lineage: Eukaryota > Viridiplantae > Streptophyta > Magnoliopsida > Gentianales > Rubiaceae > Rubia > Rubia yunnanensis. Next base: position 153,894,287 of record CM075061.1, on the reverse strand, counting down.
GGTAGCTAAATCTTAATAAAATTTCTTGTAAAATTTTTGCCAACAAAATCTCAGTTGCACATATTTTGAATTATCAACATATTGATAACTTTCACCAAAACCCATGTCTATGTGGCAAGATGGCTACCATCTTTAAACCATTGAATAATTAAAATGATTAAAGCCCCAACAGCACAAAGACAGCACAGCCTAAAATTTAAAACCCAAACAGTAAGTATGCTTACTTTTCAGCATGCAACCGACAAAGTTGCAAAGAAAATGAGTGAAACGTGCTGATTGTCAGCTCCTTGGCTGCTGCTTTCCCAGCTACTGCTCCAATACGGTCTCTCATTTCTGAAGCAGCTGCTGTAGTGAATGTCATAGCCAGAATGTGAGAAGGATTAATCCCCTACACAAAGTTGTTGATGAATAATAAGATTGATATCTAACATGGATAAAATTTCCAACATTCAACACTGCCAAAAGGTACTGAAAGTAAATGGCAACAGAAGTCAAGGAGTTACCTCATGCATCAGCATCAGAACTCGTCCAACCATTGTTGAAGTCTGTTATTAACAACACAAATACCAAGTTATAACAAATGAAACAAAATCTGATCCTCAAAAACAAAGAAAGCTATAGACCTTTCCACTTCCAGGTCCAGCAACAATCATTAAAGGGGTTGAAATATCACTACAAGCTGCTTCCCGCTGCCTGTCATTGAGAGACTCCATATACTTAGAATATGCTTCTGGCATGCTCCTTATACAAGTCTCAAACTTCGTCAAGATTTCTGGTCCTTCCTCATGGCCAGAACTAGAATTTGAAACCATAGTGTCCTTTAGCTTCTCATCCAAAAGATGGAGATCATGGCAAGTGTATTTCTCCCCTTTACTCTTGTCATCATACCGACTCTCAACTGAAGTACTTTTTGACACATCTCTTTCGGATTTTACAAGTGATTTTTCACATAAGGCGTCAATTTCCTCCAATATAAAATCATCAAAATCATCATCTAGAACAGTAGGCAATGATGAAGTCTGACTCAAGACTGCGTGAGCAGGTTGCCTCACTGGAGTAACAAATGAATTGAACTCTGCTACATCTTCCATGACTACGCCTGGTCCAACCTCAGTTGGAACATCACCAGTACCAGCAGCGATGCTAATACAACTGTCTGATTGTTTCAATGGGCTAAATAAACTCGAGAGGCATCCATTCTTGATATCTGCAGTTGAGTCATTATCAATCTTATCCACAACCAGAACCTCAGGGCATATATCAGCAACGCAATCACGATTAGTCAACTTAGCACCTCTTTCCAATACCGAGTGAGCCACATTTTGTGTGATCTCAGAGAGAGGAAGTCTTTTTGGAACAGTAACTTGAGCTTTAGGCTCAATTTCACAAGTGTCCTCGACTCTACAGCATAGACATCACCATAATTATTACGAACATACAGACATCAGTCCTAATCCAGTATAAGAGCTACAGAAATTAACCTAAAAGCATAAAATTAGTCAAACTCTAATTACGCATCCTCGTAACCGAAATCAACACGCAATTATTTATTTGATATACTTAAAAAATCGGCAGTAGAATCATCAATTAGCTTCAATTCAAGTACACACTCTCCGTTTCAGAAGGAGATATCTGAAATTTATGCCTTCACCGTCTAATCTTCCTTCTCTCCAAAAATTCCCCCATATTTAAGGCGCATTTCATTTCACAGTGAGTTTTTTGCTTTTATACAAAATTTCTCAATTGATTCTTACTGTCTCATTTCTAGACTCTAAAACTAAGTGGAGATAGTACCTGCGATGAAATTGATCGGATGCATTTAACGAGAGCCGAGGCCTCTTGCGAGCGAGCAACGCTTTCGCTGCTCTAAAATTCTGTGATATTCGCGCTCTCTGTGCGGCCGATAAACCGCCATCGCCGCCGACTGGGAAGTTCTCCCTGTCGTTCATCTATGGAGTCTCTCCTATAGATACAGAGTGAATAAATAACTTGTACATGGAAAAGGCAGCGAGTAGCCGTGAATGAATGTATGTAGGAGACAATCGGAGTGAAAAGAGGGACAGGGGTATTTAAATGGACGAGCGGGGATTGGCTTTTCAAAAGTCTAAATTGTTTTTTTGGGTAATATGCAAATATAACCCTATATGTTGGAGAAAGTGTAAATATAACTCTGAGTTATTTTTTAGTGCAAATATAACCCTAACTATTATACATATGTGCAAATATAACCCTAACTATTATACATATGTGCAAATATAACCCTAAAGTCATTATTTCCGGCATTGACTGACCAGGGTTATATTTGCACTTTCAATTATCGCAGGGTTATATCTGCACTTTCATTATTACAGGGTTATATCTGCACTTTCATCAATTATATAGGGTTATATATGCACTTTTCTATTTTTTTGTGTCCATGCAAAGTATCCTTTGGTCCCCGGTTGCAAAACCACCATTAGATGGTACCCTACAAATTCAAAACATTGTTTTTGGTCCCCAAACCCAGTTTTTGGCCAGATTTCTGGTTTTCCGGCGCACATGCCATTTTTTCCGATAAGCTCAGGGCTAATTTGGTAATTTCACAAATTTAAAACAATTTACTCATTTTTTTCTGGGTAAACATTGTACATCGGCGTACAATAAATTTAAAACAAACCTCAGCTCCGACGCCGCTTACCGGACCTCCAAATCCTCAACTCCATTGACAGACCCAGCACATCGGCGTCGGAAACGATGGTTCTGGGCAAACCCTAGACTCGATTCAAATCAAATCGCCGCCCTAGAATCGATTTAAACGCCGGCGGAGAAGCCCAGTCGCGGCGGAAACGAAGGCCAACAGCAGCACATCGGCGTCGGAAACGATGGTTTTGGGCAAACACTTCATTGCGACGGTAAATAGATGGATGGTGAATCAGTGCTCGTTGGCCTTGCCGCCGGAGAAGAGGTTCGCGTGGTCGGAATCCGAGACCACCATCGGAAACCCTAGACTCGATTCAAATCAAATCGCCGCCCTAGAATCGATTCAAACGCCGGCAGAGGAGCCCAGTGGCGGCGGAAATGAAGGCCAGCAGCGGCTCATCGGCGTCGGAAACGATAGACCGTGGAATTACCTCAGCCACTAAGAAGAAGAACTAGAACAAGAAGAGGGATTTGCAGATTGCATATGATAAAATGTCATCGGGCCCCTTCTCTTCTTCCTCATCCTCATCCTCATCCTTATTCGGGGTGGTGTTCATAACCTCACTTATTGGCCTCTGGTATTGCAGCAACATCGGAGTCATCCTCCTCAACAAATACCTCCTCTCAAACTGTGGCTTCGCCTTCCCGATCTTCCTCACAATGTGCCACATGTCCGCATGCGCCATCTTTAGCTATGTCTCCATTGTTTCCCTAAAGATCGTGCCTTTGCAGCGGATCAAATCCATGTCCAAGTTCTTCAAGATCGCCACTCTCAGCGTCGTCTTTTGTGCCGATGTACAGTGTTTGCTCAGAAAAAAAATGAGTAAATTGTTTTTAATTTGTGAAATTACCAAATTAGCCCTGAGCTTACCGGAAAAAATGGCACGTGCACCGAAAAACTAGAAATCTGGCCGGAAACTGGGTTTTGGGACCAAAAACAATGTTTTGAATTTGTAGGGTACCATCTAACGGTGGTTTTGCAACCGGGGACCAAAAGATAGTAAAAGATACTTTGTAGGGGACCGAAAAATATAGTAAAAGATACTTTGTAGGGGACCAAAGAAATAATTTAGTGTTTTCAAAATGATTGGTTGTGTGGCGTGCCGTCTTCCATCAGTACGTCGTCGTATCGTACAAAATTGTATGCTTTGAGCGGTAACTTTTTTCTCTCTTGTTATTTTCAACTAGGGAAAGTCTCAGGAAATGCGGCATTTCCATAAGCTTATGGACGACATTTGACTTAAATGTTGTAATTTTTTATAAAATTTAAATATTGCATTTTATAAGTTAAAACAAGTAATAATATGTATTTGAAGGTGAAAATATAAAAATATATGATATAAAAAAATATTTTCAAAAGTTTTAAAGTTTGTATGTAAAAAAAGAAATGCAGTGTACAAGGTAAGAAATATGGCATGTCTATAAGTTTATGGATAGATCGCCTATCAGGAGACTTACTCTTTCAACTATTCTAAAAGGATCTGAATTCTCTACAATTTATTTGCGGTAACAATTTAAATGATCTGCTTTGAACGGTACATTTATTTCTTGTTCTTTTCAAATAAAATAAATTGAAGTCTCTACTATTACTTGGTATTAACAATTAAACTGATTTGAATTGAGCCGAATTGCAATAAAATTCAAATGAACAGGATTTATTTTTATCAATAAATAAATTAATTTGAACAGAATTTCAATGTAAACAGTGTAGCGTTGAAAACTTATGAATATTTGCAGCCTAGTTTAAGCCTAATCTGTGAATAAAGATATGCTAGTTTAACACAAACGAATTGGTACACCGTACAAAGAACATATCTTCAAAATACACACATTTCTTCAACTTAAAAGATTAGAAGAGGACAATTGGAACTTCAATAGTGTTGTCGTCAAAATTTATCATGGCTTTTAAATTTTAATCGATTATTTTTAAAGCAGCAACTGGAAATAGAACGCTTTAATAACTTTAAATAATTTATTAGTGGCTTCACTTTGTAACCGAAGTGTAAAGAAATATAAAGCATTTCATCTTTTTTCCACATAAAAAGGTTTATTCTTCTTCGTTACAGCTCAGTGAAGACTAAAGATGAGATAGTAGTATAAATACTCCATGATACTCTGCATAACAAGCTTTCTACTGGAATGCAAGATTCGTGTCCCATTTTGTTTCATTTTTGTCCTTAACCTTATATTACACGATTAGGATAATCAGGGACTACCCATCGGGGTTCCATCTTTTGCCCTCTCCAAGCATATGTTCTTCACCATCATCTGACGAAAGCACACCTTAAAACAGTAACGGCATACCGTTCCAAAAAAATTAAAATTGAAACTGGAATATGCCGGGATTCCATTGGTGTACTTTGCAGCTTCTTTTTTCACAATGTCATTATTCCTGAACTTTGCAAATGCTGTGTACCCGATTACCTATTCTACACAAAACACCCCCGAATTTGCAGGTAAAAGTAGGCTTAAGTGATGAATTCCCTTGACTGGTGCATTTCTTCATATCTTCTTGTAGCACTCTCTTCATGACTTCACTCAAGTCACCTAACACCCATGCTATAGATATGTGAGGGCGTGGATCCTGTATCAGTTGGATTCGTAACACAAACATCAATAAATATCTTTGTAGATGATAAGAAACATTGAGCACAGCTTACTTAATATTGTATCTAATCAAGTAAATTATCTCAAACAATAACCTTGTAGAACTCTGGTAGATTGTGAAGCCGGTAGACCTCATTAACAACTTCGATTTGCTTCACAATCTGTTGCAAGCAGAGTGAAAAGTGAAACTAAACCTACAGCACAAAGTCATATAAAGGCATGTAAGCAGAATTAAAAATCAAACACTGTGTAGCTAGCCTAGCCTTTATGCCAAAAACTTATATTGCATAGCTGAAGAACTTGGCTAAGGCATGGCATGGATATCAAATGGATACATACAGAAAACTGCGTTTGAATTCCAGCCGCATGCAAGAACCAATCTAAAACACGAGCCTCCTACAGAATCTATAAGCAGAACCACTGAGGAATGTCATATAAACATTAGTATAACAAAACGGAAGCCAAGTTTAAAGCTCTTAATAAACAACAAACACTAAACTTAGACATCTGAATGTTACATCTACCATACATTGGATGATTATCAAATTCAACTATATGCAGGAATGCTAGCTTACCTCAGCAAGGCCACCTGATTTAACCTCCATGGAGAGAAAAGTGCGCGTACGATCATCATTAACAAATACCTCCCACTTATTGAAATCAATCCAGTACCTAATCCAATCCCATGACAGCAACACGGATGAATAAGTAACGGATGACAATAACAGCTTGACAACAAGACAGTACAAGTTTCGATTGTACCTCTTTTGTAACTGAAGCTTCTGATGAAGCATACTCAACACCGAATCCCTCTGATGCACCCGAATTGGAACGGTCCTTCCTAAACTAACATGAAATTCCCTTCCAAGGGCAAGCTGCTCAAATGTATTCTCGTCTAATAACATACTGCTGAACGGAAGATCTACGTCAACAGTATGAAGACCGGGTACAAGAGCATTAACCTTTTTCAAAAACTGAAGCAGCCCCTTCCTTGACCAAATAGGAATATAGACTGCAGTATATACATACATAGAGTAAATAAATAGCTTAATAAAAAACTAATTGCTCTCCGAATTGAAGCGAGGACTTGAAATTACCGGGAATATAGACGTGCAGGGCAAAATTTCCTTCAACGTGAGGAAAGCTTCGAACTCGATTGGGTTTCTCAGTTCGGACGGAATTGAAAACATCTGCGGAATCGAATGACTGAAATTGCTGAATAGTTTATAGTGAAATTCATAACCTAAAGCAGATATGGGGTGCGAGAAAGTGGAACCTACTGAGAGAATTGGGAGTTTCCAAAAGAGCAAGAGGCGGCGGGGGCAGTGGTGGCGGTGATTGAATGGGATTCCGTTCAGAGGCCGACGATGATACCGCCGGTGTTACTGTCCTTGTGAAATTGTCCTTGTCGGATTCGGAGTCGGAATCGCCGTACGAAGCTCTCAGGGCGTCCATGTTCTTTCACAGTTCAATGGTATCTGGCTCTGCACACTCTTCCTATTGCCACGTTTTTCTAATATTTTCGTACTTTTTAATTTTGCCACACTGTTCATTTGGTAAGATTGGCAGCCATGGTAAAATGGTGGATTATTTTTAACCACTTATTAAACTTTTTACTCTCACACTCAATTTTGTTCGCACATTTCAACTTGCAAAACTAACAACTCGTAAAGTTAGAGTGTCAAATATATCAGAAAATTTTTTATGTTAACGAAATGTGTATGACGGGATGATGTGTCAATGAATTTTTAACATGTATTAGTGGGTGAGGTCAAAAGTTAATTTCATGTTTTTTTTTATACACATTTTTCTTACATAGAAAATTTTCTGCATACATATCAAACAGAGGGAGTACTTTTTAGTATTTTCACGCACAAAATCACCTTTAGACCAAATAAGCAATAAATATTGTTAATTTATGATTAGTATGATTAATAGAGTTATTTTTATTAATTAAAATAAACTACCTATAATTATAAAAATATTTTAAAATGATTTTAACATATAAAAATTTATTATAATTAGACTTTAAAAATTATAAAATGAAGATTTTTTTATGATTGGTATAATAGACGACCTTCTTTTTTTATGTTTTAAATTCATTTACTCAATAAAAAAATTAAAATTGAAAAAATAACATTAATAAAATAATACATATAATAACCTTAGAAAAAAAATAAGAAATTTTAAAATTGAAGATAAAAGAGATTCATAATTACAACATAGAAGGTATGGAGTGTTATCAAAGATCTTCAATTAAGTCATTCTTGAGTTGTTGGTGATTTGCCCTATTGCATAGTCGAAAACTTGCTTGGAGGAATGTTGTTGGAGCAAATATTCAAATTAAAAAGATATGTGACATTACTATTGAACTTCAGTGGACAAGTGATCTCATCCAAATCTCCGCATCACCAACCTGACCCGCCAAATATGATTGAAATGAGCGTTTTAGAGAATTCTCTCCTCTCTTCTCACCTCACGTGTCACAAGTGCAGCATCTTTTTCCCTTCCACTTGACTCCAAACTCCCCTATTGTAACATCACATTGAACAAAACTGCCTCTCCCACTTCACCATTATGAATGCCCTAAGAGAGCACATTTACAGTAAGTGAGATGAACAACTATTTTAGCAACCCACCTTGTCGTCGCATTTATATTATTACTATATATTCACAGATAACAAAGAAAAATATTTCCGCTTGTACTGTCTGTTGAGGCTTGATGACTTACGGGATAAGTTTCCACCAAGATGAGAGGAATCAATATGGGTAACCAACAAGCCATGTTTTGGACGGAGTAATTACTGGATTATGATACGATCTGCTAGTTATGCTCATTGGAAAAACATAAGTTCTCCCAACCCCAAGTCTCTGCAAGCGGCAGTCATAATGAATTTTTTAATAGAAATATTACTTTCAATCAAAAAGTTAAATCTACGAGCACCTGTCTGTTCAAAATATTACATGTGCTGATCATTTTACCCAGGTATTATCTTCTCAAAGCCTCTTTATTACTTCATCTACAACAAGAATTAAGGAAGACGAGACACTTCTTTCAGACACCTTGCTGGAACTCTTTAGTCAAATATCTAATTACAAAGACGTTCTTAGAAACTCCACCATCCCATCCCCTATTTAGTCTGAATACACAATGAGCAGAACTCCCCAGCTTATAAGTGAATGTTATGAATACGCCGTATGAGCAACAAAAAAATAACTCAAAGACCAGGTATAGACTCGAGGTTGTATTTTTCTGAAGATGTAGATTCATTCTCGTGACTCTCCTGGAGTTTAGGCTTATTAATGGCGTCGAGATTTTGCAAATAAGAATACGAAGCAGTTTGGTTTGACAGAGGGCTAGGATTGCTGATTCTGCTAGCGAGGAAACGGCGAATCAAGCCCCTAAGGAATGGAGCCATAGTGTCAGGTTCGTGCTCCAGGTAGTACATAATTCCACCCATACAAGCACAAAAGAGCACCACCTGTGAACAGTAATCATCAGCAATTATATTAGAAGCTTTTCTCATTCATAACTAGTGAAGGAACTTTTTACTCTAGTCATACGAGTAAAAACAAAACAGAATGATATTAGTCAGTGCTCAGTATGTATCAGACGAACAACACATCGGCAACATGACTTGGAATCAGAAAACCAAATACACAAAGCAGAGTCCACGGTAATACCTCAGCATTCTTGATACTAGGTAGCAGACGTCTGTTCACCAAGATATACCACAAAGACTCTCCAGCCCTCGGAAGAACATACAATGCTAATTCCTTACGTCTTGCTTTCTTCTCTAACATAACAGAAAGACCAGATGACAAGCCAGCCAACCAATACATGAGCTTGTGGTCCCTGGATGCCACTTTTCGGTGCAAACAGATGACAGCCTTTTGTAGACATAAAAGAAAATGATAAATGACCCCATCTATGGTGCTTGTCTGTAATAGCTATACATGGTGAAGCAAACTACCTGAAAGATTCCAACAAAAGAAGACAAGAAGAATGTTGAGCGGACAGCCCCTGTAACAGCAAGCCGGCAGGTGCGCACAGGAGCATCCATAAACTGTAACAAGTCGGGCATGAGCAAAATAATCAATCACTACACTCAGTACCCCTTATAGATCTTAAAGTGCAGCCTCATTCTATAAATTGCAGATTACAGATCAGAACCAATGCTTACATAGAAAAGTTTTCAGAGATAATGAACATTAGAAAGGCAAGTCAAACAAACTGGTGCAGAATCAACTGCTGATTATTATCAGAAAGGATGTAAGCTAAATGTTTATAATTCCTATGCCAGGATTGATAACAATATAGTGTTATACGAAGTCACCACAATTGAACTACTTCATTGTTTTCTCTTCTTTTCTTTTTCTGATCAATAGCCAACTTCTCATACAAAATTATCACAACTGCAATTAAAATATCAAGGGCGTAAAGTACATACCTTTTGCAGCCGCAGAACGACAAATGGGACAAATGTCAGAGAGAAATAAAGAGGAAATGTTTTCCTGAAAGTATCTGTTAGTGCTTTGGCATTGTGAACTAAACATGAGCTTGAATCTGGATGAATTACAGAGCAAGGAATGATGGAAGGAAATTCGTTCAGCTTTAAAACGCTGGAAGCCCTACTACCGGATAAGTAAGAAGATACTGATGTCACGTCTACAGGTGAACCTCTACAGCAATCTCTGACAGCCTTGTACACGGGTGCAGCAACAGGCCCAGTTTTTTGAATGAAATCTTGGTATGATTTGGGTAAACTCTCTGGTCGCATCACAAAAGCATACATAACCTGGAAATTAACTTGATTATTGATAAAAAGAAAAATATGAAGGGGCCATCAGACATCACAGTATCTTTTTCACCTCAACTAAATAACAATTGATCAAAGGCTTTATCATAGAAAAATAATTCTTGCACATGTTTTGTGGTACATTAATGGGTATAAACATGAAGATGATGGAAAATGATTCTCAGCCAGGAATGGTAGATTCCAGAGACAATAACAGCAACCAAAATGTTTAACGAAGTATCTGTAATGTGGTGGACATAACCCAATCATAATGATAAATACATTTCAAATTTAAGGAGATACTAATTACCTGAGCACAGGATAATGCAAAGAGTAAAGAATCTCCATGACTCCAGTGGCTCCCCCAAAGGTGAAATTTGTTCTTTGACTTTGCAGAGTTATATGCACACTGAAAAGGCAGGCTCATTAATCACACAACCATAACAAGATCAGAGAAAAGCAGATAAAAAGAGGTAATTGGAAATTTGGGACACAGTTATCTATATGATCCCGTAAACAATTTATGTATACTTTTCCTCAATTTTTTAGTCCCCTCCCCAAGCCCTGAAGCCCAAAACTATCCCTTTCAGGGAAGGAATGATGTGAGGTAGCAAAAATTGAAGACAACCAGCGTATTAATGTATGTACCTGTGCAAGCCTGGCTAACAGATACAACGCAAAAGTGCGCCGCCGACTGGAGTCATCTAATGCTAGAATAGACAAGCCAGCTAGTGAACCTGCTAAAATTCTGCTCCATCACCCCTCTAACAATGTCACATATGTGGAAAAATGGTACAATATGCATAAAAGAGTTATGGAAGTATTTATTTTTAGAGAAAGACCATGAATAAACGTTTGTAAATTAACACGGAATTAGAAAGGAATATTTACTTGGAGAAGAACTCACACATTGGTTGGTGTTTCTTTTTTTCTCATCTTCCTGAACAAACACCTAAGAGCATGATAGGAACCCGTAAATCCACCAAAAAGCAAACCAATCCGGCATGCCTCCTCCCTTACTATGAGATCTTTCTCCGAGACAAGTTGCTGTATGAAAATCAAGCCATTAAACAACATTGACCACAAAAACAGACAAGACTTTTGTATAAAACAGCACTATGCTGTTCCTAAATGCACCAGGCAATCAAGCATGTCACCTATCCCTCTTTTCTAGTACCCTACACCTAAATCAAACGGTAGCTCATAGGACTACATGAGCACTCCCTCTCTTTCGCTAATAATGTCAAAGTTTGCAAACTTTGCTCATGAATCCCAGTAGATATAGGTTGTAATTTTATATGTGGAATCTTGTTGGACTTAGTCGTAACGTTTAAAATATAACTTCCATAATGTTTGGTAGCACAAAACAAAAACATAAATGCTTGAACAAGTATCCTGAAGACAGTGAACAAACTACAGAAGAAGTACAATTCTAACTGGAAGAAGTCCACCAAATCATGAAGTTGTAGAATCATACTAATTAGTTTAGGAAATGGGTGCTGATTGCACCAATTAGTCCATGAACTATGAACAATTAAATCAGTACACAAGTGTCACTTAATGGCAGTCCCCAAAATACAATATACAGAACAGCATAAAATTGATCCGTAAATTTGAAAAACGTAAGAGTAACTAGAAATGTAACCTTGAGGTCAAGCAAGGAAGAATAAGACTGGCGGCGAGCTAGCTTGAAGGCGCGGAGGAGAATTCCGATGCCGACGCGGACGCCGTACGATAGAAGGAAGCTCTGACACAGGTTTCCGATGGCGTGAGCGACGCAGGAATCATCGGCATGGTCGCACGGCGGGTGGAGGCCGCGGGCGGAGCGTTGGCGGCGCTGAAGCTCCTCCATAGCATCTCTCAGCCGCACCTCGGCCTCACGGAGGCGGCGCTCGGCAGCGGCGCCGCCGTCGGAGGCGTCAGCTGATTGAGGCGGCGGTTGGGGTGAGGAGGAGGAAGTGGACAGAGAATGCATTTTGGGGGTTTCTGCATCTGACACTATAATTTCAGTGTTCTGAACAATTTGAAGGGAAGGGGCAAAAAACAATTAGTAACAAAATGTTTGTTCATGTGCAATAAATTAACCGCGGTTTCTGATCCAAACTTTTAAAAAATGAATAAAGAGAAAGAATTGAGTGTTTGGACCGAGGCGGAGATGATGAATGCTAATGTGCGCCTCCCTAAGCTCAACGAAACGTAACGGGCATGCCGTGAAAGAAACTTGAAAGTTATGAGCGGATCATTTGGGGGATTTGGACATTTCCCTTGGGACACTTGGTGTCCAAGTCCAACTAATACGCGTAACCAAAAAATAAATATAGAATCAGATTTTGTCACGTGTTTAATAAATAATTTTTTACTTTCTAATTAGTCCTTCACTTTATTAAATATAAAATTTACAGAATATGTTGCAGAATTTGATTTGCCCAACACCTTATCATATAACATTTATTAACATATAAAATTTTATCTATGTGTAACGTTATCTACAAAAATTCTGTTTAAATATTAAATAAGGATAAGTGCCAATATAACCCCCATACAATTTTTAGTGCAAATATAATCCTAACTAGTTGATATAAGTGCCAATATAACTCTCATACAGCTTTTAGTGCAAATATAATCCTAACTAGTTGATATAAGTGCCAATATAACCCTCGAACTACATTTCCGACATTGACTTCCGATTTTCGGCATTGACCGCATGTAAATTGACCAAAATACCCTTTGTACTAAAATCTGGAATTGAATTGACAAAATTACCCTTATTATCTGTAGGTCCCATATTAACTTTGATTTTCACTCTTATTTCTTTATGAAAATCAGGCTGCCGTTTATAGGAGCTCCGCTGCCGCCGTCCTACCTTTGTTGGGATCGTGAAACTCGAATCCACAAACCGAAAACACACAATTCACACACAAATTCACAAGAACACAAGACACACTATTCACACACAAACTCATAAAAAAACTCAGAAGAACACGATTCACAATAAACGGAAACAAAAACTCAAATGGTCTCAGAATTTTCATAAAATAGCAGAAGATTCAGCATGCAATTCTTAGCATTTTTAATATCTCACAACTTTGCTACAATACTCTCGTAAAAAAAAGAATGAAAGACAGAGGACCTGAAACCCTCGCTTGATGCCTGGAATACAAACCATTCCACCACCAATCGATGTGATTTCGACGAATTGAAGCTATCGCTCACTACCTGAAACACAAATCGATGAAAAACTACATTCCATTCTGCCCTGAGCTCGTCGCCTCGCCGCTGCCGCTTCTGTTCGCCACCTCTCCACGACGCCGATCACGGTGATGACCTGCGTGTCGTTCACCAAACACTAGATCAACCCGTCGTCACGCTCTGTCAAGACCACGACGAAGGAGCTGATGACGTTCCACCGACCCACTGTCGCGCTTTGTCGAGACCTCAACCCCACGCCACCACCTTCCAGCCCCTCTAGCCAGATCCGCCACCTTCAACCATTCCCGCCACCACCATTCCTCTTCCACCCCTGCCACTGAAACCCTAGCGCCACCACCCCGCCACCAAATCCCTAGCGCCACCACCACCTTTCACCCTCCATCCACGGGTTGCCTCCGCCAAAGTTTTTGGCCTTCAGCTGAAGACACATTGGAGAAGGAGAAAGAACGACGGCATATGAGAAAGAAAGCGGCAGAGAAGGAGAAAAAAGAAGAAAGAAAGAGAATGTTGGAGAAAGAGAAAGGAAGAGAACGATGCAGATAAGGAGATAGGAGAAGAAAGAAACGAAGAAGATAAGGGTTTCAGAGGCTAAAAATGTAATTTCCTTCTTTTTTCATTTTTTAATAATATTCTTAGAGGGGAAAATTGTCTTTTCATCATAATCTGACCTTAAACTAGCTGAATGGGTAAAATTGCACTTATATCAACTATATAGGGTTGTATTTGCACTTTCAATTATCAAAAGGTTATATTGGCACTTATGTGAAGTAGGTAGGGTTATAAAAGCACTTTTTTCTATTAAAAAAACACAGACTCAGCACATATACATTTTAATGCCTAATTAACTACTTCCTCCGTCCCGGGTCTATTTGCACTGGTCACTATTCATTTAGTCAAACTTTGTACTCCCTCCGTACTAGGAGAATCTGCACACTTTTGTATGAGTGTCTCAGGCAAATCTGCATACTTTCCTTTTAAGGAAATATTTAACCTCTAAAAAGACATCTTCACCCTTGAACATTTTAAAATTTATAGCCGAATCCACCCAAGCCTTTAACTTCTCTCTTCTTTCTATTCTCTCTTCCCCCAAAATACATAACTCCAAAAATAGAAACCATGCCACCCTTATTTCAAACAAAATCATCGTTGCTGTGACTGAAACCCTACCACTGGAGGCCACCGCCATCAGCTCTAGTGGCCTCCACCATCAACTCCAACAACGGTTCATAAACTTGGGCGGTGCCGAGTCAATGAAATGGGAAGGCAGATTGAATCCCAGAAAAATGTTTGTTCATAAACTTGGGCAGTATCGCTGGCGTCGAAGGCACATGGTTTTCAGCGGGAAGGCAGATCGAATCAGAGAGGTGCATCGGGAGGTGGAAGACGGAGAGAAAGCGGAGGAGTCGTAAGGTTTTCAGTCAGATCTGAGGCAGTGGGAGGAGGGAGGTGGAGATGGCTAATGGATTTCAGAATTGAGGCACCGAGAGTTGCAGAGAGGCAGAGATGAGTCGGCGAGAGGTGAAGGGAGTCGGAGAGCCATGGGGGGAGGAGAAAGGCGCATGGTTTTCAGATTTGAGGCGGAGACGGGGATGTGGCGACGAGAAGCGGAGATGAGTTGGAGATGAGTTAGGAGGATGAGAGCTGAAGAGAGGCGGCAGATGAAGTTGAGGAGGAGAGGCATATTTAGGGTTATAAAATGCAGGGGTATATTAGTCTTTTCCCCATGGGAAAAAATTTGCATAGAGAATTTATCTCTTTGCAGATTCCCCAGGGACAGAGGAAGTAACTTAAAAAAAAGTAAATTTCAAATAATATATAAGATAATATATTATCATGTATGATATCATTAGAATTATGTTAGCATCTATTTTTATAATATTAAATTTTTATCATTTTTAAATACGTGTAATTAAAGATATTAGTGGTCAAAAATATTTCTGGTCAATCTGAAAAAGTCAAAATTTGCAAATAGAGCTGGGACAAAGGGAGTAACTATCTTATTATTGACGTAAATCTAATTTTAATTAATTTTTAATTACTCTCTCCATTCCAGTGGAATCACCACACTTTCCTTTTTTGGGTGTCCCAGACAAATCTACACACTTTCCTATTAAGGAGAAAATCAACATTCTAAAAGACATAATTACCATTAAAATCTTAAAATCCTACCCAAAAGACCCATCGTATCCCCACTACTCACTTAAACCCTAATGGAGCTCACCCCTCCTCTCTCTCCTCTTTTTGCCCCACCGCCACCCCTCATTTTTCCCCTTTAATCCCGCCACCACCTCTTCTTTTGCCCCGCCACCGCCACCCCCCATTTGCCCCGCCACCAATCCATGTTCAAAAAACCCAATTTATTCTTCCAATCTCTGCCACCCAACTTCTTCTTTCAGATTGGACCACTACGTAGTGCCCAGTACCGGTGAGCTTTACCTGTGATAACGGAGATCGCGATGATGGAACTTCACCTGTGATGACAAAGACCTTATCGACGACAACAAATTTTCACCCACGATGACGGGGCTTCACCCGCGATGATGGAGACCTTGAGAGCAACACAGCTTAGAGTTGATGTAGCGGAACATAACAAGGTCGACGAATAGATGAGGTGGAGAGAGGATGAGAGGTGAGGCGGAGGCGGAGTGAAGCAGCAAGAGGAGGAGGTGGGGAGAGGAGAAAATGCGAGGCGATGAGGCGAGGAGATGAGGCGACAACAGAGGAGGGCAGGAGGCAGAGGCGATGGGCAGAGAGAGGAGGCGGCGGTGGAGGAGGAGAGGGGAGTCGGCAGCGGATCTGGGAAGAGTGGAAGACCCAGGGAGAAAACATCCCGCATAAATAAGGTGAAGAAGTCATGGGTTTTTTTTGGTTATTTCACATGTGTCAAATTAAAAGAAAGAGTTTCTCATTCTGCAGGCTGCCCTGTGATGGAAAAGTATATAATTTGGACGAATGACTTGCCAGACCCTCCAACTCTTTCCATCTTACCCTTTTGGCTCCCCATTTTTTTGATCACTTTCGTCCTAGAACTAACAAAAGTGTTAAATCGTAACCCTTCCATCTGGATAAAGTGTTAACCTCAGTCAAAAGCGTCAATTTTGAGGGCAAATTAGTAATTTCACATTTTACCATTTATCTTTTTTTTTCTTTTTCCCTTTCTTATCTACTTTCCTTTATCTTTTATATTGTATTCACATGGTTCTCTTTCCCTTTACTTTTCTAATATCGTCCCATCACCGTCCACCTTTCCAAATCCCCCATCGTCCCTTCCATCGCCCCACCACCTCCCCACCACTTCGATCTACAATCCACCATCGCCAAACCCTTCCATCGCCCCATCACCGTCAACCTCCAATCACTATCGTTAACTCTTCCGTTGCCTCACGAACATCCACCTCCAATCCACCATCGCCGACTCCGTCGGCCCACCAAACCTCACATCTATTTCAATTCACCCACCACACCACACCCTACCTTCAATTCACTGTCCACCTCCAATTCCCATTGGAGTCCCATCGGAGTCAGCGAGGAAAGGAAAGGACGACGTTCTCTTTGACGGGGCAATTTCGACTGGCGACTTGAGGGAACTGCATGGCTGATTTGACGACGTCGTTGAAATCAATTATGTGCCAATTGGTGGCAATGCCATAGAGAGACTCCAACCACCATTTTTACGATAGGATTCCGAGCTGAGGAACTCCAGCGGCTTCACCGGAGAGCTGTTAAATTTTCTCAGAAATCATCAGAAGCGGGCGTCCCTTTACTCAGGTTTCTGGGTTTGTTTTTCTCTTTGTCGATGCTTGTTCTTGTCCATTTTTTGGCATTAATATGGGGAGGTGGTGGAGAATTGATGGTGGTGGACTGGCTGGCGAGGGGGCGGAGATTAGATGGTAGTGAGGGGGAGGAGAATAGGTGGTGTGGTGGGGAAGAGAATAGGTGGTGGTGGTGGCGAGGTGGTTGAGAATAGACGGTGGTAATGATAGTGAGTTGAAAAGGTGACGAAATAGGGTTGCCATAGGTGGTGAGGTGGTGGCAAGCGGCAGAGTAAGAAGGCAGCGGGAGGAGCTAAAAATGGAGAAAGAAAAATAGTGAATAAGGAGGAAAATAAATAATGAGGAAAATGAAAAGAAAAAGGAGAAAGAAGAGGAGGGAAATAAGGAAAATAGAAAAAGGATAAATGAAAATGAGAAAAGGAAAAGAAAAATGAGAAATTACTATTTTGCCCTCAAAATTAACATTTTGACCGAAGTTAACGCTTTGATTGACGGAAGGGTCATGATTCAAAAATTGTGTTAGTTCAATAACGAAAGTGATCGGGAAAAATGGGGGGCCAAAAGGGTAAGATGTGAAGAGTTGAAGGGCCTGGCAAGTCGCCCGCCCATATAATTTTAAGACTAAATTAATTTTTTGGTCTCCAACATATGATGCAATACCATCCTTTGGTCTCCAAGGCCAATACCGCATTTGTCCAACAACTAACAAATAAAAAATAATTTGTTTGGTCCCCAATGTTGTTTTCAAGGTGGTTTTCAAAATAATTTGTTTGGTCACCTGTGATAACAAATACCTCGCAGGACTCTGCCGCCCCTAACCACTCTAATTCCACATCAGCGGGAATCCTCTGACCTGGGGGTAGCGACCGTAAGACCCCCAATATACTTTTCTGGGGTTGGAGGCTCGTACGTTTCTCCCTCCGCGAGGGGATCTAGGCCGGGGGCTCGACGGTGGAGGGTATTTGTGGGAAAAATTTCCCGCCAGTTTCCTCTAACACCCTCGATGGGCCTCCCTCCTTAGGAGAAAGGGAACCAAACTCAATATCTCCAAGACACGAAGACCTTTGAACATACCCTTTCCCCCGGCTGAGAGGCCAAACTCGGGGAAAACCCACCTCGGGGAAATCAGAAAGAGGTATGTAGCTGGAATTACCAATCTCGTTATCGCTAGGGTTGGAACCCTGGGGAGAATGCCCTGGATTGCTAAGCGTAGCTTCGGATTTTTCCCTTCTGGGCGATTCCCCCTCTAATCCCTCATCCCTAGTTTCGTCAGAATGCCTCTTCTCATTGGATTTCTCACCAGAATCAGCCATGAGCACAAAGGATAAAAGAAAAGAAGTGAGGAAAGATGAAAGTCAGGAGAACTTACTAATGGAAGTAGAAGAAGGGAAAATGTAAGCGAGGAACAGATGAAGAGGAGAGCACTGAGAAAACCTTTTGAAGTCACCTACAGTTAAAATGAAGAGAACGTTCGAAAAATGGGAAGTTAAGAAGCCTAAAAAAGCGGCTAGAGTAAGGATTAACTTGGGAGAAGTGAAGATTTAAAAAGGCGTGAAAAGTTGGCGTGTTTTTTCAGAAGTTGTTCCCTCTCACGCACTTCCCTGTACAACCAACATGCGTTTGTGTGCCCCTTTGAATTTTGTTAAAAGAAAAATAATAATAAATGATATTCATAAAGAAAATTAGATGGCGCCTCGAATTTAGTGATCTCTTCTGGAAGAAGGACACAAGCGGAGTTCCTTGACACCCTCCACAAGAACACACGAACTCAAGGACTCAGTAACGAAGGATAAACTCAGGACTCCCCGAAGATCTTAGCCCCAAGACTACCATCAAATTTTCTAGGGGCTCTTGATGGTGGGTAAACTTGAGGCGGGCCTTCAAGAACTTTGGGGAGAGAGCATATTTGGCCCGCGCCGGCCCATAGGTCTTTCCAGGATGAGAATGTTTGGTCAGCAGATATTGAGGCATATATAAGGGATTATACTATTTGGTGATACGGTATAAATAACAGGTATGTATTCATTACTGGGGACTTGAACAATCATCTACTAAAATACTTACTGACTTAACTATCATAGAGTTTACCCATGAGATCTCCCAGGGCTTGTTCTTTGCAGGTTACAAACGAGGGACTCGAAGGTGCGGCTCGATCGATTTCCTACATTTAACTCGGGGTGGAGATTGCATTTTTTGGTATCACATCTTACAAATCTTTTACTATAACAGATTTATATAGCAAATAGATTAGCTTCATTTTTGAGAGGCAAAATTTACTGCCTCTATCGACTCAGTGACCATAATCTATTCTAATTATTTTTAATTTAGGATTGGGGCCCTTATATAAAATCACCCCCACCAGTGGTGATTCAAATTTTTTTAAAAAAAGAAAGACTAAATTATTTTTTTAGTCCCTTACAAAGTATCTTATACCATGTTTTGGTCTCCATTTACAAATCAACCCTTAGACGGTACCCAACAAATTCAAAACAATTTGTTTGGTCCCAAAGGTGGTTTTCAGGGAAAGTCAATGGTAAAAATGGTCAAAATATATAAGATAACCATTATACCCCTAAGTTTAAAAAATAAAAAATAAAATGATCTAGAGCAGTTCATCTTCATCTTTGTTGTGGTTCGTCTCCGTCGCCGCCGCCGCCGCTGCTTCATCTCCGCCACTTCGTCTGCTTCTTCTTCTTCTTTTCGATTCCATCAAGGTAGCAATAAGAAATTCGTCATTCTTTACCATATTAGTGGTAATTAAGGACAGAAAATCATGGCAAAAGCGAAGTGTTTTCAAAACAGTGGAAGAAAAGTGACCTCTCTTTCGTTGAAAATTGGGATTTGAACCAGAACGAGAGGATAAACTGAACTACCTAGTTCGACATCTTGTTCCAGAGGCTCGAATCTGTACCTATTTTCTGGGTTTCTCCGAAATATCTACACAAGAACAATCACTGCGCCCATGTAAAGCTTCTCCATGAAAGGTAGAGTGGAGAGAGCGAGGCAGATAATGACGGCCAATTGAAGCACCGGAACGATTAATGAGGTTTTGATCTGTGCCCATATAAGGCACCATTTTTCTTCTACATCATCTTTATTGCTCAGGAATACGCAAAAGTGAAGACTTCTCCAGCGACGCAGAGCTGAAGACTTCTTTAGCGACGCAGAGATGAAGGCCTTCGAGGTCACCGCGGTAGCGTTGCTTTGAAGAAGTTGGGTTCGGCGACGGAGTTGGGCATTGAGGTGTGGAGGTGGCGGTGATGCAGAGAAGGTTCGTCTTTGGTTCGTCTACAGAGAAATTGGTGGTGTAAAGACGTATTTGGTTTGGCGGCGGCAGGAGTGAATTTTTTTTAATTATGAAATTTTGATTGAAAATGTTTTTTAATTAGTAATATTACTACTATACCCCTAACTATACCGAAAAATCATTTAGCCTTACCGGAAAACCACCTTTGGAGACCAAACAAATTGTTTTGAATTTGTTGGGTACCATCCAAGAGTTGATTTGCAAATGGGGACTAAAACATAGTATAAAATATTTTGTAGGGGACTAAGAAAATAGGGGTAATATGCAAATATAACCCTATATGTTGGAGAAAGTGCAAATATAACCCTGAGTTGTTTTTTAGTGCCAATATAACCCTAACTATTATACATATGTGCAAATATAACCCTAACTATTATACATATGTGCAAATATAACCCTAACTATTATACATATGTGCAAATATAACTCTAACTATTATACATATGTGCAAAAGCCATTATTCCGACATTGACTGACCAGGGTTATATTTGCATTTTCAATTATCGCAGGTTATATGTGCACTTTCATTATCGCAAAGTTATATCTGCACTTTCATCAATTATATAGGGTTATATATGCACTTTTCTCAAAAAATAATTTAGTCAAAAGGGAAGAATCAGAATTGTTTCGTAAGTAACCAACTCGGAATGACAGAAGGAGCATTTTGCCGAATACAACTTTTATTGTTAAAGACATGGAAAGGAGACCCAACATTTTTGTATCCTCGCAAAATACAGAAGCAGAGAAAATTGCCAACTAGAGGGTAGAAAAAGAAGTAACATATTCAATCCTTAAACTATGCATAAATTCAAATCATTGATTAGTATCTTTCCATGAAGATTGCCATTGCTTGTCATAAAATGTGGCCTCATCAGCCAGCTTTTGCAGGTTCTCAAAGTCGTCTTTCCGCCTGAACAGGACCACTCCGATGACTGTAACTAAGAGAGCAGCCTTGCATACAAAATTACCGGTTTGTCCTACCACGTCAACCCCCGTCAAACCATCCACCAAGTACGACATGAAAAACCCTACCATCGCCGCCCTACCTGAGATGCGCGCGAGTAAGAGTGATCAAGTTTCAGCATTTACTTCATTCAAATATGGTTCTATAGTTAAAACAGATATATAATGCTACTTTTACATGAAACCAGAAGAAGTACTCCATACTCTATAGTATGTACTTGAGATCTTGTCAAGTTAATCAAGATCAAAATACTCCATCCCTACTAGGTAAAACATAACATTTAGTTACTATCATTGCCAGAACTTAAGTTATTACTCTTTGCACATTGAGAAAATATTGAAATAATGCGTATAGAAGATCTGAAATCGGTTTTAATCAAGGGAAAACTCTTATCCAGGAGTGCATAATAAAACTTTCCAAATTCCGTTAAGAGCATGAAAGCAGTTTCATGAACAAAGAAGCTGTAGTTAACAACTTTAACCTCCGTGAAAGCTCCCGTTAAGGACGTATTAAGAATCTATGCTCCTAACATTCTAACAAGGGTGTAAAACTTTCTAAAAATTCATCTTAATGGCATGAAAATAACTTTTTATAATAAAAAAATTCCTCTTAAGGGCATACATGTAGTAAATACCATTAAGCAGCTCAGCCTCGGAAAGGTGGGAATGGGTAATCCAAGCCCACCAGGGTATGATGGAGCTTCTGAACATAACTGGTTCCTGGTTTCTTGCTTCTTCCGGCCACAGTTCCAGATATCTTCTCCTCTTTGCTTCTGTACAAATCAGAAAAAACATGAAACGTAAATTTAATCAAAACAAGGCAACTGTTTACAGAAACATTTTCCATGTTTGAACACCAGAAAAGAGCTCCATACAGCACCTGCAGAGATAACCGCGTGCCAATCAATTTTTCCGTGCTTTAGGAACAAACTTAGATCCCATGTTCCATTCTTCCAACGTTCATCAGAAAACCTCAAACCAGAAGTTTCCGGCTCAGCTACAAGATTCACCTTTTCACTGACCGGGGGAGGACTGATCACTTCTGTGGAGGTAGGATGCCGATGAAGAACCTGCCCTACCCCTACTGATCTTACCCTCGCCGGCCCTCTAGCCAGGGCAGGTTTCAGGTTCCCTATTGAAGCACAGATGGCAACTGATGCCATGAAATATCTCAAAACCTGCAATTTTCTTGCAAAGTAGACATGATTGGTAAGAATAAATAAATGTACCTTATCCTAGTCCCACCTTCTTGTAGTTATGGGCACTGCAGAAGGCCATTCTCTGTACCTGATCAAGTTGTCTCAAGTTCACTGAATGACAAGGACAGCAATTTGCTATCCTAGATCTATTCATTTCAGGATAAGCAATTCAAATTTCAACTCAAATTTATACCAATACCCCATTCAAGGAGCAAAGGAACCAAATGTGAAAAAAAAGCAAGTTTCCTCATAGAAATAACAATGACAACAACATAATATAACCATGCAGGAGGCTAGTTGGTGAATTGTCTCCTAAAAGTTAGGAAAAGTAAAGTCTCTCCTAACCGCGAAAAAAAAAAAGATAAGATAACAAAGGCAGCGGAGGAATCCACATTTTTATCCTAGTCATCTAGCTCGACCTCCTCCCACATGGATACGAAGCACTTCAATTCATCACAGCTACCAACCCCTCATAACGGTGGAGCGTGCAACACGGCTCACTCCAAGTGTGAATGCGCCCATTCGGAGGTTGCAACTGTGGGTCTTGCACGAATCCTTGATGTTATGGAAGGATTTTGTCATGTAACTCCTCAGCTCCCTGTTCACCTTGTCTTCATCCCACATAAAACCTTGTATATTCTGCAGAACAAGATAGTAAGCGACACAAGATAGTATGAGTCAGTTCAAACTAGGATGAATGTTCAATGTCTTCAAATGACAATGTTTTCTAACAGTAGTACAGCTGATTTCCCAAACGATAACCCTATGATTGATTATATATGCTAGCTTTGAACCAGGACAAGAATGCTAAATTTATTAGTTTATTGCAGCACATTCAAGGATTATACTCCACGAGCTCAAGCTGCATTATGACAAATCTCTTAAGGTTAAAATTAAGTGTGCATGCTTAATTGCAGTGACAGATAATAGACCAACTGTTACATGTTAGGAAAGTGAATCAAATTATCCTAAGCTGTAGAAAAAATCAAATCAGTTTCATACCTGAACCCACTCAAAATAGCTGACAGTGACACCTCCAGCATTAGCATATATATCAGGAAGTATAACGACGCCTTTGTTGGACAAAATCTGCAAGCATTATAAAATTATGTTACAAATATTACAGAAAAGACATGGTCAGCGAAGCAACAATTCCTAGTAGTAGATGTACCTCATCAGCTTCGGGATCAGTAGGATGGTTAGCTGCTTCAATGATGAACTTTGCTTTCACATGATGAGCGTTTTCTCTGAAAAATCTAAGCACGAAATTAGCACAAGGTTATATGAAATACCATATATAGTCTCTAGATTCACTCACAAAATAGTGAACAGCTTCCAACATAAATGAAGGACTAAAACTGAAGAAGGATTACATGTTCTCCCTGCCACCATCATAATTTTATTTCCGGAAAGAGCTTTATGGTAATAACTTAAAAGCAAGATCAGTTGTGTTGGTATCTCGAGATGTCAAAAGAAACAATACCTTCTGAAAACAGAATACACAAGAAAAACTACAACTGGTATATTGACAAGAAAACAGAATAGATGCTTCATCTTTCGAATAATGGATTACTGGAGATATATTAACCTTTTCTTTTAGGCAGATCAGAAACAAGAAAGCAATATACACAAATAAGAATGGAAAACAATGCATTAAATAAACACGGAGTCCAAGGGAAGACCTGTTTAGAACTCCACCTAAAGCAGAAGGGATAAGAACGTCACAGTCATGCACAAGCAATTCATCTGGATCCATGGTATCTGCACCATCGAAATCAGCTAACACCCCGGACTTATCTTTATGAGCCATCAGGGCTGCAATATCAATGCCATTAGGGTTTTTGAGTGCTCCAGTTATGTCACTCACAGCCAAGACTTTGCCACCACCCTCGTGAATAAGCTTTGCAGCCCAAGTTCCAACATTTCCAAAGCCCTACACATTGCAAGATCGATAACTAGGTCAGCTTATGAGGAAATAACATCAATTCCATGAGTCACCACATGATGAAAAGTACTAGGAAATGATTAGATACAGTACCTGAATGACAAATCTCATATCCTTAATCGACTTCCCATGTTCAGCAAGTAAATCTTCGGTGGCAAACAGAACACCACGGCCAGTGGCAGCATCTCTACCAAGTGATCCACCTAGGTTCTGATACAACAAACATTAAAAGAAAAAAGTTATACACATGGTCGATAGGTACTTAAATGATCTCTCTTTTCATCCAGGAGTACATGTAGTTCAAATGTTCTTTGATACCGAAGTACTTACAATGGGTTTTCCAGTCACAATAGCAGGTGAATATCCATGAAACTTTGAGTACTCATCCAACATCCAAGCCATAGTCTGTTCATTCAAATATCTATGAATGCTACGATTTCGAGTGTGGATAATTGAGATTCAAATAAAAAGGTAAATCACTGCATAAGAAGCTACTTTGTATGACAATAATTGAACAGAAGGTCTAAACCTGGGCATTAGTGCCCATGTCCGGGGCAGGAAGTGTTAACTCCAATGAGGTCGTGCAGCTTTTGGGTGAAGCAACGCGTAAGGCGTTCCAACTCACTCCTGCTTAACTCCTTGGGAACACATCCAATGCCACCTTTAGCTCCACCATAAGGTAAATCAGCAACAGCAGTCTTCCAAGTCATTAACTGAGCAAGAGCATTGACTCCATCGGGTTCAACCTAGGATGAGCATATCAGACAACATATTAATAACCAAGACTATAATGTGATACACTTTATGTATGACAATAAACCCGCATTCAAACCTTAAATGAAAAGAAAAAAACTGTATGAAACTATAAACAGAAGCACGAACAGCCTATCTTCTACCTGAATGTGAAGTCACAACTCCAACAAAAGAAAAAATTTGCACTCAGAAAAGCACAGACAGGACTCACAAGCAGATTGCCTATCAGATCTTAAACATTTTAAACCTATATCATGTGGAGTAAATTCAATACATTCAAACTCCGTATAAGGTAACACGATTTAATGATACCGGATCACCTCCATCTACGCATGCTACAAGTCAAGGACTGACATGCATGATGCAAGCATGAATCCGAAGGACTCAACACTGATCCATAAGACAAGACTTACAGGACCCCAAACACATACACTTCTGTCAAATTGATTTCAGGAGATGTGTAAACATACAAAACAGTACCTGATCTCCCCATCCTCATTAGTTTACAAAAAATTCTATTTAAAATTGACACACACACACATGAAGAACATGGAGTGATTTCATTTCAATCCAAGAGATCAACAAACAAAAAGAAAACAATTCAAACCTACTCACACTCACACACATGAAGAACATGGAGTGATTTCATTTCATCCCAGAATCTAGTCTCAATCCAAGAGATCAACAAGCAAGAAGAGCATGAATCAAACAGGTGAATGAACACCAAATCGTGATTTTTTCTTTTTTAAAAAAAGGAAACCAGCAATATCCAAACACACATGCATTAACCAATTTTTTTATTAAAAAAAAATCAAACAAAGCCATCAGTGAGACACATCGAAGTGAGGGTGCAAGTGAATTACCTCAGGATGGTACCGAATCCCGCCTTTCATCGGACCGCGAGCGTTGTCATGTTGAACCCTGAATCCAACGAACGAAGCCAAGGTCCCATCGTCCTTAGGAATGGTGCATTCCACCTGATCATCATCACAAACAAAACCAACCAAAAAAATCAAAACTCCAAAAAATCATCCCACCAAAACAAAACAAAACAAAAAACACAAATAAACAAACCTTGATTTCCCTGAAGGGAATGAGGAGGCTCTGCTCAAGCTTGGGCCAGAATCCGGGACGCCTGGCG
Source organism: Rubia yunnanensis (assembly GCA_037428765.1). NCBI lineage: Eukaryota > Viridiplantae > Streptophyta > Magnoliopsida > Gentianales > Rubiaceae > Rubia > Rubia yunnanensis. The sequence continues at coordinate 153,867,911 of CM075061.1, read as the reverse complement.
GAAGTTTCGGTTGGTGGATGCGAGTGCATTCATGGCGGCCGAGACAGTAAAAAAAGGGAAGCAGGGAATTGTTACTGTGTTTACTGAGAGCTCTGCTCTGTGAAAGCGATGGAGTGAACGGCTACGAAGCGGATGATTTATGGGGGAAATGCGGGGCCCGCCTCTGCCCGAAAAGGGGGTTCCAGGAGGGGTTTGAAAGGTGAGTTATGAAAGTCATTGACTGCACTGACTAGGATCGGAGTTCGGTTGGAATGTACTCAATACCATACTACGTAACACTGCCACGTGTCTCCCTTTTCTCCCTCTTGGAGGATAAATTTTCATTTTCAGACCAACCGGCGATTAAACCAATTATAAAATACCTTAATTTAATAATATTTATGGTTATATTATAATTATATATATAAATCAATATGATTTAAAAGTTATAAGAATTCCATTACAATAACAAAGTTAAATATTAAATTAATTAATCAATCTAAAATAAGGTTTTGTATTGTTGGTATACTTTATGAGTGGGTTTCCTGACAGACGTATGTCACTTATTTTTTGTCTTATACACCACATTTGTTAAATACATACAAAATTTTAAAATTTTGAAAATATTTTTGCATATCATATTTTTATATTTTCACCTTCAAATACACATTATTACTTGTTTTAACTTATAAAATACAATATTTAAATTCTATAAAAAAATTACAACATTTAAGGTAAAAGACCCTGTGGACTGTCCATGAGTTTATGGAAGGGGTGTCTTTCCTAAGACTTTCTCTACTTTTATTACTAGAGTAATTTACTAGATTTTAAAAGGCAAAGCCTTGGGAAAGACCGTATTTCCATAGGATTATAGAAAAATGAGGTTTAATTAAAATGATAAAAGGTAAAAGTTCTTAGTTGCAACATTAAAAATTTATTATACAACGTGTACTAATTATAAAATTTATAACCCGATTCATACAGTATGGAAATTTTATTGTCATTCCTTCTAATTTACACTTTAAACTTTGATTTTTCCATGATTTATGGAAAATACCGTCTTTCAAGAGACGGACTCATTTTTAAAATGTAAAATAAAATAATTACGTAACTCATTAAGATATTAATGAATGACATGGAAATCTTATTTGAATTCTTTGTTCTTCGAATTTTTTTTAAGTCATAGGAATTTTGTTGCAATTAAAAAAAATTAAATAACCCTATTAACTACATTAATTATATGACGACTTTGTTTAAATGTTAGTCGGTCTAAAATAAAATATTATATTTTATTTAATTTTTAAATAAATTATGATAAAAGATAAACGGATAAAAGACTCACACATGCACATTGTAGGAATTATTTTTAGTAAACAATAATAAAAGAGGATCTGACTAAAGTCGTGACGAATGTCTTACATGAATTTGCAACACGTTTTACAAAAAGAAAATATTGATAAAAAATAATTTAAAATACTGTTATAAAAGTGCCATGCGCGGTCAATGAGAAAATGTCTTGACATATTGATATTGAAGGTGTTAAATGCGAGTAGTTTAGAATACTAAGGAAGTAAATTGTTAATTTATCTTTTCTTTAAATAAACGTTTGGATTAATTATTTTAAAATTTATACTTGAAATTCTCATTTTTATTAAGTGTGTTTAAACCATTTGTCTTCCTAGTGACTTTTAGGTTTGTTACAAGCTGCGGTTTTTACTTATTTCATTCACTTTAATTTCACAATGGCAACACATGTATTAATGGGAAAAACTCTAAAATATATATTAGTTTTTGTATCCAAATGTAGTGAATACATTAGTATGAGGAGTAGTCAATGTATGAGAACATGAACATAATAACTCGTAATATTAATGGAAACTAAGTAACTGGATATGTTCGAACCAAGATGTAACGCTTTAATTAACGTTGGTGGTGTCATGAGGTGGATCTGACTGAAAAACCAGTAGGATGTGAAAGTCAAATGTGTAATTTCTACGCAAATTAATATCACATGTTAATACTTCCTGTGTCTCAGATGAAATTGCACTCTTATTTTCTTTACGCTATTCTCTATTAAAGTTTGATCGCATAATTAAATAGATATATAAATAACAATATTATTGTATATGATATTGTTATAACAAGTAATTTCTTAATATCAACTTTTTATTTACCGTTATTATACGTAGATAAAATATTAACGGTCAAATATATTTCTTGAACAACGTAATAATAATTATAGTGCAATTTCACCTAGGAGGGAGGGAGTATATAATAAAATTTTCATTTGTTATTTATATGAGAATTTACTATACCTGTCATTTATGGGATAAGACATTTGTAATAATTTAATGGATGAGTTTAATACAAAGTCGTTAAATTATTTCCTGACTAATCAAAGAGTTAATTCCTACTATCTATTTTTCACGGTAACCGTTCTTATAGTCAAAATTCATTTTGACTTATTTTGAAAAGTAGGTGACGATCAAATTATGTTTTCACTCAAAAATATTCAACATAACCCAAAAATATTCATGCTTCTTAAATAAGTATTTTTTTAGCAGTTTATCAAACACGAAAAATGTGTTTAGCTTATGCAATGCACTTATATGCCAAACACACCCTAAGAAAATCTCATGTCAGACCATCTAATAATTTGACCAATAATAAAAATTTTCATTCCAAAAAAAATAAATTAGGATTACATTACTACAATTATTTATATATATATATATATTTAAAATATAAAAACCTCATTGTGATAAATTGAAACAAACATCTAATCTCTACAGTAGTTTATTAATTATAAAAAAATTTGACAATTAGGCAACCCAATTTCATTACGGAAAAATATACACAAAGTCTTATTTTATATGGACTAACTATTAGACGAAATCATTTTATATTTATTATGACTAATAGAATGTTTTTCATAATTATTGTAATGAGATTCCTATAATTCTATAATTAGGAAAACCTTTTTAAAAGAATTAAATATTTATAACTCCACCTTATTAATTTTAAAATTATATTTTTTTATAAATATTCTAAGATCTAACGTAAACCTTCCTAAAAAATACATCTTTAATTTCCAGAGTTGATCTTCATTATTACTGGCAGATTTACACAATTTTGTCACACTTCGTAACATTGAGAGAAACGGAATTGACAGCTAGTAGTTAGCTTAACAGATTTGACTACAGATTGTGAAAATTTAATGTTATGTAATCAGATTTGTAAAATATCCCCATTTCCAACGGCTTACTACCCCTCTGTTTTTGATATAAATGTAGTGCTCCATTCGTTTCACTAATAATGACACACTAGATTTATGCTCTTTAATTAATGTGATGAAAATAAGAGGTTGAAATTGAGTGTAAAAAGTAAATTCAAATAGAATGCGTGGATAAGATTGTAAGAATCTGACAAAAAATGAAAAAATGGGTGTCATTTAAAAAATATTCAAATAAGACAAGTGTGTCACTGTTTCACGGTTAGTGAAACGGAGAGAGTACTACTTTAATTTAGTCATAAAAATTGCCAAGACATTCACTACTAGTAGTTGCCCGATTATCCTACTCTTCATAAGATTATGTATATCGTTTTGCACTTGAATTTTATTGTATCAGTAAATTTATAATGTGTTATCATAAATAAACCCTCTCAACTACTAACTTCGAACTATTTCTAATCCTTCTACTCATTTATTAAACTGTATTTCATGTATCGTATTCATGCTAACGTCAGCTATATATGTCCATTTCACATATTTTAAGTGTATTTTAGAAATTATGTTTGTATTTACAAGATTTCGAGTTAAAATTAATTTAAAGTACAATTATAGTGAGGTTAGATGATATCTTAATCGGAGAGTCTTGGAAAGCACTGTATTTCCATACCCTTATAGAAAGACGAGGTTTAATTAAAATAATAAAAGGTAAAATGTTTTAGTTGCAATATTAAAATTTTATAATGCAACATGTAGTAGTTCCAAAGTTTATAACACGATTCATGCAACCCAAGAATTTTATCATCATTTCTTCTAATTTGCACTTTAAACATTAGTATTTCCATGACTTATGGAAAGACTGTATTTCAAGAGACAAACTCTATTTTTATTCTCCATTGAAAAATAATTGATATCATATTATAATAAAGAATGTCATTCCATTTTAAGGAGAGTTTATTAACACTGATTAAAAATGACTATTTTCTTTCTTCCTCAGTTTCAATAATAATTTGGATGAAATTAGAAGACTTGCTTATTTTTCGGTTAATTTTTAAGAGATTATAAAATTAATGCACAAACCTAAAATTTGAAGAAAAAAACGATATAGTGAATATAAGGGGAAAATGACGGTCTACCCAAGCGCTAAATCAGTCGCTCTTCATTTTGTGTAAACTTGATGTATGTTGTGTAAAGCAAACAACGTCCACCAATTAGAACGATGCACATTTACATTTGATGAATATTGAAGCTCGAAGTGTTGAGAATCCTTGAACATCTAGTTACATTGTCAAAAGGTCAAGTACAAATTCTACTTGTATCAATTGTCAAAAGTGAAAAGTATGAGATCTGCACTACTACTTGTAGATTACGTGACAGAAATCATCTTTTCTTTCTAAATTTAAAACATTTGCTTCCTCCGTGTCGGACAATGTACACTTTCTCTATTAAAAAAGTTTTTATGTATCACTTGAGAAGAATACCCTTAAAACAATTGAAATTATACAAAAAACTTCACCTGCCCTCACCTCACAGAAACTCTCGCCTCCAATCTCATCCCTAAAATTTCTCTCTCCCTCAAATTTCTCACATTTCCCAATCTTCATCTGCAACTCCCAAAGGCCATTCTCGATCTTCATCTGCAAATTTTCATCCACTTGTTTGCTCCATCGCCTCCCCCCCCCCTCTCCTCCTTCGCCTGAACCCTAATTTTGCCTCTGCCATCACTTGTTTGCTCTTGCGCCACCACTAGTTTGCTCCGTCGCCAGCCCCTCACCGCCCTCCTTAACCCTGATTTCGTCGCCGACTCCGTCACTCCCCCGCCTCCGTCCCTCCGTCCCTCCCTCCCTCTGCTAATTTCACCGTGAAGAGCCCACCCAAAAAGTCCCACCACCGCAGCTCCTCCATCACGAGAGCCACCGCTGCTCACACATGCCGGTCGGATTTGCAAAAACACTGCCACTCCACACACAGACATCAAATTTACAGTCAATGAACTAGAGGAAGAAGATTTACAGTCAGATTTATGTCGAAGGCAGGAGTCGAAGAGGACAGAGGAGCACTGGCGGAGAAGACGGAGGCGTGCTGGCAGAGAAGATGGAAACGCACAGGAGGGAAGTAGATTGGAGAGAGGAAGAAGATACAAGGGCAATATAGTCTTTTCACCTAAGGGAAATTCTGAGAGAGAATTTCTCTCTGCAGAATCCCCTGGGACAGAGGGAGTATAATAAGAATACCACCATTTGTGAAAACCAAAATGAATAACATGAACACAGATAAATGTCAAGTTGAAAAGGTTCACCCCTCATCTATATGCTCTAGTTACCTCCCAAATTTGTACGTTTTCAACAATTTTATGTCCCCTATAATGTCCTATTTGGTCTAACTTCCTATTTTACAGTCACTATTTTTTCTAATAACTTCTCCATAGTGACATTTGCGTATGTAGAGATGTAGACCATATAAGGAATGCAAAGTAGGATTACTGCCATAGTTCCAGGGATATAGAGCAACACAGGTCGTTTACATCATCCGATGTAAGGACTAAGGGGAACAAACTATTAACTAAATCAGTAACATCCACCCGTCCAACTTTCGTGACTTTTTCTTGATCGTTAGGCTTTGAGACTCAATTCCGATTGCATCACTTGAAGTTTTTCTCCAACTTCCCTCTGACTGGAAAACTTACCGTCAACTTTACACATTCATTGAGAGAACTGACAACCTAGCCAAGATAAACACAATTCCATTATTCTAAAAGGTAAAAGCATAAAGAAATAAGAGATCTTACGTTTCTAGAACTGGCTCATTAAAGCACTTAAAGCTATTGATGTACTAATCAGTTGAAATCGTTTTCTTCTACTCATGGATACGGTTGTAATACGAAAGTCACATATGAAGCGAATCTCGTCACTTGACATAGTAAAAGAAAAGGACGAGCTGAATTATATCTTGTGTTTTCCAAATTCATTTTCTAATTGACGATATCAAACACCTACTAGCCAGTGAAAAGAAATGAAACTTACACGTTCATTCACGAAGGAACATATAATGGTTGCATCATTTACAACAATTTAATACTCAGATCCATGTGAAAACTGATTAGAAAGAATTTCCAACTTTTTTCTTGCTAAAAGAACGAAAATGTCAATGCTGCAGATACGAAACCATAAATCACTGATGCCTATACTACAAGAATCTTAATTACCATGCATCAAATTGGCAGAGAAGGAAACTGCTGATATATTAACCCTCAGTGTCACAAACTGGAAGAGTGCGGTGATTATTACCTTACCACCCGGTTGCATTTATGAGATGTAAAATCGGCCTCATCCATCTTTCCTGAGAATTAAAAGTAAGAAAGAACAATTATTATAAGCTCCATACCTATCAAGTAAAAGTAGTGAAAGTTAGGAGGAAAAAAACTTTACTTCCTCTTCCTCCGGTCAATCCCACTACTCCTTGGGTCATTCTTTGGGACATTAGATCCAGATTGCATGCCATATTGTGATGAAGTAACAAGAGAGGGAACAGGTCCAGGACCAGGAGGAGGAGCAGATAAAGTTGCTGGAGGAGGGAGAGGAGGTGGAGCTACTACAGAAGATGGAGGTGCTACACTTGCTTCAGGAAGAGGCCTGGGCAAGATATGCTTCAAGCGATTGTTTCGGTAATTTTTCCAGAAATAGAACTGCTGCCTGTGTGCCAATTCCTACAATTTCCATGAAAACCATCAAACCAATACCCTTTTTCCTTCCCAGTATTCAATGACCAAAGACTTGCCACAACCATATGTATAAGACAGAATGGAGTAATCTTACAGTTAATAATCTATTCCCTTCTTCATTCTATAATATATGCATATAATTGAATCTAAGCTTTTGTAAATTTAGTTCCAAACTGCATCTGTTTGACCCATATTGCATTTAAATGCAGACAAGCAAGAATTTAAGGATGACAAACCATGATCAATTTTTGCACTTTCCCATATTCAGTCACTACCTCAAATCTAAACAATATAGTTGATGGAAAGACAAAAATATTCAAGATAATGAGTCTTTTCCATCAAATAGGATGAATGGAAACTGCACAAACAAATTCAAGCAGTCCGTGCAAGGTACTCCCCAAGTAACACGAGAGATCAATGGTGCAAACCTTGTTTCCCGGATGAGCCATGGCATTCCTGAAGTTGGCATTTTGGAGAAGTTCCAGAAAGAACAGGCAATGCGGATACCTGAATGTACACAAAGATCAGAAAAGGCAGACACACGAATCAAGGTATTGACAAAAGAGCTACACTCACATTATAAACTTCACATACTCTGGCCGCTGCCAATACTGGAGGTACTTCAAATACCCAATGAAAGCTTCATCCTCAAAATATCGATTTTGAGCCAAATCTATACCTCAAACTAATCATTTCAAAACACACTCGAGTCCATTCATATAATAAACAAACTAACAAGAAAACATAATCAGGGTTTTCTACTCCCATTATCCAAACTACCATAAAAAGAAGTGCTGTCATGAAATGATAATCATTACAACTCATCTAACAAAAAAGCAGCTAAGATTAAAAAACAAAACGTACAGTGAATGTAGGTGGGATTAGCGAGGCACTGAACGAATTCCAGTTCGAGCAGGAAGCGTTGCCGCCCGTCGTCCGGATCCTTGTAAATTTTCTTCGGCCTGAATTGAAGATCCAATGTTGCAAAAATCAGTAACAATAAAACAGCAAAAAGTTCCGATAAGTGCAACGGAGACTTACGAGGAAGATGGATTGTCGGAATCGAAGCCGCCGCCGGTTTCCTGATTGGATGCCATCGGCGATAAAACCCTAGGCTCTTCGTAGGCTTGTCTGAGTTCGAATAGAAGCGCGAGAATTCCTTCACTACTTTGTATTCTCTGGGACACAAAACGCAGAAGCCAGGCGATGGTCGCTAATTGGGAAAAGAATGAAGGGAAAAATACACGTTTTAGTCCCTTTTCTAAGATTCAGTCCATTCTGTTTTCGGATTCATTATCCTTCATTTTTAATTAGTTCAATAAAATTTTTAATTAATTCATTTAACTTGTAGTTTATTAATTGAGTGCGTCTCTTGAAAGACGGTATTTCCATAAGTCATGGAAAGACCAAAGTTTAAAGTGTAAATTAGAAGAAATGAAGATAAAATTTTCGGGTTGCATGAACCGGGTTATAAATTTTATAACTACTACATGTTGCATACTAAATTTTTAATGTTGCAACTAAGACCTTTTACCTTTTATTATTCGAAGTAAACCCCGTCTTTCCATAAGCATATGGAAAGACCGTCTTTCCCAAGACTTTGCCTTATTAATTTTATTTTAATTCAATTTAATTTAATTCATTTAATTTGTAAAGTCAAGGAATTATTGTATTAGCAATTTTGTGTGAATTATTTTTGCACTGATATACAGACCATGTTGGAACATGGTGCTGGAGCAGAATTTACGCCATAGGGTTTAACGGAATTCAAGCCAAAATATTGAGGTGTTTTAATCGTATATTTGGCTATATATTAGGCGTGTGAAGCATAATTGGTTTTATGGAAAATCCCTACTTATAAAGAGAAGATTTATTTGAATATATGGGATAGAATGAGTTAAGGTAAATCCCTTTATTTATGCGATTTGGATATGCTTCGAGAATCAGATTTGGAATAGGAATATTGTGGAGATAATCAAGGAGTATTCAAGTCTGATTCGTGGATATAAATATGGGACAAATACAGCTGCATACTTACGGATTTAACAGATCAAAATCTGCACCCAGATTTTGAGATCTTACGAAATTTACAAGAGCCAATAAACTGTGTTCCAACACTGTCCTGCCGCACTAAGTTCAGAATCGTATACCTTAATTCCTCGGGAGGAGGAGATCCTGCGTCGACGGAGTTCGAGGTCAGAGGGAGTCTGATCAAGGCGGATCGGTAGCTAGGGGAGCTAGTAGAGTCCACACGTCATAGTTAGTAAAGATAAGTATTTTGTAAACTGTACTATGTACGCTATCTTTCTAATTAGTGAATTCATTATGAATTGGCCAGGCCCCGCAGATGTAGGTGGTTTACACCAAACTGCGTAACCAAGTTGTGTGTCTTTTACGTTTCACATTTTTTTTTACACTTGATTAAACTAGGCATGTTGGAACACACTAGTAAAAACTAGAAAAAGTGGTAAAACTAAATTTCATAATTTATTAGAAAACGAATTCGAAATTTCTGAATTTTAATCTCATGGGTTTTTGTTTGAAGATTGGATTTAAAAAGGTAAAGTAAGTTAAAGATAGATTATTTTATTATGTGAAAAATGAGTTTATAACTCTATATAATTGACATAGAACCCACAAGTATTTGAAAGTGCCAATATAATTATAGATAACCAATGAAAGTACAAAATTAACTATTTCAACAATTTTTGGCCAGAATTCTATGAAATGAATATTTTATTCCTCTTCAAATATTTTTTTAAAGGGCAAAGTGACTATTATGCCCCTAAACCTAATCATTTTTTTCTTTTCTCTTTGTTCTTCCCGGCGGCTGCCAGGCTGCTGCTTCTTCTTTGTCGGCTTCTTCTTTTAAACCTATCGCCGCACCTGATTCATTCTCCACTCCCGTATTGGGCACTGGGGGTCGAGGTTTTTGGGGTAAGGCGTCGAGGTGGTGAGTGGCGGGAGTGGTGATGGGTTTAGGGTTGGGCGTCAAGGTGGGCTGGGATGGATGGCGAGCGGTTGGAGTGGCGACAAGTTTAGGGTTGGGCATCGAGGTGGGCTGGGATGGGTGGCGAGGCGAGTAGCGGGTGGGCTAGGACGGTGGTGGAGGGAGGGGGTTTCATGCCTAAATTCAGTGGTGCTGCGATGGAGCAGCGACGAAGGGTAGTGGTATAATTGTCCATACAAATTCAGCTTTAAGTTTGATGAGCATTTTTATCATTTTAAGTGAGTCAACGGCCGGAATGTCAAAGTCAATGCCAGGTGTGCCACCTGAGGGTTATACAGGATTATTTTTTTACTTTCAAACAATTTAGGGTTATATTGGCACTTTCGCAATTATATAGGATTATATTGGTATATATCCTTTTTATCATTTTTAAAAGTTAAGAGATGTTATACAAATCAAAAAAATTATTATGAGAATGTCTAATGTTATACCGACTAACGATTAGACTAATTATAAAAACGTTCCTCCAATTTCATCCGAACTTCTACTTTTTGCTTTTTAAATTTAATTTCATTCACTCATTTCATTCATCTAAATTTATGGTGTCATACACATAGAAACCGAGGGAAACATCTAAATTTTATGGTGTCACACACATAGAAATGTTCTATGGAGGGAGTAACTCGATTTTCAAAGTAATTAATAATATTTAAAATTACATTATAGAGTGGGTCTCCTGATAGACAGCTTGTCCATAAGCTTATGGATATGTCACTTATTTTTTACCTTATACACTACTTTTGTTAAATTACATACAAAATTTAGAATTTTTGAAAATAATTTTTATATCATATATATATATATATATATTCACATTCAAATACACATTATTACTTGTTTTAACTTATAAAATACAATATTTAAATTTTATAAAAAAAATTACAACATTTATAGGTGAATCCATCCCTTGAAAGTGCAAATTAGAAAAAATTACAACATTTACGGTAAAGTGCAAATTAGAAAAAATGAAGATAAAAATTTCAGATTGCATTAATTGGGTTATAAAGTTCATAACTACTACATGTTGCATAATAAATTTAATATTGTAATTAAGACCTTTTACCTTTTATAATTTTAATTCAACCCCGTCTTTCCATAACCCTATAGAAAAATGGGTTTTCCCAAGACTTTGCCTAAGATAAAATCCAATATGGACTGTCCATAAGCTTATGAAAATGCCGCATTTTCTGAGACTCTTTATATTATATATCTAATGTAGAATTTTATTTTTTACCTTCATATTAAAATTTCAAGAGGATGGTATTTTCATAAGTTGCATTTTTATATTCAAATATAAGTTAGGCAAGGTTTTGGTAAAGACCGTCTTTCCATATACATATGAAAATAGAGGATTGAATTAGAATTATAGAATAGGTAAAATGTTTTAGTTGCAATATTAAAAAATTATTATGCAATGCGTAGTTGTTAGTTATAAGTTTATGATCCGATAATGAAATTTAAAAATTTTATCTTAATTTTTTTAAATTTTTAATTTAAATATTAATATTTCTATAATTTATTGAGCGATCGTCTTCCAAGAAACAAAGGAAACTTATTACATATTAAATATCTAAATTAAACAGTTCTTCAAAATACGATTATGTGATATAAAGAAAAGGATTCTTTATTTCAAATGTTCCTGATAGATCATATACTATCTCTCGCATGTCCTAACCGATCAATCGAAATTACTGCCACATTTATTTATTTCCACAATAGTGCCATGGAAGGAGACTCCCACATGACTCACACGATGTGAGACTCCACACCTTGTGTCTCATACAAAGATGGAATGAGACTCCCACATGACTCACACAATGTGACACAAAGGTGGAATGAGACTCCCACATGACTCACACGATGTGAGACCCAAGGTGGAATGAGACTCCCACATGACTCACACAATGTGACACAAAGGTGGAATGAGACTCCCACATGACTCACACGATGTGAGACCCAATGTGGAATGAAACTCCCACATGACTCACACGATGTGAACATGAGACTCCCACATGACTCACACGATGTGAGACACAAACGATGTGACACAAAGGTGGAATGAGACTCCCACATGACCCACACGATGTGAACATGAGACTCCCACATGACTCACAGGATGTGAGACACAAGGTGAAATGAGACTCCCACATGACTACACAAGGTGAAATGAGACTCCCACATGACTCACACAATGCTAATACGGTGTATACGGAGACTTAAACTCCATAATAATACAACTTCAGGAATAAGAGGGGAGTCGAACCTTAGTTGCACCTGGGAGTACATTGCCCCGACCACTGGGCTATCCCAAGTGGTTACATCTTTTTTAGAGAATGTAAATTTTTAGACTTAAGATCTGCCTGTTTGTAATATTATAACCTCGCAGGATAAAAACAACAAACCTGTGTAAACAGTGAAGTTCGCAGAAGTACACGAATAAGGCTGCACATTAACACCCCCATTTTCCGGATAAAGTCCAAACGCACAGTAAAGAGTTTCAACCTCATCTATATACTCATTCCCACTGTAGTACCTCACCCCGGGCATACCCTCAGAGCACAGTACTGCGACATCTAACATAGAGAATTGTTTATTTGAGTGTACATGTTGACCTAAATCCGAATGCAATTATGCTGATTTTGAAAATTAGACACATTCAGAGAATGCGTCCTCTATGTGTTTTATTTTTGTTTTTAGCTGCTTGCAGAGGACACATTCAGTGAATAAGTCCTCAATTACTGATTTTTTTAAAAGGAATACAGAGGACGCATCCTCTCTGTAATTTATTTTTTTGAATGCATTTATATATATTTTCGAATGCATAAAGAGGACGTGTTAGACTAAATCAGACTCCTGATTAGATTATGATTTATTCTGATTAGAGTTCTTTCCTTATTATACCTCTATTGTACTCTCTATATATTTAGATATCAATAATACAATTAATTACGGCAAATCATTCTCTCATGGTATCAGAGCAAGTTCGGATCCTAACCCCTAAATTTTAATTCAGCGCCTCCCTCCTTCTCTCTTTTTCGACGAAGTTTCGGTCAAATTCCGGCGTCCTCCGGCGTCCTCTCAAGTCTCAATTTTCCGGGAAAATTTCCATCTTTTTCAAGCGGAGTCTTCCTCCTCCGGCATCCTCCAGCGGTGGTCTCCTCCTCCGGCGTCATCCAGTGGCGCCGTTGTCTCCTCCTCCGGCGTCTTCCAGCGCTGGCGTCATCCTCCGGCGAAGTCCAGCGGCGGCGTTCTCCTCCGGCGAAGTCCAGCGGCGGCCTCCTCCAGCGGCAGCTCCTTCGCCGAAGAAGAAGAAGAAGAAATCTCGGTTGTCTCATCCGATCGCGAAGCCATCTGGAGAAGAACGGCCGATCGCGTCACGGAGAAGAAGAAGAACTCGTCCGCGCGTGAAGCCACGTGCGAGTCATCTCGCGCACCAGAAGGAAATTCCGCGCGTGAAGCCACGCGCGAGTCATCTCGCGCGCCAGAAGGAAATTCCGCGCGTGAAGCCACGTGCGAGTCATCCCGCCAGCAAGGGAGTTTCTCGCGAGTTGATTCAAATTCTCGCGAGTTGATCAATTTATCGTGAGCTGAATCATATTCTCGCGAGTTGAAGCTGTTTCTCGCGAGTTGCTCACATTCCGACGAGTTTCTCAAATTCTCGCCAGCATCCAGTCAATTTCTGTGCCATTTTCCGGTCTTTCGCTATGGTTCATTTGGGTCCTATATCTCGAGAAGATTGTTCCACTAATTGGATTGTGGACAAGGTGTTGTTTCAGGCCAGTTTGAATGGTCCCAATTGTCATTCTTCGTCAAAACAGTGGATTGTTGATTCAGGTTCTACATCTCATATCACTGGTCACACCAGTCATCTTGATCAAGTACAACGTTATCGTGGTTCTGATTCTATTCTTGTTGGAAATGGTGAATTATTATCTATTTCTCACATCGGTCAATGTCATTTATCTGGTTTCTTTGTTAATGATGTCCTTGTGGTCCCTAAGATTACTAGAAGTTTATTGTCCATTAGTAAGCTTACTCGTGATCTACCTGTTCGTGTTATATTTGATGTCGATGCATTTTCCATTGAGCACAAGCTTACAGGGGCGATAATTGGTAAAGGTCCTTATAGGTCTGGTCTCTATTTTCTTGAGACTGGTGATTCTAGTTTTTTAGGCGAACTACGCTCTACAAAGCTTCATGCTTCTTTTGAGCAGTGGCACTCTCGCCTCGGTCATGTGTCTCATGATACTGTTCAGTTATTGAATCGATGGGGCCTTATTTCTGTCACTTCCGTTATGCCTGCATCTGTCAGTTGCTCTCCTTGTCAGATGGCCAAGAGTAGCCGCTTGCCCTTTTCCACGAGTGACAAGTGTGCTACTGGTTTATTGGATAAAGTACATTGTGATTTGTGGGGACCAGCTCCTGTTTCATCTGTCGGTGGTTTCTCTTATTATGCCGTTTTCATTGATGATTTCTCGCGATTCACATGGTTTCTTCCATGGTTTCTATGACAGTTTTATCTAGTTTCAGAAATTCGTTGAGAATCAGTTTTCTGCTAAATTTTTCAGACCGATGGTGGTACCGAGTTTACTAATCACCGACTTCAGGCTTATCTCATATCATGTGGCATTCATCATCAGATGTCCTCGCCTTATACACCTGCTCAGAATGGCCGGGTCGAGCAGAAGCATCATCACATCACAGAGACTGGTCTTGCCATGCTTTTTCACTCTTCTGTGCTGCACTGTTATTGGGTGGAAGCTTTCTCCTCTGTGGTTTACATTATTAACCGTCTGCCTAGTTCAGTTATGAGTGGCAAATCACCTTTTGAGGTTGTTTTTGGTCATGTGCCTGACTATACCCTCTTTCACTCGTTTGGTTGCCGTGCATTTCCATGTTTGCGTGTCACTGCTACTGATAAGTTTGCACCCCGATCCATTCCCTGTGTTTTTATTGGCTATAGCCCTCGTCACAAGGGCTTCCAGTGTCTCGACGAGACTTCTGGGCGCATCTATATCTCTCGCCATGTTCGTTTTGATGAAACTTTCTTCCCTTATATCTCAGCTTCCACGGACAGTCGTTCGATTTCAGATCTGGAGATTTCATCATTTTTTTATGGAACTGTTACTTCATCGATTGGGGCCACCACGCCTGTGTCTGTGCCTGTTCCAGCTGCCCCTCCTTCACCACCATCTTCCATCTGGATGGCCGACCTGGACTCGGCTCCTAGCCAAACACCCACCATATCTCAGCCGCTGGCCAGCACTCCTCAGCCACCGTCTCAGCCACCGGCCACCACGTCTCAACCTGTATTGGCTATTCTTTCTCCGGTGACTTCCGACGGCCACTCTCCGGTCAGCACAACTCGATCTTCCTCCGTGTCATCAGCTGGTTCGACTTCTCCAGATTAGCTGCCCCAGCTTCGTACTCATGGATGGCCACTCGGTCTTCTACTGGTGCCATTCAGCGGCGGGATTATTCGGATATTATTGCTCATGGTCTCACTGCTGCACTCCTCTCTCAGACAGAGCCCACTGATTATCGCATTGCCCTTCAGGATCCAGCCTGGGTTTCAGCCATGGATGATGAGATAGATGCTCTTCGTGGTCAGCACACTTGGGATTTGGTGCCTCGACCTTCAAATGTCAACATTGTTGGCTCCAAATGGGCTATAGGCTCAAGTATCGACCAGATGGCACTATTGAGCGTAACAAAGCTAGACTTATGGCGCAGAGTTTCTCGCAGATTCCAGGTTTTGATTTTGACCGCACTTTCAGTCCAGTGGTCAAAGCCTCCACTGTTAGGACGGTTCTCGCCATAGCCACCATGCGTTCCTGGCCACTTCATCAGTTAGATGTCAAGAACGCTTTCCTTAATGGTGTTCTTGATGTTCCTGTCTACATGAAGCATCCCGTTGGTTATCAGGATTCTGTCCATCCAGACTATGTTTGTCGTTTGGAAAAGGCCATTTATGGTCTTAAGCAGGCTCCCCGAGTTTGGTTCCAGCGTTTCAGCAGTTATCTGACACAACTTGGTTTTCGGTGCAGCTCAGCTGATACTTCTTTGTTTGTCCTTTCGAGAGGGTCGTCATTATTGTACCTACTTGTGCATGTGGATGATATTATTCTTACAGGCAATGACTCGACTCTTCTTCGCCAGTTTATTGATCGGACACACAGAGAGTTTGCGATCAAGGATCTTGGTGCTCTTCATTACTTTCTTGGTCTTGAAGTTTCGCCTACCTCCTCAGGATTACTTCTTGGCCAAGCAAAGTATGCTCGAGATATTTTGAATCGGGCCGGTATGTTTGACGTGGCACCTGTTTCTACTCCATTTGTTGCTGGTTCTCAGCTTCACAGCTCTACCAATCCTCCATTTCGGGATCCTACACTTTATCGTTCTCTTGTTGGTGCCCTCCAGTATCTCACCATCTCTCGCCCTGGTTTGGCATTCTCGGTCAACACGGTGAGTCAGTATCTTCAGGATCCCAGAGATGACCATTTTGCTGCTGTGACTCGGATTTTGTGATATGTTCGTGGCACTCTTCATTTTGGTCTCCGGTTTTGCTCTGCTAGTACTTCTGATGTGTTAGGATACTTTGATGCTGATTGGGCTTGCTGTCTGGAGACTCGTCGTTCCACTTATGGTTATGCGGTTTTTCTTGGTGGGAATCTGGTTTCTTGGAGTGCCAAGAAACAGCCCACTGTTTCTCGCTCTAGCACTGAGTCTAAATACCGTGCTCTCGCCAACACTGCCTCGGAAGTGGTTGGGCTCACTCATTTGCTTCGTGATCATTGGGTTCCACTTTCTGGTTCTTCACTGTTGTTATACGACAATAGTAGTGCTATCTTCTTGGCTCAGAATCCAGTGGCGCACAAGCGGGCGAAGCACATCGACATCGACTATCATTTTGTTCGTGAGTTGGTGACATCCGGAAAGCTGCGCGTCGCTCATGTTCCGACTTCTCTTCAGATTGCGGGCATTTTCACCAAGGTGCTCTCTCGTCCGCTGTTCGAGTTCTTCAGGTCCAAGCTATGCATCGGTGAGCATCTGACGCTTCGCTTGAGGGGGGTATTAGACTAAATCAGACTCCTAATTAGATTATGATTTATTCTGATTAGAGTTCTTTCCTTATTATACCTCTATTGTACTCTCTATATATTTAGATATCACTAATATAATTAATTACGGCAAATCATTCTCTCAGGACGCATTCGGATATTAAGTTTCCATTTTTTTAAAAACCCATGCAAATGACGCATTCAATTTAATTAATTTTTTTTATTAGTCATCTAACTGATTGTCTTATTTTGTTTCTTTTATATTTTCGATGTCCCCAATAGCGCATCAGTAGACATCTAATTGTTATATATATATATATATTTTAAAATTTTCCTAATGATAAATGCATCGAAAGAATTTGAAAGTTCGCTTTGAAATTTATGATAATAAAACTTGAACATCCTACTTACTTGATTAAAGATAATGGAAAATTTCGATCGTGGGTATTTCAAATTTCCAAATATTTCAAAATATAGAAAATGAATTAACTATAAAAAAAAATTGAAAGCTACTACTGCATTGGAATTGTAATTGTAAAATTTCTGTTTTTTTGTAGTTTAAATGAATTAGAGATGTAAATAAACTAAAATTTCTATTTTTTAAAAAAATTTCCCCCTTTTCCACTATCAACTAATATAAATAAACAAAAATATAAGAGTATCACGTTTAATGTTTATGAAATTAGAGATGATAATGAAAACCAAATAAGCATGAATTGATTCAAAGATACATTATTCGAATAATGCGTGTCAAACAGTTAGGTAGAAACGTAATGAAATGAATGTCCAACGACATGTAATGTACTAATGACGCCCTCTGCAAAACTTTCCACATGTTCCACATGGGGGCAGATGTATAGTGCGGGATGTGCGTCATGGAACAACCATCTGAGTAGAAACATGTACGTCGTCATGTGGAACTCCCTCTATAAAATACCCCCTCCATATCGTCTCATGCGTCCTCATTCAAATCATACTGGACATGGGGAACACTACATGTATCAAATGGAGCAGTAGGCTACATATACACATGACTAGCAGTGGGAGTAAGGTATGCAGTAGAATCAGCTGGAGTAGTGTCGGAGTGAGAGGGTCCACCATGTGATGGTCTGTCGTGGGTTAGACTCGCATGTGAGGGCCCGGCTTGAGATGAACCAATGTATGATGTAGGGTCGCGAGCACGCGGTCGCCGACCATCCTATCAACCAGGAGAAGCTGGACGGTGGCTTCTGATTTCATTGTGTCTCACACCAGGGACTGGTTCCTCGGTGTGCACATGTGGCTGATAATTCTGCAATCTGGAGGTCTCATGTGCATATTCCAGAGTACGTGTGGCTATACCATGTACTCCCGTAATAACGTCCGCGAAACGTGGGAGACATTCGTCCAAATTAATATCTAACATAAGGCGCATCCCGGACATTGCCCGCAGCTACATAAATGAGATAAATATGTTAGATATTAAAAAAATGAGGGAATCTGAAGTATTATTTTTTGATACTATTAGAATTTAATAAACACCATATACTCCATAGTAGCTCTGTCTCTATGAAAAATCTCTGTAACCGTTTGGCGATGTTCTGGCTGATCAATCAGGGTCATTGTCATGCGAAAATACCACCCCATGTATTCTCGATCAGGTGTATATGGATCTTTCGACCCAAGTGCATTAATTTGTTGCTTTACTCGATGTTCCCACGCATTAAGATATCTTCTCAGTTTAACACGTCAATCCATGCATGACCTCTCCCGACGGTCTCTAGTATGAAGCAGTTTGTGTTCATCCTTAGTGACCAACTGCGTGGGTATTGTCTAGATAAGGCCAAATTGTCTGAGAACACGATGAACATGATGATACTCTAAGACGTGCCAACAAATGAGGTCAACACACAATAGCCAATTGTTGCTACCAGCTGTACAGTATTATGGGAGATGTTGCATGACATCCTCAGTGTATGACTGCCAAATAAACTGACATAACAGACAAGTGTTGTGGTTAGAAAAGAAACATTTTTTTCCATTAGTTCAAAAAAAGGAAATCCAAATTACATTATACCTGACTGTCATGGAGAGACGTTGGCTGATCGCGGTACACTTTAGGACATGCATGGGTGATTGTGATAAATTGTACCAAACACTCCATTCATGAGGAACATAATGAATATTAGCTATTACTAGTAATTAAAAAGGTTTAAAAATTGTGTCCTTACTAATTGAATACGAACCTGGACCCAAGAGCATTCATAGTGACGGTCACTGAAAGTCGTCCGGCGGGATAGATGGTTGGTATTCGCTCTCATGCCCACAACTGACAGTAAATAAAAAAATATATAATATAATGTAAGAGGTCATTATGAACACGTGTCCAACTAATAAGTTTAACCGACAATATTACCTTTAGTAGGACTAGTAGCCTAGATATGGATTTGACTTGTGGAATTGCAGCGCCACATAAGCTCCTGTACAAGTGTGCCAAAATTACACTCCCCCAACTGTATTGATGTGCTGCATCTAAGTCCATGGGTACCGACAAATAGAGCAGAGAGATCAGGTGGCCAGATGTGTCTGATATGAGGATATGAGCAATCCTCCGACCAGTAGTAGAATGAAAAACCCTTGCCAGTTGTTGACAATCTACCTCAGTAGCATCAAGAGGCAATGGACTACGCAACAAGTTTCCCAACCAGCTGGACCTTATACGACCCACTCCGATATCACTTGTGTCTGGTGTAGCCCCCAGGTAGTCAGTGCATAATCTCTGCCAGTCATTTGTGCGCTTGCTTGTGGCTACACCTGTGATTATCATGCCATCGATCGGTAGACCCCAAAGGATGCTCACATCCTGTAAAGGGACGGTAGCCTCCCCCATCGGCAGGTGAAATATGTGTGTCCCTAGTCTCTAACGCTCAACTAACGCAGTGATGAGCGAATGGTCGATGTGAGTTGGTGCAGAATCTAATAGTCCCTGGAATCCAGCGTCACGCACATAGCGCATCACTCGATCAGGGATCCCACCAATCCAACAAGCCTCATCGCACAACCTCACCTGCAATGCCTCATCCTCCAAATTACCGCTGTACAACACGTGCACGATGCTCCCGGTGAAGGTAAATCATGGATGATCATGGTGTATCCCTGGTGAAAATCAGAATGACATGAAGAAATGATCAGTCCATATTTCCACGAAAATGAATACTATTACATGTTACACATATTCAAACCAAATTGAACATTAGCTTCAATTTAAACAAATACACATAATACAAATTCACACAATCAATTACATTAAAAAATGAGAGAATTTGGCATAACAAGCTGCATAGCTACATATTATCATGTAATACACATTGGTCTAAACAAAACATAAGGATATCTAGAAACTCCATATTACAAACATGACCCTAAGCACGCCCTCGCCCACAGACGCCTCTGCAATCACCCGACAGTCTCTCATCCATTTGATTCCTTATCCTTCTCCCTGTAAACTGACCACGCCTCCTGTTACGAAACTTTTCAATATTGAGAATCAACCTCCAGTTGGCACGTTGCCATAGTGATGGATCTCGGAGAGGCACGAAACCCTCACTATATTGTTGCACACAGGAAAAGTAAGGCACCACTTACTGCTATCATGACGTTTCAGCCAATCCCAAGCAGATGGTTCCAGATCTCCAACCCCTCCTTGTACTCCCTCCACCTAATTTCTTGTCTAGCACGACCAAGCTGCCAAACCAGAGTCTTCAGATGCACAGTTTTGAACTTCCCACGCTCCGCACTAAGAAAGTTAGACTGAAAATGCCTCAAGCAAAACCGGTGGTATACTGCTAGCTCCATCCATTCATCCATATGTCTCATTGCATTCAAAATCCTAACATGAAGATCTGATATAATACAGATTGGCCTAGTATCATCACCTACCACATGGAGTCGCAGTTTTAACATGAACTAGTTCCAACTCTCATTAGTCTCAGCATTCACTATTGCATAAGCAATGGGCAGTGTGTAATCGTTCACGTCGTGTGTCACCACAACTAGCATTGTGGTCTTGTATGTGCCTCTCAAATGAGTCCCATTCAAACTAATCACCGGCCTGCAGTGGCGAAATGCATCGATAGCCTGACCAAATTCCCATAACACAAACTTAAATTTCCTACACTCATGACCGTGAATTCTATTAGGTATGTCTGCCCAATCAACAACGGTGCTCGAATTGGCCCTGATTAGCTCATCCATAAATGTTGGCAAGATTTCAAAGGATTCCTCCCAAGTTCCGAATACCAAATCAATAGCCTTCTGGCCAGCATACAACGCCTTCTTGTAGGAAATGGTCACATTTAACTCCTTCTCCACACACGCTTGGACATCCTTCACCGTGTAGGAAGGGTTCGCGTCAATCTGATGGCGAATGGAACGAGCAATAATCAACTATGTCAGGTTAGTGCTACCATTTGATCGACCAGCACCAATACAACTATGACTACTTGCCCATTTGGTGATCTCCCACATCCCATAGATAGCCTTCTTACTGGCTCTAACAATCCAATGCCAATTGCCATTTTCTTCAACGTCCTTACATTTCGCATACCATGCACGTAACCTGCTCTCCACGACCTAGTGTTCCTTTCTCATCATCGAACTCCACATGGAAATAGCTTATACTAATTCTGGTTTACTCTAGAATCACATACCCAATGCAACTTCACCAGTCGCTTGAACATAACTAGGAAGTCTTTCGCAACAATTAGTTGGGTCATAGCCATCCTCATCAGGCCCCCCATAATCCCTAAAGTAGGTCTCCGTATTAGGATTCACCATAAGATGGAACGTCGTGGCTACATTGTTCGTGTATACCACTTCTTCATCACCGTCCCTTGGATTCGAATCAGTTGATAAGGATCGATCATCTTCACTTTCTTCTTGAAGTTCCCCTTCCTCACCTCCATCATCGCTACCAACATGTTCACCATGACCAACAACATGCTCGCCAATTTCACCCACATAATCATCATCGAAGACATTCAGCTCTTCATGATGCACACCATATATACCAGCACTTGTGGATGGCTGAGTGTACATACGCACTGGGTTGATTTGACTCACCAATGATAGAAGGTTCTCCAAAACCTTGGCAATGTATAGGGGGTGGTAAGCTTTGCAAAGCTGTATAGTTCTGAACATTGCTCAGCAACGACATGAACGTGCACGAACTAACATTACTTGCACGGTCAATGGTGATTGACATCTTCTCCATATTAATGTACAGATCAGCTGAGGACAAGGACGTTCGATCAGCAATGATGAAGAAGGTCGCGGTAGACTCGTCATTTTCCACATTATAACATCGATAGTATATAGAAGAACCAATTAGCTTAGGACAACGATAATAGATTTTCAACAGAAACCCATCACTTACAAATGTCAAGCCTTCTGAAAATTAATTCAACTAATTCGGAGTGGTTTAACCTCCGTTCAAGAGTCACGTTTTTTCAAGTATGTGAGGATCATAATACACACTCACATTCAAATCAAACTTAATCAGACCCCCTTTGTACAAGTACACCGTCAAAAACATCATAGAACTGCATTAAACAAACAGTTTTTCTAACGAGTGCCCATAGGCACTCGTTAACAACTTCATATTCCATCGGAAACTGTGTTTATTAAATGCAAATCCATCGAAAACTGTGTAATAGTACATAGGGAGTGTAAGTTTTTGAGGGATGTCATTAATCATTAACTCTATTTGCATTTAATAACACAGTTTTCGATGGAATCTGAAGTTGTTAACGAGTGCCCATGGGCACTCGTTAGAAAAACCGTTACACAAATATAGAACATATAATTCCATATTCAGAAAGACGGTTATTATTCAGCAACATTTATTCAACTCCCCAAACCGTAAACCATACACTATTCAATTGTCATCGGACAACCAAATCATACACTATTATCGATTATCGTACTAATTGACATACAACATTACAACATCGGTAATGTCTCTCCACAATATAAAATTTGAACTCAATTGCACCACACAAATTAAATCATTACTACAACTTCAATAAATAAAAAATTAGTTAACAAATCACACATAATCACGCATCCTCTTTCAACACATTCACATAATCAAACCAAACATAATCATTCATACCACACATAATCCTCCAATACATTCATATATTCATGATATTTTCAAGTACCTCACAAATTACACTATTACTGTAAGTTCAATAAAAAAAATTAGTGAACAAATCACACATAAACAAACAACACATAATCATTCAAAACATTCATATAATCACGAATTTTTCAAGTACCTCTCCGAGACTCAAAAAATCTGGCGGTGCGTGAATTCAACGCACAGAGCTGCTGGCGGCATGTGAGCTCCACGCGCGGACCTACTTGTGGCGTGTGCGGCACTGTCTGGGTTCCAACGGATGCGCGACAGTCAGCAACGATCGGCCGAAAGCTTAAACTAACATTCCAGCAAAAAATTAGTACCACGCACATAGAAACAGAGCAGATTTGAAGAAATCGAAAACAAAACACGAACTAAGGCTTGGGTAGGTACGAACCTGGCAATGAAAATGGCAAAATACGAGAGCGTGATCCCAACAAAGTAGACTACTATGGCCTGAGCACGGGTGGGAGAGAGAATTCCGGCGGCGGAGAAAACAAATATAACATGTGTCTTTCTCCTTTTCTGGCAAGAGTTCTAGATTTATAACTTGAAGAATGAGGACGCATTCGCTGAATGCATCCTCGTATTAACGAAATTAAAAAATAAAGATAAATTCAGAGGACGCATAACAAAAAAAACCCCGTAAATTCATAATGCATCCTTATTTTTTCATGCAATAAAGAAAATAAAAATTACCGAGAATGCATTTAGCAAATGCGTTCTCCACACTACATCTATTAGCATGTACTGTACCCTGGGTTCTAAAAAGTGCACTTAAAGCGCAAAAAAGCGCTGAGCGCTCATAGGAGCGCTTTGTATCGAAAAGCGCTAGTGCAGACGGAAAGCGCATGCTTCCGAGCGCTTTTTAGCGCTTTTTTTGAAGCGCGAAGCGCTCAAAAAAGTGCGCTTTTCGTTACAGCCCCAAAAGCCCATGAACATACCAAAAATTTAACTCCAAATAAATAATTACAGCCCAAAAGTAAAGGCCAAGTAATTTAACATTAAAGGCCCATTTGCATCTTGTGCTTTGCCTTGAAAGAATGGAGGAGCTCCCTAGTATTTATAGTTGAAATTTGAAGGCTAAGTCTCCTCTCTTCCAATGTGGGACTAATGTAGTATAGTAAGGCTAAGTCTAAAGCCTTTGCTGCCTTTGCTGCCTTGCTTCAGTTTGAAAGTCTATCATGTATATGCAGTCTTACTTCCACATCAATACCAAAACATATCATGTTCATACATCTTTTCTATAAGAACCTAAAATTAAAAAATTACAAGTCCCTGTTCTCTGTCTTTAAGTTCCAAAAATTACAAAATATCATGTTCTCTGCAATCTGACAAGATTTAAACTTTTCTACGCCCATAGATTACAAGTCCCTGGTCCAAAGAGAATATACTAACGACACCACTGGCGTTTAAAGTTTATATGTTCAAAAAATACATCATAATCAAAATTTAGTTTAAATACACTAAAATTTTGCTAACTGCCTTTGCTGCCTTTCAAACTAGATATTAGAGTCAATGACTTCATAATGATCTTAGTCATTTAGCTCTTACCACCCTCAAAACTTTTAATTTGGTATTGTGTTGAATGTTTTATTTGTCTTTTATGATATTGTGTTATTATTCTAAGTTCTTGTTGTGTTTTTATTGAAATAATCCTAGTATATGATTTGCGAGCGCTTTTTCCCGAAAAGCGAGCGCTTGCGCTTCGCGCTTCGGTAAATTTTACCGTTAGCGCTTCGTTGCACTTTACGCTTTTTAAAACCCAGACTGTACCCACATTATAAGAATTTTCTCCTGAGATAGTGGATTTTGGTTGGTTCAGGAAATGAAAAGATTATTCTAGAGTAAAAAATATACATTATTACACGGCAGAAAAAAGGTTACCAGTACAATCAGAAAACGATAAAAGACGGATTTCAGCAGTTCAGCTTCAGTACAATGCCATCATCTCACGGCTCTCCCATAGTGCCCTGTGATTAATTACTACCAGTAATATAATTCAACACACTGTGTTTCTAAGTTAAAGGCAATTCTCAACGCGTCTCCCAATCCTTTAGCTTCTTACTTCCCTTGGGCTTTTCTATAGGTTTCATTCCAGCCATCTTTGAGTCATATTTCGTCCTGAGTTTATCGCTAAAAGTCCACCTGCAGAAGAAATCATAGTGTAATGTTAGGACAACTTCAAAGACATGGAACAAATGAAAACATTCAGTTAGGTACCCAAAGATTGGATGTGTGTCTGAACAAGCATATTTAAAAAACAAAACTGCCATCGTAAAAGCTTGTTTCTATGTGGTTTCTTCAGTAGAAATAGACGCAGAATGTTAGACAAAAGTTAGATAAATACAAGGTTCTCTTAATGCAGAATGTCATGCATAACTGCTCATGCTAATTAACAAGAGCCCCACAGAGAGATTATAGTTTGTACAACAGCTCGAATAATAACCATCGCAAATTGTCATTGCATTGAATCCATATAAAGTAATTAACACAGAAGATTGGTGAAAGAGGACAGATTTTAGTACGATCATAGACTAGAAGAGTAGCAGGTTGTGAAGTTACTTAGACTAAGCTATTTTTCTCATCTACAACATGGCCAATTATGAACAAAAACAAGTAATTCAGAGGATGACAATTTATAGCAAATCACAAACAAAGGAATGCTGATTCAGATAATCATATTCTAACAGTATAACTTCACATTGAGGTTCAGTGGGACAATTATAGAAAAGGCAATGACTGAGAGGAAGAAGTACTTACGGAGTATTCCAATCTGTCGTGTCCTCATTGACAAGATGAGTCCATTTGGTCCTTCCACTCCGACCAAAGTGCTTAACTTGCATTACTTTAGGCAGTATAGTCTTGTCCATCTTGTCCTCTCCAGTTGGAGCAGAGAAATCCCGGTGATAAATACTGTCCGAATGAGCAGTTCCAATAGGATCATCGGGATCATCTTGGAAGAAAGCACCCTTGTGGTAATATTTCTGCATGAAAGACCACTTCTTCTTTGATGGCTGAGCAGGTTTCGGATTTTTCCTCTCCCATTCTCTCCTTTCCTCCTCTGTCATGTTCCTAACTTTCTCAATCTCCTCCTTCTCCTTCAACACAGTCTCCCTGTCATCCCTCTCCCTCTTAATCCTCGCAATCTCCCTACTCTTCCAAGTCTCGTATTCCTCAGCCTCATTCATATCATCATCAGTATCCACATCAGCCACATTAGCCTCCGAATCCATGTTCCTCTGAATCTCTTCATCCTCACGGATTTTCTCAACCACAAGCTTCTTAGTCTCAACTTTCCTCTCTTCCATTTTCCTTTTAACCATCTCTTCAAGGGCTCTCTCCTCTTCCTCGTGCCTTTCACGCTCAGCTATAGTATCCCGCTCATGTTTAGGGACAAAAACGGGCTTGACCATTGCAATGCCGCCTTCCTCCTCATCAGACTCCGTCTCATACTCCGACTCCTCCTCCTCTTCCTCCTCATCCTCCTCCTCATCCTCTTCCTCCACAGGAAGTAAGGCAGCTTCCTCCTGCTGCCTTAAAAGCAGCTTCTCCCGAATCCTCCTCCTCCGCGCTTCCAACGCATCCTCATCATCCTCATCCACATCCATCGTATCATCCCCCCTACTCTCCTCCTCCTCGGTAGCCGACACAATCTCTGCTTGGCGAATTCGCCTGTGATCCGCCCTAAGCTCCTCACGATTATCGATCCTACTCTCGGCCAAACGGCGCAGCCTGGGGTCATCTTTCCTAGCAGGGTCATAAATTGATTCTTCCTGTGCAGGGAAGGCTTTGTCAAGGGCACCAACCCGAGACATTCGAATATCGCCATCTTCCTCATTGTCATCTGCCCACTCCGGAGCTTTTCCGGGCCAGTACCTCTTGACCTTTGTCTGCCCGATTTTACCCCTAAGCTTATCCCTAACTGCAATCACTGTATCACTGACCCCAGCCGTCACAGACATGGCTATAAATGCTCTCCGTCAACCTAATCCTATGCCTATGAATTGGATAAGCGCGAAGCTAAATTAATTTAAACCGTACGAGGAAAAAACCTAAGCGAATGTAGAAACGGAAACGGAGATTACCTAGGAGACGGTGTCGGGGATTTCCGTCCAAACCCTAACCTTTGAAATCAGCAACTCCGTGAACTAATTAAATCCCGGCGCAACACAAAGATGGAAGACGGAACGGTGCCGTTTGGAGCGATGATGGTTGATACTGCTCTCCTCTCCTGCGAGAGTTTAGACAAATGTTAATCTATTTATAGTGGAAATAAAACATAGAGTTAAGTGCCCATATGACCCTATGTTTTGGTCGTACGGGTCAATATGATCCTACAAAATTAAAAAAGTGCTATTATAACCTTGTGGTTTGCTCGAAATGTGCTAATATAATCTTGGAGGCCTGAATTTGGTCGAAATTCTATAAATTGACTATTATACCCCTGATTAAACAAAATTCAGAAAATGTAGAAGGACGGTTATGCCCTCATTGTCTATTAACCCAAACAATTTTCCATTTTTTTCCTAACTAGATACTCTCTCCGACCTTCAGATCGAGGAAAGAAAATCAAACCCTTCGTATCTCGAGCTAGTAGCCCTAGTCTCCGAGTTCCATGATGGCGGCACAGACACCACTGCGATGGCGATCGAGTGGGGCATAGCGTGGATGATCAAGAATCCTGCCATTCAGACAAAGTTGTACGAGGAGATTAAGACCGTCTACGGTGGTCGAAAAGTGGACAAGAAGGATCTGGAGTAGATGCCATACATAAACGCCGTCATAAAGGAGCTGCTCCAGAAGCACCTCCCGACTTACTTCTCCCTCACCTATGCCGTGATGGAGCCGGCGACCCAAAGCTCTGGTCCGAACCAATGAAGTTCGACCCAGAGCGGTTCGCAAGCTAGCAGAAGGACGCAGGTATCACCGGTGGGTGAGGCTTGAAGATGATGCCGTTTGGGCTGGGCTGGAGGATTATCCCCGGGCTCGCCATGGCTATGGTTTATGTAAACCTACTCTTGGCCCGGATTATCCAGGAATTCGAGTGGTCCGCTTACCCAAACCCGGATAGCAAGGTGGATTTTAGTGAGAAGTTAGAGTTTACTATAGTTGTGGTGCTGGCGGGGTTGTGGTGTTGGTGTGAGTGGGGGAATTGGTGCTGGCGGGGAATTGGTGCTGCGGTGAGATGGTGGCCGATGAGTTTCCAAACAGAGGAGCACATGTGGTGGTTGATAATGTGTAAATCTGTATTGGCCTAAATACCCATGCGACCAACCTTAAGTGCATAGCTTTGCCCTTTGGGTAAAGTCTTTTAGGCTGGCCCAAGGTGAGTACTTGCTCCACAAGCAAACAAAAACAGTTCCCTACTTGCCTATCTATAAAGGCCAAAGGTAACTCTACACAACTCAACTATTCATTCCTAATTACACTTTGGTAGCCTGTTTGCTGACTGGCCATAGGAGCCTCTTCCCCCGGAAACTTCCGGAGGCTTTGTTTTTGCAGATTTCGATCACCCATGTCGGTGGTAAATTGGGGCACATTAGTGGTGGTGGAGGCTTACGCCGCCGGAGAGGAGCGTAGGTGGTGGCGGTGGAGAGCGAGCTCGAGTTGGCAGGGGTGGTTGTGCGATGGTGAAGGACTAAAATAAGCCCTCTTCATGCGTGTTCTCGCCGGACTACCTTTCACACTGCTGCACTTGTAGTATCCTATGCATATGTTTAGAACAGAGTTAGTTTAATGCGGCGTAAATTATGTCAAAAACTTGGGGAGTGATGATTGAGACTGTTTGTAGCATGTACCTGGGATGTGGGGAACCTTTGATAGGCTTCTGTTCTTATTTTCTCAAAGAGTAATCATCACGAGGAATGTCACAAAAAATTTTAGTGGTGCTAGATTTCGGCGACGAAGCATTGCTGTGTTTTCCAGATCCTTTTTTCCTTTTTATAAAATATTTTGTTTGATCTGTTTGTGAGATTGTATGTGGTTCAATAGATGTTTGGATTGTTGTTAATTTTTATTCAATCGAAGCTATGCGCTAACAATTTGATTGAAACTATGAATTAAAGCTTACATGTGCCAATATAAGCTTTTCTCTGGTGCGGCGGTGGAGCGATGGCAGAGCGGCGACGGAGTTGGCGGAGGCAGAGGGGTTATGGAGAAGAAGTGGCTGTGTTAGGGAGAAGAAGAAGAACAATGGTATTTTTGTCTTTACATTTTTAGTTTGATTTAATTGCTTGATTCACTGGGCTGGGTTAAACCTTCGACACCAGCACTGGATTTGCATCCGAGCGATTACCTTCGCGGATCCAAACGCGCTCATTAAGACTAGGGTTATTTTAGTCTTTTTAGTTATGGTCAATGCCAAAAAAATGCCAAGTCAATGCCGAAATAGTATCAAAAGGTTATATCGGCATTTCTGATGCAATAGAGATTACAATAGCAGTTTCTGATCTTGCAGGATCATATTGGCATTTTCCACAAAAACAGAGGGTCATATATGTATATTATCCTAAGACAAAGTCTTGGGAAAGACGGTCTTTCCATAGGTTTATGGAAAGACGTGGTTTGATTAGAATAATAAAAGGTAAAAGGTCTTAGTTGCAATATTAAAATTTTAGTATGCAACATGTAGTCGTTATAAAATTTACACTTTAAACCTTGGTCTTTCCATAACTTATGGAAAGATCGTCTTTCCATAACTTATTCCATAAGTTATGGAAAGATCGTCTTTCAAGAGAAGGACTCTTATCCTAAAATGTAAAATAGAATTCCGTCAAGACCAGGGACTAATTACATAATAAAACAAGAGCCGGTAAATTATAGGGGTTAGCTAATAATTAAATAATTTTTAGTGTCAAATTAAGAAGAAGCTCTAAAGTTCAGGGACTGAATTGAAATTCAACAAAAATTAAAAAACCTCTCGGGCTTCTGCCAGTCTTCGTCGGCGATTGCAGGGTTCCCGCCGACTTTCAACACCGTCGCCGTCGTCCCCCGCTGTAATCACAGGGTTTCCCAGATTCCTCGTCCGTCGAGTTTCATCGCCGCCTCCATCGTCCTTCGTTGTTTCTCAGATTCCTGTCGTTAAAATTTTGGCACCGCAAACGAGATAGGAAGTTAGGGTCGTTCGTCGATAGGGATTTGGATTGTCGTTGCCGTCGATTTGAAAGAAGAGCTGGTGGACGACGGAGAGAAGGCGGGGAAGGGACGACGGAGTTGTGCGGATCGCTGATTTCGGTGTTTTCAGGTGGGAAGCGGTGTTCAGGTGGGATAGGATCAAACTTGGGCGGGATCAGATCCTGAGTGGGCTGATTCAATCTTGGACTTTCTCGATAATCTGATCTACTTCTTAAAAGGCAAAGTCTTGGGAAAGACGGTCTTTCCATAGACTTATGGAAAGACGGGGTTTGATTGGAATAATAAAAGGTAAAAGGTCTTAGTTGCAATATTAAAGTTTTAGTATGAAACATGTAGTAGTTATAAAATTTATAACCCGGTTCATGCAATCCAAAAATTTTATCTTAATTTCTTCTAATTTACACTTTAAACCTTGGTCTTTCCATAACTTATGGAAAGACCGTCTTTCAAGAGACGGACTCTTCTTAAAATATTCAAAAATTGAAATAATTAAAATTAAATTAGGATGTTTAAAAATCAAATACTACTCTCTGTCAAAGTTTGACCGCATATTTGAATAGATATATGATACAGAATATTATCGAATGCGATATTGTTGAATTCGTTGTAACAAGTAGTTTTTAGAAAGATACTTTTTGTTTGTAATTATTATAAGTACCTAAACATATTTACGGTTAAATATTTGTCTCGAACGCTGTGCAATAATTATGTTGTAAATTAAGTTAAGACGGAGGGAGTACTAAATATAAAATTTTAAAAACAATTTCTATATTATATATTTGTATATTTTCATGTTCAAATACATTTTATCATTTGTTTTTTAAAGTTTTTAAATATAATACATATTTAATTTTTATTAAAAATTCAACTTTAAATAATAAATACAATGGACTGTCCAAAAACTTGACCGGGCCTTGCTATTTTTCCACCCCCGCAGTCAAGAAATAAATATGAACTCTAAAACATAACAAGATGCCGACATGCCATTTCGTCTAACTCTGACCAGCTAGCTGACCGGCCTCCGTTTGTCCTCGTGTATGGCAATTTTGAACATCAGCTTAATTTATTTGATCTAAAAATGAGAAGTTTTAAAAAAAAATGATAGTACTACATTTTATTAGAAGTGCTATTTCATCGCTCAATTTTTTAAAAGCACTGCTCAACTCTAGAAGTAGACGGAATCCAATCCAATAAAACAAACGCCTTCCTTACTTCTACTCATCAAGAATTGTGAGAATGGAAATCATCCAAAACTCCACAGACATCTTGATCAAGTCATGCAAAGAACACCTGTTTGTAGCAACAATTGCATTAGCCCTTTTTGCAGTCTTCTTCTTCAAACACATTCATCAACAACATGGTACAAAACAACTTCCTCCTGGGAACCTAGGATTTCCCCTGATCGGAGAACCCATAAGCTATGCCAGAGCCGTGAAGCGCGACAAGGTCAACGAGTGGGTCAAGGATCGCCGGAGCAGGTACGGGCCGGCGTTCAAGACCTCGCTCATCGGTGTCAACACTGTGGTGATGACTGGTCCGGCAGGTAACCGGTTCATACTCGGCGGAGGCGATAATGGGCTCGTCAACCAACTCCCTCCGGCGGCGTTCCAGGTGATCGGAAAGCGGAGCCTCTCGGCGCTGTCCGGACCGGCTCATAAGCCCATACGAGGGGCTATCATGAGCTTCCTTAAACCAGACAGCATCCAGAGATATGTCACTGTGATGAATCCTTTGATTGAGCAACAACTGCTCCAGGTATATTAGAATTTATTGTTATATTTATAATAAAAATAGAGTCAGTCTCTTGAAAGACGGTATTTATAAGTGTTAGAAAAACTAATGTTTAAAGTACAAATTAGAAAAAATGAAATCGAGTAGCATGAATTTTTTTCCGAGTTGCATGAATCGAGTTATAAACTTTAGAGAGAAGTGCAAATATAACCCTATGTAATTGAAGAAAGTGCAGATATAACCCTGCGATGTTCGAAAGTGCAAATATAACCCTATCTATTCAGGTTATGGGCAAATATAACCTTTTTAGTCGGTTTGTGGCCGGAATGAAGTGAAATGACGGATTTGTCCCTGACGGATTCTTTTTAAAAAAACTGGAAATAGCACCATTTTCTCAAATGACAATATTACCCCCTACCCCTTTTTTCTCTTTCCTTTTCTCTTTCTTCCGCTCCATTCTCTTTTCTCTTTTCTTCCTTTCTTTTCTCTTTCCTTCCTTCCCCGCTCCAAACTCATTCCCTCTCTGAATCCAATCTGCAGATGGTGGTGGCGGAGAGATCGTGGCTAGGGGTTCACCGGTGGTGTTGTGGATTCGGGGCTTGGTGATGGTAGAGGCGAGGATAGGGCAGAGGAGGATGCGGCGATGGCGAGGAGTTTGGGGTTGGTGGCGCTATGGTAGGGTGGTGCAAGGTGGCGCTATGGTGGGGTGGTGCAAGGTGGCGCTAGGGTTCGGGGCAGGTGGTGGCGCGAGGTGGCGCTAGGGTTCGGAGCAGGTGGTGGCGCTAGGGTTTACTGTGGGTGGCGTTGAGCGGTGGAGAAGTTTGGGGCTGGTGGTTAGAGCGGCGGGGATGGGCTCAGGTGGTGGCGGCGGGAATAGGCTCAGGTAGTAGCGGTTGGGAGGTGGTGTTCGTGGTGGCCAGGGGTGGCGGAGCATCGATCGGTGGTGGGGCGTCGTTCGAATTGTGGCAGTGGTGGGCTTTGATTGGGAAGGGGTCGGTGGTGCCGGCGCTAGGGTGAGGCCACGGTGGAGGTGAATCTGGGTGGTGGTGGCGGAAGCCTAGTGGCGCTGGGGTTGGGCCACGACTGTGGTGTTCGTGGTGGCTAAGGGTGGCGGAGCATCGATCGGTGGCGGAGAGTCGTTCGAATGGTGGCAGTGATGGGCTTTGATTGGGAAGGGGTCAGTGGTACCGGCGCTACGGTGAGGCCACGGTGGAGGCGGATCTGGGTGGTGGTGGCGGAAGCCTAGTGGCGCTGGGGTTGGGCCACGACAGAAGTCAAAGCTTGGCATGTTGTGTAAGCTTGGCATATTTTAAACCTTCTTAAATTTTCTTAAATTGCTTAATCTGTGGAACTACTAAAATTTTCGTTCACGGTGGGCTAGGGCTGGTTGATGGATGAGGCGGGGCTAGGGGATGGGTCTTGATTTTCGAGCAGACGAATAGGCTCAGGTTGTGGCGGATTGGTGGTGGTGGTGGTGGCGGGGATGGGGTCATGTGGTGGTGGCGGGGATGGGCTTAGGTGGTGGCAGGCAGATTGGTGGTGGTGTGGCTGGTGGCTGATGTGCTTAGGTGGTGGCAGGCGGATAGGTGGTGGCGGATTGGTAGTGGTGGTGGGCGGATTGGTGGTGGTGGCGGTAGATTGGTGGTGGTGGTGGTGACGGCAGATTGGTGGTGGTGGATTGGTGGAGGGGGGTATTTTTGTCTTTTAAAATTTTGTATTAGGTTAGAAGGGCATTATGGTAATTTCCGGTCGGTCAATGGCCGGAAATGGCCTGTCAGTGCCGAAATAGTGGATTTAGGGTTATATTTGCACTTATGTGTAATAGATAGGGTCATATTTGCACTAAAAAATAATTCAGGGTTATATTTGCACTTTCCTCAACATATAGGGTTATATCTGCATATTACCCTAAACTTTATTGTTGAAAGATATATCACACATCGGGTTCTTAAGAATTAAATGACTTATATATAAGGTTGTGGATCACCTCCACTTAGTCTCGATTGGTTTTAAGATAGAAACTCATGTTATCTTGAAATTTAACATGATATCAGAGCCTAGGTTGAGTTATTGGGCCGGTGTGTGGATCTCCTTTAATTTGGCCCGACCTTTAATTTTGTCGACCTTTAATTTGGCCCGATATGGGTCGTGGAGTGTTTCCACGTTAGCACGTGATGGGGCGTGTTGAAGTTTCTTAAGAACTAAATGACTTATATATAAGGTTTTGGGTCATCCCCATTTAGTGTCAATTGGTTTTAACACGAAAACCCAAGATATCTTGAAATTTAACATTTATAACTATTTAACATAATAAATATTTAATATTGCAAGTATGACCTTTTAGCTTTTATTATTTTAGTTAAATTCCATCTTTTCATAAATCTATGAAAAAATGGTTTTTCCCAAGAGTTTACCATAAAAAAATTGAGTCTGTCTCGTGGTGAGACCAAGGACTAGAGGCAAAATAGGAAAAAAAAACTAAATTTGGGGGCAAAAAACTAATAGAACTGGACTAAATTGCAAATTATCACAATTACACATTAAATCTCTAAACTTTTAAAACATCAATATGAAACTCCATCTTAAATTTTTTACAATTTAATCTCTGGTCTCACCGTGAGACGGTCTTACACAAGACTTTGTCAAAAAAATTATGTTAGATTTATTTTTATAATGTTCAAATATAAGACAAAGTCTTGGGAAAGACAGTATTTTCATAGGCATATGGAAAGACAATGTTGAATTAGAATTATAGAAATGTAAAAGGTTTTAATTGTAATATTAAAATTTTATCATGCAATATGTAGTAGTTATAAGTTTAAGACCCGATTAATGCAACCCAAAATATTTATCTTGATTTCTTCAAATTTACAATTTAAACTTTGATCTTTACATAACTTATAAAAATACCGTCTTTCAAGAGACGCACCCAAATATAAAGTTGAAAATTTAGGTTATATACGTAATTCCATGCCAAGGAAGAGAGAGAGTAATATACTATTGCAATTCCATAGGTCTCCAGAGATTTTTAGAACTTGAGATATCGCCTTAAAATACTATTCAGCACAGGCTACATTACTTGTTAAAGTCGCTATGCAAAATTCATTTCCATAAGTCATGGAAAGATCAAAGTTTAAATTATAAATTAAAAGAAATAAAAACAAAATTTTTGGATTGGATAAATCGAATTATAAACTTTACAACTACTACATGTTGCCTAATAAATTTTTAATATTTCAATTAAACTTTATCTTTCCATAAGTATTAGGAAATACGATCTTTCACATGACTTTGCTTACTTGTTATTAGAATATAATAATCATAATAAAATCACTAGAGAGAGAAGTAATGCTTAATATTGGCTCTATAGTGCCTTTTTTCCAACTTCATTAAAATTTTTATACGTCGTCTTACTTTTGACAGTTGACAGTTGACTTTTGACAGTTTGAAAATACACATTAAAACGAATCTAACACTATTTGACATGATAATATCCTTACTAGTAGATCGATAGAATTTCACACTTTAAATTAGTCAATTATGACTAAATGAATAGTACAATTGCACCAGATTAATACTAGTTTGAAATGGAAACACAATTGTATGTCAACTGATGAACCAGATGTGGGGAATTATCAATTGCAGGAGATTGGAGAAAAAGATTCAGTATGCATTGTTCCACTAATGAAGAAGATCACTTTCAAAGTAACTTGTTCTCTGCTGTTTGGTATAACCGGAAACACAGAAGTTATACACTGGTTTTGAACGGAACCTGGTCGCTTCCTTCAAATTTTCCAGTAACTGCCTTTGCCAAAGCGATCAAGGCTCGTGCCAAAATCGTCGAATATTTTTCTGTTATCGTCGAGAGAAAGAGGTGGGAGTTTGCTGCCGGAGAACTTGGCTCCCGGGAAGATGTCATTTCTAAATTTGTGTGTGAAGGTTTTTCAGAAGAAGAGATTTTTTATGATTGCCAGCCATGAGACTACATCCTCTGTTGTAACGATATGCGTGAGACAACTTGGCAGAGACAATCGTATTTTCAACAACATTCTTCGAGGTTATATTCTTTTCGCCTGGTATGAATTGAAAATAAAATTAATTAAACTAAATTGATCGCCGTAGGGCCTATGTTTAATTAATAAAAAAATTGCCATTTTGTTTTGGTGGTTGATAAATCTTTTGAAATGTAACAGAGCACGAGGAAGTTGTTAGGGTTAAAAATGGTAATGGAGGAGAAATTAGATGGAGTGAGATACAAATGATGAAGTATACATGGAGATTCGCTCAAGAAGTTATGAGATTGATTCCACCTGTTACTGGAACTTTTAGAATTGCCGATAGAGACACTGCGTTTGGGGATTTTGTTATACCCAAAGGGTGGCAGGTAATATCTCAATTTAAGCTCAACAAAGTTTGTGAAAATCTAACTTAAAACACATAAATATCAACATAAAAATAGAAATTAAAATACCATTTATTTTATAGTTGTTGTCTACAGATTTTGAAAGAAATATGTTACAATTAAAACTTCAAAAAGTTAAAATAAAATGCATAATATGAAACCTACAAACTCTTGTTTTTCATCGAGTAACTGTTAGATGAAATTATTTTATAATTGATGTACTCCCTCTAATCTCAATATATTGGCACTCATCAAAGGACACATTTTTTTGGAAAGTAAAATGAGTGGATGAGATTGTATTGTGAGAGTAAAAAGTAAATTGAGTGGATGAAAACAATCTAGGATTTACCAAAAGAGGAATCTGCCAATATAAAAAGACCATCTTAAAAAGGAAAGAGTGACAATATAAAAAATCGGAGGGAGTAACTAATAAGATGATTTGATATTTGTTTTTATCTTTTGTAACGAGGTGCTATAATTTTGAAAAACTTTTATAATGTATAGCAACATATACTTAATTATTGGGTTAACTGCTTTTCAAACACTACCTTATATAACATAGAGTGCCAATATAACTTGTAAAATCAGAAAATGTCAAACTAATCCTAACTTTATGATGAATTGTGCCGATATAACCTTCATGCTACATTCCGGTGTTGACTCACCAATTGGGCCATTGACTGGATCCAAAATGACAAATATGCTCTCAGTCGTTTCACCTTTTTTTTTTAAAATTTAAATTTTACCCCTCCGATTGCCGCCAGCCAACACCACCCTCTCTGACATGCTTTTCACCACCACCATCCGCCACCCTCTCCTACAATCTCCACCACCATATGACGCGACCCACCACAGCCCAACCCCTTCTTGCCACCAATAGCAGTTTCACCCCTTCTTCTCCACCATCACAACCCAACACATCCCAACCCCTTCTTCTCGCCAGCGCTACCAGGCCCAACCCATTCTTCTCCACCACCACCACCACCACACGACACGGCCCAGCCCTTTCTTCTCACCACCACCAAAGCCCACCACAACCCAACTCCTTCTTCTTGCCACCGCTACCGGCCCAATTATCCCTACCACCTCTCCTCCTCAACAAAAACCCCATAGAATTCCGTGGGAACGAACTGACCCAGTCAATCAAACACAATTTGAGGGGGAATAATGGATGTTAGTCGCGGGCATGGTGAAGAGGGCGGTGTGTGTGGATTAAAGAGGGCGCAAGCTGATTGAAGAGGGCAGCGTGTGCGGAGGTGGAGGTTGATTGGAGAGTGCAGCAGCGGCAAGCCAAGAATTTGACAGTGTCCAGAGGTTTTCGGTCAACAGGGGTGGAGAAGAAAAGAATTTTTCATCAATTATTTTTTATTTATCTTTTTTTAGTAGGGATAAAATTATCATTTCATTAAAATCCGACCAATTCCAGCGTTGACAAATGGAGTCAACGACTCCCGGATTATATTGGCACATACTTCATAAAGTTAGGGTTATTTTGACTTTCTCATTTTACATAGTTATATTAACATTTTCAATCTAAAATCAAATTTATTTTAATATACTTAACTCTTAGTTATTATAATTTGAACCTAAAAGTTATTGAAATGAGATTTTTTATTATTGGTCCAACCATTAATCGATCTAATAGGAGACTGATATCCTGTTTTGCAGGTACTGTGGGCTGCGCCTAGCTCACACATGGACGAGAATACATTCAAAAATCCAGAGAAGTTTGATCCGACCCGGTTTGAAAATTCTTCTGCAATTCCCCCGTATTCCTATGTAGCTTTTGGAGCGGGTCCTCGGGTTTGTCCCGGGTCGGAATTCGCTCGGATTCAAGTATTACTGATTCTTCATCATATGGTAACTAAATACCAGTGGGATGAAAAGTACCCTAACGAGAGTATTGAACGTGGAGGCATGCCTTACCCTACGAAGGGCCTTCCCGTCAACCTAATTGCCCGGAAATTATGAAGATACAAGTTAAAGTAATACTAACAAAACATATTCCTTAGTGCCTGATTTTTTTAAAATTTTTAAAAAATCAATCATTCAAATATGCTGTGAAAAACGTCCGGCGGCAATTACAATGGGTGGAATTAATATTCAATTTATCTAGTCTCTAGCAATAACTTATCTATTGCAAGAATATTAAACTTACACGTCAACCACACTAACTGTCTATACTATTACAGAGTAGCGATCCAATAAATTATGTAACATCGCCCTTAGGGGTGTTAAATAATGATCACTTAATTGGCAGAGATGAGCGTACCATTTATCAATATCACAATTTCAGGCATGGATCTTCAACAACTGTAACACTACTTGATCCAAAACACAATTTATGTTGTCAAAACTGGAAAACGCTTAAAAAACACAAATCCTATTTTCAAAAAAAAAAAGAAGTGACAATTGATCTTCAATTTCTCCATACTTATTTATGTGGAAGATATTTTTGCTATGGATATGAACGATTTATTGCACATTTGATAATATATATTGCAAGTCGGTGGAGTTAGAATTAAATTAGTAATGCCTTTTTTAAAAATTTTAATTCATCCATTTGCCACGTGTTCAATTTTTACTGGATCCTCACCCCACACATTGAATTTTCTTACTCCTCCGTCCCAATCATAATTGCAGAGGGAGAAATGTCTGGACTTGTTTTGAGAGAGGGAAAAAGTCTCAAATGCCTTTCACCCTACCACTGGACACCACTGCCTCTGCAAACTCCACCACCGCCTCGATCTGCAACGATGAAACTGACGAAAACAACAACCCAAACAATAAATCCAGAAACCCAAACTCAAACAATAATCACAAACCCAAACTCAATAAAAAAAATCAGAAAACAAAAACGGGGAAATGATTTTCAGAAACCCAAAACCCATCTCTCTCACTGCCATCTCCACCGTGCCTTAGCCACATGGAAATGCCGACGCCGATAATCAGAAACCCAGAATCCACCTTCGTCGCCGCTGCCATCTCCGTCGCGCCTTGGCTGCATGGCAACACCGTCGCCAGGCATTGACCCTGACCCCGTCGTCTAATTCCTCCACGATGGAGACCTGCGTCGCCATCTAGGTGATAGAGTACTGGATTTGATGTCTCTGATTTATACACCATCCAGTACTCTATGGCCCCTTTGACTAAACAATTTTCATGACATATTTGATCATTAATAACTTTTGTTGTATTAAGTAATGAACATTATGTGAGATGTTTTTGGATTCTCCGCAATGTGTAGTTTTTGAACAGTAAAATTTTATAATCTATTATTGTACGTAACAAAAGTCATCGACGGTCAAATATGCATTGAAAAAATGTGAAAAAAAAGGATATAAATAGAGCTAAATTAATAGGATTGTCCAATCCCATGCATAGATTAAAAAAATTAGCTAAATTAATCCAATCACTTCACATAAACAATGTACAAATTTCAATACTCTCTCATTTTCTGGTTCTCTACTAAAGACAAAGCAGTTAAATAAATCGATTATAAATTTTAATTTGTGCATGGGATCACTAATGGTGATTCCAAACGAAACGTGTAAATTTTAATATATGCATGGGATTGGGATCACTAAAGTGTACTGGAACGTGTAATTTGTTGACCGTCGGCGCAACATAATTACGTTAATTTTGGTCCAAAGAGCTCCCGCAGCCGCGTATTACTCTCCTTCTGTTTGAAATACAGCCACCTTATTCCCACCCTTAATTAATCAGTGACATAGTCAATTCCACGCTAAAAGGAAGAAGAAAAAAACATAAACAAAAACAACATGAAAATGGCAAGAAACACCAATACTTTATGGAAATCCTTAATCATTTTAGCATTCCTTTCCACGCCACTTATAGTTGTCGATAGTGTTGATGCTCCTACTTGCGCTGCCCCTTTCCGTTCCTCTGACCTGTGTGACGGGGCAGAGAAATCCAAGCCGAGGCACCTGGCAGAGGCGTCCGCTGCTGGCGGCCAGCCTGTGCCAGCGGATAAGGCCAAAGTGGAGGAGTGGTTTAACAAAATCGTTGGGCCATTAGAGCCCCGGAAGGCAGCCCTGGACCCGTCCCTGGTGGAGGCGGAAGCTGCCCCGAAGATCGTCACCGTCAAGGCTGGCGGCGGCGGCAATTTTAAGACCGTGACCGAAGCGGTGGAGAGCGTACCGAATCAAAACAAGCAGCGGGTGATCATCAAAATCGGACCGGGAAACTATACCGAGAGGATTAAGATCCCGTATACCAAACCCTTCGTTACTATAATGGGGTTGGATCCAAATAACATGCCCGTCATTGTCGCCGCTGCCACCGCCAAACAGTTCGGCACCATTGACAGCGCCACCGTCATCTTCGAAGCCGATTACTTCGTTGCCGCGAACATCAAATTTGTGGTACGTGAAATAATGACATGCATGCAGTTAACAAGGTAGATTTTGTATGAATAAATTAATGGATAAAAATATGAAAAATCTTACCGCATAAAAAAAAAGTGATGACCAACATTTTTAGAAAGTTAAATGTTTTTACATTTGTTAACGTTAATCATATGGTGTTGAATTTATGTATAGAATTCAGCTCCCAGACCGGTGGGGCAACTATCAGGAGGTCAGGCATTGACCTTGAGACTTGGAGGGGATAAAGGTGCCGTCTACAACTGCAAACTGTACGGTTTTCAAGATACCCTATGTGATCACAAAGGAATGCATCTCATCAAAGATTCCTACATCGAAGGCACCGTTGATTTCATTTTTGGCAAGGGAAAATCCATCTATTTGGTAAGATCGATCGGAATATAACGAGCTATAATGTTACTTTCATCTAAAAAAAGAGTCGTATTTATAATGCTAATGGATTGTGATGGAAACCAGTGACGTATCTAGCTAGGAGAGCTGGCCCGTGGTGAATGACCTGCCCTAGTGAAACTCTCGTTGTTTCATTAGTTGGCCTGCAACCTGATTATAAGTATTTCGTGGGACCTTTGTCCCAGGAAATTTTTTCTTAGAATTTCTTCCGAGTGAAATTACCAAAAGCCCCTCCACCTCTTCTCTTCCTTCTTGCATTTTTTCTCTGTGTTTTCTCCCACTATCCCTTCCCACCGCCGCCAACAGGCACCGTCCCCTCCTACCAGAACCAACAACCACCGTCTTCCACCACCTCTGCAACCATTAATTGATATGAATCTCCTTGCGAAGACTCACGATTTGCGGAATTGATAACTTTGATCTAGTGAAGGGATCTGCAAACCCGCACTATCTCGCACGAAATTCATGAGTCTAGCCCTCGGGGTACGCCTAACTTCGACTTGCTCTCTAACTAGCCCTCAGGATCAGATTACAAGGTTTATTGATACTTAACTAGCCCTCGGGGTTAAGCAACAATGGAATAGCTCGCAAGCAAAGAGTATGAACTCAAAAGGTTGTATATTTGATTGATGAAAGGTTCTTAAATTCGTCCATAAGGCCTCCCCTTTTATAGGGTTACAATCTTGCCTTAAACCCTAATCACAAATGGAAACGGAATCGACTTATGGCAGCTTTAAGAAGCTAAAACCATATCTAACTAAAATACCTAAAATAAATGGTAATCTAAGGTAATCAGGTTGAATTCTTCAAGAAGTAACCTTGAAGAATATTACCTTATCTAATCTTACCAAATATAATTCTAATGAGAATAAAACTGAATATACTAAACCTTAATGGACTGTATTTTCGAAATTCAGCTCTTCAAAGCCCACATGGCCGAGCTATCAGTCCAATAAACCCAAAATGACATTAATTTACAGTGATCACACTACCTCATTAAAAACCCAGTGGGAAAAAAGAGTACAGTGTTCTTCATGATGCCTTCAGTTCGTCGACAATCTTGAATAATGAATCCAAGATGTCAATGGTGACTCATTCTTCAATTCTTCATCATAAAGGCGATCAATCAAAGCATTTAAAGCAGCATCCCTAAGCTTAGTCCTTGACCTAGTCATAGGTCCTTCCATGTCTCTTAGAGGATCTCGAACATATCCTTTAAATGTTTGATCAAGTCGTGGAATGTCTTCATTTATGGTGGTAGTCGTCTTGGCATCTCCATCATTCCCTCCGTGGTCGAAAGGTTTCGCCCTCGAAACTGAATCGTCTTCAAATGTAAATGGAGATAAATCAGCAACATTGAAGGTCGCACAAACACCATAATGATCTGGTAACGCAATCTTGTAAGCATTGTCGTTCACACGATCCAACACTTTAAAAGGACCATCTCCACGTGGACTCAACTTAGATTTCCGAGCATTTGGAAACCTCTCTTTCCGCAGATGAACCCAAACATAATCTCCCACGTTGAACCTCATCAACTTGCGGATTTGATTAGCTTTATCAGCATTTTGTACATCAAAGCATTTGATATTCGTATCATTCCCTCCCGGATCGAAAAGTTTCGTCCTCGAAACGGGAAGCATATAACCTGTAAAGACATCCTTGAATTCCTGTAACAACTTAACAAACCGTGAAAACATATCTACAGGAATATCTTCTTTGGAATAGTAACTTTCTTTAAAGGACATTATAAGAACAAAAGAATGGTTATTCAGAGATCGATTCACATCTCTCATTGAAGCATAAAACGATTTATCAGAATTAGTAGATAGTTCATGCCTCATCATATAAATAGAAGGTAAAGGACTAAGATGTGAAGACAAGAATTTATGCGACATTTCATAATCATTCTGCAACTTACCTGTCTTACCTACCTTAGGATCGACCTGGAACTTGTCTATGGTGACATTTACTGTAATTTTCGCAGAATTGACACTATTTTGGTCGAAATTACTTGCTCCTTTTGGGGGAGTAATTTCAGCAACATCTGTGGAATACGCCTCAAAAACATCTTGTGTTTCAGGACTTTTCTCACCTCTGTCAAAAATGATGATTTCATCATCTATTTGTTCTTCTTCGGTGTCATACTGTGCAGGCATATCATCATCTTCTTCCTCCTCCATTGTTGTTATAATTCGTTCATGGGGACAGTTATTGTGAACATGTCCTCGTTCATTACAATGAAAACATGTAGGAGTGTTAGAAGAAATTGTATATGACAAAGTAGAAAATGATTTACCTGTATCGTGGCTAAGAGATTGATTAGTTGCGATCATTCTTTGATCAGTGAGTTCCAATGGTGGATTTGAGTAGGTTTTGGTTGAATTAAGGTTTCCTTGGCCACCTAAGTTCAAATTGCTACAACCCCTGGTCGAATTTGGGCTTCTGAAATCAGAGAATTGCCATTGACTATCATAGCCAAAATTAGAGCTTCCATTGGGCCTTAATGTTGACTCAACCAACCTGGCCTTAAACAATAAATCTTGCATGGAAACATAAGACTGGAGCTTAACCGGAACTTGCATATTTTCTCTTAAACCTTCAATAAACTGATTCTTTATAAAGGCATCATTTTCTCTCATGCCAACTCTTCTCATAGCTAATTCAAGATCTTGCCAGTATTCATCTACACTGCGATTTCCTTGCTTCATATTGCTGAGATACGAATGTTGCTCCATCAAATATGTTCGTGGAACATGATGTAATCGAAGCTTTGTCCTCAATCTCTCCCAGGTGGAGATAGGTTTCTTTCCGGCAAGATATCTTGATTCTTTCAAATCCTCCCACCATTCTGTGGCATAATGGGTGAAAGAATATTGTGCGATCTTGATCTTCTCTTTCTCACGGCAGTTGTAAAGATCAAATAGGTTCTCGATCTGCCTCTCCCAATCCAAGTATTTCACAGGATTGTGTCGACCATCAAATCTAGGAATATCATACTTCAAACCTTTGACGTCACAATCAGATTCAACGTGTCTTGAAGAACGAGGTGTCATTGAATTTGATAACTCATCTACCTTCCTTGATAATCTCTGAACCTCGCTCATTATGGCATTTATGACATTCATGGAATTCGTTTTAGATTTATTGTTGGGATTGCCAACAAATGGCAGGACGAATGGATCGTCTGCCATCCCTGCTAAGAAGACACAAACCGTCAAGAATAAATATCCCCCCTTCCCCTTTTTTTAGTAAGGTCACTCACCAAGTGTATAACACTCACAACTCACAAGGCGAAGGCTAATGCGAGGGAAACTGATCAATTCGCCGCAATTCAAAGCAAACAATGGAGATGAGTACTGCAGAATTTATTTCGAAATTTAAAAATATATAAACTCAAAATTTGGCTCTATGATCTAGAATTCCAAATTCTACAAAGAATAAGGAACACAACACAATTTGAATGGCACGAATCGGAGCTGTATTGAATGAATTATGACCAAAATAAGATTGCTTTATATAGGCTACAAATAGGTTCCGAAAATTCAAGAACAAATTGGAATAGGAATTTAAATCCAAATCACGTGTGGAAAAGGATTTTAATGACTTACTTGTCCCCCAAGTCAAAAAATTCAGATCAAA
Organism: Rubia yunnanensis; assembly: GCA_037428765.1. NCBI lineage: Eukaryota > Viridiplantae > Streptophyta > Magnoliopsida > Gentianales > Rubiaceae > Rubia > Rubia yunnanensis. The sequence goes on along the minus strand of CM075061.1, from coordinate 153,823,025 downwards.
ACCCCTCTCACAATTGGCTTTTATTTCCTTTTTCTCTTCCGGATTTTGACTTTTCTTTTCCTTTTTCAAACCGGATTCCTTTTTCTTTCCTTTTTTTTTTTCAGCCACAATTCATTTTTTTCCTTTTTTTTGTACTATAAAACTCACAAACAGAATGTTATTCCCCAAGAAAAATTTCGGTCACAATTACCAAAATTTTCAGAAATTGCAAATCTGCCCCCAAACTTTTGAAAATTGCAAATCTGCCCCAAATTTCAGATTTCAAATCCTAAATTCCGATTTTGAAACCTAAAATCTGCTACCTTTTGTTTTTTATTTTCGAAAATTTTTGGAACAAGAATCGCCTATATAAAACTTAGAATAAGAAAAACTGCGACAACTTCCTCTTGATTCAAATGAACTTCGAGGTATTCAAGATCGTAAGGATCAAGAATATGATACTATATATATGGAAAACGACACAAGACTCTCTTTTTTTTTCTTTTTTTTGAATAAGGTGTAATCAAGAATCAAAGAACAATTCTAGATCACGGAATCAAAGAACTATAAACAAAACAAATAGGATTATGAGCATGTAATAATTTTCAGAAGAGTTGACGAAAATATCACAAGCACATAAACTGTTTAAGCTACTTAAAACTACGAAACTGACCGGGAGGTGAAGGCGGATAATACTTGTTAACGCTCAGACCCTTCGACGTCCTCCTGACTCGATTGATGAAGGTGAAGGCGGATAGTAATACCGAAGTATTCTAACTCTCAGACCCTTCGACGTCCTTCGACTCTAGATTCAATCCTCCTGGTAAGAAAGATCAAACAAACACAGTTAAAACACGACACGAAAGAGTATATATGTATATTAAAAAAAATCGAAAATAAATTAATGCAAACTCGAAACCCTTTTTTTTTCTTTTTCTTTTTTTTTGGCCTCAGTCGATCCTTCGCTTTGCTCTGATACCAACTGATATGAATCTCCTTGCGAAGACTCACGATTTGCGGAATTGATAACTTTGATCTAGTGAAGGGATCTGCAAACCCGCACTATCTCGCACGAAATTCAGGAGTCTAGCCCTCGGGGTACGCCTAACTTCGACTTGCTCTCTAACTAGCCCTCAGGATCAGATTACAAGGGTTATTGATACTTAACTAGCCCTCGGGGTTAAACAACAATGGAATAGCTCGCAAGCAAAGAGTATGAACTCAAAAGGTTGTATATTTGATTGATGAAAGGTTCTTAAATTCGTCCATAAGGCCTCCCCTTTTATAGGGTTACAATCTTGCCTTAAACCCTAATCACAAATGGAAACGGAATCGACTTATGGCAGCTTTAAGAAGCTAAAACCATATCTAACTAAAATACCTAAAATAAATGGTAATCTAAGGTAATCAGGTTGAATTCTTCAAGAAGTAACCTTGAAGAATATTACCTTATCTAATCTTACCAAATATAATTCTAATCAGAATAAAACTGAATATACTAAACCTTAATGGACTGTATTTTCGAAATTCAGCTCTTCAAAGCCCACATGGCCGAGCTATCAGTCCAATAAACCCAAAATGACATTAATTTACAGTGATCACACTACCTCATTAAAAACCCAGTGGGAAAAAAGAGTACAGTGTTCTTCATGATGCCTTCAGTTCGTCGACAATCTTGAATAATGAATCCAAGATGTCAATGGTGACTCATTCTTCAATTCTTCATCATAAAGGCGATCAATCAAAGCATTTAAAGCAGCATCCCTAAGCTTAGTCCTTGACCTAGTCATAGGTCCTTCCATGTCTCTTAGAGGATCTCGAACATATCCTTTAAATGTTTGATCAAGTCGTGGAATGTCTTCATTTATGGTGGTAGTCGTCTTGGCATCTCCATCATTCCCTCCGTGGTCGAAAGGTTTCGCCCTCGAAACTGAATCGTCTTCAAATGTAAATGGAGATAAATCAGCAACATTGAAGGTCGCACAAACACCATAATGATCTGGTAACGCAATCTTGTAAGCATTGCCGTTCACACGATCCAACACTTTAAAAGGACCATCTCCACGTGGACTCAACTTAGATTTCCGAGCATTTGGAAACCTCTCTTTCCGCAGATGAACCCAAACATAATCTCCCACGTTGAACCTCATCAACTTGCGGATTTGATTAGCTTTATCAGCATTTTGTACATCAAAGCATTTGATATTCGTATCATTAATCTTTACCACAACCCAAACCCTCGTCTGAAAATCCAGAAACACAAACAACTAAACCCATAAACTCAAACGATGAAACCCAGAAATTCAAACCCGGAAACTCAAAATCAAACGATCCAGAAACTCAAACGAAAATAAAAACTCCAAACTCTTCCATTCTTCCCAGAAAACGAAACCCAGAAAAACCCAGAAACCAAAACCCAAAAACTCAAGCTCTTCTCTTGTTTGGATAGAGGATTTAGGGGAAACGAAGAAAATAGGATTTCTACACCAGCGTTCTCGGCTTTGCGTCGGTCCGTCGCCCTAGAACCTTCATTTTTTGACGGTGCGCGGAACGATTGGATGGTTGATTTTGAGTTTTCGGGTTTGAATTTCTGGGTTTCATCGTTTGATTTTGTTAGGTGAAGGTTGTTCAGCTATGGAATTGGGAATTTGGGGATTGGGATTTGGGGGAAAGGGGTGTGAGGCAAACGCAGAAGTACAAGAAAATGGGGAGGCGGAGGAGAGAGAAGGAGATGTACGGAAGAAAATGGGGAGGCAAACGCAGATGTACGGAAGTAATCGAAAGTAAACCAGCAGAGTGATAGAAAAAACCAGCAGGAAATAGAAAGTAAACTCTCAGTTTTGAAGCAGAGTGATAGAAAAACCATAAGCTATTTACACAGTTTTGAAGCAGAGTGATAGAAAAACCATAAGCTATTTGGGGGAAAGGGGTGTGAGGCAAACGCAGAAGTACAGCAAGAAGAAGAAAATGGGGAGGCGGAGGAGAGAGAAGGAGATGTACGGAAGAAAATGGGGAGGCAAACGCAGATGTACGGAAGTAATCGAAAGTAAACCAGCAGAGTGATAGAAAAAACCAGCAGGAAATAGAAAGTAAACTCTCAGTTTTGAAGCAGAGTGATAGAAAAACTATAAGCTATTTACACATATGAATGGTTAAGATAATGATTAAAAGTACATTTAGAACGGGGATAAATTCTCCCATAAAGATTGCCCCACTAGTTAGGAGAACGACAAAACCCCAAGATGCAATTTTTGGAGGTATTCAAGGAAATTTAACCTACGGGAAAATTATCTTCACCTGTAGTCCAAAAATAGGAATATCACTTGCTGATAAAAACATAAATCAAATTTTATGTTTAGCCCATGAATTTGACAGAACAAATCTTATGATTGAAGGAAACCATCCTTACACTATTACTTACATGATGGGATATTCATTAACAAATTCACATCATAGTATGAATTTCCGACCTTCGGAACCAATAATGATAGATCACATCTTTAAAGAAATAGGACGAATCTCTAATATAGCAATGCAAGAAACAAGCCCTTTAGAAAACACTTGGAGCATGGCTCTAGTTTGGGGAGGAAAGAAAAGTCTTCGCTGGGTGGATAGGGTTTTTGAGTAAAATTTTATTAGTTTTTAAAGGGTAATTTTTAAAGGGTAGGCGTGTCTTTTAATTTGGTAAAAGTTTCCTGAAGTGGAAAATGTGTAGAATTATTGGGACAATTCAATAAGGAAAGTGTGGAGAATCAGTTGGGACGGGGGGAGTAGTTGTTTATGTTAGTGGTTTATATTTGTAAATTTTGTTCGGGGTCAGATGTATTATGCAATAAAACATAATAATTAGCACTAAAAGCCATTCCTCAAGCAACTTTTTTGGTTTGTTTGAGTGAAATGAGATATCTAAATCCAAAATAAAAAAAACAGTTTATCATACAGTATGCATTATGAATCTTGGTTGTTGATTTAATTGATGAATTAATGAGGCTAATTAATTTGACAATTACATGCAGAACAATGAGATCCACGTTATACCTGGAGAGACCCAATGCTGGATTACAGCACAAGCAAGGCTGGGGACGGAAGACACCGGATTTTCATTTTTGCACGGGAGCATTACCGGAACCGGTGGCAACGCTTACTTAGGGCGCTCATGGATGCCTTATGCCAGATCCGTCTTCGCATACACCGACATGAGCGACGCCGTTCACCCGAAAGGCTGGTCCGACAACTTCCATCCCGAGACCCAACAGTAAGTAGCTAGAATACCTGTCAGATCTCATTAGTTTCATTGTAACATATATTTTCAAAATTATAGACTTTCCATTACTTGTACGTCGTAACATGCATTTTCAAAATATGTGCACAGGACGGCATTCTTTGCAGAATACAACTGTAAAGGACCGGGAGCCGAGCCCAAAGAGCGGGTTCCTTGGATGAAGAAGCTTACGGGGGCTGAGATGGCACCGTTTTTGACACTTGAATATATTCAGGCTTCAAAATGGCTTCTTCCTCCGCCAAAGCCTTGAAAAAGGTTGAGCATTAAGGCATAAAACCCCCACATTAATTTTGATGTTGATGTTTAAGGTTAAGATAGGTGTCTTTTTAATTAACTATATAGCACCTTAAATGGATGCGTGGATGTTTAAGGTCAAGAAATCATTTCCTTTTGACGTGTACTCACAATTTTGTAGAGAGAAGAAAGCAATGCATTCAATCTTCCTTTCTCCATTGTTCATATTTAGAGATTTTGTCATTTCCTATACATATTATAAATATCACTTTAATGCCGTCTTTGTTTGGCAACTAGCAAGCCTTATAAGAATGTCCTGCGAGAGATGCATTCAGAAAGCCAATCAAATAAAATATTAGCATAAAGTTTGATGTTATAACAAATTACAAGCCAGCACATGGTACATGGATCTAGCCTTACAAGTGCATGGCACAACCTTAGAATTACAAGTGCATGGGCACCAGAACGGCTGGAAGAGACCACCAGGTGGCTGACCATTGGATGCTGTGATTTACCTCTTCATTAACTGTGGTTCCAAGCTGAAGGGCCTAAGGACCAAGGTCGAGGGATATCACCTTTTGCTCCAATGGATCTAGCCTTACATTCACCATGATCTTCCCGTTAAATCTACATTCACTCTAATCTTAATTTGTATTAACTCGCGCATTCTATATACGATACCATACAGCTTCAACTCATCATAACAATCTTCTGTAACGAATAGCTTTCCTGCAATGATGCACTAAATTAAATCTTTTCTCTACACATTTGATGTCAATTACATCACAATCAGATGTCCATAGTTACAGTGAAAATGGCTTTGTGTACACATCAAATGGTTCATTAGAGCTTAGTTGTGGTTCCTGCAACAAATCAATGACAAACTTGATCAAATGGATCGTCTAGCTAGGTGTTTGTGGTTCGAAAACCTTCCCCTTGTGATTTACAGTCAAGGCCTTGATAAATAATCATGGAAGAAAAGTGATGCATGTAATATCAATATAGCATATATACCTGTCTCATTCCAAAACCAAGACTCCCCCCTGTCAATAGCATTGTGACAAGCGACGTCACGATGCCACCTCCGGCACCATCCTCATTGCTGGTGATGGTTGATCTCATTGCATTCAGCATGGTGCCGTATGTGGGCGTTCCCTGCCCATGCTCGATTGCTTGGATGAATGAAAAAGTCATGGCCCCCGTCGAAGTGACTTTGGAGAGAGACTGTGATCCAGCATTCAAATGGAATTAGCAAAGCTGAGGTTATGATGAAAAATACACAGAAGTTGAAACTGATGAGAAGAGAAGGGTTTCTCTTACAGATGTATCTGCAGAGGTTTGATCATCATCACAGCCACTGAATGAGAACACTTCTCCACCATTTGTTCCTTTCCATGTGCCTGACCTCGGGCGATGATCCTCCCAACAATACCTCCCAGTTCTACAAAGAAACAGAATCATGAATTTCCACGAAACATGAAACTATTCAAAGGTTGTAAATGATTATTGAACCTGTCCATCCTGCAGAGATATGGTAAATCCAACACGGTGCCGCTGTGACAGGCATCTATTATTGCATGAAGCTTAGCCCCACGGGGAAGAGGCCTAACGATCGTGGCATTGATTTCATCGTCAACTATCATACCCTGTGTTTCAAAATCCAGAGGGCAGAGTGTTTCATCATATCCGTCAATCTCATCGCCATTATAGTTCTTTTGCTGTGAACCGTGACCTGAATAATGGAATACAAGGGAATCTCCGGACTGGCAACCTTGTACAAGCCAGTGCATTGCCATTCTGATATTGTGTTTTGTTGGAATCCGGTAAGGATCTTTTTCTTCCTCTGGAAAAACACTTCCATGGTAGATTCAGATTAATGACATAGCACAACTACAGTAATTCAACTGTATACATAAATTCTTAGAAAGCTGTTTCCATCACTCAAATCAAAGATTAACCGTGTTCTTTTGACATCATTAGCAAACTAATAAATTTACTCAGAATTCATCTTCAAGCAACAGTTAGGACAATGAGACTTCATGTCATAGGCCGTAAGAGTAAACGTAGAAACACATGTTTCTTCATGTGACATTCCACCATCCTAGGAACCATATTTTTCTTCCCTCAGTTAGATACTTCACCATAATGCTAGCCGGGACCCTCAACAAAGACTTATTTAGAGAGTATAAAAAGCCATCTGTCTCAACTTTAGTGCATTTCATTACGACAATATCCAACAGTAATCATAATTTAAAGGAAAGATTCAGAACCTTACTGGGTTTAGATTTCAGAAAGCAAATTTTCAACACAGAATCGGTTCCTAAAGTAACAAGTTTGAAACTAGAGGTATTCTAGCTCGTTCCAAATTTCCCTCTTTCAGCTGTCATTCAATGATTAAGAATCTTTCTCCAATGACATGGTGGACCTTGCTGCCAACAGAACTGGTCATTCATGCAGCAAAGGTTGTCGATTACCTCAAGTTTCATTAACAGGTCTACCCGTCAGACGGAAATCTTCTTTGCTAGAAACTATTAAGGTTACTTATAACAAATGGAAATACAATATGAATTTTGCAAACTTCATCAATGGCCACAAATTTAAGGCGGGATACTTAGCTAAGCAATACAAGGAACAAAGCAAGATGACATAAATCATAGAAATTTGGGGCATGAAGCTAGAAGTAGCTCAATTTAACCAATCGGAGAGGCAAATGCCATATGTTCAGATTAATTAGCAAAATATTTTTACCCTATTCTTCTATAATAATAACTGAATTTCCATGAGATCAAATGTTGACCATGCGGCCGAAGCCTAGTGACACTAGCACGATAATGTGAGTGTTAAGAGCCCGACATTGGTGAACGACAAAACTATAACTTAATCTATAAGATAGTCCCCTGACTCACCTCTACACAGTTTCAATTAGTTGTATGATAGAACCTTATGAATCTAATTAATCTAATAGTGAGTACAAATCTCAGTAACTGAATTTTCTTACATCAATGGTTAAAAATTTAATGCATGATACATTCAACTATAGTAATTTCAATCAAGTATTGGGGTAAATTGTACCCCTAATTTTGGTGGCTATCAAATTTCCCAGAAAATGCAGAGTAACGTTGCAGGAATTAAATTCGACTATAATTAGCCTAAAATATCAATGCACTACAACCAAAATACAAAGCAAAACACTGAGAATATCGCGACTCATTCGAAACAACACAGCACCAGATGGTTCAAAGGTTTACCAGTGAGCATGAGAATTGAATCCGCGGGAAACTTGAATCTATTGATAAGCAGAAACCTCATGCACTTAGCGTCGTTGACGCAGCCTTTGAGCTCCTGTCTCGTACCTCTATACGAAACCCCAATAATCACAGCCTTTTTCCGACCGCTGGCTGCCGGGAGTTGACCCGGCGCCGGAGCGTGGTTGTAAGGCGGCGGCGGCGGCGGCTGGTAGTAAGGAGCCGGAAGAGTCGCCGGCGGAGGAGGCACCTGAGCTCCGGCGATGAGAGTGACGGCGTGGCACAGAGCGCACCGGATGGACTGGGCGCCGTGCGGAAGCCCCAATGGCGTGTGGCAGTTGGAGCAGTTGACGAGCAACAACATTTTCGAGCCCGGTGAAACTGGAGATCGGTGGAGATGGTGAAGTTAATTAGGGGACATTTGAAATGAATCAAGGAATTCGATTGAAGGATGAATGATGAAGATTTAAGAACTTACAAGTGGAGAGAGATGGAGTTGGTAAGAAGAGCTGACTTCTCGTCTGTTAAGAGGGAGGGAAAATTCTTCACCAATAAATTACTAGCACCTCGACGCGGTTCAAAATTCATAGCAGTACACTCTCTCTCTCTTTTGGAAATTTAAATCAAAACAGTTAATCATGTTTGGGAATCCAACTCTATATATTAATTTGAATGACCTAAAGGTATTACACAAGTAGATATGGGATAGTCCCCAATAATATAGAAGTGGTGACCATAAAGTTCTAAAATAAAAGGTGGATCATCTGATGACATTGTTTTCCTCTATTGTAAAACAATCCAGTAAACTTGATCCGATCTACCAAATGGAATGCCACTCTTCGCCAACGTCCCAACTAGAAGCAGTCACAACAGCATGTAATGACTTTGACATTTCTTTATCACAAGTTGCATGCTTGATCAAAAGATATGCCAACCGCATTAATTGTGACTGGTATTTATGCGTATAATAATCTCTAACTCCGTACCAAGTTAGACAATCGAGCATGATCAACAGTTACTTTAATTACATTTATATAAAAATTAAATATTTATAGAACACATAAAATAAAAATATGTAATGATACTATAGTTTATATATTTATTTTAAATTTATAATTAAGATTACTTTTAAGATAATATTTTATGCTAAATCGATGAATGGTTAGACCAATCATTAAATACCTCATTTTTATAATTTTCCTTGTGGTGTTTTAATGGTAAGAAACTACCAGGAAACCACTAATGATTTTCTTAGGTGGTTTTTAAATAAAAAATCTCTTCATTAATTTCTTCCCAAGCAACCACATATGCAACTAGCCGGTGGGGTCTGCATGACAGACGAGCCATTTTTTGTTCCGTGAAGGGATACGTGGCACCCCTGGGCCACGTGTTTATTTTATTTCATTTTAAAAAATTTATGCGATTACTTTTATAAGAATCCGTCTCTTGAAAGACGATCTTTCCTTAATTTATGGAAAGACGGTCTTTCCATAAATTATGGAAAGAATAAGGTTTAAAGTGTAAATTAGAAGAAATTAAGATAAAATTTCCGGGTTGCATAAACCGGGTTATAAATTTTATAACTATTTCATACTAAAACTTTAATATTGCAACTAAAACTTTTTACCTTTTATTATTCTAATCAAACCCCGTCTTTCCATAAGCCTATGGAAAGACCGTCTTTCCTAACATTTTGCCTTTTTATAATCTGCAAAAAATTGCTTAGAAAATATGCAAATTCCTTTTTAAAAATAATTTTTAAAGTTTTTTAAAATAATTTTAATTCAGGAACTATTTAATTTTTTTAAATGAGAGTAAATTTCAAAAATAAAAATATATTATTATATTTCACATTTAGTTTACTCTGTGGACAAATTAATTAAATTAAATATTAATGGTAAAATTAATGAGTAAGATAGAGAAAATTAAGTGGGGTCAATGGATATTAGAAAGTAGTTTCTACCATCGTGGAAGAAAAAATTGAGTGATTTCTTATTAGTTTCTTAATATGAGGTGGAAGAGAGAAATTGCGATTAATATTATATTTAATTATAAGAAACCAAGAGTTGTTTCTTACCATTTCCCTTGATCTAAGGTCGGATTATAATTGTTTATAGGTTAAAATTCATTTTTAAAAGTTTTTCATAATTTTCTCGTTGCAATAAATATATAATTAAATTACTATATTAATCATACTAAGTACAAAACAATCCAATCCAATCCAACTATGCCCTAAAATAAAACTTTATGTAAAATTTTTGAATGAAAAGTGTGCAATGAAATGGAGAGTATATTTTTGTTTATTTGGTACGCGATTTCCTACCGCGAGGTCCCCAACCAACCCCCTCCTTTACTAACTGATTTTTCGGCACTATACTTTTGATTAGTCCAATTTTTATTTGTTTGACTAAAAAGAAATCATGTGTTTGTTTCATCATAGACTCAAGTAACACTAAGGCCATAGGCAGTGAGAGGTAAAGTCTCTTACCAATTAAATATATTATTTTTATTTTTTTTTTCATCTTAGTTTAAGAAATCATTTAAGAGACAATCTATTTTTTTCTCCATAATAGTAAGAGACCATTATATACTATTCATGGAACCCATTTAATTTTCTCTATTCTACTCATTAATTTGACCATTAAATATCATTTTAAATAAATTTGTCCACAAAAAATAAGTTGAATGCAAAATTTAATATAATTATTAAAATGAAATTTAAAATAAATAATAAGAGAATTCCATGTTTTTAAAATTATATAAAACCATTAAAATTGCAAAAACCAATTATAAAAACTATAAAAATTACAGAAAATACTTAATAAAATATTGATCTAGTCCGACCAATTATTACAATTTAAAAATTAAAATTATATTAAAATTGAAATTCTTAAAAAAAATTGGATTTTTTAAAAAAAAATACGGTTGGGACACGTGTTGCCATTAGAATGTGACACGTGTCCCATTTAAAAAAATTCAGCGGCCACACAAGAAAATAGCCGTTGTGGACACGTGGTCCAATCCCCGGGTGACACGTGTCGGCGACAGAAAATTTTAAAAAATAAATTACGGCTTAGTGGGACACGTGGTCCACTCCTGGGGCGACACGTGTCCCGTACGGACAAAAAAAAAGGGCCGCTTTTCAGCGGCCCTAGCACCATGTGGTGTGTCAGTGGCTTTGGCCCATTACCGGTCTCTTGAACGATCTTTTAGCAAGAAACTTTTAAGTGGTCTCTTAACAAGAGACCACTCTAGAGACCACTAATGTGGTGGTTTTCGGTTTCTAGAGCGGTCTTTTAATTTTAAGAGACCACAACTGCCCATGCCCTAATGCAGGGCGAAGGTTTCTTATAAACGATGGATCGCCGTAAAAGTCCGATACGGTTTTAATTATAACTTTTTTGCATTTGAACTCGAAATCAGGTGATTTCAGATGCGTTGAAATCGTACCGATGAGTAATTTACTCAAAATGACAATTTAATGTTTTTGAGTGTTTTGATAAATTTTTATTTTATTTCATAATTTATTCTGAATTTTCCTTTTATTTTTTCCGAATTCATTATAGTATTTAAGAATCTATTATATTTTTGGATCTTTCATCCTTTCATAATAATATTTTTGAGAATTATTTTTTCTTTAGTAAATTCCAGAACCAAATCCTTGGATTCGTGCTTACGAATCTTTTTCGATTATTCCGACTGTGTCAAACACCGTTAATGTGGATTTCATTTTCTACAATACATCAACGAAACCACTACAAAAGGATGAATAAACTCTAGCAGAGATGGACATTTCTTAAGTCATGGAACGATAATGTATATTTCAAGTTAAAGACTATGGCTCTTTCCTGCTAGGTCTACATATTTCAGTACCAATAAACTAAATTTAGCATTATTAAATTAAATTCAGCACCAATAAATTCAACACTAAAAGAAAAAAATATATATTTATTTGGGTTCTCGACAGTTACTAGTTAGTAATAGGTCTAAAAATAGAATATGTTATGAGTACAACATCTGAGAGTCATTCTTTTCACTTTTTGTAAAAATAAACTACCAAAAAGTCCAATTCAGCACCAATAAAGTCAATTCAGCACAAGAGCCAACCCAGAAAAGCAAGAAAACCAATAAAAAAAATATGATTGCATACCTAAAAAAAGGAAACGATGGCGGTGGTGGGATCTGATTGCGGATGGCGGCGGTGGCGATGGGAAGTACGGTGAGTTTGAGAAGGTATCAAAACCAGTGGCAGAGTGGAGGTGGCGGCGGCGGAGCGGAGATAGCAGCGGCAGAGAAACATGGCGGAACGGCGGAGGAACATACGCAAAATAAAATGGCTTTCAGAAGGTAATGACAGAAATATTTAATGTTAAATGAATGAGGGCATAATTGTCTTTTCATTTGTTCAATTTTTTAAAAATAGGGGTATAATAGTCATTTCATGTATTTCGGGCCAAATTCAGGCCTCCAGGGTTATATTAGTACATTCAAGCAAAACACAAGGTTACAATAGCACTTTTCAACTTCACAGGGTCATATTAGCACAAACCACCAAAACACAGGGTTATATGAGCACTTAACTCCACATTCTAAGTTAAACATGTATCCATTTGATTACACTCTCAAATTCTTGAATATTTGTTTAGTTTTGAGATGTTATATGTGTTTCTCAGTGTGATTCTATCAATTATTTAATGAATGTGATATTGCTACATCTCTATGAAACTTTATGCAAAACCAATTGACAATTCCTGCTTAGCTTTTCTATAACATTTTGGATAAGCTCTCTGTATATTGGACCTTTCAATCCACACCCATTTAGTTCGAATCTTCCCATATTTTGTTTTTTAAACATATGGAAAGCTAGAAACAACCTCAATTTTGAGGGGGGAAAATCAAACATAAATCACCCAACTAAAACCATATTAAATGATGTCTTTCTAGCTATGTACAGTTGTACACCAAGCCAGTTTTCTCAAACAACCCACATGGTTTAATCTGGTACAAAAAATGGCTTATTCCTCTGCCCAAACAACCACCCGAGCCTAGAATCTCTAGGGTTAAATGGTCAAAAATAGTTGTAGGTTTTAAAATTAACTGCTATCAACATCAGGACCCTTTTCAAACTTACATGCAGAGTTGTAAGCAATCCAACATGGTTTAATATTAGGGAAGTCACTTTCTGCCTTCTTTATTCTTGAGTCGGATTGTTTAAATGATGTTACCTATTGTATTCAACCTCTAAATTCTCCATGATTGCTATATGGCCTTGTGTTCCAAATCAATTCACTGGTTACTGACCTCAACTGCAAAATTGCTCATGTAAAGCGCCATGCAAATCAGCCGACTGACAAGCTTACTAAAGTTGCTTCCAGAAATCTCCCACTAACCACTTCTTAAACTGTGGCTCGATGGATCAGGAGATCAGGGGCTTGATTTTGCTAGATCAAATTGAGCTACCATCTATTAGAGTAGATTTTGATGTACACTAAGTTGGGAGTTTGGTAGGCAGGTATATGTTGGGATATTTCTCTCTTTGTGTGATCAAGATGATGAATGAAAAAGAATGAAAAATGAGACGCCAAGATTTAATAACGCGGAAAACCCAAATTGGGAAAAACCGCGGGACTATATAGTCCAAATTTTCCACTATAAGGGGCTACAGTAGGGCTACAAATATCTCAGTCAAGTAGGATGGATTACAAGGCTACTCACACAATGGTGGAACACTCACTAACTAGAAAGGATAAAGACTTCTCTCCAACTCCTCACTCTTAGAGTGGATCTCTTACACTAGAAGAAATGAAAATGGCTATGGATAGAAGTAGATGAGATTGAATGATGAACTCTTCTCCAAGACCTCTATTTATAGGTGAGTCAAGTGTGCTCTAGAATTCTCTTCCATCTCTCCAACTACCATAGTAAATGCATGGAGCCTTCTAGGAGGTAGTCCAGATTTTTCCCCCATGTCCCTAGAAACATCTCCCCTCTTCCATAAATGGAGAGTTATAGAATTAGGGAGGAAAGCCCAACAAATCTCCCCCTCCCGACCTAATTAGAAGGGATCACCACACCAGCACCTTTGCAACAATCATCAAACTTCTTGCTTGGTAATTCCTTAGTCATCATGTCTAACCAATTATCATCGGTGTGCACCTTTTCAAGTTGTAGTCATTTTTCTTCCAAGACATCCCGTATGCAATGTTAATGAACATCAATGTGTTTTGTTCGTGAATGGTAGGCTGAATTCTTAGCTAGGTGGGTGGCACTTTGATTGTCACAATAGAGGATATACTTCTCTTACTTTAACCCCCACTTCCCGTAGGAGGTTCTTCATCCACAATATCTCCTTGCAAGCTTCAGTGGTAGCAATGTACTCCGCTTTCGTCGTAGAAAGAGCCACACACTTTTGTAGTTTTGACTGCCAAGACGCAGCTTCCCCTACAAAGGTAGTTAGATATCCAGATATTGATTTTCTTGACTCCAAGTCTCCAGCCATGTCTGCATCTTTGTATCCCTTCAACACAGGTTCTTGTTTTCCAAAGCACAAACATCGGTTGGATGTTCCTCTGAGATATCGAAGTATCCATTTCACAGCTGCTCAATGCTCCTTCCTAGGCTTTGACAAGTGCCTGCTCATCACACCAACCGCATGTGCAATATCTGGCTGTGTACATATCATACATACATGAGACTACCAACAGCCAACAAATATAGAACACCTCTCATATCTTCGTCACCTTTTGGGCTTTATTTCTTATCAAACTTGAAATGCCCACCAAGTGGTACACTAACTGGTTTGGCCTTGTCCATGTTTAATCTCTCAAGGATCTTCTCAATATATCTCTCTTGGGATAGCTAAAGTAGCCTTTTAGATCGATCTCGAATTATCCTCATCCCAAGAATCTGCCTGGTTGTCCCAAATATTTCATAGCGAAAGCATTACTCAATGCTTTCTTAAGAGCAATGATTTTAATTTTATCCTGCCCAACAATCAACGTATCATCAACATAAAACATGAGTATGAGAAATTTGCCTTTATCGTACCTCTCCACAAAGACACAATGATCAATGTACATCTTCTTGAATCCATGATGATTCATGAAGGATTCAAATTTCTTGTACCATTAGGGGGGGGGGGTGTCCTTGCTTCAAACCATAGAGACTTGTTTTGAGGCGGCACACCAAATGCTCTGTTCTCGGATGTATGAATCCCTTGGGTTGCTCCCTGTATATTTCTTCCTCAATGCCTCTATGTTAGAAAGCTGTCTTAACATTGAGTTGTTAAACCTCTACATCCATACTAGAAGGGAGCCCCAACACAACTCAGATTGATGACATCTTCACCATGGGTGAAAACATCTCATCAAAGTCTACACCTTTCTTCTGATTGTATCCTATAACAACGATTCGAGCCTTATACCTTGGCTTGGGATTTTTTTCCTCGGTCTTAATCTTGTACACCACTTGCACTTTAGAGCTCGTTTCCCTTTCAGTAGCTCCACAAGATCATATGTGTGAATCTCGTGTAAGGACTGAATCTCCTCTTACATAGCCTTTTCCCAATCATCTTTGTGATCACTTGCCATGGCTTCAACATAGTGTTAAGGCTCCTCCTCATCAGTGAGTGTCACATACTCGTTTTGAGGGTATCTGGATGGAGGTCGTCTCTCTCTAGTGGAATACCGAGGCTCAGGTTCTACTGAATCATCTGCTTCTTCCATTGCTCCACATGTCTGAGGTTGCTCTGCTGTGACTTGCTCATCATTGATCTCCACTTCATCCTGATTGCCCTCAACTCCCGCATCATCTCGTACCACCGGAGATGGCATCGGATTATAGTGCCCCTTGGGCTGCGTAGACTCGGCTTATTGTGACTTCTTGCAAACACTAATAGTCTGGTCCTCGAGGAAGACAACATCTCAACTTCTAACAATTTTTTTCTGGGTCGAATCCCACAACCGATACTCGAACTCATCTTTGGGTGAGCCAAGGTAGATGCACTCTTTTGTTTTTGAATCAAGCTTGGCCCGCTCATCCTTAGGAATGTGAACAAACACTCGACATCCAAACACCTTCAGATGGTCATATGCTACCTTTTTCTTTGACCATATCTCCTTTGATATGTCTCCATCCAAGGGTACTGAAGGGGAAATGTTGATGAAGTCAACCCCGATCTTCACAGCTTCTCCCCATAAAGCTTTTGAGATGTTGGCATGGACCGAACTCGTTCTTCAATGGTGCGATTCATTCTCTCGGAAACTCCATTTAGTTGAGGTGTCTTTGGAGGTATCTTCTCAAGTCAGATGCCATAAGACTTGCAGTATTATTCAAATGGGCCGCAGTATTCTCCACCATTACTCGCTCTAACAGACTTCAGCTTCTTGGCCATCTCACGTTCCACCCTTGCGTGGAACTCCTTGAACGCCTGAAGTACCTAGTCTTTTTATTTCAACAAAAACACCCAAACCTTTCTCGAATGGTCATCAATGAAAGTTACAAAATACAATGGACCACCAAGAGATCTTTCAGTCATAGATATATCAGTTTGGACTACGTCAAGAATATGCTCTCTTCTACGTGGGTGTGCTGGTCTAACAAATGAAACTCTATGTTGTTTTCCAGCTAAACAATCAGTGTACTGGTCAAGTGATATACCTTTTATGTCCGGGATGATGTTTTTCTGGGCGAGGATCTGCAAACCCTTCTCGCTCATATAGCTGAGCCTCTTGTGCCATAGCTATATACTTGAGTTCTCATGAGCAACATTAGCCTCCCCCTTGCAGCCTTGTCCTTGCAAGACACATAAGGACCCATCATTTCTTCCTCGACCAATGACCATATTGCCACTAGTGATCTTCCATTTTCCATCCCCAAAGTGGCTTGTCATCCGAACATCATCAAGCTTCCCTGCCGAGATAAGGTTGAGCCGCATTTCTGGAACATGTCGCACGTGGTTTCATCCTGTGTTTGTCTTCAAGATGATCCTAAGTCAACGATCTTACTAGTGACTTGATTTCCCATCTTCACAACATCGAAATATCCAAGCTAATAGGATGAGAAAAGCCGTTCATGTGAGGTAACATGGAAAGAGGCACCATAATCACCAATCCAAAGGTAATCGCCATAGGTGAGATTGACATAGTCGTCAATGACAAAGACTTCACCGCACTCCACAGATGCAACCACAATAGTGCTCTTATCTTCCTTCTTCTTTAGGTCAATTTGGTCCTGCTTAACCATTCCATTCTTCTGGTCTCTCTTGAGATTGCAAAATTTGGCTTTCTTATGTCCTGCCTTACCACAATAGTAGTAAGAAACTCGGGAGCGAGACTTTGAATGCCCTCGTGATTTTTCACGTTTGTCACTTCTATATCCTCCACGTGACTCACTTCTACCTCGATTCTCGATAACGTTAGCCTCTGAGTAGGTGGTTGTGCCACGTTCCTTTCTCCATGTTTTTTCATTGATTAGGCTGTCGGCAAAGCCATCCATGGTAAGCTTTCCTCCCGGAGCTGAGTTGCTAAGTGTGACCAGCAAAGTGTCCCAGCTTTCAGGTAGTGAGCTTAGGAGCAACAAGGCTTGCAACTCGACGTTGATTTTCATCTCAATCTTTCCTAATTGGTTCACAAGCCTCTTGAAGTTGTTCAAGTGCTCGATCATATTTTGTCCATCCTTGCACTCCAATTTGACTAATTGCCTTACTAAGTTGACTTTGTTACGTGGTGTCTTCTTTTGAATCACAGACTCAAGTTTTGTCCAAAGCGCAAAGGCATTTGTGTAATTAGAAACATGCTCAAATAAACTACAACCGATGTAATTACGAATCATGACGACCGTTTTCCTATTCAGGAGCTCCCACTCTTTATCATTCTTCTCTGCCGGCTTGGTCTCCTCCATAATTGGTTCATACAAATCCTTGTAAAATTAGATTATCCTCCACCATGGGCTTCCAATAGACATAGTTTTCTGTCGTGAGCTTGAACATTTCTTCATTATGAGTGATATTTACCTCCATCTTGACTCCCGCAAGAAACTAACTCCGATCAACCTAGCTCTGATACCACCGTTGGGAAAAATTGATATTTCCCTCTTTGTGTGATCAAGATGATAAATGAAAAAGAATGAAAAATGAGACACCAAGATTTGGTAACGCAGAAAACTCAAATTGGGAAAAACTGCGGGACTATGTAGTCCAAATCTTCCACTATGAGAGGCTATAGTAGGGTTACAAATATCTCACCCAAGTAGGATGGATTACAAGGCTACTCACACAATGGTGGAACACTCACTAACTAGAGTGGATGAAGACTTCTCTCTAACTCCTCACTCTAAGAGTGGATCTCTCACACTAGAAGGAATGAAAATGGCTATAGATAGAAGTGGGTGAGATTGAATGATGTCTTCTCTAAGACCTCTATTTATAGGTGAGTCAAGTTTGATCTAGAACTTTCTTCCATATCTCCAACTACCATAGTAAATGCATGGAGCATTCTAGGAGGTAGTATAGATTCTTCCCCCATATTTCTAGAAACATCTCCCCTCTTCCATCAATGGAGAGTTCTAGAATTAGGGAGGAAAGTCCAACAATATACAACACTTTGCTACTCCAAAACAAAGCCCTGATCGTGGGATCCAATAAAGCAATTGATTGCAGCATCAGAAAGGTTCTCGGGAAAACATATCAACTAAAGCATCCAGAGGCCATCCACCTTTTTTACACATCTGATGTACTCAATCAATATGAGATGCCCAACCAAAACAAGCAATTAACACAATGGGTGGAAATTGCTAGATTTGAAAACCCATCTTCTATAGATCTTTAACTTTTGCATATAGTTAAACCGTATCTATCGATAGCTTAGATTTCATTTTGGAGGCAACTATTGCCTCGGTCCACAGGGACTCAAACTTATTATGTATTGATACTTTTTATAGGTTGAGGACCTAATAAACACCCCCACCTCTTGATGGCTTTAAAATTTTCTTTTAAAAAAAGTTTTAACATGTATTGAAATATGTTGAATAAAGCAAGAACATCAGAACGATCTTGCAACGTAATTGTTACCTGAATCTAAGATTGTAATTACTTTATAACATGTGATGATGAGCTTGTTCATCGAGGATTGAAGGCTTTAACGGAATCTTTGTAACCAATTAGTTTTAAATTAACTCATTACATGAATACTTGCAACGAAATTGAGTGTGCACCTATAAGCCACTACGCTAATTAGGTGGGGTTGACCTCAAAGTCTCGGCTGACCACAGGGGTTGGTCAAATTGACCGATCCGATCTCAATTCGATACATTTGAATTAAAGGGGTTGGGTCAAAATATACTGGGTCGAATTTTGACCCATTTACAATTTTAATTTATTTTCTTATAATTTTTTTATAAAAAAGAATTAGTTTACTATTTAAAAATAGTAAAAAAAATTAATCATTTTTAAACTTTTCCATTTACGAGAAGGAAATATCAAATTTTTAAATAAATTTTAACTTTTTTTTACTATTTTATATGATTTTGGTCGATTTGCTTTGACCCATGATCCAGTATGACTCGACCCGACCCAACCCAAAATTATGGGAATCTTTACCCGCCACTACGTGACTTATTTGACCCAAATTTTTGGGTCAATTTAGGTCGAGACAGCTAATCCGTCCCGGCCTGTGGATGAACATGATCAGCCCTATTGACCATGCTGCAAATTGCAAATTGGATCTGTGAAAACCCCTAATGAAATGGAATTAGAGTACATGTAATAATTAAATTTTATCAAATATTTCAATCTTTCCTTTAATTTTTCCAAAAAAATATGTATATATATATGTATATATATATAATAATAATACCAATAACAATAAGTAAATAAATAAATAAGTAAGAGAAATTACCGAGAAGAAAATACACATAATTATACATACACATATACATATACATATGCATATATATATATATATTATAGGATAATAGTAATAATAAGTAAATGAATAAATAAATGCATGAAATTACCATGAAGTAGAAGCTGGCAGCGGATGTGAAAAAAAATGATCCAAAGTAATTTTTGAGCAAGTGGAATTACCGAGAAGAAGAAACGGACGGCGGACGCGAAGAGTTTGTCCAAAGTAATTTTGGGCAAATAAGCTTGAGGTTTACTGGATAAAATTTTAGGTTAAATAGGTGTCAGAACATATATTTTACCTAGTATAAATACCAGTGATATCCTCCCAAAACTTACAGCCTTAAGATACGCCAAAATTCAGAGGTTAAGTAGTGAAGTAGAAGCGGAGGTTGTCAAGCCAAGTTTAACTAAGGTGAGTGTTGCATCGCCCTAACACGAATTGAGTTAAAATCTGCGTTTATGTTTATACATATATATATATATATATATATATATATAATGCCATCAGAACCTAACTCTCTTAAACTGAACCCTTCACCTCTCGAACCCCTGCTAAAATTTCACCTCTCGAACCCCTGCTGAAATTTCACCTCTCAAACCCCTGTTGAAACTCTACCTCTCGAACCCCTGCCAAAACTCTACCTCTCGAACCTCTGTTGAAACTCTACCTCTCGAACCCCTGTTGAAACACTACCTCTCGAACCCCTGCCAAAACACTACCTCTCGAACTCCTGTTGAAACTCTACCTCTCGAACCCCTGCCAAAACACTACCTCTCAAACCCCTGTTGAAACTCTACCTCTCGAACCCCTGCCAAAACTCTACCTCTCGAACCTCTATTGAACTCTACCTCTCGAACCCCTCTGAAAACCTCACCTCTCTAACCATCACTGGAAAACTGTACCCCTCGAACTAGTACCCTGAAACCTTTACCCCTCGAACTAGTACCCTGAAACCTTTACCCCTCGAACTAGTACCCTAAAACCTTTACCCCTCGAACTAGTACCCTAAAACCTTCACCCCTCGAACTAGTACCCTGCAACCTTTACCCCTCGAACTAGTACCCTGAAACCTTACCTCTCGAAGTAGTACCCTGAAACCTTACCTCTCGAACTAGTACCCTGAAACCTTACCTTTCGAAACCTTCTCCCGAACCATTACCTCTCAAACTGTACCTCTCGAACTGTGACCTCGAAACTGTATCCCTTGAACTGTACCACCCAAACTGTCCCTCTTGAACTCACCTCTCAAACCTGTACCTCTCGAACCTGTACCTCTCGAACTAATATCACTGAAACCATTACCTCTCGAACTGTACCCCTCGAACCTTACCCCTCGAACTAGTACCACTGAAACCTTTACCTCTCATACTTACATCGCAAACTTTACCTCTCGAACTTACCTCTCGAACTAGTACTACTGAAACCTTTACGAACTCACTTCTCGAACCTTATCTCTTGAATTAGTGCTACTAGAACCTTACCTCTCGAACCTCACCAACTGAATCTGTACCTTTAGAATCGTTCCAACTGAACCTTACCACTCAAACTAGTACCACTTACCACTCGAATTAGTACCACCTGATACCCATACCACTTGATACCCATACCACTTGAACCTTCTCCACTCGAATTCTTTACTCGAACCTCCTACCCAACTACTTAAACTATGAGTACTCGAACCCATGTACTCGAACTCATCTGCTCAAACCCCGGTACTTGAAAAACTAATACTCAAACCTTTCTACTCGATACTCGAGCCACGAGAGAGATATGATGGTTACACTCAAATGATGGTATTTACTGACTGTTAAATTAAGTGTGTATTTTATCACATTGTACTAGATTATCATGAAACTGAACTCCTGAACTGCTCTGATAATTTCTGTGAAAGATCAGCTTGTACTTTATCTTGCCGTATCAAACTTGAATCATATACTGCTCTGATGACCGGGTTGTACTTTATCTTACCGTATCAAACTTGAATTACCTACTACCTGATTACCTGTCTGTGATTTCAGGGGCCCCGACAGCGATTGTAGTTTGGTCAAAGTCGGCGGGGAACGGTACAGACCGGACCGTCTGATTAGACCGGCTACACGTGGAGTTTGGTATGCTAGCATAACAACCTGACTGATACGAGCTCGTAACTGAACACCGACTTGAATGGGGAAAATGAATTCTGAACTGACAGCCTTCACTGACTGGGTTATGTCGTGAATGTTAGTCATAGTTGTCATATAGGCACTTAGCAGCAACTCGACATTAACCACCCGTATCCTTTAACTGTGTGCTAGGGCATACGTGGCTAGTTGTTAATTGTTAATTGTTATTATGTGATCACTAAACTCAACTGGGTAAATACTGGCGATGGAAACTCACTGAGCAAGGAGCTTACCCTAGTTAAACAACCCTTTTTTAGGTGAAGAAGAACAATAAGAGAAAAATGCTTGATGTCTTTACTTCTTTTGAGAAAGATCCTGGGTGAACTATTAGGATTTTAAAGTGAACTTTTAATTTGTAACAGTTAGTTGAAACTTTCGTTTAGCACTTGTACTAATCTTGTCACTGTAGTAGTAAAGTTAGGTTTTCGAATTTATCTAAATCGCTTCCGCATAAAATTTATCTGCTCGTTACAGTGACCCAACCAGATACTTGTGGTGGGTTTGGGGGTGTTACAGGGTTAAGTTCAAGTACAAAACAAAGTTATCATGTTACAGCCTTACAGGTAGAGCTGTCAATCTCTGACCCGAACCGAGAACCCGACCTAGACCGACACGATCGAATCAACTCAAAATTTGATCTGATTCGAGAAATATTGCCCCGAACCCGACCTAACACGACTGCACTTAATCTGAAACCCAATTTTGACCCGAGAAATATTGACATGTACCCAAACCCGACACGACCGAATTCAACCTAAAACTCAAATATGACCGTATAATCTGGACCCGAACTCGACCTGAATACAAACCTAAGATCAACCCGAACTCGATCTAGCACGAACCCGATTTAACCCAACCTGATTCAGCCCGATAAATCAACTATATAACCCTACCTGTAATCATTCCAAAACAGATGTAGTTATATAAAAGTCAATTAACATTTACTATGGAGTCAAGTCAACTTGGTTATGCATCAAACTAATAAATTCTTTAGACATACTTATTAGAATAAAGTGTGTGGGGGGGGGGGGGGTGTTTATATATTATGAGTGTACATATATGATTACGAGTACGTAAAGTCAACTCATAACAAATGTGATTACACAAGGTTAACTTAAAAATGCACACAACTAAATTTATGAATCTAATGAATAATAGTCAAATAAAGAGAGATGTCTCATTAAAATTATGATTTTGAATTAGTAATTATAGAGAGTTGACAAAATATTAATTTCAAAAATCAATTTGAAAAGTATTGTGAAAATAGTATTTAATAAATTATCACAATTCTTATTATGACCGAGTAACAGTTCGATGGGTATTTTATAGTCAGCGGGACTAAAAAGAATATTTGATATTTAATTTTATTCAGTGAGATATATATAATTATGATAACCTTTAAAATGAGCTCAACATATAAATAATTATTTTTAAAATAATTTGAATGAAATATTATAAAATAATCCTTTTTTATTGTAAATAAAATTCTTTTTTATTTAAATTTAAGACACAAAAATACATAAAAGAAATCCTATTTTTAAAATTAATAATATTGCGCAAACACGCGGTGGGCCACTAGTTTTTTATTTTTAAAAAATTAGAATCAAAATATTTATTAAATTACAAAAATACTCTAAAGTATTTTAAAAAGTGATTTGAATTCAATGAATACTCAACACTGCTATTCAACTAAGATAGTAGGCACAAAAGTGCCTCTAACATATTTATTAAAATTTATGCTATGGCCCAAAAAATTGTTACGACATTATCATTCTGTCCAAATTACACAATTTTTGTTATTCTTGCATAAATATAGAAAAGAAAACAAAGGTTTTTTTTGGGTGAAATGTTGGAAAATGCTAGTACACGTTCTAGAGTAACTTAAAGTTGATTACTTAGAAGTAAGAAAGAGAAATCGAAAAGGATTACGAATATGTTCTTGCGCCCAATTATTGATAAATATTCCATTACGGACTTGAAAAATACAATGGGGGTGTATAGGGTATCATCACATTCGTGCGGATTTCAATTTGGAGTTACGAGTAAAGTTTTTGCATTTTGCACTTAGATCCCTCCAAGAAAGTTGAAATTGTCAAATTACGAAAATGGCGATACCAAAATGCAATTCAACAATGTACTATTGTGACTTTTTGAATTTGACATGTATGGGTGAACATAAGTGCCTTGAAAGTCAACATTGAATACTTCTACACAATTTTCAAAAATTACACTGCCCAAAATTGTGTTACCCCATTATTCGTTGCTCCAAAATACATTATTTTTGTTATTCTTGCCTAAATATAGAAATATTAAATAAATAAATTTTTTGGTGAAATGTTGGAAAGCGCCAATACATGTTATAGAGTAATTTAAAGTTGATTACTTAGAAGTAAGAAATGGATATTGAAAATGATTACTGATATATTTTTATGCTCGATTGTTGATAAATATTTTGTTACGTACTTGGAAAATATAATGAGGTGTATAGGGTAGCATCACTTTCTAGCGAATTTTAATTTGGAGTTACGAGTCAAGTTTTGACATTTTGCAAGTTACAAGGAAACAAAACCTGATAATAGTGCATTTGTAATAATAATATTATTGAAATATAACCTAAACCAACCCAAATTTAATCATGTAGCATAATATCTAAAATAAACCAACCCAAAATATATCTGAATCCAATATGAAACATTATAAAAAATAACTGACATGATCAGACCCGAACAAAACTTCAGTACAAAAAATGAAACAAAAATAACCCAATCTGATCCAACCCAAAAATATTCTGACCCGGCTTGACCTAACCCGAGTATAAAAATTACACAACAGTAACCCAACCCAATATTAACTCGACCCGACACTATCCTAACCCAAGGAAAAAAACTGACACATTTTCAACCCAACACTACAGTAACCTAACCCAACCCGGCCCGACCAATGAAATCAACACATTTTAACCTGACCTGTTTCAACATAACACATTTTCAACCCGATACGAACCGGCACGATAACCCGAACTGACACCTCTATTTACAAGCCACTGCCAGCATGGTACTTCAACTTCAGCATGGTAATGTTTATGTTAATGAGTACTCCCTCCGTTTCTTTTATTATGGCACCTCTTTTTCTGACATTTTTTGAAGGCATGTTTGACCATCGATAACTTTTGTTGCGTACGATATTATATTATGAAAGTTTACTTTTCGAAAACTATACGTTACTGAGAATCCAAAGACATCTCACATAATGTCCATACATATATACAATAAAAGTTATCGCTGGTCAAACATGCCATGAAAAACTTCATGGTCAACGTGTGCCATAATAAAAGAAACGGAGGGAGTAAATAGGATCTTCACATTTTAGTGATGTGTTTCAAATTATAATTATTTATATACTTGATACATTTTTTTTGAAGTTACAAATCTTGTTGCAACAAATAAAAATAAATATTAAATTATCACATTAGTTAAATCAATTATAAAATAATCTCATCTAACGGTTAGTCGTTATAAAATAAAACTCTGTGTTAAAATTTTAAACGCTGCACATTAAATAAAATACTTTATAAATGTTATTTTTAACTTAAATAAATATTTACTCAATGGACTTAATTGATATCATTTCCTTTCAACTGATTGCAGCTAAAGTTATTTAAAATATAATATTTCAAATTTAAATTAATTTATATTTTATATTTAAAAAAAATATCATCTTTCTCCAAACTAAGTCGGTAGTTAATCGATAGTACTCCCTCTGTTTCACTAAGAGTGACACACTTGCATTATTGAGATATTTAACCTCTCATTTATTTCACATTAATCCAAGAGGTTAAACCTAATGTGTCACTCTTAGTGAAACATACTGAGTATTTTTGTCAACTGATTGCACAGGGAGCTTGCTTATTTCTTTGGTTACAGACCGTATTTGATACTCTGCTTTTGGAAGCACTTCAACATTGTTTGCTTTACACAACCGGAGAGGAAAAATATTCTGATGCCTATCAATTATTAGCTTTATTTCCAGCCAATCAATATGCATTTGTTCCTTCAAATTAAGATTTTAGTTCTGCTCTGCCAGTGGTATTATTAACAAACGGCCTCTTTTTAAACTCTTACCAGGTGTATAAAAACAAAACAAATGTGGTGTTTTATCATTACGATACTTCTAGATTTGGAAATTTAGTGCCTGAATCAATTGATTTGACATTTCCGTCTAGAACTACTTTTGTTTTACTTTTCCGGGGGGCATTCGGATTGATGGATATCTTAACAATCATCAACTCCTCAAATTAGGATCATACATCTGGCGGCTTGAATTTTCCATGCAGAATATTGGTTGATAAGCCACCAACCCCTTAATTAAGTAAAGGATTATGTAGTGTACAAACCAAGCAAAAGCCAAAACAACTCGCAAACCATTTTGTAGGAAACAATACCAGTCTACGTCCGCAAATTAGAGATATCGTAACACTTTTTTTTGCAACATTTATATAAATATTATAATAGTTGCAAAGAATTATTTTAACCTTTGAAAAGTGTTATCTAAATCTTGAAAAGTGTTACTCCCAGCCAAATTTGCACAGAATTTTTTTTCCAGTCAAAGATGTCGAACTTTGACCACGTATTTGAATACATATATGAACAATAATTTTATCATGTGAGATATGGTTAGATTCGTTGTAACATGTAGTTTCTAAATATATATTTTTTATGTGTTTTTATTGTTCATAGCTACACATATTTACAGTCAAATATGTTTATTGGAGACCGTGAAAAAGATTCTGTGCAAGTTTGGCTGAGACAGAGGAAGTACCTAAGTTTTGAAAAGTGTTACGTTTGGTCTAATGCAACATCACCTAAAGTAATACTTATAAAAGTGTCGCAAATGGCTCGACTTAATTAATTAGTATTATTAGCATCTAAAACAATATTTTCAAAGTGTTATAGTAGTCCGTCCCAACTGTCTTTGCACATGTGTTGCAAGTTGACCAAAATTATTTTTGACCTTTAATATCTTTACTCATTCACATTTAAATTAATAAAAAATTGATATTATGAAAATAGATGTTACGATGGTTCTAACAAAATCCCACATGATAGTATATTATCTTATATATTACTCGATTTCTACTTTTCAAATTAACCAATTTGACTAAATGAATAGTACTTGTGCAAATTCAGGTGAGAAAGAGGAAGTAGTGTGTTGTAATTATATTCATGATTTTCAGTAATAATAATTTATAGAGATATATAGATCTATACAAAGTTGTAAGAGGAAAAGAATTCTGATTTCTATAGAACTAATATTCATAAAATATTTTTATTCATTGACAATACAAACCAAGCAAGAGCCAAAACAACTCGCAAACCTTTCTGCCACCCTTTCCCCTACCAAAATCTTTAGAAAAAAGTGCTTTTATATCTTTATCTAGTTGACATAAGTGTCAATATAACTTTTTAGTATTTGAAAGTGTCAATATAACTCTATCTAGTTAGTGAAAGTGCCAATATAACCCTTTCCGGTAACTTTTAGCCAGAATTTAATAAAATTACATGTTTGCCCTTCTGAAAAAAATTAAAATACAAAAAAAATAGGAAATGACGTTATTACCTTTACACTCATTGCCGGACCGCCGCCAGACTGCAGCCGGAACATGTAGGGTTATATCAGCACATTATGAAATTTTATTGGGTTATATCACCACATTCCTAATGTTTGAAGGGTTATATCAGCACATTTCTAATGTTTGTAGGGTTATATCAGCAAATTCTTAAAACTTATAGGGTTATATCAGAACATATTATAAATATTAAATGTGTGGTACTCGGATGGCCTTAACGGGTGACCACATCATCACATACACCATTATAACATCATAACAATATCATATACAACATAAAATTTGACATCATGACACCATCATTAATATTAAACACCATTATCACATATCATAGCCTCATTTCAAAACTTATCAACATTAAAAACCCTAGGTCAAAGAACACAGCAAAATAACAATCACACACAACACCAAAGGTCATCGAATCATCAATCTAGACTAAACATAACAAAATAAACAAAATATCATTAAAACCCTATATTCTACAGTATGTGCTGATATGACCCTACATTTTTTACTAATGTGTCGATATAACCCTATAAATTTTAGGAATGTGCTGATTTAACCCTACAAGTTTTCATAATGTGCTGATATAACCCTACCTAATCCGACGGTGGTCCGGCGAACTATGAGGGTAAAATTGTCCACATAATTTCAGAGTTAGCCCAAAGGGTATTTTGGTTAATTTACATAGAGTCAATGCCGGAAAACTGAGGTTAATGCCGAAAATGGGGTCTGAGGGTTATATTGGCACTTTCATTAACTAGCTAGGGTTATATTTGTACTAAAAATTATCATAGGGTTATATTGGCACTTACTCAAGTAGATAGGGTTATATTGGCACGTATCCCAAATCTTTATTTATTTTTAGATTCAATATTATTTTTCCATGCTTAAAAGTTCAACATTGGTGATTGACAAAGTATTTGTTTGATACTTCTTTCATCCCATTTAAGTTTCACCTTTTGACTTTTAACAGCTGAATTGAAAAATATTTGATCATTAATATATTTCATTAAGAATAATTAAAACTTGTGAAAATTTAATACTTTGAAAGTAGATGTTATAACGACTCTAGCTAGCAGTGTATCACATAATAGTATTTAAACTTATATACCAATTCAATTTTAGGGTCAAAGTTCAGAAGTTTTGACTAAATGAATAGTTAAATTGCAGCTTGAAATGAGACAGGGGGAGTGATAGAATGTAAAACCCACACATAATTTTGGCGGTGTGTATTCATATATATATTGAGTACAAAGGGTATACACAGTAGAAACAAATATGGAACATGATATATACAAAACCAATCAGAAATTGTATTCCTTTCTTATCCTAATTCTAAATAAACTATATCTCTATTACCCCCCCCCCCGAAAGCGAAGCGTAGGACTGGTCGCAACGCAAAGGTTGGAACGTAAGAACTCAAACTGAGGACAAGGTAATCTCTTTGTAAAGATGTCAGCAAGCTGCAAGTCCGTAGGAACATGAGCAACTTTGAGTTTGCCATGAGACACCATCTCACGCACAAAATGATAATCAATATCAATGTGTTTGACTCTCTTATGTGAAACTGGATTCTGAGCTAGGAAGAGAGCACTATTGTTATCACACAACACTATTGCTTCTCAACAAAAGTTTCAAATTGCATGTAAACCTCTACAAAATCATACTTCTGTCGTAGAGGATATAACCAAGTAAACCGAGAAAAATCATCAACAAAAATGACATAATAGGAGTAGCCAGCTCGAGAGACAACATGTGAGGGTCCCTAAAGATCATAATGAACCAGATCAAGTATGCGTAGTGCGCATTTTAAATTATCTAGTAAAAGAAATATGCTTGCCTTTAGCCTTCTCACAAGCGGGACATAAATGAGGTTTAGGCAGCAAACTAGTAACTGACAAACATCCAAACTTGCTCAAGGACAAAATGATGTTGTGAGGCACATGACTCAATCTACTATGCCAAAGGTCAAAAGATGCTTCAGAAGCACTCGATGAAACAAAAGCAGATAAAACAACATATTTGTTTCTACTTTGAATACCCTTTGTACTCACTATATATATAGTGAGTACATGACCCCTAATTTTATATACTCCCTAATAGAAATAGTTGATTTAGAACCGGGATAAGAAATGAATACTCTTTCTGATTGGTTTTGTATATATCATAGTGTCGATTTCTTTAGTTGGTTCGATTTGTGTTTTTCAAGGTGCATATTTTACAGTTCGAAGAACATAGGTGGAACCACCCCAATAGGAAACACCCTATTCTTTGATGCTGCAACATCTAGCGATAGTACCTTTTGGGTTGGAACGTAAGGAGCTCGGTGGAGCATGGGTAGATGGAGAAACCCGGATGTCGCCATTTCCATACATAGTTAAACACACGAAAACCCTATTTTTGAGAATAGACTTACAATAATCATTGTAAAAAGGCCTGCCAATCCAACAAGTCCAACGAGGTGAGCAAATAGTCTCATATATGAAATCTCAAGCCTAATAGAATCTCACCGACCAATACCATAAGTAGTTTGAATAAAAAAACATTATAATGTAATAGTTCACGTATTAACTTACTATGCCAAGCTGTTTAGAAACTATGTCTCTCGATGGGATCACGTCCCACCATTTTTTTTGAAAATCAATAAACGGTAAAATATACTTTGGCAAAGAAGAACTAATATTTAGAGTTCTTGATTTTAGTATAGCAAAAATTTGAAAGTTGGCATCAAATACCGTGGTTTGTGGAGGTGGCCAACAATATAGAGGACGCATTTACAAAATGCGTCCTCTCGGAAATGATTTTTTTTCCGCTTTGAGCCGGTTGATTTTTTTTTTGGCAGAATCATTAGAGGACGCATTTACAAAATGCGTCCTCTCGGAAAATATTTTTTTTTTCGTTCTCCTGACAAGCTGATTGGTAGAATAAATAGAGGACGCATTTTGTAAATGCGTCCTCTCGGAAACTAATTTTTTTTCGTCAGAATCAAGGAGTCCCTGGATGTACACACACGTAAATGTGTATAAATATATACATAAATATAAATATAAATATATACACATATGTAAATATAAATAAAGATATATATATATATATATATAAACATATATATAAACATGAATGAAGATATACATATATATATAAATATAAAAAATATATATAAATATAAAAATATACATACATATAAATATAAAAATAAATATAAAAATAAATATAAATATAAATATATAAATATAATGTGTGGATGTACGCACACGTCAATGTGTGGATGTACGCACACGTCAATGTGTGGATGTACACACACGTAAATGTGTATAAATATATACATAAATATAAATATAAATATATACACATATGTAAATATAAATAAAGATATATATATATATATATAAACATATATATAAACATGAATGAAGATATACATATATATATATAAATATATATAAATATAAAAAAATATATATAAATATAAAAATATACATACATATAAATATAAAAATAAATATAAATATAAATATATAAATATAATGTGTGGATGTACGCACACGTCAATGTGTGGATGTACGCACACGTCAATGTGTGGATGTACACACACGTAAATGTGTATAAATATATACATAAATATAAATATAAATATATACACATATGTAAATATAAATAAAGATATATATATATATATATATATATAAACATATATATAAACATGAATGAAGATATACATATATATATAAATATAAAAAATATATATAAATATAAAAATATACATACATATAAATATAAAAATAAATATAAATATAAATATAAATATAAATATATAAATATAATGTGTGGATGTACGCACACGTCAATGTGTGGATGTACGCACACGTCAATGTGTGGATGTACACACACGTAAATGTGTATAAATATATACATAAATATAAATATAAATATATACACATATGTAAATATAAATAAAGATATATATATATATATATATAAACATATATATAAACATGAATGAAGATATACATATATATATAAATATATATGAATATAAAAAATATATATAAATATAAAAATATACATACATATAAATATAAAAATAAATATAAAAATAAATATAAATATATAAATATGCACACACGTCAATGTGTGGATGTACGCACACGTCAATGTGTGGATGTACGCACACGTAAATGTGTATAAATATATACATAAATATAAATATAAATATATACACATATGTAAATATAAATAAAGATATATATATATATATATATATAAACATATATATAAACATGAATGAAGATATACATATATATATATAAATATATATAAATATAAAAAATATATATAAATATAAAAATATACATACATATAAATATAAAAATAAATATAAAAATAAAAATAAATATAAATATATAAATATAATGTGTGGATGTACGCACACGTTAATGTGTGGATGTACGCACACGTCAATGTGTGGATGTACACACACGTAAATGTGTATAAATATATACATAAATATAAATATAAATATATACACATATGTAAATATAAATAAAGATATATATATATATATATATATATATATATATAAACATATATATAAACATGAATGAAGATATACATATATATATATAAATATATATAAATATAAAAAATATATATAAATATAAAAATATACATACATATAAATATAAAAATAAATATAAAAATAAATATAAATATATAAATATGCACACACGTCAATGTGTGGATGTACGCACACGTCAATGTGTGGATGTACGCACACGTAAATGTGTATAAATATATACATAAATATAAATATAAATATATACACATATATAAATATAAATAAAGATATATATATATAAACATATATATAAACATGAATGAAGATATACATATATATATAAATATATATAAATATAAAAAATATATATAAATATAAAAATATACATACATATAAATATAAAAATAAATATAAATATATAAATATGCACACACGTCAATGTGTGGATGTACGCACACGTCAATGTGTGGATGTACGCACACGTCAATGTGTGGATGTACACACACGTAAATGTGTATAAATATATACATAAATATAAATATATACACATATGTAAATATAAATAAAGATATATATATATATATATATATATATATATAAACATATATATAAACATGAATGAAGATATACATATATATATATATAAATATATATAAATATAAAAAATATATATAAATATAAAAATATACATACATATAAATATAAAAATAAATATAAAAATAAATATAAAAATAAATATAAAAATAAATATAAAAATATAAATATGCACACACGTCAATGTGTGGATGTACGCACACGTCAATGTGTTGATGTACGCATACGTCAATGTGTGGATGTACGCACACGTCAATGTGTATAAATATATACATAAATTTTAGTACGCACACGTCCTGTCTGTCTTCATTGACCGAGAGGCCGCATTTGCTAAATGCGGCCTCGTCCACGTGCGTTGTCAGAGCCGCTGCTCCCCCAGCTTGACCTAGAGGACGCATTTGCTAAATGCGTCCTCTCCGCCACGTCAGC
Source organism: Rubia yunnanensis (assembly GCA_037428765.1). Lineage (NCBI taxonomy): Eukaryota > Viridiplantae > Streptophyta > Magnoliopsida > Gentianales > Rubiaceae > Rubia > Rubia yunnanensis. The sequence continues at coordinate 153,790,010 of CM075061.1, read as the reverse complement.
TTCGCACCATGCACCACAAAACTGGAGAAAAAAAAAAAAAAAAAGGCAGACAAGAGGACGCATTTGCTAAATGCGTCCTCCGTATTTTCGTCCACTGTGTAACACTGTTGCAACAGAAATAGAAATTTCTCCTAATATTTAGGGACAGGAAGCAGCCACTTGGAAGCTTGAATGAATCCAAGAGACAAAAAGGGCTGGGCTTCGGATTCTGTCAGCTTCTTGGTGAAAGGTACCCGTTGATCCAAGTTTGCTCCGGCTCCATGGTTGTTAAATTCTCCAAAGAACGCCGTCCTGCAATTAAAAGCAATTAAATCGATTAATTTTCTATCTATAATAGCTAAATTTTTAATCAAAATGTATAAGTGGGGGATTATAGAAGTAATTAGCTACTTTTCCGTCTCGGGATCTTCGTTGTTGGCCCATCCGGCAGGATCAACGACGTCGCTCATTTCCGTGTAAGCGAACACGACTTTAGCGTAAGGCTTCCAGGTTCTCCCTAAGAAAGCGTGGCCGCCGGAGCCGGTAATGCTGCAGTGGAGGAACGAAAATGCCGTGTCTTCCTGCTCGTTATGCCTTGCCTGTGCTGTGATCCACCCTTCATTCCTTTCCGGTATATCGTGGATCTCCGTGTTCTGCATGCATCCGAATACGTGTTTTCAATTGAAAGTGTGTACCATTTTGATTCAAAATAGCGAAAAACTTTACATGTTAGGAATTCTGTATGTGAATGTGTGAGTTATTTTTATGGAAAAATAAATGAATTCTTGGATAAATGACGATATGTGATTCAACCCACACCTCCACGTACAAAATTTCTTGACCAATAAAATTTTCTGTTCAAAATAGTACTTAAATTTTGTTGAAATGTACTTTTTAGGATATAAATGAAAAAATTGACACCTCTAGAAGCAAGCTATCAAATTATAAATTTTGATTAAAATGAAGTACTGTCATTTATCAAATATCACTTATCAACCAACAACTCGATTGAGCGTACACCCAGTATCACGACTTGTCGACTATCGTGCGACCATTCTTATTAATTATTAGCACAAAGAAGATTGAGTTAACACCTAACTTGAGTAAAATATCATTAATGCTTTTATTGCCATTCATAAATTTAATTTATTTTCTTAAAATGTTGAAAAATGTGTTTGAAAATATGGCATAAATTAATATGGAAGGTGGACAAGTTTTCAGGTAGAAATTTAGGTTCATATTAGGAAGAAGTGAGAGGAGATCAAAGTGCGTAATTACCAAATATATGGTTCTTCCGTTGCCCCAAATAAAATCTATAGTGCCTTCAATGTAGCAATCTTTGAAAAGATGCAATCCCTTATCATCGCAAACTGTGTCTTGAAATCCATAGAATTTGGTGTTGTAGAACACTCCTTTATCCCCTCCTATTCTTACAGCTTCTGCCTGACTTCCTTGCGACCCCGCGGTAGGCCTCGGCGCCGAGTTCTGAGCACTCATTTGAACAAATATACTTGTTAAATTTCAAGATATTTTTTTTCCATTTTAAAATTTATTTATCGAATGAAAATACTCTGTTTTATCGAGTTTCAACATTAAAAAGTTTAGAAGAATCATCTATTTTATTAAAAATTATAATAAAAACTAAGTAGGACTACCCCGTCCCAGCAAAAATGACACATTTTGACTTTGGAAGTCAACTGAATCCATTTTCAACTATTAGTATCTTTATTTATGTGTAAAAAAAATTGAAAAAAAATAATAGTTTAAAATATATGTTATGATGAATCCAACAACATATAACGTAATAACAGTCTAGCATATATAATAGAATTTAACGCTTGAAAAGTTAAAATGTGTCATTTTTTGTTAGGAAGAAAGGAGTAAGATATTGATATCTCATTAATTTTAAAAGTCGTTATTAATGTATTTTTTTATCTAATAATTTTACTTTGTTTTTTTTAATTAATAATTTTCGGATACGACCATTCGAGTCAGAAATCTCAACAAAATCAAGAAAAACAAGATGCACGTACCACCAAAACTAGGTTGGCGCCAATGAAGTAATCGGAGTCGACGATCAGGGAAGCGCTGTTGACGGTGCCGAACTGATAGGCGGTTCCGTTGAAGACAACGACGGGCATGGCTGCCGGGTCGCCGTACAACGTAATAAACGGTTTGCTGGCCGGAATCGTGACTTTCTCGGTGTAGTTTCCGGGCCCGAGCTTGATAACCACGCGCTTCTGGTTCCCTTCAGGGATGTCGTTTATGGCATCCGTGAGAGTCCTGAAATCGCCGCTCCCGTCGGCTTTCAGGTTGATGATTCGCGGCGCCTCCGCCTCGGCCGTCAGCAGCGCCGGGTCCAGAGTCGCTTGACGGGCCGATATCGGACCGACGGTCTTATCGAACCAGGCGCTCACCTGGCCCTTGTCCGCCGGTACCGGTTCTGTATCTTGGGCTAATACAACACATGAGCAGAGAAATGCAGAGAGGATAAAAAAGGCTGCGGAGAAAATAATGTTTCTGGCCATATATATTTTTTTGGGTGTTTTTTTTTTATAAATTTTTTTATGCTGGTGATGAGTACAGATTTTGTTATGTTGAAGAATACATAGTTATATATACACATATGCAGCGTGTTAGCAAGAAGTAGAGGGGATGAACGACCATATATTCAGTTATTTAACCTTATTTGTTAGGATGTTCCAAAGTTTAGTTCACTTCATGAAATGATCCTGTTTAGGTAAATATCAAGCGATTAAATGTGTTACTGTGCGTTGAATTTTAATTTGGTTTATATTATGGTACGTGACAGATGTACTTTGCAAGTGAATGTCTTTATGGGGTCAGATATTAAAGTTTTCTGCTCCCTCGTTCCCAGCCAATTCTGCACAAGTTGACTTTCGTCGGTTGACTTAAAAAACGTTCTATCACTGATATTTATAATCGTGTGTAAATACTGGTTATAAAAAGTTGATATTGTAAAAATTTATGCAATTATGAATATAATAAGATCAAACGACGATATCCTAACTTATTTATCGATTCAAATTTGAGGTCAAAGTTAAACAATTTTAACTAAATGAATAGTTAAATTACAAAAATGACTGGGACGGGGAGCACCGATACAACCTATGAATCTTTTTGTGTAATTTCATTTCTTTATGTGTCAGCCTAATAAGAATTAGAGTGAACAAAATACTATATTTGGTTTATGTAAACATGATCCAGAGGTCTGAATCTGTACTTCTAGAGATATGTTCTTCTTTGATATTTAAATTTTGATGTCTAAAAGATTTTGAGTTAAAATCTCATCCTATTTTTCAAAATCCGTATTATAAAAAGTGGTGTTTTGATAAATTATAGAGAAATGTGTAAAAGTGACCCAACATACTTTCCCCCAAAAGCACCAAAACAATTCCCAATTCTTTGAAAGTGCATGTCAAAGTGACCCTAAACTCGTCTGAAAAATATCAAAATGATTCTTAACTCCGATTTATCAGAAATGACCGAAATACCATTCTAATTAAAAAAATAATAAAAATTGGTAAAATGTAAAATGTTCGTTTCCGATCCTCCCAAATCTCCACACCCTAAATCCATTTTGTCCCCTTTTATTTGCATCTTCGTCTCCCCTATGGAAAGACCGTCTTTCCATAAGCCTATGGAAAGACCGTCTTTCCCAAGACTTTGCCATCACTTATCAAATATAACAATCCCTAAAAAATTTGAATTTATTTTCGTGTGACCAGTTAGTTTAAGCACTCTTTATGCTCCATCGGAAATGGTAATCGCCTACTTAATTACATCCTTCTATGTTATGTTCAGTGTATTAAGTTTCTATTTCTAAATCATTATTATGCTATGCATGGATTACCGAGTGATTGGACCATTTATTTTGTAATTGGACCGTTTGTGTTGAGGTTTTTGTATGACTGCATGTCGCTTATTCATCTCTTATATAGTGTAGATGCTCATGATCAATACAAAATAAACTTATTTCTCAGAGATCAGTAAAAACGTTTTGTCTGTAATTTTGGAAAATATTTAAAAATTTTGATTCAACCCCTAAATTTCAAAATAAGTGCTGATATAATCCCCAGTGGCGGAACCAAGAAAAAATGTGAGGGTAGGCTGAAATGTGAGGCCGGTGCCGGTGCCGGTGGTGGCGGACGGCGGTGGCGGACGACTGGCGGCGGCGAACTGAGAGAGGAGCCGAGAGGGAGACTGCCGACTGGGAGAAGGAGCTGAAGAAGAGAAAGCTGAAGAAGAGATTAGGAAAAAAAAAAGGGGAAGCTGCAGCTTCCTCCGGCGAGAACGGGCGGCTCGCCTACGCCGCCGTAGGCGGAAACCACCGATCCGTCGGCCGGGAACAGTAGCTCCCGCTTGACCGACGGAGCTCAGGGCAGGCGCGCGCCTGCCCCCGCCTAAAGGTGGTTCCACCCATGATAATCCCAAAAATCAATGTTTAAGTATTGATATAATTCTAGAATTTTTGTTTTGGTTCTGAAGCTACGTGGAGCGGACTTCAGGAAGGTAAAAACAAAGTCGGTGTATTTTTATCATTTTCAGGATGATCAGCACCAGAATTTGTCCAGTAAACGCCAGCTTGTGTCATTAGTAAATATGACTCCTCACAATAATATCATTTAAAGAAATAAGAAAAAATCAGTTGAAAAGAAAAAAGAAGTATTTTTTGGTGCTTAGATAGTTTGGTGAGTTTGTTCATTTTCCAAAACTGGCAAAAGTACTCGATCATTTTTTTAAAAAAAACCTGACACATATATACTTATATAATAGGGAAAAAGTCTCTAACGGTTAAATCATTGAATTATTTTATTAATTACATAAATTATAAAATAGTATTGTTTAATGATTAGTGGACATAAAATAAAATATTGTGTTTAATGAGTTGTTATCGGTCAATTATATTTGACCCCATTTGATATAGCCGTTATTTTAAAGGTGCGTAATTGACTTATTTATAATAATTAAAACCCGTTATTTCAATGGTAATTGACTTTTTTTTAATAATTAGGTCGGATTTGGTTCATTTTGATCTAGTTCATTTTGATCTTTGAGAAACAAAAAGGTTAGAAATTAGGTCGGATTAAAGAGGACGTAGTCTAGACATAAATAAAATCGGTGTTCCAGTTTCAAAATCAACACAACCAAAAAAACCAATACAAGAGCAAGAACATGTAGTCCAACAAAATAAAATGGAAAATAACTGTGTGGTTTTAGGCAGGAGAGGAGGAGACACCTAGGAGTAAGAGAAAAGGGCAGTGTCCGAAGCAGGTAGGTGAATCACCTCTGCTGTTGGCCACCGGCGTAGCAGGTAAGAGACCTTGACAAATGGTTGAAGGAAATAGGGAAAATAGTTTCACTATAAGAAGGATATGACCGAATACCTTGAAATTGTTGGCGACCGGCAGCAGAGGGTTTCGGTTGAAGAGAAAACAGAGGTGAAGCAGGCAGCATGCACAACTTTAAACGATAAAGTCATCGGCGCCATATCTAAGTCTGCCACAGAAAAATGAACTCGCTTATTTAATAGAAAAATGAATGTTGAATTAATAGAACTATGTAAGCAAGAAATTAGGACCATCTAGATAAGAAATTAATAAGAAAAAGCAAATCTCCATGGAGCTGTTCTGCATTCTATGTAAATAAAAATGTAGAAAAAGAAAGAGGAGTTCCAAGATTAGTCATAAACTATAAGCCACTGAATAAAGTATTACAATGGATTAGATACCATATTCCAAATAAAAGATATTTGATTAATAGACTAGTTAATGCAAAAATATTTTCAAAATTTGATTTAAAATCAGGATATTGGCAAATTCAAATAAATGAAAAAGATAAATACAAAATAGCATTTGTAGTTCCATCGGATTAAAAAATGCACCATCTGAATTCCAAAAAATTATGAATGATATTTTTAATCCTTATTCATCATTTGTCATAGTGTATATTGATGATATATTAGTATATTCAAATACAATTGATAGTCATTTCAAACATTTAAATATTTTACTAAAAATAATACAAGCAAATGGATTAGTCATATCTGAACCTAAGATGAAACTATTTCAAACAAATATTAGATTTCTAGGATTTGATATACACTTAGGAAAAATTAGACCCATTCAAAGATCCATAGAATTTGCAGAAAAATTTCCAGATGAAATTAAAGATAAAAATCAATTTCAAAGATTTTTAGGATATGTCAATTATATTTCAAATTTCTTTCCTAAAATCAAGATCATATGTAAAAGTTTATATGAGAGATTAAAATCCAATCTCCCAGCATGGTCTGACATTCATACTAACTTGGTAAAAGAAATTAAATTAAAAGCTAAGTCATTACCATGTTTAGGAATTTCACATCCAGATGCATTCATGATAGTTGAAACAGATGCATCCAACATAGGATATGGAGACATACTAAAACAAAAATATTTAGGAAAAATATCTATAGTAAGATACCATTCAGGATTCTGGTCAATCACACAAAAAAATTATTCAACAGTTAAACAAGAAGTTTTATCCATAGTTTTATGTATTTCAAAATTTCAAGATGATTTATACAACAAATTTTTTTTATTAAATATTGATTGCAAATCAACAAAGGATATTTTACAAAAAGATGTAAAAAATTTGATTTCAAAACAGATTTTTGCCAGATGGCAAGCCATTTTATCAGTCTTTGATTTTGATATTCAATTTATAAAAGGAAAGGATAATTTCCTTCCAGATTTCCTGACTCGTGAATTCCTTACAGGAAACCATGAGTGAAAATTCCAAATCATCCAGTTATTCCAATTCCAGAACTAACAAGGATTATGTTAACCCAAGACCTCTTACTCCATTTATTCCATCCCAAGATTTTCCTCCACTTACCTATTCGACCATAGCATAGACTCCTCATGCTAGATTCATTCAAAACAAGACTACTCCTTTGACTTCAAATTTTACACCATTGACTAAAGATCATACTCCACTCCCAAACACAAAAACCATTCCTACCAGTTCAAAATCTTCTCCAGTTTACTTTGATAAACCTAATCCAGAGCACATATTAGTTACCCATTTTGAATCCGAGCCAGATATTCCACAACTAAAAATATTTGTCTCCAATTTATTCTTGCCATCATCTCTCCGGATGGCTGATGATACTCACAAGACTCAACAGTTTTATGAATTAATTTTGGTAGATACACAGTCCATTGAAATCCGGCACATCCAAAACAAGCAAGATCCCAATAGAATAGAATATTCCAAGATTTATATCAAGCAGATTTTGAGTCCTCACCAAGTTTCCAATATTCATTCAATCACTCCTTTTTCAGTTGATTATGCTGATTACATTCAAGCCTGGTATAGAACCTTCTTTATCAGGTCTTTTGATCATTCATGGTTTATTAATTTCCATCAAAAGTTTAATAACCACATTCCAGTTTGGTTCCTTGATTGGTGGTACAAATTTGGACCATCTTCAGACATCCTTCCTCATCCAATTCTGGAGGGATTTCAAACATTCCAGAAACTTAGCCAACAGACACTTAGCCACTCCAAACCTTATGAAAGGGATATCATATTCCATGTCATATTCAGAGTTCCTTGGATTTTTGCTTGGAGTTTCCAAGTCAAACCAGTTTACCCTTCCAAGCCCTTTTCTCTGGTACGTCAATACAGAGTAAAATGGTGGGGTAACTATAATCCAGAATTTTGCTCTCAAAAAGCAGTTACTCATTATATCCAAACTGGAGAGAAATTAAAAATTTCATTCAAACCAATTATTCAACAAACACTTCCTTCACCCACTTCCAGGTATCCTCAAATTTCTTGTCCAACACCCATTAGACAAGTTAATATTCCAATTCCACAGATTCCAACAGCTGCAAATCCACAAGTTCAACCAGATGAAGATCTCCAAAAGGTTCTTGAATTCTACAAACAATTGGTTAGTCAAAAACAGGCCATCAAACAAGAAACAGATACTCAAATGTATAATCTCCAAGACAGTCAAGATCCATTTGAAATGTGCGGAACGTAAGCAATGACGCATTTCAGCAAGTGGACTCAATCAGCCAGAAAAGTGATAGGGTGGATCTCAGCTTCCACCAGAAATCAATTAGCAAGTGGCGGGCTCCATTTTTCACTCAAAAGATTCCACCAGCAATCAATCAGCAAGTGGCGGGCTCCACTTTCCACTCAAAAGGAAAAAGAAACGGCCCAGATTTAAGGTAGCAAATCAAAGGTACAGATTCATGGATCCCAAACCATGGATTCCAAATTGTAATAGACTAGTCTTCCAATATTTTCCTATAAGTATGCCATTTTAATTCAGTTAAGGGCACGCTTGAATATTCGCCCTGCTTTGTAATCCTTACCATCTCATCCATCTGAGCTCAAAGTACAAACTTGAGTTCCATTTCCCACTGTAAGCCTGAATCTATTTTGATATAAAGAAAAATTCATTCAATTATTTGTTTTAAGTATTTGTTTTATTATTCTTACTGTTGGCATCCTATATATTTCCAATTGTTTAAATTTATTGTTCATTTCAATTTCAATTAAATTTGTTAATCGATCCTTGTTAATTATTGGTATTAGAGCCAGAAATTAATATATATATATATATATATATATATATATATATATATATATATATATAAATATTGGTCTGAAATAAGGTCTTAGTTAACTTTTTATAGATAGATTGAATAACCCCTCAAACTCTTTTAATTTGGAGACAATGCTCGAGTAACCTCGGTTTTTGACAACAGCGGTTTCAGAGCCGCGTCGCTCCCCACCTCCATCACCCGGAGTTTTCGTTCCCCAATCCCCGCCTCCTTCATAATCACTGTGAGATCGAAGCCACCGCTCGTGTTTTTAGAGCTACTTCACTCCACCATCATTGCCCTGTCGGAGTTTCCACTCCCTAAACCCACGCCCCTAGCACTAGCACCGCCAATGGCTTTCAGGTTCTCGAATCTGGCTCATTCCATGAAGCCGGGGAGAATTTGTCAAAAGAAGGTTCACCCCAACCCATTATGTAGTGAATCATATTAAAAGAAATTTTATAAAATGAAAGAAATGTTGCTCCTTAGAGAAGCACTGGGCAATTCACATTCGCCCCAATTCAGCATCTTCCATCTCTCAGAAAATCCCATTTCCGATCCTCCTATATTAACCGCCGGTAGATTTTCAATGGGTTTGAAGGCGGCTATCCAAGCCATCGTCCCCCGAATCACTCATCCATAATAAAGACTCTTCCATGCTCAGAAATTTCAACCGGCCGTTAGCCAGGCTCGACGAACAGGAATATTCTCCGGCAAACAAATCCGCCACCAAAACCCAGAAATCCGTCGCCAAGAGCACACCAAAGGGTTTTAGAAATACAATCTCTCCAAAACTTGAACTACAATCTCTCTTTACAATACATTAATATGTTTAACTATGTATAATAACAACAAACGAAAAATTACTTTTGTGAAACTACTTCAACGAATCCAACCATACAACATATGATAATATTATTGTTTATACTTGGTCTGGTCCACTATTATTGGCCCCCTTTGACCAGCAAATTTTTTATGGCATGTTCGACCATCGATAACTTTTGTTGTATATAGTAATGGAACTTATGTGAGGTGTCATTGGATTCTCCGTAACGTATAGTTTTTGAAAAGTAAAATTTTATAAACTATTATAAATGTAAGAAAAAAGGGGGCCAATAATAGTGGACCAGAGGGAGTATATCTATTCAAATATACAGTAAATAATGACACAAAGTAAAGTGTGCAGTTTGAACCTGGATGAAGGGAGTATTTAAATTCGATGGAGTATCTAGCTCTACCCACTAAAAATCGGTGAACATCAGTCAAAATCTTATTTGCAATTTGATACTTGATGAAAAAAAAACCACTGAATGGAGTAATTTGATTTGGAGAATGATTTGTCAATGAGAGTAGTAGATTGTGAAGAATCAGTGGATGCTTCTGTTTCGAGAAAAAAATACATTGCAACATAATGATCAAACGAAACTGCAGTCAGTTGCCACTATCATCATCTGGGAAGAGTGACCTCAAGGCTGAAATTCTTGACGGCGTCACACACCGGGCACCTTCCCGTCGCGGGCTCGCAGGTACTGCACACGCAGACATGGCGGCACGGCCACAGCGCCACCACCGCCCGCTGCCGCTCACACACCCTGCACTCCAGCGTCACCGGCTCCAGCCGGTCTCCATCAATATGAGCAGACTCTCCTTCCTCCTCCTCCTCCATCGACATGAGCAGCGCCACGTAGTCGTCCTCCAGCTCGTCCACCTTCCCCTCCAGGTCGCTTACCTTCCTTCTCAGCATTTGGTTCTCCTGCCTCACGGTATATGACTGTTGCCGGAGCTCTACGTTATTGAACCGCTCCTTGAGCAGCTCTGCTTCTCTCTCCCTCAGCCGCTTTGCCGCCCTCTCCAGTTCCTCATCTTTCTCTCTCAGCCGCTTTTCCGCCCTCTCGTCCGCCTCCTGCGTCAGTAGAATGTACTGCCGCCGCTGCGCCTCCGCTAGCGCGCGCCTCAGCTGGTTGCCCTGCAAAATTAGGTTTTGGATGCAAGAATATTATTGCACGTTTTGCGTCTCTTAATTATGAACTGCACGACAGAGTTGTGCTTGTAATCTGACTTATTTTGACTTAATAAACATTTTTTTAGCAGTTCACCAAACAGCAGAAAGACGTTTATATAGATTACAAGCAAATAACTTATAAGCCCCGCCCATGACACATATGATCACTTGCCCGTAATTTGCACAGTGGACGTTAATATACTAACCAGATCCATTTCTAAATTGTATTGTTGAAGTTTTAAACAATTAGGTTTTGGATACAAAAATATTCTTGCACGTTTTTCTTCTTCTAAATTATGAGCTACATGATCACTTGCCCGTCATTTGCACGGTTTTACATCTGCTAACAAGTCCCATATTAAATTAATTTCTAACATTTTATTAAATTTTAACCATGAATATTATGATGAATGGAAGAAAAAAAGAAAAGAAAAACGAGTTGAATAAATATATGCACTGACCTGTGTGGTAATAAGTAGGTCGATATGACCGTTTTGGTCGCGCACGAGGGCGGGGAGATGGTCGGGTTCTTCAGCCCCGTTTAACAGAGATGTGAACGTCGGGGGTTTGAAGGCGGCAGTCAACAAATCCGGGTAGGCATTAGCGTTGGCATGCGTATTCTGGGACGAGAGGCATAGCTCTGTCGAAATATGCGAAGAAGGGAGATTAGGCTGCCGCTGCTGCTCGTGCTTCGGGTGGTAGCGTGCTGGCGCGAAGCGAATGGGATTGGGATCTGCCGGGGCTTCTGATGCCCCGACTGGTTCCTTTCCCTTTCTCTTGCGCGATTCTGCGGACCATGGGAATTAATCAGTGTAGATAAACTAGTTCCAACATTGTGAAATTAAAACCAAAAGCAAGTTTGTATCAGAAGGAAGAATACCTCCATTGTTAGGGTCCATCCTTTTCTACCCTGCGAGTGAGATAGGCCACCCAAAAAATAAGATAAAAATCGTTAAAGATTTAGTACGATTTTAATCTTATTTTTTGGGTTGTTTGGAAAGTACTAGAAGGGAGAGAGATTGTAAACTGGTTGTAGTTCAGCGCCATTGCACTGAAAATGCTTTGGTTTATAAAGCGGGATGATGGGCGATGCGAAGAGGCGCAACTTGGTGCATGCGAAGAGATTCGACCTAAGAAAATATCAAGGGATGCGTTGTATTGAACCATGATCTTGTTTCAAAAACGTGTCCCGAAAAAGGTCAAATTAACATCTTTACCGAAATGACGAATAATGGGTTTCTGTTTTTGCAGCAATTTCATTTTCTTGGTACTGAAATTGATTTTTGGTTTTGAAGGAATATTGTTAATTGACATTAGTTTGGTTTGAGACGTCGTATCCCTCCGAAAAAGCCAATTAAACCGGATTACCAAATTTTGTTTTGGGCCATACTCAATCGGCCGGTAAGAAAGTTTTAAGAAATCAATAAACCAATTTTTTCCATGCAGTACTAGCATCCATATTGTTGAATTTTGTACAATTATTATATTTTTTAAACCGTCAGTGATGAAAATGATGGGATATGTAACCCATTGTATTATGAGATTGGCCGAATAACTTACATTTGAATGATTTTTACTTCAAACTATGGGATGATCCCTTTTATACAAAGTAACTAGTTAGATATTACAATGCTAAACCCATGGCTTAAGTAGCAATAAGAAAGTACACAAAGTTACTAGCTAAATATTACATTGCTAAACAATGAGCTAAGTGACAATAAAAAAAATACACAAAAGCACTAATTAGTAACTAAATATTAGAACTATGATCAAGCCTAGGTACGTGATAACAATAAGAAGGGTATATCGATCCAACATCACTAAACAAAACCATATCAACATTAAACATTAGATTAGACAATCAAAAACGAAGAAAATGAAGTTTCCTAACTAAAAGTTTGATCGGTCTCATTTGAACCCATTCTGACCCCTTTACTAGAGTAGGAGACCACATCCGGTCGCTTTAACTGTCCCCAAAGTTTTACTGTAGGTGTATATGAATCATTGATAATGTGTATAATAGTCTCTAAGTCAAAACTGGAAGGATACCGAATAAACGATGTAGAGACAAATTAAAACCAAAAAAATTGATTAACTTGCCCCAAACATCCCAACGTACTTGAATCCACAAATATGATTTGAATTCTCAAGTGGAATCACCAAAAGTTATTTTTTAAAATGAACACGACTTGGATTTGAAAAACAGATTTTTACCCTAACCATTTTCGAAAAACAGATTTGAAATCAATAAAGTTTATTGGGATCATTTTACCGGAAAAAGGGTCACCAAAAATTTTTTATCGACAAAGGCATATCTAATCCAATACTCATAACAAAAAAAAACAATAAAAATCTACCCTTTTAAACCGAAAAAAAGAATGAAAACATAACAGTAATCCATGTAAACAAAGAAAAGAAAAGAGGAAAAAAAACTACATATTTAAAATTAAGGTGAACTAAAAGACAGAAGGTAAAAGTGAAAAATAAATAAAAAGAAAAATAAGTCCAAAATCTCCTCTTTAGTTGCAGAAGATGACTGGATTCCGTTCGAGCTCGGCGGAGCGTGGGTTACTTGGGGGTGGTAGACCTTGGCAGCGAGTGGCCATAACTAGCCGCACATGGTAAACACTGGCGGCGCGTTGAAACCCCTCTTTGCCTCGGTTGAGCTTTTCTTGATCCAAATTCACCAGATTATTGAATATGAACCTCTTAAAACACAAAATATCATTTGGATCTAACCTTCGACATTCTTCTTGTTGACGGTCTCCAAATTTGACATCAAACCGCCTTGTCATCGCGTGTATATACCTGCCGATCGTAAAATGAAAATGCTTTGATGTATACAGTTATTACATAATGGAATCTAACTTTGTATCATCATATGATATTAGTATATTATTGTTTGCCATTTGATCATTTCATTGGTATTTGGTCTATAAATAGTTGGTCAAATCAATTAAATAAAATGGTTTTATTGATAAGTGTTTAGTAGATGCGTGGTTAATTCAATCAAATAAAATAATTTTCATTAATACATGCTTGACAAAAATCTAGTCAAACCAATCAAACAAAATAATTTTCATTGATACCTGCTTAACAAACATTTGGTCAAATTAATCAAATAAAATAGCTAACATCAAATCACAAACAATTAAACCATCGATCCACAAATCAAATAAGGTATATATACATACATACATACATATACATATATATACATACATACATATACATACATATATATATATATACATACATATAATATAGCTAGAGAGTGCAATTGTAAAAATTCTGTTGTACTTTCACTCGCAAGAAAATTGCTCATGTTTGGCACAAAACACGCACATTAAAAAAATAAAAATAACCCTATTATTATTTAAAAGTATCGAAATAATAATTTATTCTTCTAAAGTAAAGAAATAACCCTAAAACTTTGATGAATTGTGCTGTTTAACCAGAACAGGGTTTCAATATTCATGTAATAGGCAAGGGTAAATTAGACATTTTAAATTTTGTGCATTTTTATTTTATTATTAGAAGGGAAAATAAGTCTTTTACATCATTTCCGGAAAAAAAATGTTGTTGACAAAAAAGTCAAACTGGTTTAGATATAGTTTGACACATTCGAATAATTGAGGGTTATTTTAGCACTTTTGTGAAAAAAAGCTAACTAATCCATAGAGGGTTACTTTTTTCGTGCACAACTTAGACTCACAGATAAGGCAGATGCAGTCATCGCGGCACAGCCACAATATCACCACCTCCCCCGCCTCGCACATATCCTGCACTATAGCGTCAATGGCTCCGACCTGTCAGGATCCTTGTGACCAAGCTCTCTGATAGAAAGTAAAGAGTATACAAAGTAGAAACAAATATGGAATATGATATATAGAAAACCAATTAGAAAGGATATTCCTTTCTGATCCAATTCTAAATCAATTATATTTGTATTACCCCTATCAAGCAAAACGCGGGGCTTTATATCACACCTACACCAACACCGCCACGAAAACCACCCACACTGCCGACAAACGATTCTTCTGCATTGTATCAATGAAATATGGAGCCTTAAGAGCAAACGCAAGTGAAGGAATCAGTGCAGAAGAGTCGGTAGAGACAGTTTGTGGTGGTTATAACCCCAAACATACTGTTCCTATTTGCCCTCGTTTTCAGAGTGAATTGCCGGCTCTGATATCATGATAGAAAGTAAAATCCACAAATAACTGTGGCTATGTGTATTCATATATATATATATAGAGTGAGTACAGAGAGTATACAAAGTAGAAAAAAGTATAGAACGGGATACATACAAAATCACTTAAATTGGATATTTTTTTATCTTATCCTGATTCTAAATTAATTATATTTCTATTACTCTCATTCCTCCTCCTCCATCGTCTTCATGATTAACTTTACATAGTCCTCCGCCAACTCATCCACCTTCAGATCCAGCCCACTAATCTTCTTCAGTAGCTCTTCATTATGAATGATATGATCACTTGCCCGTCATTTGCACGGTCAAATTATGCGAGCCAGTCCCTTATTACATTAGTTTCTAATATATTATTGAAATTTTTAACTATAGACATCAAAATTATTATTTTTTAAAAAAAGGTTTATGATTCAAAAATATTATTGCACATTTTTTCCTTTCTAAATATGAACTACGTGATCATTGCCCCTCATTTGCACGGTTTTACATCTCTGCTAACTAGTCCCATAATTAGATTACTTTCTAATATTATTATGACGAATCAAACAAAAAAAATAAAGGGAAAAACGAGGTGAATAGACTTACAATTACTTGTGCGGGGTCGATATGACCGTTTTGCACCTGGAGAGGGAGTGGTGAGAATTCAGCGCACGCTGAGATTGACAAACCGAAGAAGAAAAAGGAGGAGGAGGAACTTCGTTGATTTTTTGGCCGAGCTAGCTTTATTGTATTCGGACCATCTCGTCCAATGATGGTCATTGAGGAATGCATTTGTTCCCTACAAATTTTGTTACCGGACAAAAACCGCAGAGCATTGGGAGCCCGCTACATTCTGCCAGAGACATCTCATGTCTTGGATGCTAAGATTGGACGACATTGAATTCTGCGAAGACTACACTCAGGTGGTAGTAGTCAGACATGATTCATCATCCATCCTAGAGTGACTCACATGTACTGTTGGTATGCCTTGAATATGTATTAGCCGCTTCGACAGGTTAGTACGGGGATCTCGCTGTACTGGACTGCTGTTGATTTGGACTGCTGGACCGACGGTATAGCTTGTCTCTTTATTGGACTGCTGTTGATTTGGGCCGAATTGTGTTTTAGCCCAGTTTGATAGGGTTTAGTGGAGACAACATATAAAGTGTCTCTCTTCTCTCTGTAAACATTAATTATATATAGTGAATCCATCTCCCGTGGATGTAGCCAAATTGGCGAACCACGTAAATCTTGTGTCTTGTTATTTTCGTTCATATTTTCTGTTCTTTCTCCATTCCGCACAACAAACTGGTATCAGAGCGGGGCTGATCGGGGAGAAAGATGTTTGGGTTGAACGTGAAGATCGACAAGTTTACTGGGAGAAACAGTTTCAGTTTATGGCAGATCAAGATGCGAGCTTTGCTGAAATAGCAAGGTTTGTGGACTCCGCTGACGAAGGATTTCACGAGCAGTTCTGGCGATGTGGTGGGTCTGGAAGAAAAGGCACACTCGACGATTATGCTGTGTCTCGCAGACGAAATCATCACTGAGGTCTCAGATCAGGAGACTGCTGCACAACTGTGGCTGAAGTTGGAGAGTTTGTATATGATGAAATCTCTAACCAACAAGCTACTTCTGAAACAACGCCTCTTCGGTCTCCGAATGCAGGAAGGTACGCAACTCAGAGACCATCTAGAGCAATTGAATACTTTGTTATTAGAATTGCGAAATATAGATGTGAAAATTGAAGATGAAGATGCTGCTTTGATTTTGCTAGTGTCTTTACCGCTTTCGTATGAGAATTTTGTTCAGTCATTTATTGTTGGTAAAGATTCCGTGTCTCTGGAGGAAGTTAGATCCTCTCTCCATAGTAGAGAGTTGCGACATAAGGCAAACGGTACAGGTACAGAAAGTCAGGCCTCTGGCTTGTTTGCTAGTGACGGAAACACAAAGGGAAAGGGAACTGGCAGTAAGAAGAAGGGCAAGAAGTCATCTTCAAAGGGTCCCAAGGCCAGTGATGTTTGTAACTACTGTAAGGAGAAGGGGCATTGGAAAAAGGAGTGTCCGAAGAAGGCTAGTAAATCAGGGAGTACATCTGGTACTGCTGCTGTGGCTGAAGGGGATTTCAGTTCTGAAGATGATTTTGCTCTAGCTGCTACTGGGCAAAATAATCATCCTAATGCGTGGTTTCTTGATTTCGGAGCATCTTACCATATATGCCCAAGGAGAGATTATTTCTCAACTTATGAGCAAGCTGAGGGCATCATTACTACGGCAAATGGTGTTGCGTGCAAGGTAGTTGGGATTGGTTCAATCAAGATCAGGACGCATGATGGTAGTTTCTATACTTTGAACGATGTCAGGCATGTTCCATCGATGACAGAGAATCTGATTTCTCTTCCTACGTTGGATAGAAAGGGTTTCGTCTACTCAGGGAGTGATAGAGTTCTGTGTGTCTGCAAAGGTTCTAGGCTAGCTCTGAAAGGTGTTCTACATGGTACTTTGTATTTTCTACAAGGTTCCACGGTTATGGATTCTGTTAATGTTGCATCTTCGGAGGTTCACCAGGATGATATGACTAAGTTATGGCATATGAGGCTTGGTCACATGGGTGAAAGAGGGATGCAGATTCTGTCGAAATATGATCTTCTTGGTGGCCACAAGGTCAAGAGCTTGGACTTATGTGAGCATTGCATTTTTGGGAAGCATCACCGCAGCAAGTTTCCTAAGGCGATTCATAGAACAAAGGGCACATTGGATTACATCCATTCTGATTGTTGGGGACCTTCCCGAGTTGAGTCACTGGGAGGTTACAAGTACTTTGTTTCTCTGATTGATGATTACTCAAGGATGACTTGGGTTATCATGATGAAACATAAGGGTGAAGCTTTCTCGAAGTTCAAGGAGTTGAAAGCTTTGGTGGAGAATCAGACCGAGAAGAAGATCAAGAGGCTTCGAACTAATAATGGGCTTGAATTCTGCTCGTCTGAGTTTGATCAGTTTTGTAGGGATGAAGGGATTGCTCGTCATCATACAGTCAGGAATACGCCACAGCAGAATGGCGTAGCTGAGCGGATGAATCAGACATTGCTGGCGAGAGCGAGGTGCATGCTCTCTAATGCTGGTTTGGAAAGGAGATTCTGGGCAGAGGCGGTGAGTACAGCTTGTTACTTGATCAACCGCGGGCCTCACACGGGTATAGAGTGCAAAATACCTATGGAGTTATGGTCAGGTAAAGTTGTTGATTACTCCAAGTTAAAAGTTTTTGGTTGTACATCTTATTATCATGTTAGTGATGGTAAGTTAGAGCCCCGAGCCAAGAAGGGTGTCTTTGTGGGTTATGGAGATGGAGTTAAAGGCTTCAGGATATGGTCTCCATCTGAGAAGAGGGTTATTCTGAGCAGGGACGTTGTCTTTGATGAAAATTCTTTGCTTAGATCTATGGTGAAGCCCACAGTTGTGCCAGAAACTAGTGCAGTTGATAAACAGGTGGAGCTTAAAGTCACTCAAGGTGAAAATAAATTGGTGAACCACGTAAATCTTGTGTCTTGTTATTTTCGTTCATATTTTCTGTTCTTTCTCAATTCCGCACAACATGTATAAGAATTGTGTCCTCGTGTTTATAATAAATTATCATCCATAATCTAACAAACAAAGAAACTAATTCGGTAAGGTATTAAGGTAATTACCATTTAGATGCACTTATTCTGCACGAGAGATAAGCCACCCAAAAAATATAATAAATATCCTAAGCGTATACCTTTGTACTATTTTTATGTTATTTTTCGGGGTGTTTAGAAAGAACTAGAAGGGTTAAAAATATTGTAGCCTGGGTTGTAGTTTACGTGCCATTGCTCTGAAAATGCTTTGGTTTTATATAGTAGGATGATGCACGATTAGAAGAGGGCAACTCTGTGCGAAACAATTCATTTTATTAGTAATACTTAAATTCAAAATTTTTCCTTGAAGGAATATTATAATAGTAATATAATTAACTTTAGTTTCGTTTGAGATGTCGTATCCTGCAAAAAGGGTGAAATAAATCGGATTACCAAAATTTATTTTGGCCCGTGCTCAATCAGTGCGATTTAAAAAAAAAAAAATTGATAAACATTTTTTTCATACACTATTATCATTACTGTTAAATTTTATAAAATTATTAACATAACTTCGTATCATGAGGGTGAGTAAACACATGTAGTCCTTCTCTACCAAATTATGATCTTCGAAAAATTTATTCCAACTGTCTCCCAAGTATACATTTTTCTCGTGCTCGAGCGATTGAACTTCCCATTGGCCGGTTAATAGCTGACAGTGGGTATTGTACAACAGTTTGGTAAATTATACTAGGTTTAAAGATCAAAATATACCGATGAAATGACTAAATAGGACATTGATTTGATTCATTTTCAAACATCATTCACTACATATTGGTGTTAGGTATACTTTGAAATACAATAAATAGAAGTTATTAGAAGAAGAAATTTTTTAATTTATAGTTTACTGGCATCAAGGTTTTCCTAAGAATTCTTAACACAAACAATGAAAAACATAAACACAAACAAAGAAAAACCTAAGACTACTAAACACATAAAACAAATCTCAAATAGCACAATTATCAAAACTCGGGTAAAAAACAACATTGAAAGAGGAGCATAAATTAATGAATGAAATTGACCAGTCATTATACATTAAATGGTGGTGAGTATAATTTTGATTGCTAAACCGTCTCTTTACCGGAGTATGGGCTGCTGGAAAAATATTAACAGAGACAATTTCAATCGGATAACAGGCATCAATTATAAGAACTAAGAAAATCCTAAGCATTCTAAACAGAGAAAAAAAGCCGAAAAGAGCAGATCAAAATTCGGAGGAGAAAATACTATGAAAGATTAATGAATGAAGGAAAATTATCATGGAGACAGATCCACTAATCAAATAAAGCCATATAGAGACAAAAAGTGCAGTTGTAAAAATACCGTTGTACTTTCACTTCCAAGAAAATTGCTCACACAAAATACGCACGTAAATGTTTTTCATAAAAATACTATCATACTACCAAAATTTGTCGATTCTGATAGAATTTTTTTTGTTAATTGTAATATTTTAACTATAAATATCAAATTTATTTTCAAAAAATAGGTTTTGGGTTACAAAAGTATTGTTGAATTTTATTTAGGCAAAGTATTGTGAAAGATCGTCTTTCCACGGGGTTATGGAAAGACGGGGTTTAATTAGAAAATAAAAGGTAAAAAGTCTTAGTTGCAATATTAAAATTTTATTATACAACGTGTGGTAGTTTATAACCCGATTCATGCAACCCGAGAATTTTATCTTCATTTCTTCTAATTTGCACTTTAAACCTTGATCTTTCCATGACTAATGGAAAGACCGTCTTTCAAGAGGCGAACTCTGTTTTTTTATCCCTTCTAAAATATGACTAGGTGATCCCTTGCCCGTCATTTGCACGATCGAAATCTGCTAACCAATTCTATAATTAGTCTAATGTTTTACTGCATTGAATTCTTTTTTGAGATAAAGCTGTAAAATTGTATTTTGCTGGAAGGTTAAATCACCACACTTGGATCATTGTAAGAAAATTTGGATATTGATTTGAGTCACGTTAGTCATTCGACCCTATTATAATTTTGGGCTATACGAATTTCATTCAAGAATAAAATAATTAACAAATCCTTTTGTTATAGACTTGAATCAAGAGAGACAAATTCATGTGAAGGAATCAGTGCAGAAGAGTTGGATAGAGGTGGTAACCCCAAATTTATTATTCACGGTGGCCCTCATTTTCAGATTGAACTACCTGCTTTAATACGATGACAGAAAGTAAAAAACACAAATAATTGTAGTTTTGTGCATTCAAAGTATACTCAAACAGTATATGCAAAATCATTAAAAAGGTATATATTTCTTATCCAGATTTTAAATCAATATATATCTATTAGTCTCCTTCCTCCTTCTTCATGATTAACTCTAAATAGTCCTCCGCCAACTCATCCACCTTCTGATCCTGTTCATTAATCTTCCTCGGTAGCCCCTTATTGCATTAGTTTCTAATATATTGTTAAAATTTTAACTATAAACATCAAAATTATTTTTGAAAAATTAGGTTTTGGATGCAAAATTATTATTGCACATTTTTTTCCTTTCTCAAATATGAACTATGTGATAATTGCCCCTCATTTGCACGGTTTTACATCTCTTCTAACCAGCAGGGCCGGTCTAATGTTGTTTAAGGCCCTGAACGGAAAATTTATTTGGGCCCCAGAATAAACAGTTTTTTTTATAAAAAAATAGGCTCACACAAATTTAAATAAAAAAATTAAAATGTCAGCCAAAGAGATTCTGGTGTTCAACTTACCCAGACATAAATCAAGAGGACAAATAAATATAAAATAAATACATATAAATAAATTTATAAAAATAAATGGGCACCTAAAAATTTTGCGCTCTGTGTGGACGCACAGCCTGCACCCCCTTAGTCCAAGAATTTAGCGTGCGTTGGGATTCCATGAGTCGCGCTGAGATTGACGAGCTGAGGAAGAAGAAGGGAGAGAAGGAGCGGAAGAAGAAGGAGGAGGAGGAGGAGCTTCGTTCATTTTTCGGCCGAGCTAGCTTTATTATTTTCGAACCATATCATCCCCGTTGTCCGCCGCCCTGTATTTTCCAATGGTGGTGGTCGTCGAGAGATGCACTTATTCCCTACAAATTTTGTTTCCTGACAGAAATTGCAGACAGAAATTGCAGAGTACTGGGAGCCAGCTAGAGGCATCGCCAGTCCAGGATACTGAGATTGGACGACGTTAAATTTCGTGAAGACTACACTCGGGTGGTAGTAGATATACACGATTCCTCATCCATCCTTATAGTGACTCACATGTACAAGGATTGTGTGCTCGTGTTTACAAGAAAACTACCATATATGGTAAACTCCCTATTAGATGCACTTATTCTGCACTAGAGATGAGCCACCCAAAAATAAAAATCATATACAAATTTGTGCGATTTTTATGTTATTTTTAAAGGTGTTTGGAAAGAACTACAAGGAATAAAGATTGTAAGGAATAAAGATTGTAGCCTGGGTTGTAGTTTACGTGTCATTGCTCTGAAAATGCTTTGGTTTATATAGTGGGATGATGCACGATTCGAAGAGGGCAATTCTGTGTGAAGTGATTCATTTTATTGGTAATACTTAAATTGAAAATTTTACCTTGAAGGAGTATTATAACAGTAATATAATTAACTTTAGTTTCGTTTGAGATGTCGTATCCTGCAAAAAGGGTGAAATAAATCGGATACCAAAATGTATTTTGGCCCATGCTCAATCAGTGCAATTTTTATTAAAAAAAATCGATGATCATTTTTTTCCATACACTATTATCATTACCGTTAAATTCTATAAAATTATTAACATAACTTCGTATCATCAGAGTGAGTAAACACCAGTAGTCATTCTCTACCAAATTATGATCTTCGAAAAATTTATTCCAACCATCTCCCAAGTATGCATTTTTCTCGTGCTCGAGCAATTGAACTTCCCATTGGCCAGTTAATAGCTGACAGTGGATTGTACAACCGTTGGTAAAGTATACTAGGTTTAAAGATCAAAATATACGAATGAGATGACTAATTAGGACATTGATTTGATTTTCATTTTCAAACATCATTATTATATATTGGTGGTAGGTATACTTTGAAATACAATAAACAGAAGTTATTAGAAGAAGAAAATTTTAATTTTATAGTTTACTGGCAGCAAGATTTTCCTAAGAATTCCTCACACAAACAATGAACAAACATGAACAAACAAAGAAAAACCTAAGAATTCTAAACACATAAAACAAATCTCAAATAGCATACTATCAAACTAATGAATGAAATTGACCAGTCATTGTATATTGATTGATGGTGAGTATAATTTTGATTGCCTAAACCTTCTCTTTACCGGACATGGCAGCACGGCAACAGCATCACCGACTTGCTTATAGTTTACGTGCAAATGTAGTACATAGTTGTACATGGAATACACCTGCTCGTCATTTGCACGGAACAGTGCAATGATTAGATTTATTTCTAATATTTTATTGAAATTTTTTATTATGATCAAGTGCACTTATGGTCGAATTATGCTAGCCTGAGAGCTTGTTCATTGGTGTGGCACAACAGTATCAGTATCACCTTCCTCAGCAAGCTGTCAACCATGGCTCTCTAAGTCGCGCGAACTCCATGGTGCCATCCAATCTTGATCACCTGTTTGCTGTGCAAAGCTCGTCGCCGCGATACTCTCACTATGGATCAGCTTCTGGTGTTTTCAGGCCTGCTCCTCAGCCTGCTGCAGCTGTGACCCGGTTTCAGCAACAGCAGTAGGGAATGATGTCGCAGCAGGCTGAGGAGCAGCAAATCCTAAGCATTCTGAACAGAGCATATGAAAATTGGGAGGAGAAAATACTTTGAGAGATTAATGAATGAATAAAAATTATCATGGACACAACCCATGGATCCACTAATCAAATTGAGCTATATAGAGATAGGAAGTGCAATTGTAAAAATGCTGTTGTACTTTCAATTCCAAGAAAATTGCTCATGTTTAACACAAAACACGCACATAAATGTTTTTCATAGAAATATTATTATATTACCAAAATTCTGTCAATTCTAATTGAATTTTTTTTTGTTAATTGTAATATTTTAACTACAAATATCAAAATTATTTTTGAAAAAATGAGTTTTGGATTATAAATATATTGTGGCACGTTTTTTACCCCTTCTAAATTATGAACTATGTAATCCCTTGCCCGTCATTTGCACGGTCGAAATCTGCTAGCCAGTTCCATAATTAGATTCATTTCTAATGCTTTATTGAAATTTCTGTTGGAATAAAGCTTGAAGATTGTATTTCAGGGGAGAGGTTAAATCACCATGCTTGGATGATTGTAAGAAAACTTGGATATTGATGTGAGCCACGTTCTGTACGCTTTCATTAAAGCGTCATTCGACCCAATATAGTATTGCGTTACACGAATTTCATTCAAGAATAACAATTGAAAAATCCTCTTGTTCTAGACTTGAATCAGGAAAATACTTTTAAGTAAATGCGTTTTTGTTTACCTCGTATATCTGAGAAAATTATTATTTTCTCTCTTGTTTTTTATGTTCTGTCTTTATAGAAAACAAAGGTCGTGAAAAGATAAAACATTTCATCTTTCTATAACAAAGCATGTAGTTATCCGAATTATTGAGAACAACTTTTGAACTTATACAATTTTTCCTCATGGACAAATTTTTTTTTTGGCTGAATCCACAATTGAGGGTTATTTTTTTTCGTGCACAACATAGACTTGCAAATAAGGCAGATGCAGACATGGCAGAACGGCCACAACACACTGCCACCCCCTGCCTCGCACACATCCTTCACTCAAGCATCAATGGCTCTGACCTATCGGGATCCTCGTGACTAGACTCTCTGATAGAAAGTAAAACCCTCACAAAATTGTGGTTGTGTGTATTCATATATATAGTGAGTACAAATGATATGTAAAGTAGAAACAAATGTGTAACAGGAAATATACTGAACCAATCTGAAATGGTATTCATTCTTAACCTGATTCTAAATCAATTATATCTCTATTACCACCTCAACTGCAAAAACCACCCACACCACCGGTAAATGATTCTCCTGCCTTGTATCACCAAACGATGAAGCCCTCATAGCAAACTCAGGTGAAGGACTCCGTGCAGAAGAGTTGGATAGAGACAGTCTGTGGTGGTAGACCCAAACTTACTGTCCATGTTGGCCTCGTTTTCAGACTTAACTGCCTGCTCTGATATCATGATAGAAAGTAAAACCCACACATAATTATGGTTGTGTGAGTATTCATGTATATAGTGAGTACAAATGGTATAAAAAGTAGAAACAAATATGGAACATGATATATACAAAACCAATCCGAAAGGGTATTTATTTCTTATCCTGATTCTAAATCAATCATGTCTCTATTACTCTCCTTCCTCCTCCTCCTCCTCCTTCATGATTCACTCTACATAGTCCTCCACCAACTCATCCACTTTCTGATCCAGTTCACCAATCTTCTTCGGTGGCTCTTCATTATGAACTATATGATCACTTGCCCGTCATTTGCACGGTCGAATTATGCTAGCCAGTCCCTTATTACATTAGTTTCTAATATATTGTTGAAATTTTAACTATAAACATCGAAGTTGTTTTTTAAAAATTAATTAGGTTTTGGATACAAAATTACTATTGCACATTTTTTCTCTTCTAAAATATGAGCTACATGATCTTTGCCCCTCATTTGCAGAGTACTGGGAGCCAACGACATTTTGCCAGAGACATCGCAATTCAGGATGTTGAGATTGGACGACGTTAAATTCTGCAAAGACTACACTCGGGTGGTAGTACACATACATGATTCCTCATCCATCCCTGAGTTACTCACAAGTACAAGGATTGTGTTCTCATGTTTATAAGGAAATTAACAGCTATAATTTAACATAAAAAGAAACAATTGTAACTACCATTATAACCTTTCATACAGAGGATTTAAATGATGACCCTCATGTGAAAAAGGTTATAAAGGATATCAATAAGGAAACTACCATCTATATAAATATTTGTTTCCTTATAAGATGCACTAAATCTGCACGAGAGATAAGCCACCCAAAAAATAAAATAAAAATTGTATACAAATTTGTGCAATTTTTATGTTAAATTTTGGGGTGTTTGGAAAGAACTAGAAGGGGTAAAGATTGTAGCTTGGGTCGTAGTTTACATGCCACTGCTCTGAAAATGCTTTCGTTTTATATAGCGGGATGAAGAGGGAAACTCTGTGCAAAGCAATTCATTTTATAGTAATACTCAAATTCAAATTTTCATTTGGAAGGAATATATAACGGTTATAAAATTAACTTTAGTTTTGTTTGAAACATCGTGTCCCTACGAAAAGGGTTGAATAAACCGGATTACCAAAATATATTTTGGCCCGTGCTCAAACGGTGCCAAAATTTTAAAACAAAGTTTTTTTTTCAAAGATCATGTAGCTCATATTTTAGATTGTGATTGATTGTGATTGATTGTGATTGATCTTGATTAATTTCTAATTAATCAAGATTTATCTTGTCTATATTTAGAACTAGTACAGATTCATTGTATCATTCATATGTAAACACCTATATATTACTTTGTAAATGGTAATAGAAAATCAAGTTGGAAAATTCCTTTCATGGTATCAGAGCGTTGCTGATCCTCTCTCCCTACATTTTCAAAAAAAAATTTCGACCTCCCCTATTTCTTCTTCATTCGGCCGCCCCTCTCCCCTCTTCTTCTTCAATCGAATTTTTTCTCTCTCGATCATGGCTGACAACAAGAATTCAGACAGGTTGTCCCTCAACACCATGATCCATTTACTCAATACGAAGTTGGATGCTAACACATACCTACAATGGAAGCAGCAGGTTCAATGTGTTTAGACCGCAGGGATTGTATGGTCATCTTGATGGTTCTAGTCCCTGCCCAAATTTCCCAGTGATGCAGACACCGGTTTCCTCCTCCTCTTCTCCGCCTGATGATGCTGCGTTTCTCAAAACTAGAGAGGTCTTTGATAAGACCAAGGCTGTCTATGATGATTGGGTTGCTGATGATCAACGAGTCTGCAGTGTGCTTTATTCTTCTCTCTCTTCCGATGCCAAGAACGAAATCTCACAGTGCACCACCGCGAAGGAGATGTGGGATGCCTTCGCCACGACATATCAACACAGTACTGCCATTGCAGCCTTCAGTCTCCGCCAACAGGCCGGCATCATCCGGAAAAACGGTACTGTTCATGAGCTTCACCTTTCCTTTATGAAAATTTTTGATCAATTATCTTTCATGGGAGAACCAGCTAGTAATCGTGAGAAATTGATTTGGTTTCTTAATGCTTTGGGGGCTGACTTTAAGCATTTTAGTGCACCTATTCTGCCCGTAAGCCTCTTCCTGATTATATGACTGTGGTTGATGAGGCTAAGGGATATGAATCTTTTATTGTTAATGTGGAGAAAACACAGTTGAATAGTGTCCAGGGGCAAGTAAATTCTGGTCCAATTGCTCTTGTGGCTTCTGTATAGCAGCAGGGAGAAGCTGGTTTAGACCAGCAGCCAGCCGTGGGCGGCGCGTGGCCTCACTCGCTGGCGGAACCCGCGCGTGGCAGTGGTGCGTGGGCCCCACGCACGGCTGGAAACAGCCGTCCCGGTGGTCGACGTGGTGGCAGAGGCTCCTGGAAGGGTTCTGGCCTGGTCTAGATCTGCTGCATGTGGGTCTCCAATTCAGTGTCATACCTGTGAGGGTTTCGGTCACATTGCTAGTTAGTGTCCTTCGGCCAATCCTCGCCCTATGGCTTCGGCTCCTCAGCCTTATGTTCAGCAGTAGTACTCGCCTTATGTTGGTCATGCTCCTCAGGCAGTTCAGACTCATCTTGTTCAGCACTATCCGCAGTATGCTCCTCCGATGCTTCAGGCGCTTCCCACCCCACTAGGTTTTGCAGCACCTCAGTATTCGGCCCCTTCAGCATATCCCACTCAGCCATCTATTGCTTCTGCCCCGAGTGTTGCTTCATCGATCCCTGACTGGTATATGGATTCAGGAGCGACTAATCATATGAGGTCTTCTGCTTCCAATCTATCGAGTGTCACTCCGTACAATGGTAACACTCTTGTCTCTGTTGGTAATGGTGCGTCTATTGCTATTGCTGGTATTGGTAATGCTCGTATTAGTTATACCTTACATTTATCTGATGTGCTGCTTGTGCCTGCAATTACTAAGAATCTCTAATCAATTAGCAAGCTTACTCGTGATCTGTGTGCTATTATTACCTTTGATGATCAGTCTTTTGTCATTCAGCACAAGGTCACCAGGGCAATTCTGGGGCGGGGACACGTTGAGGATGGTCTATATATGCTGGACAGTGGTGAAGAAGCACTTCAGTCATTTGTTAGACAAAACAATAATAGAGCTTCTTTTGAGATTTGGCATGCTCGATTAGGACATGTGTCCTCTAGCACTGTTTCTTTGTTGAACAAGAATGGTTATTTATCTCTTACTTCTGTGCTTCCTAAACCTGGTATTTGTGAGTCTTGTGCTATGGCAAAATGTCAGAAATTGTCTTTTGTTGAGAATTCTAAGCGCACTGCTCATGTTCTTGACTTAATTCATTGTGATTTATGGGGGCCTTCTCCAGCCTTATCTGGAAGTGGTTTTGCTTATTATGCTGTGTTTGTGGATGATTACTCGCGATTTACCTGGGTTTATCCTCTTCGTCGCAAATCAGACTTTGTTGACATCTATTTTCAATTCGAAGCATTCGTGGAGAATCAGTTTTCATCCTGCATTAAAGTTTTTCAAAGCGATGGTGGCACCGAGTTTATCAATAACAGGTTGCAGTCACACTTTGGGGCTCGTGGCATTCATCATCAGGTGTCATGCCCATACACTCCAGAGCGGAATGGTAGGGCTGAACGGAAGCATCGACACATAACGGAAATGGGGATGTCCATGCTTCTCCACTCTCACATACCTATCTCATACTGGGATGATGCCTTTAGTGCTGCAGTTTTCACTATTAACCGCCCACCCACTCCTGTTCTTGATAACATCTCTCCTTTTGAGGTTCTATTTGGTCGGCCCCCAGAATACTCCAACTTTCATCCTTTCGGGTGTCGTGTGTTTCCATATGTCGACCGACTGCAGCTTACAAACTTGCCCCTCGCAGTCTTCCATGTGTCTTCATTGGCTACAGTGCACATTATAAGGGGTTCAAATGCTTGGATACGACCTCCGGACGTACTTACATGACTCGACATGCCCGATTTGATGAGTCTCACTTTCCCTTTTCCACTGTATCTTCGGAGGTTCAGTTTTCATCCCTGGATGTTTCATCTTTTTTGGACCCCACTGACTCAAACTTGTCTATCACCATCCCTGATCCTGCTTCGGCTTCACCGACTTTGCCTTGTTCGGTGTGTCCAGATTCCTCGTCCACATCTGAGACTGCAGCACCGATGATTGCCCCTGCTGAGGATGTGGTTGTTACACCACCACGATCTCCTGTTTCTTTGACCACACTGACTGATCCCTCTAGTGGTTCGACTGTCCTCTCCAGCATCAGTTCTAGTTCAGCATCGGCCAGTTCCTCGGACGGTTCCTCTGGAAGTGCTTCTCCGACTCCTCAGGTGCCCCGTCCTCATCCTATGACCACTCGTTTACAGGATGGGACACGTGTTGCCCGTAATCTTGGCCCAGATTTTGTGGCAACAGGATTGGTTGCAGAACTTTTGGAGCAGAAGGAACCCCGTCATTTTCGAGCCACGGTAAAAGATTTAAGATGGGTTGCTGCTATGGATGAGGAAATGGCTGCTCTTCGCCGTCAGCAGACGTGAGAGTTGGTGCCTTGTCCTCCGAATGTTAATATTGTTGGCTCTAAGTGGATTTATCGGCTAAAGTACCGTCAGGATAGCTCTATTGATCGTTATAAGGCCCGTCTGGTGGCACAAGGATATTCTCAGATACCGGGGTTTGACTTTGATCATACTTTCAGTCCGGTGATTAAGGCTGCCACTGTTCGTACTGTCCTTGCCATTGCCACCATGAGGAAGTGGCCTTTACATCAGTTGGACGTCAAGAATGCCTTTCTTAATAGTGTTCTTGATACTCCTATTTTCATGGCTGGGCCGGCTGGTTATCAGGATCCTGCTCGCCCTCATCATGTCTGTCGCTTACGGAAGGCCATTTATGGACTCAAACAGGCACCCGGAGCGTGGTTTGACCGGTTCAGTTTGTTCGTCAGGCAGTTGGGTTTTGTTGGCAGTCTTTCAGATCTTCACTGTTTGTCTTCTCTCAGGGCACTATTGTTCTTTATCTTCTGGTCTATGTTGATGATATCATTCTCACTGGGAACAACAGTGTTGCTATTCGGCAGTTCATTGCCCGTGCTGATCATGAATTTTCTGTCAAGGACTTGGGTTCTCTCAGCTATTTTCTTGGTTTAGAGGTTACCTCTACCTCTAAAGGGCTGTTCTTGGGCCAAGCCAAGTATGCTAGGGATATTCTTCAGCGAGCTGGGATGTTGGATTCTTCTCCGGTCTCTACTCCGTTCTTGCTGTTGTCCCAGCTTCATAGCAGTATGAGTGGACCATTTCACAACCCTAAGTTGTATCGTTCCCTTGTTGGTGCCCTTCAGTACCTTACCATTACTCGACCTGACTTGTCCTTTGCGGTCAATTCAGTGAGTCAGTTTCTTCAGGATCCACGTGATGATCATTTTTCTACTGTCACTAGGATATGAGGCTTGGTCACATGGGTGAAAGAGGGATGCAGATTCTGTCGAAGTATGATCTTCTTGGTGGCCACAAGATCAAGAGCTTGGACTTCTGTGAGCATTGCATTTTTGGGAAGCATCACCGCAGCAAGTTTCCTAAGGCGATTCATAGAACAAAGGGCATATTGGATTACATCCATTCTGATTGTTGGGAACCTTCCCGAGTTGAGTCACTGGGAGGTCACAGGTACTTTGTTTCTCTGATTGATGATTACTCAAGGATGACTTGGGTTATCATGATGAAACATAAGAGTGAAGCTTTCTCGAAGTTCAAGGAGTGGAAAGCTTTGGTGGAGAATCAGACCGGGAAGAAGATCAAGAGGCTTCGAACTGATAATGGGCTGGAATTCTGCTCGTCTGAGTTTGATCAGTTTTGTAGGGATGAAGGGATTGCTCGTCATCATACAGTCAGGAATACGCCATAGCAGAATGGCGTAGCTGAGCGGATGAATCAGGCATTGCTGGTGAGAGCGAGGTGCATGCTCTCTAATGCTGGTTTGGAAACGAGATTCTGGGTAGAGGCGGTGAGTACAACTTGTTACCTGATCAACCGCGGGCCTCACACGAGTATAGAGTGCAAAACACCTATGGAGTTGTGGTCAGGTAAAGTTGTTGATTACTCCAAGTTAAAAGTTTTTGGTTGTACATCTTATTATCATGTTAGTGATGGTAAGTTAGAGCCCCGAGCCAAGAAGGGTGTTTTTGTGGGTTATGGAGATGGAGTTAAAGGCTCCAGGATATGGTCTCCATCTGAGAAGAGGGTTATTCTGAACAGGGACGTTGTCTTTGATGAAAATTCTTTGCTTAGATCTATGGTGAAGCCCACAGTTGTGCCAGAAACTAGTGGAGTTAATAAACAGGTGGAGCTTGAAGTCACTCAAGGTGAAAATAGATTGGAACAATTTGAGGTGAATCAAGAGCCACAGACAGAATCTGAGATACCGGAATCTCCACCACCAGATCCCCAACCATCAGGAGCTACAGTCCGTAGTTTAGCTCAGGACCGACCCAGGAGGGTTGGAGTTGGGGCGCCCAAGAGATATGGGTTTGAGGATATGGTGGGTTATGCACTACAGGTTGCTGAGGAGGTGGATACTCATGAGCCATCCACCTACAGAGAAGCTGTTTCAGGTACTGATGCTGACAAATGACTTGCTGCAATGGGAGACGAGATGGAGTCTCTTCAGAAGAATCAGACATGGGATTTGGTTCAACAGCCTCAAGGGAGAAAGGTTATCACTTGCAAATGGGTTTTCAAGAAAAAGGAAGGGATATCACCTACAGAGGGAGTCAAGTACAAGGCTAGAGTTGTTGCTAGAGGTTTCAGTCAGAGAGAGGGAGTAGATTACAATGAGATTTTCTCACCAGTGGTCAGACACACTTCCATCAGGGTGTTGCTAGTTATAGTGACACATCAGGATTTGGAGCTTGAACAACTTGATGTGAAGACCGCTTTTCTACATGGAGAGTTGGAGGAAGAGATATACATGACTCAGCCAGATGGTTTCCAAGTTCCTGGCAAGGAAAAGTATGTTTGCAAGTTGAAGAAGTCTTTGTATGGACTTAAGCAGTCTCCAAGGCAGTGGTACAAGAAGTTTGACAGTTACATGCTTCAGCTGGGATATACGAGGTGTGCTTATGACTGTTGTATCTACTACAGCAGGTTGAGAGATGGGTCGTTCATCTATCTGGTGCTTTATGTAGATGACATGCTGGTAGCCGCAAAGAGTAAGCACGAGATTCAGAAGTTGAAAGGACTTCTTAGTGCTGAGTTTGAGATGAAGGATCTGGGTGTAGCTCGGAAGATACTAGGAATGGAGATTCTTAGGGATCGAAGTCACCGGAAGCTTTTCTTGTCACAGAAAGGCTACATTCAGAAAGTGTTGGCTAGGTTTGGCATGTCTACAGCCAAGCCTATAGACACTCCTAGTGCTGCAAATATTCATCTCACCACTATGTTTGCTCCTCAGTCAGACGAGGAGAAGGAGTATATGTCTCGGGTTCCTTATGCCAGCGCGGTGGGGAGCTTGATGTATGCTATGGTTTGCACGAGGCCAGATTTAGCACAGGCAGTCAGTGTTGTGAGCAGGTTCATGTGGCAACCGGGAAAGGAACATTGGCAAGCTGTGAAGAGGATTTTCAGGTATCTTAGAGGTACGTCTGATGCGGGTCTCATTTATGGAGGTGATACCGAGTGCTTAGTTACAGGCTACTCTGATTCTGATTATGCTGGTGATGTTGACACGAGGAGATCGATGACTGGTTATGTATTCACTTTGGGAGGTTCTGTGGTTAGCTGGAAGGCGACTTTGCAACCTACAGTGACGTTGTCTACTACGGAAGCAGAGTACATGGCTCTGACAGAGGCTGCAAAGGAGGGAATATGGCTGAAAGGGCTGGTTAGTGATCTTGGTCTACATCATGATCAGGCTACTGTGTATTGTGACAGTTTGAGTGCAATCTGCATAGCCAAGGATCAGGTCCATCATGAGAGGACCATGCATATTGATGTCAGATATCATTTCCTGAGGAGTGAGAGGAGAATCAGGGTGAAGAAAGTGGGACTGCTGACAACCCCGCTGATATGTTCACCAAACCTGTTCCACATAGCAAGTTTCAACATTGTTTGGACTTGCTGAACATCAGAACTGATTAGGTGCACTATGGGCAGTCCCGGGAGTGGAGGGCGAAGTCTGCTCATCTGGCACTGTAATGGTGCGTCTGGAGTTTCTGCTTTGAGGATTCAAGTCAAGGTGGAGATTTGTTGGTATGCCTTGAATACTGTAATAGCCGCTTCTGCGACCCTGGCCTGGAATACAACTACATCTACAATTATAATAAGAATATAATTCCAATTCCAATTTGGACTGATGTTGATTTGGGCCGAATTGTGTTTTGTTCCAATCCCAGTTTGTTTGGGTTTAGTGGAGACAATATATAAAGTGTCTCTCTTCTCTCTATAAACAATTAATTCTGTTCTGCACTTAGATAGGTAGAAATCTGGCCAATTTCTTGGCGTCTGTAACATGCTACCTATTATAGTGAATCCGTCTCCCGTGGATGTAGCCAAATTGGTGAACCACATAAATCTTGTGTCTTGTTATTTTCGTTCATAATTTCTGTTCTTTCTCCATTCCGCACAACATTACATTTGAATGATTTTTACTTCAAACTATGGGAGGATCCCTTTTATACAAAGTAACTAGTTAGATATTACAATGCTAAACCCATGGCTTAAGTAGCAATAAGAAAGTACACAAAGTTACTAGCTAAATATTACAATGCTAAACAATGAGCTAAGTGACAATAAAAAAGATACACATCACTAATTAATAACTAAATATTAGAACTATGATCAAGCCTAGGTACGTGATAACAATAAGAAGGGTATATCGATCCAAAATCACTAAACAAAACCCATATCAGCATTAAACATTAGATTAGACAATCAAAAACGAAGAAAATGAAGTTCCTTAACTAAAAGTTTGATCGGTCTCATTTGAACCCGTTCCGACCCCTTTACTAGAGTAGGAGACCACATCCGGTCGCTTTAATTGTCCCCAAAGTTTTACTGTAGGTGTATATGAATCATTGATAATGTGTATAATAGTCTCTAAGTCAAAACTGGAAGGATACAGAATAAACGATGTAGAGACAAATTAAAACCATAAAAATTGATTAATTTGCCCCAAACATCCCAACGTGCTTGAATCCACAAATATGATTTGAATTCTCAAGTGGAATCACCAAAAGTTATTTTTTAAAATGAACACGACTTGGATTTGAAAAACAGATTTTTACCCTAACCATTTTCGAAAAACAGATTTGAAATCAATAAAGTTTATTGGGGTCATTTTACCGGAAAAAGGGTCACCAAAAATTTTTTATCGACAAAGGCATATCTAATCCAATACTCATAACAAAAAAAAAAAATCTACCCTTTTAAACCGAAAAAAAGAATGAAAACATAACAGTAATCCATGTAAACAAAGAAAAGAAAAGAGGGAAAAAAACTACATATTTAAAATTAAGGTGAACTAAAAGACAGAAGGTAAAAGTGAAAAATAAATAAAAAGAAAAATAAGTCCAAAATCTCCTCTTTAGTTGCAGAAGATGACTGGATTCCGTTCGAGCTCGGCGGAGCGTGGGTTACTTGGGGGTGGTAGACCTTGGCAGCGAGTGGCCATAACTAGCCGCACATGGTAAACACTGGCGGCGCGTTGAAACCCCTCTTTGCCTCGGTTGAGCTTTTCTTGATCCAAATTCACCAGATTATTGAATATGAACCTCTTAAAACACAAAATATCATTTGGATCTAACCTTTGACATTCTTCTTATTGACGGTCTCCAAATTTGACATCAAACCGCCTTGTCATCGCGTGTATATACCTGCCGATCGTAAAATTAAAATGCTTTGATGTATACAGTTATTACATAATGGAATCTAACTTTGTATCATCATATGATATTAGTATATTATTGTTTGCCATTTGATCATTTCATTGGTATTTGGTCTATAAATAGTTGGTCAAATCAATTAAATAAAATGGTTTTATTGATAAGTGTTTAGTAGATGTGTGGTTAATTCAATCAAATAAAATAATTTTCATTAATACATGCTTGACAAAAATCTAGTCAAACCAATCAAACAAAATAATTTTCATTGATACCTGCTTAACAAACATTTGGTCAAATTAATCAAATAAAATAGCTAACATCAAATCACAAACAATTAAACCATCGATCCACAAATCAAATAAGGTATATATACATACATACATATACATACATATATATATACATACATATATATATAGTTAGAGAGTGCAATTGTAAAAATTCTGTTGTACTTTCACTCGCAAGAAAATTGCTCATGTTTGGCACAAAACACGCACATTAAAAAAAATAAAAATAACCCTATTATTATTTAAAAGTATCGAAATAATAATTTATTCTTCTAAAGTAAAGAAATAACCCTAAAACTTTGATGAATTGTGCTGTTTAACCAGAACAGGGTTTCAATATTCATGTAATAGGCAAGGGTAAATTAGACATTTTAAATTTTGTGCATTTTTATTTTATTATTAGAAGGGAAAATAAGTCTTTTACATCATTTCCGGAAAAAAATGTTGTTGACAAAAAAGTCAAACTGGTTCAGATATAGTTTGACACATTCGAATAATTGAGGGTTATTTTAGCACTTTTGTGAAAAAAGCTAACTAATCCATAGAGGGTTACTTTTTTCGTGCACAACTTAGACTCGCAGATAAGGCAGATGCAGTCATCGCGGCACAGCCACAATATCACCCCTCCCCCGCCTCGCACATATCCTGCACTATAGCGTCAATGGCTCCGACCTGTCAGGATCCTTGTGACCAAGCTCTCTGATAGAAAGTAAAGGGTATACAAAGTAGAAACAAATATGGAATATGATATATAGAAAACCAATTAGAAAGGATATTCCTTTCTGATCCAATTCTAAATCAATTATATTTGTATTACCCCTATCAAGCAAAACGCGGGGCTTTATATCACACCTACACCAACACTGCCACGAAAACCACCCACACTGCCGACAAACGATTCTTCTGCATTGTATCAATGAAATATGGAGCCTTAAGAGCAAACACAAGTGAAGGAATCAGTGCAGAAGAGTCGGTAGAGACAGTTTGTGGTGGTTATAACCCCAAACATACTGTTCCTATTTGCCCTCGTTTTCAGAGTGAATTGCCGGCTCTGATATCATGATAGAAAGTAAAATCCACAAATAACTGTGGCTATGTGTATTCATATATATATATATATATATAGTGAGTACAGAGAGTATACAAAGTAGAAAAAAGTATAGAACGGGATACATACAAAATCACTTAAATTGGGTATTTTTTTTATCTTATCCTGATTCTAAATTAATTATATCTCTATTACTCTCATTCCTCCTCCTCCATCGTCTTCATGATTAACTTTACATAGTCCTCCGCCAACTCATCCACCTTCAGATCCAGCCCACTAATCTTCTTCAGTAGCTCTTCATTATGAATGATATGATCACTTGCCCGTCATTTGCACGGTCAAATTATGCGAGCCAGTCCCTTATTACATTAGTTTCTAATATATTATTGAAATTTTAACTATAGACATCAAAATTATTATTTTTTTAAAAAAGGTTTATGATTCAAAAATATTATTGCACATTTTTGCCTTTCTAAATATGAACTACGTGATCATTGCCCCTCATTTGCACGGTTTTACATCTCTGCTAACTAGTCCCATAATTAGATTACTTTCTAATATTATTATGACGAATCAAACAAAAAAAATAAAGGGAAAAACGAGGTGAATAGACTTACAATTACTTGTGCGGTGATAAGCTGGTCGATATGACCGTTTTGCACCTAGAGAGGGAGTGGTGAGAATTCAGCGCACGCTGAGATTGACGAACCGAAGAAGAAAAAGGAGGAGGAGGAACTTCGTTGATTTTTTGGCCGAGCTAGCTTTATTGTATTCGGACCATCTCGTCCAATGATGGTCATTGAGGACTGCATTTGTTCCCTACAAATTTTGTTACCGGACAAAAATCGCAGAGCATTGGGAGCCCGCTACATTCTGCCAGAGACATCTCATGTCTTGGATGCTAAGATTGGACGACATTGAATTCTGCGAAGACTACACTCAGGTGGTAGTAGTCAGACATGATTCATCATCCATCCTAGAGTGACTCACATGTACTGTTGGTATGCCTTGAATATGTATTAGCCGCTTCGACAGGTTAGTACGGGGATCTCGCTGTACTGGACTGCTGTTGATTTGGACTGCTGGACCGACGGTATAGCTTGTCTCTTTATTGGACTGCTGTTGATTTGGGCCGAATTGTGTTTTAGCCCAGTTTGTTAGGGTTTAGTGGAGACAACATATAAAGTGTCTCTCTTCTCTCTGTAAACATTAATTCTGATATAGTGAATCCATCTCCCGTGGATGTAGCCAAATTGGCGAACCACGTAAATCTTGTGTCTTGTTATTTTCGTTCATATTTTCTGTTCTTTCTCCATTCCGCACAACAAACTGGTATCAGAGCGGGGCTGATCGGGGAGAAAGATGTTTGGGTTGAACGTGAAGATCGACAAGTTTACTGGGAGAAACAGTTTCAGTTTATGGCAGATTAAGATACGAGCTTTGCTGAAACAGCAAGGTTTGTGGACTCCGCTGACGAAGGATTTCGCGAGCAGTTCTGGCGATGTGGTGGGTCTGGAAGAAAAGGCACACTCGACGATTATACTGTATCTCGCGGATGAAATCATCACTGAGGCCTCAGATCAGGAAACTGCTGCACAACTGTGGCTGAAGTTGGAGAGTTTGTATATGACGAAATCTCTAACCAACAAGCTACTTCTGAAACAACGCCTCTTCGGTCTCCGAATGCAGAAAGGTACGCAACTCAGAGACCATCAAGAGCAATTGAATACTTTGTTATTAGAATTGCGAAATATAGATGTGAAAATTGAAAATGAAGATGCTGCTTTGATTTTGCTAGTGTCTTTACCGCTTTCGTATGAGAATTTTGTTCAGTCATTTATTGTTGGTAAAGATTCCGTGTCTCTGGAGGAAGTTAGATCCTCTCTCCATAGTAGAGAGTTGCGACATAAGGCAAACGGTACAGGTACAGAAAGTAAGGCCTCTGGCTTGTTTGCTAGTGACGGAAACACAAAGGGAAAGGGAGCTGGCAGTAAGAAGAAGGGCAAGAAGTCATCTTCAAAGGGTCCCAAGGCCAATGATGTTTGTAACTACTGTAAGGAGAAGGGGCATTGGAAAAAGGAGTGTCCGAAGAAGGCTAGTAAATCTGGGAGTACATCTGGTACTGCTGCTGTGGCTGAAGGGGATTTCAGTTCTGAAGATGATTTTGCTCTAGCTGCTACTGGGCAAAATAATCATCCTAATGCGTGGTTTCTTGATTTCGGAGCATCTTACCATATATGCCCAAGGAGAGATTATTTCTCAACTTATGAGCAAGCTGAGGGCATCATTACTACGGCAAATGGTGTTGCGTACAAGGTAGTTGGGATTGGTTCAATCAAGATCAGGACGCATGATGGTAGTTTCTATACTTTGAACGATGTCAGGCATGTTCCATCGATGACAAAGAATCTGATTTCTCTTCCTACGTTGGATAGAAAGGGTTTCGTCTACTCAGGGAGTGATGGAGTTCTGTGTGTCTGCAAAGGTTCTAGGCTAGCTCTGAAAGGTGTTCTACATGGTACTTTGTATTTTCTACAAGGTTCCACGGCTATGGATTCTGTTAATGTTGCATCTTCGGAGGTTCACCAGGATGATATGACTAAGTTTTGGCATATGAGGCTTGGTCACATGGGTTAAAGAGGGATGCAGATTCTGTCGAAATATGATCTTCTTGGTGGCCACAAGGTCAAGAGCTTGGACTTATGTGAGCATTGCATTTTTGGGAAGCATCACCGCAGCAAGTTTCCTAAGGCGATTCATAGAACAAAGGGCACATTGGATTACATCCATTCTGATTGTTGGGGACCTTCCCGAGTTGAGTCACTGGGAGGTCACAAGTACTTTGTTTCTCTGATTGATAATTACTCAAGGATGACTTGGGTTATCATGATGAAACATAAGAGTGAAGCTTTCTCGAAGTTCAAGGAGTGGAAAGCTTTGGTGGAGAATCAGACCGGGAAGAAGATCAAGAGGCTTCGAACTGATAATGGGCTGGAATTCTGGTCGTCTGAGTTTGATCAGTTTTGTAGGGATGAAGGGATTGCTCGTCATCATACAGTCAGGAATACGCCACAGCAGAATGGCGTAGCTGAGCGGATGAATCAGACATTGCTGGCGAGAGCGAGGTGCATGCTCTCTAATGCTGGTTTGGAAAGGAGATTCTGGGCAGAGGCGGTGAGTACAGCTTGTTACTTGATCAACCGCGGGCCTCACACGGGTATAGAGTGCAAAATACCTATGGAGTTATGGTCAGGTAAAGTTGTTGATTACTCCAAGTTAAAAGTTTTTGGTTGTACATCTTATTATCATGTTAGTGATGGTAAGTTAGAGCCCCGAGCCAAGAAGGGTGTCTTTGTGGGTTATGGAGATGGAGTTAAAGGCTTCAGGATATGGTCTCCATCTGAGAAGAGGGTTATTCTGAGCAGGGACGTTGTCTTTGATGAAAATTCTTTGCTTAGATCTATGGTGAAGCCCACAGTTGTGCCAGAAACTAGTGGAGTTGATAAACAGGTGGAGCTTGAAGTCACTCAAGGTGAAAATAAATTGGTGAACCACGTAAATCTTGTGTCTTGTTATTTTCGTTCATATTTTCTGTTCTTTCTCAATTCCGCACAACATGTACAAGAATTGTGTCCTCGTGTTTATAATAAATTATCATCCATAATCTAACAAACAAAGAAACTAATTCGGTAAGGTATTAAGGTAATTACCACTTAGATGCACTTATTCTGCACGAGAGATAAGCCACCCAAAAAATATAATAAATATCCTAAGCGTATACCTTTGTACTATTTTTATGTTATTTTTCGGGGTGTTTAGAAAGAACTAGAAGGGTTAAAAATATTGTAGCCTGGGTTGTAGTTTACGTGCCATTGCTCTGAAAATGCTTTGGTTTTATATAGTAGGATGATGCACGATTAGAAGAGGGCAACTCTGTGCGAAACAATTCATTTTATTAGTAATACTTAAATTCAAAATTTTTCCTTGAAGGAATATTATAATAGTAATATAATTAACTTTAGTTTCGTTTGAGATGTCGTATCCTGCAAAAAGGGTGAAATAAATCGAATTACCAAAATTTATTTTGGCCCGTGCTCAATCAGTGCAATTTTTTTAAAAAAAAAATTGATAACCATTTTTTTCATACACTATTATCATTACTGTTAAATTTTATAAAATTATTAACATAACTTCGTATCATGAGGGTGAGTAAACACATGTAGTCCTTCTCTACCAAATTATGATGTTCGAAAAATTTATTCCAACCGTCTCCCAAGTATACATTTTTCTCGTGCTCGAGCGATTGAACTTCCCATTGGCCGGTTAATAGCTGACAGTGGGTATTGTACAACAGTTTGGTAAATTATACTAGGTTTAAAGATCAAAATATACCGATGAAATGACTAAATAGGACATTGATTTGATTCATTTTCAAACATCATTCACTACATATTGGTGTTAGGTATACTTTGAAATACAATAAATAGAAGTTATTAGAAGAAGAAATTTTTTAATTTATAGTTTACTGGCATCAAGGTTTTCCTAAGAATTCTTAACACAAACAATGAAAAACATAAACACAAACAAAGAAAAACCTAAGACTACTAAACACATAAAACAAATCTCAAATAGCACAATTATCAAAACTCGGGTAAAAAACAACATTGAAAGAGGAGCATAAATTAATGAATGAAATTGACCAGTCATTATACATTAAATGGTGGTGAGTATAATTTTGATTGCTAAACCGTCTCTTTACCGGAGTATGGGCTGCTGGAAAAATATTAACAGAGACAATTTCAATCGGATAACAGGCATCAATTATAAGAACTAAGAAAATCCTAAGCATTCTAAACAGAGAAAAAAAGCCGAAAAGAGCAGATCAAAATTCGGAGGAGAAAATACTATGAAAGATTAATGAATGAAGGAAAATTATCATGGAGACAGATCCACTAATCAAATAAAGCCATATAGAGACAAAAAGTGC
The DNA here is from genome assembly GCA_037428765.1 of Rubia yunnanensis. Taxonomy (NCBI): domain Eukaryota; kingdom Viridiplantae; phylum Streptophyta; class Magnoliopsida; order Gentianales; family Rubiaceae; genus Rubia; species Rubia yunnanensis. The sequence goes on along the minus strand of CM075061.1, from coordinate 153,749,110 downwards.
AGTTGTAAAAATACCGTTGTACTTTCACTTCCAAGAAAATTGCTCACACAAAATACGCACGTAAATGTTTTTCATAAAAATACTATCATACTACCAAAATTTGTCGATTCTGATAGAATTTTTTTTGTTAATTGTAATATTTTAACTATAAATATCAAATTTATTTTCAAAAAATAGGTTTTGGGTTACAAAAGTATTGTTGAATTTTATTTAGGCAAAGTATTGTGAAAGATCGTCTTTCCACGGGGTTATGGAAAGACGGGGTTTAATTAGAAAATAAAAGGTAAAAAGTCTTAGTTGCAATATTAAAATTTTATTATACAACGTGTGGTAGTTTATAACCCGATTCATGCAACCCGAGAATTTTATCTTCATTTCTTCTAATTTGCACTTTAAACCTTGATCTTTCCATGACTAATGGAAAGACCGTCTTTCAAGAGGCGAACTCTGTTTTTTTATCCCTTCTAAAATATGACTAGGTGATCCCTTGCCCGTCATTTGCACGATCGAAATCTGCTAACCAATTCTATAATTAGTCTAATGTTTTACTGCATTGAATTCTTTTTTGAGATAAAGCTGTAAAATTGTATTTTGCTGGAAGGTTAAATCACAACACTTGGATCATTGTAAGAAAATTTGGATATTGATTTGAGTCACGTTAGTCATTCGACCCTATTATAATTTTGGGCTATACGAATTTCATTCAAGAATAAAATAATTAACAAATCCTTTTGTTATAGACTTGAATCAAGAGAGACAAATTCATGTGAAGGAATCAGTGCAGAAGAGTTGGATAGAGGTGGTAACCCCAAATTTATTATTCACGGTGGCCCTCATTTTCAGATTGAACTACTTGCTTTAATACGATGACAGAAAGTAAAAAACACAAATAATTGTAGTTTTGTGCATTCAAAGTATACTCAAACAGTATATGCAAAATCATTAAAAAGGGTATATATTTCTTATCCAGATTTTAAATCAATATATATCTATTAGTCTCCTTCCTCCTTCTTCATGATTAACTCTAAATAGTCCTCCGCCAACTCATCCACCTTCTGATCCTGTTCATTAATCTTCCTCGGTAGCCCCTTATTGCATTAGTTTCTAATATATTGTTAAAATTTTAACTATAAACATCAAAATTATTTTTGAAAAATTAGGTTTTGGATGCAAAATTATTATTGCACATTTTTTTCCTTTCTCAAATATGAACTATGTGATAATTGCCCCTCATTTGCACGGTTTTACATCTCTTCTAACCAGCAGGGCCGGTCTAATGTTGTTTAAGGCCCTGAACGGAAAATTTATTTGGGCCCCAGAATAAACAGTTTTTTTATAAAAAAATAGGCTCACACAAATTTAAATAAAAAAATTAAAATGTCAGCCAAAGAGATTCTGGTGTTCAACTTACCCAGACATAAATCAAGAGGACAAATAAATATAAAATAAACACATATAAATAAATTTATAAAAATAAATGGGCACCTAAAAAATTTTGCGCTCTGTGTGGACGCACAGTCTGCACCCCCTTAGTCCAGTGGCAAGAATTTAGCGTGCGTTGGGATTCCGTGAGTCGCGCTGAGATTGACGAGCTGAGGAAGAAGAAGGGAGAGAAGGAGCGGAAGAAGAAGGAGGAGGAGGAGGAGGAGCTTCGTTCATTTTTCGGCCGAGCTAGCTTTATTATTTTCGAACCATCTCATCCCCGTTGTCCGCCGCCCTGTATTTTCCAATGGTGGTGGTCGTCGAGAGATGCACTTATTCCCTACAAATTTTGTTTCCCGACAGAAATTGCAGACAGAAATTGCAGAGTACTGGGAGCCAGCTAGAGGCATCGCCAGTCCAGGATACTGAGATTGGACGACGTTAAATTTCGTGAAGACTACACTCGGGTGGTAGTAGATATACACGATTCCTCATCCATCCTTATAGTGACTCACATGTACAAGGATTGTGTCCTCGTGTTTACAAGAAAACTACCATATATGGTAAACTCCCTATTAGATGCACTTATTCTGCACTAGAGATGAGCCACCCAAAAATAAAAATAATATACAAATTTGTGCGATTTATATGTTATTTTTAAAGGTGTTTGGAAAGAACTACAAGGAATAAAGATTGTAGCCTGGGTTGTAGTTTACGTGTCATTGCTCTGAAAATGCTTTGGTTTATATGGTGGGATTCGAAGAGGGCAATTCTGTGTGAAGTGATTCATTTTATCGGTAATACTTAAATTCAAAATTTTACCTTGAAGGAGTATTATAACAGTAATATAATTAACTTTAGTTTCGTTTGAGATGTCGTATCCTGCAAAAAGGGTGAAATAAATCGGATTACCAAAATGTATTTTGGCCCATGCTCAATCAGTGCAATTTTTTTAAAAAAAAATCGATGACCATTTTTTTCCATACACTATTATCATTACCGTTAAATTCTATAAAATTATTAACATAACTTCGTATCATCAGAGTGAGTAAACACCAGTAGTCATTCTCAACCAAATTATGTCTTCGAAAAATTTATTCCAACCACCTCCCAAGTATGCATTTTTCTCGTGCTCGAGCAATTGAACTTCCCATTGGCCAGTTAATAGCTGACAGTGGATTGTACAACCGTTGGTAAAGTATACTAGGTTTAAAGATCAAAATATACGAATGAGATGACTAATTAGGACATTGATTTGATTTTCATTTTCAAACATCATTATTATATATTGGTGGTAGGTATACTTTGAAATACAATAAACAGAAGTTATTAGAAGAAGAAAATTTTAATTTTATAGTTTACTGGCAGCAAGATTTTCCTAAGAATTCCTCACACAAACAATGAACAAACATGAACAAACAAAGAAAAACCTAAGAATTCTAAACACATAAAACAAATCTCAAATAGCATACTATCAAACTAATGAATGAAATTGACCAGTCATTGTATATTGATTGATGGTGAGTATAATTTTGATTGCCTAAACCTTCTCTTTACCGGACATGGCAGCACGGCAACAGCATCACCGACTTGCTTATAGTTTACGTGCAAATGTAGTACATAGTTGTACATGGAATACACCTGCTCGTCATTTGCACGGAACAGTGCAATGATTAGATTTATTTCTAATATTTTATTGAAATTTTTTATTATGATCAAGTGCACTTATGGTCGAATTATGCTAGCCTGAGAGCTTGTTCATTGGTGTGGCACAACAGTATCAGTATCACCTTCCTCAGCAAGCTGTCAACCATGGCTCTCTAAGTCGCGCGAACTCCATGGTGCCATCCAATCTTGATCACCTGTTTGCTGTGCAAAGCTCGTCGCCGCGATACTCTCACTATGGATCAGCTTCTGGTGTTTTCAGGCCTGCTCCTCAGCCTGCTGCAGCTGTGACCCGGTTTCAGCAACAGCAGTAGGGAATGATGTCGCAGCAGGCTGAGGAGCAGCAAATCCTAAGCATTCTGAACAGAACAGAGCATATGAAAATTGGGAGGAGAAAATACTTTGAGAGATTAATGAATGAATAAAAATTATCATGGACACAACCTGAAATTCCGTTTCACCTAAATTCTAAACCTTTATGCCAAGTTGTTTAACAGTTTGGTGTTGAAACACCAAGTTCAGTTTGGTGTTGAAACACCAAGTTCAGGTTGGTGTTAAAACTCAAAACGAAATACGCAGTGCACACACAACTTGGTTACGCAGTTCGGTGCGAATACACCTACGTCTGCGGGGCCTTGCCCAGATCAGAAACCATCCACTAGAAAGCAGTCTTTAGTACAAGAAGCTTAACTTAAATACTAATCCATTGCTAACCTATAGAGTGAATGTTGTGAGATCCCCTCACTGCCGATCCTACGCCGTTGAACCCCCACGATCAACACGTCTCTCTGGATCTCCTCCTCCCGAGGAATTAAGGCTTCCTTGTTTCTGATCTTTAAGAACTTGGTCGGTTGTTTTGACGAACCTCCAAACCACGACGAAGAGCTTCAATAACGTATCTCACGTAGAGATAAAAACTTGATTGCTTCGCTCAACTTTTTACGAACTTGGTCAGATTAAACAATCCTCCAAAACCTGAGATGAACTTCTCCACCAACGTATCTCACGTAGAGATAAAACTTGGTCGCTTCGTCTCCAAACACCACAGGCAGATTGCTCCGAACTTCTCACGTAGAGAATAATCCTCGGTCGCTTAATTGATTGCGTTGTATCTTCTTGTATTTATATCAATGGCGCTTTTATTATCACATAAGACTGTCAAACTCACATAATTGAATCCATAGTCTCTCATCATTTGCTTCATCCATAATAGCTGCGCACAACAACTCCCTGCAGCTAAATATTCTGCCTCAGCCGTAGACAATGATATAGGGTTCTGCTTTTTACTATACCAACTGACCATATTTGATCCAGCAAAGAAGCAACCACCAGTGGTACTCTTACAATCATCAGCATTCCTGGCCCAGTCAGAGTCACTGAAACCTACCAACTGCGAATCCTTGTTCCTAGAAAACCATACTCCATACTCCACTGTTCCACTTATATATCGAGTAATTCTCTTCACAGCTGCCATATGTGATTCCTTTGGATTAGCCTGGTAGCGAGCACAAATACCAACACTCAACCAGATGTCTGGTCTACTTGCAGTTAAATATAACAGGCTGCCAATCATACTCCTGTATAATATTTGGTCAACACTTTGACCCAGATAATCTTTTGTGAGTTTATCGGTGGTAGCCATTGGAGTGCATACTGCCTTTGCGCTTGCAAGTCCAAATCTCTTGATCAAGTTCTCAGCATATTTCCGTTGGCTAATGAACAGACCTTTCTTCTCGTGAGTAACCTGTAACCCCAGAAAATATGACAATTTTTCTACCATACTTATTTCGAACTCCGTAGTCATTAAGTCACCAAACTCCTTCACCAATGCTGAAGAGGTGGATCCAAGGACAATATCATCAACGTAAATCTGTGCATTTAGAAGATTTGTCCCCTTATGCAGCACAAACAGTGTACGATCCACTCCCCCTCGACGATATCCCTTCTGAATCAGAAAGGGTGTCAGTCGCTCATACCATGCACGTGATGCCTGCTTGAGTCCATACAATGCGTTATTCAACCGATAGACAGGATCAGGAAAATGTGAGTCTTCAACCCCCTTAGGCTGCTCCACGTAAACTTCCTCCTTTACTAGACCATTCAGGAATGCACTCTTGACATCCATCTGATGAAGAGTAAAGTCCATAATGCATGATACTGCCAACATTAGCCTCATCGACTCCAATCTGGCCACGGTTCCTCCTTTATCCCTTAACTGCATGTGTCTGGTCGAACGTTGTTCAGATTCATGTGCTACTGCTTTCGGAGTTTCAACACCGGTTGACTGTGCTGGTGTTTCAACACCAGTAGGATTCACTGTGTCGAGGATATCACGTTCACCCATAGTATATACCTCTGAATCATCAACAATCACATTAATAGACTCTATGACTTCTTTTTCCGAGCTAAAGCAGGTGACATCTTGATCGAGCAAATAACAATTATCCATTGATCTAGATCCAGTGACTACTCCAGTTCCATGGTTTACTACACATTTCTCCTTGTCGAAACACACTGTCATTTCATTGTCACATATATGGCTAATGCTCAACAAGTTTGCTTTCAGACCTTCCACCAATAACACATCTTGGAACACCGGAAGCCATTTGATGGAGAACTCACCTTTACCGATTATTCTACTGCGTTTCCCATCACCAAATCTAACATATCCACCAAATCCAGGTTTGAATTTTTTCAGAAATTCAGGGACTCCCGTCATATGCCTTGAACAAGCACTATCGAAATACCAGGGATTTCCTGTATGTGCACCAAAACATACGAAACTTGAAAAACAAACATCTTGAGATTTTCGAACCCATACCTGGTTTACTGATCGATGGATGTGATTAGGATTTTGATTGACACGTGTGTTCAGAAATCCGGTTCTGTATCCTCCAGTGTTAAACCGATGCCTTGACTTATATCCTGGAATGGTGTTGAAACACCGATCTGCGGTGTTGAAACACCGATCTGCTGTGTTGACAGACAGTGTCCTAAGCAGCTTAAAACACCTGTTCCTGACATGCCCTTGAGCTCCACAGTATCCGCATCGTCTGATCCTCTTGATGGGAAAATTCTTCTTGACTATGCTTGGAGCTGGTACACCTTGATCTGCCTCGTTTTTCAACATATTCACTGTCCTTTCATAACCAATTCCATATTTGGTCGTCTGTCCCATTCGTAGACAGTCTTCGAGCTTAGCTTTCCCTGTATTGAGACGTCTAATAGCTTGTTCTGCTGCCTCTGCTCGTTGCACCACTTCAGTAAATTCCTTCTTAAACTTTTTCAGTTCTCCAACTGCCTCTTCCTTTTCAAGTTCATTCACTTTAACTTTCTCACTCAGTCTCTTGTTCTCAAACTTGAGCTCTTTGTTTTCATCCGCCACTTTTAACCACATCTTGTACCTCTCCATACTTTCCTTGCGAATGTCATCATCACTAATGCTTCTAGTCTCTTCATCTGAGCTACTACTATCTTCTTCATTCAGCACACCGAGACCGTCCGTAATAGAGTCTTCTAACTCCACCATTGACACACCGAAAGCAACATGATTTGTATACTCTTCTCCATCCTTAACATCATCTCCTCCGTCATCATCACTCCAGGTTGTAGCATACGATTTTCCTTGCCTTTTAAGCGTATTGGCACACTCAGCTTGTATGTGTCCAAAACCTTCACATTCTCTGCACTGGATTTTCCTGTTCAGGTTTGGATTCGTTGATTTGAACTTTGGTGTTTCAACACCAATTTCTTGGCCAAATCTTGGAGTGAAGTTTGCGTTTGGATTTTTGCTTCCACTTGGCTTCTCTTGTGGCTTCCTGCCCACATTCTTCATAAATCTGGAGAAGTTCCGGGTTATGTTTGCAATTTCATCGGACTCTTCATTGTAGGTATACTCTTCTGAATTTCCAGCGGTTATGCTTGAGAAAGCCATCTCTTTCTTACTTGCTTTTGTTTTCAGCATCTCCATCTCATAAGATTCCAGTGAACCCATAAGTTCATCAAGCGTCATTGTTCCTATCCTTCCGTTTTCATTAATCGCTGTGACCTTCATGTTGAAACGTGGTGGCAGTGCTCTCAAAACCTTTCTTACAAGCTTGTGATCTTTGTACTTTTTGCCAAACTGAAAAGCTTTGTTGGCAATATCTCGGACTCGTCCATTGAACTCAGAAATTGTCTCATCTTCGCGCATCTTTAGATCTTCGAATTGTGCCGTGTAATACTGCAACTTTGATTCTCTGACAGAGCTTGTCCCCTCATGATAAGTTTGTAACACATCCCACGCCTCTTTAGCAGTCTCACAATTTAAAATCATCTTAAACTGATCTTCATCCACTGCCGTAAAAATGGCATTTAACGCCTTTGAGTTGGACACGTGTGCTTTGTGCTCCTCGGTAGAATATTCAGAGAATGGTTTAGCCGTCAATGAGCTTGATCCCGCAGATTCGGCTACTGTAGGTGGAGTGTACTGATGTATGACATTGTTCCAAGCTTGATCATCTAATGCTCCAATGAACACCTTCATGCGTGCCTTCCAATAGGCGTAATTTCCTTGTTCCAACAACGGTGGTCGCGTGACCGAAGCCCCCTCCTTTGGTGCCATGGTGAAACCTGATCTCACTCTCCCTGTTTAGGGGTCAGCAAGTGCCTTGCTCTGATACCAATTGAAATTCCGTTTCACCTAAATTCTAAACCTTTATGCCAAGTTGTTTAACAGTTTGGTGTTGAAACACCAAGTTCAGTTTGGTGTTGAAACACCAAGTTCAGGTTGGTGTTAAAACTCAAAACGAAATACGCAGTGCACACACAACTTGGTTACGCAGTTCGGTGCGAATACACCTACGTCTGCGGGGCCTTGCCCAGATCAGAAACCATCCACTAGAAAGCAGTCTTTAGTACAAGAAGCTTAACTTAAATACTAATCCATTGCTAACCTATAGAGTGAATGTTGTGAGATCCCCTCACTGCCGATCCTACGCCGTTGAACCCCCACGATCAACACGTCTCTCTGGATCTCCTCCTCCCGAGGAATTAAGGCTTCCTTGTTTCTGATCTTTAAGAACTTGGTCGGTTGTTTTGACGAACCTCCAAACCACGACGAAGAGCTTCAATAACGTATCTCACGTAGAGATAAAAACTTGATTGCTTCGCTCAACTTTTTACGAACTTGGTCAGATTAAACAATCCTCCAAAACCTGAGATGAACTTCTCCACCAACGTATCTCACGTAGAGATAAAACTTGGTCGCTTCGTCTCCAAACACCACAGGCAGATTGCTCCGAACTTCTCACGTAGAGAATAATCCTCGGTCGCTTAATTGATTGCGTTGTATCTTCTTGTATTTATATCCATCGCAATCCTGCCTTCAATCAAACTCTTTCCTTGTCTAACTCTACCATGAATAGACTTCTAAACTAAGGAAAGATCTAATCCTAATCTGGTTTGTAAATGGACAATCCTTTATTAATAGGACTTGTACCATAAATAAACTATTTAATCAATTCCTAACTATTACAGGAATATTCGTTTACCAGAATTAGATAGCCACGAAATCACATACTTATCTTCACAATATTCTGATCTGATCGCATAATCATACTCCATAATTAGCTCCATAATTCGTGGCTAAAACCTGCTGTCCAGAAACCTGCTGTCGCAGTGGTGTTAAAACACCAGATCCCAGTATTCACAATATGCCATAAAGAAGTCCAACTCCCAAGGACTCTACACAACCCATGGATCCACTAATCAAATTGAGCTATATAGAGATAGGAAGGGCAATTGTAAAAATGCTGTTGTACTTTCAATTCCAAGAAAATTGCTCATGTTTAACACAAAACACGCACATAAATGTTTTTCATAGAAATATTATTATATTACCAAAATTTTGTCAATTCTAATTGAATTTTTTTTCTTAATTGTAATATTTTAACTACAAATATCAAAATTATTTTTGAAAAAATGAGTTTTGGATTACAAATATATTGTGGCACGTTTTTTACCCCTTCTAAATTATGAACTATGTAATCCCTTGCCCGTCATTTGCACGGTCCAAATCTGCTAGCCAGTTCCATAATTAGATTCATTTCTAATGCTTTATTGAAATTTCAGTTGGAATAAAGCTTGAAGATTGTATTTCAGGGGAGAGGTTAAATCACCATGCTTGGATGATTGTAAGAAAACTTGGATATTGATGTGAGCCACGTTCTGTACGCTTTCATTAAAGCGTCATTCGACCCAATATAGTATTGCGTTACACGAATTTCATTCAAGAATAACAATTGAAAAATCCTCTTGTTCTAGACTTGAATCAGGAAAATACTTTTAAGTAAATGCGTTTTTGTTTACCTCGTATATCTGAGAAAATTATGATTTTCTCTCTTGTTTTTTTATGTTCTGTCTTTATAGAAAACAAAGGTCGTGAAAAGATAAAACATTTCATCATTCTATAACAAAGCATGTAGTTATCAGAATTATTGAGAACAACTTTTGAACTTATACAATTTTTCCTCATGGACAAATTTTTTTTTTGGCTGAATCCACAATTGAGGGTTATTTTTTTTCGTGCACAACATAGACTTGCAAATAAGGCAGATGCAGACATGGCAGAACGGCCACAACACACTGCCACCCCCTGCCTCGCACACATCCTTCACTCAAGCATCAATGGCTCTGACCTGTCGGGATCCTCGTGACCAGACTCTCTGATAGAAAGTAAAACCCTCACAAAATTGTGGTTGTGTGTATTCATATATATAGTGAGTACAAATGATATGTAAAGTAGAAACAAATGTGTAACAGGAAATATACTGAACCAATCTGAAATGGTATTCATTTCTTAACCTGATTCTAAATCAATTATATCTCTATTACCACCTCAACTGCAAAAACCACCCACACCACCGGTAAATGATTCTCCTGCCTTGTATCACCAAACGATGAAGCCCTCATAGCAAACTCAGGTGAAGGACTCCGTGCAGAAGAGTTGGATAGAGACAGTCTGTGGTGGTAGACCCAAACTTACTGTCCATGTTGGCCTCGTTTTCAGACTTAACTGCCTGCTCTGATATCATGATAGAAAGTAAAACCCACACATAATTATGGTTGTGTGAGTATTCATGTATATAGTGAGTACAAATGGTATAAAAAGTAAAAACAAATATGGAACATGATATATACAAAACCAATCCGAAAGGGTATTTATTTCTTATCCTGATTCTAAATCAATCATGTCTCTATTACTCTCCTTCCTCCTCCTCCTCCTCCTTCATGATTCACTCTACATAGTCCTCCACCAACTCATCCACTTTCTGATCCAGTTCACCAATCTTCTTCGGTGGCTCTTCATTATGAACTATATGATCACTTGCCCGTCATTTGCACGGTCGAATTATGCTAGCCAGTCCCTTATTACATTAGTTTCTAATATATTGTTGAAATTTTAACTATAAACATCGAAGTTGTTTTTTAAAAATTAATTAGGTTTTGGATACAAAATTACTATTGCACATTTTTTCTCTTCTAAAATATGAGCTACATGATCTTTGCCCCCCATTTGCAGAGTACTGGGAGCCAACGACATTTTGCGAGAGACATCGCAAATCAGGATGTTGAGATTGGACGACGTTAAATTCTGCAAAGACTACACTCGGGTGGTAGTACACATACATGATTCCTCATCCATCCCTGAGTTACTCACAAGTACAAGGATTGTGTTCTCATGTTTATAAGGAAATTAACAGCTATAATTTAACATAAAAAGAAACAATTGTAACTACCATTTATAACCTTTCATACAGAGGATTTAAATGATGACCCTCATGTGAAAAAGGCTATAAAGGATGTCAATAAGGAAACTACCATCTATATAAATATTTGTTTCCTTATAAGATGCACTAAATCTGCACGAGAGATAAGCCACCCAAAAAATAAAATAAAAATTGTATACAAATTTGTGCAATTTTTATGTTAAATTTTGGGGTGTTTGGAAAGAACTAGAAGGGGTAAAGATTGTAGCTTGGGTCGTAGTTTACATGCCACTGCTCTGAAAATGCTTTCGTTTTATATAGCGGGATGAAGAGGGAAACTCTGTGCAAAGCAATTCATTTTATAGTAATACTCAAATTCAAATTTTCATTTGGAAGGAATATATAACGGTTATAAAATTAACTTTAGTTTTGTTTGAAACATCGTGTCCCTACGAAAAGGGTTGAATAAACCGGATTACCAAAATATATTTTGGCCCGTGCTCAAACGGTGCCAAAATTTTAAAACAAAGTTTTTTTTTCAAAGATCATGTAGCTCATATTTTAGATTGTGATTGATTGTGATTGATTGATTGTGATTGATTGTGATTGATCTTGGTTAATTTCTAATTAATCAAGATTTATCTTGTCTATATTTAGAACTAGTCCAGATTCATTGTATCATTCATATGTAAACACCTATATATTACTTTGTAAATGGTAATAGAAAATCAAGTTGGAAAATTCCTTTCATGGTATCAGAGCGTTGCTGATCCTCTCTCCCTACATTTTCAAAAAAAAATTTCGACCTCCCCTATTTCTTCTTCATTCGGCCGCCCCTCTCCCCTCTTCTTCTTCAATCGAATTTTTTCTCTCTCGATCATGGCTGACAACAAGAATTCAGACAGGTTGTCCCTCAACACCATGATCCATTTACTCAATACGAAGTTGGATGCTAACACATACCTACAATGGAAGCAGCAGGTTCAATGTGTTTAGACCGCAGGGATTGTATGGTCATCTTGATGGTTCTAGTCCCTGCCCAAATTTCCCAGTGATGCAGACACCGGTTTCCTCCTCCTCTTCTCCGCCTGATGATGCTGCGTTTCTCAAAGCTAGAGAGGTCTTTGATAAGACCAAGGCTGTCTATGATGATTGGGTTGCTGATGATCAACGAGTCTGCAGTGTGCTTTATTCTTCTCTCTCTTCCGATGCCAAGAACGAAATCTCACAGTGCACCACCACGAAGGAGATGTGGGATGCCTTCGCCACGACATATCAACACAGTACTGCCATTGCAGCCTTCAGTCTCCGCCAACAGGCCGGCATCATCCGGAAAAACGGTACTGTTCATGAGCTTCACCTTTCCTTTATGAAAATTTTTGATCAATTATCTTTCATGGGAGAACCAGCTAGTAATCGTGAGAAATTGATTTGGTTTCTTAATGCTTTGGGGGCTGACTTTAAGCATTTTAGTGCACCTATTCTGCCCGTAAGCCTCTTCCTGATTATATGACTGTGGTTGATGAGACTAAGGGATATGAATCTTTTATTGTTAATGTGGAGAAAACACAGTTGAATAGTGTCCAGGGGCAAGTAAATTCTGGTCCAATTGCTCTTGTGGCTTCTGTACAGCAGCAGGGAGAAGCTGGTTTAGACCAGCAGCCAGCCGTGGGCGGCGCGTGGCCTCACTCGCTGGTGGAACCCGCGCGTGGCAGTGGTGCGTGGGCCCCACGCACGGCTGGAAACAGCCGTCCCGGTGGTCGACGTGGTGGCAGAGGCTCCTGGAAGGGTTCTGGCCTGGTCTAGATCTGCTGCATGTGGGTCTCCAATTCAGTGTCATACCTGTGAGGGTTTCGGTCACATTGCTAGTTAGTGTCCTTCGGCCAATCCTTGCCCTATGGCTTCGGCTCCTAAGCCTTATGTTCAGCAGTAGTACTCGCCTTATGTTGGTCATGCTCCTCAGGCAGTTCAGACTCATCTTGTTCAGCACTATCCGCAGTATGCTCCTCCGATGCTTCAGGCGCTTCCCACCCACTAGGTTTTGCAGCACCTCAGTATTCTGCTCCTTCAGCATATCCCACTCAGCCATCTATTGCTTCTGCCCCGAGTGTTGCTTCATCGATCCCTGACTAGTATATGGATTCAGGAGCGACTAATCATATGAGCTCTTCTGCTTCCAATCTATGGAGTGTCACTCCGTACAATGGTAACACTCTTGTCTCTGTTGGTAATGGTGCGTCTATTGCTATTGCTGGTATTGGTAATGCTCGTATTAGTTATACCTTACATTTATCTGATGTGCTGCTTGTGCCTGCAATTACTAAGAATCTCTAATCAATTAGCAAGCTTACTCGTGATCTGTGTGGTATTATTACCTTTGATGATCAGTCTTTTGTCATTCAGCACAAGGTCACCAGGGCAATTCTGGGGCGGGGACACGTTGAGGATGGTCTATATATGCTGGACAGTGGTGAAGAAGCACTTCAGTCATTTGTTAGACAAAACAATAATAGAGCATCTTTTGAGATTTGGCATGCTCGATTAGGACATGTGTCCTCTAGCACTGTTTCTTTGTTGAACAAGAATGGTTATTTATCTCTTACTTCTGTGCTTCCTAAACCTGGTATTTGTGAGTCTTGTGCTATGGCAAAATGTCAGAAATTGTCTTTTGTTGAGAATTCTAAGCGCACTGCTCATGTTCTTGACTTAATTCATTGTGATTTATGGGGGACTTCTCCAGCCTTATCTGGAAGTGGTTTTGCTTATTATGCTGTGTTTGTGGATGATTACTCGCGATTTACCTGGGTTTATCCTCTTCGTCGCAAATCAGACTTTGTTGACATCTATTTTCAATTCGAAGCATTCGTGGAGAATCAGTTTTCATCCCGCATTAAAGTTTTTCAAAGCGATGGTGGCACCGAGTTTATCAATAACATGTTGCAGTCACACTTTGGGGCTCGTGGCATTCATCATCAGGTGTCATGCCCATACACTCCAGAGCGGAATGGTAGGGCTGAACGGAAGCATCGACACATAACGGAAATGGGGATGTCCATGCTTCTCCACTCTCACATACCTATCTCATACTGGGATGATGCCTTTAGTGCTGCAGTTTTCACTATTAACCGCCCACCCACTCCTGTTCTTGATAACATCTCTCCTTTTGAGGTTCTATTTGGTCGGCCCCCAGAATACTTTCATCCTTTCGGGTGTCGTGTGTTTCCATATGTTCGACCGACTGCAGCTTACAAACTTGCCCCTCGCAGTCTTCCATGTGTCTTCATTGGCTACAGTGCACATTATAAGGGGTTCAAATGCTTGGATACGACCTCCGGACGTACTTACATGACTCGACATGCCCGATTTGATGAGTCTCACTTTCCCTTTTCCACTGTATCTTCGGAGGTTCAGTTTTCATCCCTGGATGTTTCATCTTTTTTGGACCCCACTGACTCAAACTTGTCTATCACCATCCCTAATCCTGCTTCGGCTTCACCGACTTTGCCTTGTTCGGTGTGTCCAGATTCCTCGTCCACATCTGAGACTGCAGCACCGATGATTTCCCCTGCTGAGGATGTGGTTGTTACACCACCACGATCTCCTGTTTCTTTGACCACACTGACTGATCCCTCTAGTGGTTCGACTGTCCTCTCCAGCATCAGTTCTAGTTCAGCATCGGCCAGTTCCTTGGACGGTTCCTCTGGAAGTGCTTCTCCGACTCCTCAGGTGCCCCGTCCTCATCCTATGACCACTCGTTTACAGGATGGGACACGTGTTGCTCGTAATCTTGGCCCAGATTTTGTGGCAACAGGATTGGTTGCAGAACTTTTGGAGCAGAAGGAACCCCGTCATTTTCGAGCCGCGGTAAAAGATTTAAGATGGGTTGCTGCTATGGATGAGGAAATGGCTGCTCTTCGCCGTCAGCAGACGTGAGAGTTGGTGCCTTGTCCTCCGAATGTTAATATTGTTGGCTCTAAGTGGATTTATCGGCTAAAGTACCGTCAGGATAGCTCTATTGATCGTTATAAGGCCCGTCTGGTGGCACAAGGATATTCTCAGATACCGGGGTTTGACTTTGATCATACTTTCAATCCGGTGATTAAGGCTGCCACTGTTCGTACTGTCCTTGCCATTGCCACCATGAGGAAGTGGCCTTTACATCAGTTGGACGTCAAGAATGCCTTTCTTAATAGTGTTCTTAATACTCCTATTTTCATGGCTGGGCCGGCTGGTTATCAGGATCCTGCTCGCCCTCATCATGTCTGTCGCTTACGGAAGGCCATTTATGGACTCAAACAGGCACCCAGGGCGTGGTTTGACCGGTTCAGTTTGTTCGTCAAGCAGTTGGGTTTTGTTGGCAGTCTTTCAGATCCTTCACTGTTTGTCTTCTCTCAGGGCACTATTGTTCTTTATCTTCTGGTCTATGTTGATGATATCATTCTCACTGGGAACAACAGTGTTGCTATTCGGCAGTTCATTGCCCGTGCTGATCGTGAATTTTCTGTCAAGGACTTGGGTTCTCTCAGCTATTTTCTTGGTTTAGAGGTTACCTCTACCTCTACAGGGCTATTCTTGGGCCAAGCCAAGTATGCTAGGGATATTCTTCAGCGAGCTGGGATGTTGGATTCTTCTCCGGTCTCTACTCCGTTCTTGCTGTTGTCCCAGCTTCATAGCAGTATGAGTGGACCATTTCACAACCCTAAGTTGTATCGTTCCCTTGTTGGTGCCCTTCATTACCTTACCATTACTCGACCTGACTTGTCCTTTGCGGTCAATTCAGTGAGTCAGTTTCTTCAGGATCCACGTGATGATCATTTTTCTACTGTCACTAGGATATGAGGCTTGGTCACATGGGTGAAAGAGGGATGCAGATTCTATCAAAGTATGATCTTCTTGGTGGCCACAAGATCAAGAGCTTGGACTTCTGTGAGCATTGTGTTTTTGGGAAGCATCACCGCAGCAAGTTTCCTAAGGCGATTCATAGAACAAAGGGCATATTGGATTACATCCATTCTGATTGTTGGGGACCTTCCCGAGTTGAGTCACTGGGAGGTCACAGGTACTTTGTTTCTCTAATTGATGATTACTCAAGGATGACTTGGGTTATCATGATGAAACATAAGAGTGAAGCTTTCTCGAAGTTCAAGGAGTGGAAAGCTTTGGTAGAGAATCAGACCGGGAAGAAGATCAAGAGGCTTCGAACTGATAATGGGCTGGAATTCTGCTCGTCTGAGTTTGATCAGTTTTGTAGGGATGAAGGGATTGCTCGTCATCATACAGTCAGGAATACGCCATAGCAGAATGGCGTAGCTGAGCGGATGAATCAGGCATTGCTGGCGAGAGCGAGGTGCATGCTCTCTAATGCTGGTTCGGAAACGAGATTCTGGGCAGAGGCGGTGAGTACAACTTGTTACCTGATCAACCGCGGGCCTCACACGAGTATAGAGTGCAAAACACCTATGGAGTTGTGGTCAGGTAAAGTTGTTGATTACTCCAAGTTAAAAGTTTTTGGTTGTACATCTTATTATCATGTTAGTGATGGTAAGTTAGAGCCCCGAGCCAAGAAGGGTGTTTTTGTGGGTTATGGAGATGGAGTTAAAGGCTCCAGGATATGGTCTCTATCTGAGAAGAGGGTTATTCTGAGCAGGGACGTTGTCTTTGATGAAAATTCTTTGCTTAGATCTATGGTGAAGCCCACAGTTGTGCCAGAAACTAGTGGAGTTGATAAACAGGTGGAGCTTGAAGTCACTCAAGGTGAAAATAGATTGGAACAATTTGAGGTGAATCAAGAGCCACAGACAGAATCTGAGATACCGGAATCTCCACCACCAGATCCCCAACCATCAGGAGCTACAGTCCGTAGTTTAGCTCAGGACTGACCCAGGAGGGTTGGAGTTGGGGCGCCCAAGAGATATGGGTTTGAGGATATGGTGGGTTATGCACTACAGGTTGCTGAGGAGGTGGATACTCATGAGCCATCCACCTACAGAGAAGCTGTTTCAGGTACTGATGCTGACAAATGGCTTGCTGCAATGGGAGACGAGATGGAGTCTCTTCAGAAGAATCAGACATGGGATTTGGTTCAACAGCCTCAAGGGAGAAAGGTTATCACTTGCAAATGGGGTTTCAAGAAAAAGGAAGGGATATCACCTACAGAGGGAGTCAAGTACAAGGCTAGAGTTGTTGCTAGAGGTTTCAGTCAGAGAGAGGGAGTAGATTACAATGAGATTTTCTCACCAGTGGTCAGACACACTTCCATCAGGGTGTTGCTAGTTATAGTGACACATCAGGATTTGGAGCTTGAACAACTTGATGTGAAGATCGCTTTTCTACATGGAGAGTTGGAGGAAGAGATATACATGACTCAGCCAGATGGTTTCCAAGTTCCTGGCAAGGAAAAGTATGTTTGCAAGTTGAAAAAGTCTTTGTATGGACTTAAGCAGTCTCCGAGGCAGTGGTACAAGAAGTTTGACAGTTACATGCTTCAGCTGGGATATACGAGGTGTGCTTATGACTGTTGTATCTACTACAGCAGGTTGAGAGATGGGTCGTTCATCTATCTGGTGCTTTATGTAGATGACATGCTGGTAGCCGCAAAGAGTAAGCACGAGATTCAGAAGTTGAAAGGACTTCTTAGTGCTGAGTTTGAGATGAAGGATCTGGGTGTAGCTCGGAAGATACTAGGAATGGAGATTCTTAGGGATCGAAGTCACCGGAAGCTTTTCTTGTCACAGAAAGGCTACATTCAGAAAGTGTTGGCTAGGTTTGGCATGTCTACAGCCAAGCCTATAGACACTCCTAGTGCTGCAAATATTCATCTCACCACTATGTTTGCTCCTCAGTCAGACGAGGAGAAGGAGTATATGTCTCGGGTTCCTTATGCCAGCGCGGTGGGGAGCTTGATGTATGCTATGGTTTGCACGAGGCCAGATTTAGCACAGGCAGTCAGTGTTGTGAGCAGGTTCATGTGGCAACCGTGAAAGGAACATTGGCAAGCTGTGAAGAGGATTTTCAGGTATCTTAGAGGTACGTCTGATGCGGGTCT